>CM038677.1:29253458-30453458 GCA_021605205.1 Aegilops longissima | reverse complement strand
AATAAATAAAGACAACTCCTATGGCTCCTGCCGTTGTCATACTCATCGACATGCAAGTCGTGAATCCTATTACAAGAACATGATCAATCTCATACATCACATATCATTCATCACATTCTTCTTGGCCATATCACATCACATAGCATACCCTGCAAAAACAAGTTAGACGCCCTCTAATTGTTGTTTGCATGTTTTACATGGCTGCTATGGGTTTCTAGCAAGAACGCTTCTTACCTACGCAAAACCACAACGTGATATGCCAATTGCTATTTACCCTTCATAAGGACCCTTTTCATCGAATTCGTTCCGACTAAAGTGGGAGAGACGGCACCGCTAGCCACCTTATGCACCAAGTGCATGTCGATCGGTGGAACCTGTCTCACGAAGAGTGCGTGTAAGGTCGGTCCGGCCGCTTCATCCCACAATACCGTCGAAACAAGATTGTACTAGTAACGGTAAGCATATTGAACAAAATCAACGCCCACAACTACTTTGTGTTCCACTCGCAAAGAATCTACGCAATAGACCTAGCTCGATACCCTTTGTGGGGGAACGAGGCAGAAATTCAAAATTTTCTACGCATCACCAAGATCAATCTATGGAGATTCTAGCTACGAGGGAAGGAGAGTGCATCTACATACCCTTGTAGATCGCTAAGCGGAAGCGCTCATGAGAACGGGGTTGAAGGAGTCGACTCGTTGTGATTCAAATCACCGGAGATCCTAGTGCCGAACGGACGGCACCTCCGCGTTCAACACACGTACAGCCCGGTGACGTCTCCCACGCCTTGATCCAGCAAGGAGAGAGGGAGAGGTTGAGGAAGACTCCATCCAGCAGCAGCACAACGGCGTGGTGGTGGTGGAGGAGCGTGGCAATCTTGCAGGGCTTCGCCAAGCACCAAGGGAGAGGAGGAGGAGGAGAGGCAGGGTTGCGCCTGGAGAGGGAGGCTCTCGTGTCTGATGGGCAGCCCCATAGGCCTCATATATATAGGGGAAGGGGAGGGCTGCGCCCCCTCTAGGGTTTCCACCCCCTAGGGGCGGTGGCCAGCCCTAGATGGGTTTGGGGGGGCGGCCAAGAGGGGGGAGAGGGGAGGCGCCCACTAGGTGGGCCTTAGGGCCCATCTGCCCTAGGGTTTGCCCCCTCCCACTCACCCTTGCGCCTTGGGCCTCTTGTGGGGGGCGCACCAGCCCCCTTTGTTGGGGAACGTAGTAATTTCAAAAAATTTCCTACGATCACGCAAGACCATGGTGATGGCATAGCAACGAGAGGGAGAGTGTCCGTCCACGCACTCGTGAGACCGAAAGCGAAGCGTTATAACAACGCTGTTGATGTAGTCGACGCCTTCACGATCCGACCGATCCAAGCACCGAACGACGGCACCTCCGAAGTTCTGCACACGCTCAGCTCGATGACGATCCCGGACTCCGATCCAGCAAAGTGTCGGGATGAGTTCCGTCAAGACGACGGCGTGGTGGCGATGTTGATGCTCCACCGACGCAGGGCTTCGCCTAAGCTCATGACGATATGACTTCTCCAGCGCAGGGCTTCGCCTAAGCTCCGCGACGATATGACCAAGTGGAATATGGTGGAAGGGGCACCGCACACGGCTAAGGAAAGATCCGTAGATCAACTTGTGTGTCATGGGGTGCCCCCTGCCTCGTATATAAAGGAGCCAAGGGGAGGTGGCCGCCCAAGGGGAGGCGCACTAAGGAGTCCTACTCCTCCGGGAGTAGGATTCCCCTCAATCCTAGTTGGATTAGGATTCCTGAGGGGAAAGAGAGAGGGGCGGCCCACCTTTCCTAGTCCTAATAGGACTAGGGAAGGGGGGCGCCCACCTAGGGCTGCCCTTTCTCCTTTCCTCCAAGGCCCACTATGGGCCCATGAAGTTCCCGGGGGGTTCCGGTAACCTCCCGGTATTCGGGTAAATTCCCGATTTCACTCGGAACACTTCCGATGTCCAAATGTAGGCTTCCAATATATCAATCTTTATGTATCGACCATTTCGAGACTCCTCGTCATGTCCGTGATCACATCCGGGACTCCGAACAACCTTCGGTGCATCAATACTTATAAACTCATAATGAACTGTCATCGAAACGTTAAGCGTGCGGACCCTACGGGTTCGAGAACTATGTAGACATGACCTAGAACCATTCTCGGTCAATAACCAATAGCGGAACCTGGATGCCCATATTGGTTCCTACATATTCTACTGAAGATCTTTATCGGTCAAACCGCATAACGACATACATTGTTCCTTTGTCATCGGTATGTTACTTACCCGAGATTCGATCGTCGGTATCCAATACCTAGTTCAATCTCGTTACCGGTAAGTCTCTTTACTCGTTCCGTAATACATCATCTCATAACTAACTCATTAGTTACAATGCTTGCAAGGCTTAGGTGATGAGTATTACCGAGAAGGCCCAGAGATACCTCTCCGACAATCGGAGTGACAAAACCTAATCTCAAATATGCCAACCCAACATGTACCTTTGGAGACACCTGTAGTACTCCTTTATAATCACCCAGATTCGTTGTGACGCTTGGTAGCACCAAAGTGTTCCTCCGGTAAACGGGAGTTGCATAATCTCATAGTTACAGGAACATGTATAAGTCATGAAGAAAGCAATAGCAACATACTAAACGATCAAGTGCTAAGCTAACGGAATGGGTCATGTCAATCACATCATTCTCCTAATGATGTGATCCCATTAATCAAATGACAACACATGTCTATGGTTAGGAAACATAACCATCTTCGATTAATGAGCTAGTCTTGTAGAGGCATACTAGTGACACTGCTTGTCTATGTATTCACACATGTATTATGTTTCCGGTTAATACAATTCTAGCATGAATAATAAACATTTATCATGATATAAGGAAATAAATAATAACTTTATTATTGCCTCTAGGGCATATTTCCTTCAGTCTCCCACTTGCACTAGAGTCAATAATCTAGTTCACATCGCCATGTGATTTAACATCAATAGTTCACATCTATATGTGGTTAACACCCATAGTTCACATCGACATGTGACCAACACCCAAAGGGTTTACTAGAGTCAGAATCTAGTTCACATCGCTATGTGATTAATACCCAAAGAGTACTAAGGTGTGATCATGTTTTGCTTGTGAGATAATTTTAGTCAGCAGGTCTGTCACATTCAGAGCCGTAAGTATTTTGCAAATTTCTATATCTACAATGCTCGCACAGAGCTACTCTAGCTAATTGCTCCCACTTTCAATATGTATCCAGATTGAGACTCGAGTCATCTAGATTAGTGTTTAAAATTGCATCGACGTAACCCTTTACGATTTAACCTTTTCACTTCCATAATCGAGAAACATATCCTTATTCTACTAAGGATAATTTTGACCGCTGTCCATTGATCTACTCCTAGATCACTATTGCACTCCTTGCCTAGCTTAGTGGTAGGGTATGCAATAGATCTGGTACACAACATGACATACTTTATAGAACCTATGGCTGATGCATAGGAATGACTTTCATTCTCTTTCTATCTTCTCGTCGTGGTCGGGTTTTGAGTCTTACTCAATCTCACACCTTGTAACACAGGCAAGAACTCTTTCTTTGACTGTTCCATTTTGAACTACTTCAAAATCTTGTCAAGGTATGTATTCATTGAAAAACTTATCAAGCGTCTTGATCTATCTCTATAGATCTTGATGCTCAATATGTAAGCAGCTTCTCCGAGGTCTTTCTTTCAAAAAAACTCTTTTCAAACACTCCTTTATGCTTTGCAGAATAATTCTACATTATTTCCGATCAACAATATGTCATTCACATATACTTATCAAAAATGCTGTAGTGCTCCCACTCACTTTCTTGTAAATACAGGCTTCACCGTAAGTCTGTATAAAACTATATGCTTTGATCACACTATCAAAGCGTTTATTCCAACTCCGAGATGCTTGCACCAGTCCATAGATGGATCGCTGGAGCTTGCACATTTTGTTAGCTCCTTTAGGATTGACAAAACCTTCTGGTTGCATCATATACAACTCTTCTTTAATAAATCCATTAAAGAATGTAGTTTTGACATCCATTTGCCAGATTTCATAAAATGTGGCAATTGCTAACATGATTCGGACAGACTTTTAAGCATCGGTACAAGTGAGAAAATCTCATTGTATTCAACATCTTGAACTTTGTCTAAAACCCTTTCGACAAGTCTAGCTTTGTAGATAGTAACACTACTATCAAGATCCATCTTCCTCTTGAAGATCCATTTATTTAACATGGCTTGCTGATCATCGAGCAAGTCAATCAAAGTCCATACTTTGTTCTCATACATGGATCCTATCTCAGATCTCATGGCCTCAAGCCATTTTATGAATCTGGGCTCATCATCGCTTCCTCATAGTTCGTAGGTTCATCATGGTCTAGTAACATGACTTCCGAACATGATTACCGTACCACACCGGTGCGGATCTTACTCTGAAGACCTACGAGTTTTGGTAGCAACTTGATCTGAAGTTTCATGATCATCATCATTAACTTCCTCACTAATTGGTGTAAGAATCACCGGAACTGATTTCTGTGATGAACTACTTTCCAATAAGGGAGAAGGTACAATTACCTCATCAAGTTCTACTTTCCTCCCACTCACTTCTTTCGAGAGAAACTTCTTCTCTAGAAAGGATCCATCTTAGCAAAAACTTGCCTTCGGATCTGTGATAGAAGGTGTACCCAACATTTTCTTTTGGGTATTCTATGAAGACGCATTCTCCGATTTGGGTTCGAGCTTATCGGTGAAAACTTTTCACATAAGCATCACAACTCCAAACTTTTAAGAAACGACAGCTTAGGTTTACTGTTAAACCATAGTTCACACGGTGTCATCTCAACGGATTTAGATGGTGCCCTATTAAACGTGAATGCAGCTGTCTCTAATGCATAACCCCAAAACAATAGTGGTAAACTGATAAGAGACATCATAGATCGCACCATATCAAATAAAGTGCGGTTATGACGTTCGGACACATCATTACGTTATGGTGTTCCATGTGGCGTGAGTTGTGAAACTATTCCACATTTGTTTTAACTGAAGGCCAAACTCGCAACTCAAATATTTTTCCTCTGCGATCATATCGTAGAAACTTTTATTTTCTTGTTACGATGATTCTTCACTTCACTCTGAAATTCTTTGAACTTTTCAAATGTTTCAGACTTGTGTTTCATCAAGTAGATATACCCATATCTGCTCAAATCATCTTGTGAAGGTCGAAAATAACGATACTTGCCACGAGCATCAACACTCATTGGATCGCATACATCGGTATGTATTATTTCCAATAAGTCAAGAGCTTGTTCCATTGTTCCGAGAACGGAGTTTTAGTCATCTTGCCCAAACGGCACGGTTTGCAAGTACCAAGTGATTCATAATCAAGTGATTCCAAAAGTCCATCAGTATGGAGTTTCTTCATGCGTTTTACACCGATATGACCCAAACGGCAGTGCCAAAAATAAGTTGCACTATCATTATTAACTTTGCATCTTTTGGCATCAATATTATGAATATGTGTATCACTACGATCGAGATCCAACAAACTATTTTTATTGGGTGTATGACCATTGAAGGTTTTATTAATTTAAACAGAACAACAATTATTCTTTGACTTTAAATGAATAACCGTTTTGAAAACTATTTTCATTGGGTGTATGACCATCAAGGTTTTATTCATTTAAATGAACAACAATTATTCTTTGACTTTAAATGAATAACCGCTTTGCAATAAACATGATCAAATCATATTCATGCTCAACGCAAACACCAAATAACATTTATTTAGGTTTAACACTAATCCCGAAAGTATAGGGAGTGTGCGATGATGATCATATCAATCTTGGAACTACTTCCAACACTCATCGTCACTTCCCCTTCAACTAGTTTCTGTTCATTCTGCAACTCCCGTTTCGAGTTACTACTCTTAGCAACTGCATTAGTATCAAATACCGAGGGGTTGCTATGAACACTAGTAAAATATACATCAATAATCTGTATATCAAATATACCTTTGTTCACTTTGCCATCCTTCTTATCCGCCAAACACTTGGGGTAGTTCCGCTTCAAAGGACCAATTCCATTGTAGCAAAAGCACTTAGTCTCGTGCTTAGGTCCAGACTTGGGCTTCTTCACTCGAGTAGCAACTTGCTTGCCGTTCTTTTGAAGTTCCCTTCTTCCTTTGCCCTTTTCCTTGAGACTAGTGGTCTTGTCAATCATCAACACTTGATGCTCTTTTCTTGATTTCTACCTTCGTCGATTTCAGCATCACGAAGAGCTTGGGAATTACTTTTGTCATCCCTTGCATATTATAGTTCATCACGAAGTTCTACTAACTTGGTGATGGTGACTAGAGAATTCTGTCAATCACTATCTTATCTGGAAGATTAACTCCCACTTGATTCAAGCGATTGAAGTACCTGATAATCTGAGCACATGCTCACTAGTTGAGCGATTCTCCTCCATCTTTTAGCTATAGAACTTGTTGGAGACTTCATATCTCTCAACTCGGTATTTGCTTGAAATATTAACTTCAATTCCTAGAACATCCCATATGGTCCATGACGCTCAAAACGCCTTTGAAGTCCCGATTCTAAGCCTTTAAGCATGGTGCACTAAACTATCAAGTAGTCATCATATTGAGCTAGCCAAACGCTCATAACGCCTCATCCGCTCCTGCAATAGGTTTGTCACCTAGCGGTGCATTAAGGACATAATTTTTCTGCAGCAATGAGGATAAACCTCAGATCACGGATCCAATCCGCATCATTGCTACTAACATTTTTCAACATAATTTTTCTCTAGGAACATATCAAAATAAACATATGAAAGCAACAAACATAGGGAAGCAACAACGCGAGTTATTGATCTACAACATAATTTGCAAAATACTACCAGGACTAAGTTCATGATAAATTAAAGTTCAATTAATCATATTACTTAAGAACTCCCACTTAGATAGACATCTCTAGTCATCTAAGTGATTACGTGATCCAAATCAACTAAACCATGTCCGATCATCACGTGAGATGGAGTAGTTTCAATGGTGAACATCACTATGTTGATCATATCTACTATATGATTCACGCCGACCTTTCGGTCTCCGTGTTCCGAGGCCATATCTGTTATATGAAAGGCTTGTCAAGTTTAACTTTGAGTATTACGCGTGTGCAACTGTTTTGCACCCGTTGTAGATGGACGAGAACTTATCACACCCGATCATCACGTGGTGTCTGGGTACTACTGAACTTTGGCAACGGTGCATACTCGTGGAGAACACGCCTTGATAATTTTAGTGAGAGATCATCTTATAATGCTACCGCATTCAAAGCAAGATAAGATGCATAAAGGATAAACATCACATGCAATCAATATAAGTGATATGATATGGTCATCATCATCTTGTGCTTGTGATCTCCATCTCCGAAGCACGTCATGATCACCATCGCCACCGGCGCGACACCTTGATCTCCATCGTAGCATCGTTGTCGTCTCGCCAACTATTGCTTCTCGACTATCGCTATCGCTTAGTGATAAAGTAAAGCAATTACATGGCTTTGCATTTCATACAATAAAGCGACAACCATATGGCTCCTGCCAGTTGCCGATAACTCGGTTACAAAACATGATCATCTCATACAATAAAATATAGCATCACGCCTTGACCACATCACATCACATCATGCCCTGCAAAAACAAGTTAGACGTCCTCTACTTTGTTGTTGCAAGTTTTACGTGGCTGCTACGGGCTGAGCAAGAACCGTTCTTACCTACGCATCAAAACCACAACGATATTTCATCAAATAGACTCCGTTTTAACCTTCTCAAGGACCGGGCGAGCCACACTCGATTCAACTAAAGTGAGAGAGACAGACACCCGCCGGTCACCTTTAAGCAACGAGTGCTCGGGCGGTGAAACCAGTCTCGCGTAAGCGTCTGGCGTAATGTCGGTCCGGGCCGCTTCATCTCACAATACCGCTGAACCAAAGTATGACATGCTGGTAGGTAGTATGACTTGTATCGCCCACAACTCACTTGTGTTCTACTCGTGCATATGACATCAACGCATAAAACCAGGCTCGGATGCCATCGTTGGGGAACGAGTAATTTCAAAAATTTCCTACGATCACGCAAGACCATGGTGATGGCATAGCAACGAGAGGGAGAGTGTCCGTCCACGCACTGTCGTGACCGAAAGCGAAGCGTTATAACAACGCTGTTGATGTAGTCGACGCCTTCACGATCCGACCGATCCAAGCACCGAACGTCGGCACCTCCGAGTTCTGCACGCTCAGCTCGATGACGATCCCGGACTCGATCCAGCAAAGTGTCGGGATGAGTTCCACAAGACGACGGCGTGGACGATGTTGATGCTCCACCGACGCGGGGCTTCGCTTAAGCTCCGCGACGATATGACTTCTCCGCGCAGGCTTCGCTAAGCTCATGACGATATGACCAAGTGGAATATGGTGGAAGGGGCACCGCACACGGCTAAGGAAAGATCCGTAGATCAACTTGTGTGTCATGGGGTGCCCCCTGCCCCGTATATAAAGGAGCCAAGGGGAGGTGGCGGCCCAAGGGGAGGCGCACAAGGAGTCCTACTCCTCCGGGAGTAGGATTCCCCTCCAATCCTAGTTGGATTAGGATTCCTGAGGGGAAAGAGAGAGAGGGGTCGGCCCACCTTTCCTAGTCCTAATAGGACTAGGGAAGAAGCGCGCGCCACCTAGGGCTGCCCTTTCTCCTTTCCTCCAAGGCCCACTATGGGCCCATGAAGTTCCCGGGGTTCCGTAACCTCCGGTATTCCGAAAATTCGATTTCACTCGAACACTTCCGATGTCCAAATGTAGGCTTCCAATATATCAATCTTTATGTCTCGACCATTTGAGACTCCTCGTCATGTCCGTGATCACATCCGGGACTCGAACAACCTTCGTGCATCAATACTTATAAACTCATAATGAACTGTCATCGAAGCGTTAAGCGTGCGGACCCTACGGGTTCGAGAACTATGTAGACATGACCTAGAACCATTCTCGGTCAATAACCAATAGCGGAACCTGGATGCCCATATTGGTTCCTACATATTCTACTGAAGATCTTTATCGGTCAAACCGCATAACGACATACGTTGTTCCCTTTGTCATCGGTATGTTACTTACCCGAGATTCGATCGTCGGTATCCAATACCTAGTTCAATCTCGTTACCGGTAAGTCTCTTTACTCGTTCCGTAATACATCATCTCATAACTAACTCATTAGTTACAATGCTTGCAAGGCTTAGGTGATGAGTATTACCGAGAAGGCCCAGAGATACCTCTCCGACAATCGGAGTGACAAAACCTAATCTCAAATATGCCAACCCAACATGTACCTTTGGAGACACCTGTAGTACTCCTTTATAATCACCCGATTACGTTGTGACGTTTGGTAGCACCAAAGTGTTCCTCCGTAAACGGAGTTGCATAATCTCATAGTTACAGGAACATGTATAAGTCATGAAGAAAGCAATAGCAACATACTAAGCGATCAAGTGCTAAGCTAACGGAATGGGTCATGTCAATCACATCATTCTCCTAATGATGTGATCCCATTAATCAAATGACAACACATGTCTATGGTTAGGAAACATAACCATCTTTGATTAATGAGCTAGTCTTGTAGAGGCATACTAGTGACACTCTGTTTGTCTATGTATTCACACATGTATTATGTTTCCGTTAATACAATTCTAGCATGAATAATAAACATTTATCATGATATAAGGAAATAAATAATAACTTTATTATTGCCTCTAGGGCATATTTCCTTCATCTCCCACTTGCACTAGAGTCAATAATCTAGTTCACATCGCCATGTGATTTAACATCAATAGTTCACATCTATATGTGGTTAACACCCATAGTTCACATCGACATGTGACCAACACCCAAAGGGTTTACTAGAGTCAGATAATCTAGTTCACATCGCTATGTGATTAATACCCAAAGAGTACTAAGGTGTGATCATGTTTTGCTTGTGAGATAATTTTAGTCAGCGAATCTGTCACATTCAGAGCCGTAAGTATTTTGCAAATTTCTATATCTACAATGCTCTGCATGAGCTACTCTAGCTAATTGCTCCCACTTTCAATATGTATCCAGATTGAGACTCGAGTCATCTAGATTAGTGTTTAAAAATTGCATCGACGTAACCCTTTACGACGAACCTTTTTCACTTCCATAATCGAGAAACATATCCTTATTCTACTAAGGATAATTTTGACCGCTGTCCATTGATCTACTCCTAGATCACTATTGCACTCCCTTGCCTAGCTTAGTGGTAGGGTATGCAATAGATCTGGTACACAGCATGACATACTTTATAGAACCTATGGCTGATGCATAGGGAATGACTTTCATTCTCTTTCTATCTTCTGTCGTGGTCGGGTTTTGAGTCTTACTCAATCTCACACCTTGTAACACAGGCAAGAACTCTTTCTTTGACTGTTCCATTTTGAACTACTTCAAAATCTTGTCAAGGTATGTATTCATTGAAAAACTTATCAAGCGTCTTGATCTATCTCTATAGATCTTGATGCTCAATATGTAAGCAGCTTCTCCGAGGTCTTTCTTTCAAAAAACTCTTTTCAAACACTCCTTTATGCTTTGCAGAATAATTCTACATTATTTCCGATCAACAATATGTCATTCACATATACTTATCAGAAATGCTGTAGTGCTCCCACTCACTTTCTTGTAAATACAGGCTTCACCGTAAGTCTGTATAAAACTATATGCTTTGATCACACTATCAAAGCGTTTATTCCAACTCCGAGATGCTTGCACCAGTCCATAGATGGATCGCTGGAGCTTGCACATTTTGTTAGCTCCTTTAGGATTGACAAAACCTTCTGGTTGCATCATATACAACTCTTCTTTAATAAATCCATTAAAGAATGTAGTTTTGACATCCATTTGCCAGATTTCATAAAATGTGGCAATTGCTAACATGATTCGGACAGACTTTAAGCATCGGTACAAGTGAGAAAATCTCATTGTATTCAACATCTTGAACTTTGTCTAAAACCCTTTTCGACAAGTCTAGCTTTGTAGATAGTAACACTACTATCAGTGTCCATCTTCCTCTTGAAGATCCATTTATTTAACATGGCTTGCTGATCATCGAGCAAGTCAATCAAAGTCCATACTTTGTTCTCATACATGGATCCTATCTCAGATCTCATGGCCTCAAGCCATTTTATGGAATCTGGGCTCATCATCGCTTCCTCATAGTTCGTAGGTTCATCATGGTCTAGTAACATGACTTCCGAACATGATTACCGTACCACACTGGTGCGGATCTTACTCTGAAGACCTACGAGTTTTGGTAGCAACTTGATCTGAAGTTTCATGATCATCATCATTAACTTCCTCACTAATTGGTGTAAGAATCACCGAACTGATTTCGTGATGAACTACTTTCCAATAAGGAGAAGGTACAATTACCTCATCAAGTTCTACTTTCCTCCCACTCACTTCTTTCGAGAGAAACTTCTTCTCTAGAAAGGATCCATCTTAGCAAAAACTTGCCTTCGGATCTGTGATAGAAGGTGTACCCAACATTTTCTTTTGGGTATTCTATGAAGACGCATTCTCCGATTTGGGTTCGAGCTTATCGGTGAAAACTTTTTCACATAAGCATCACAACTCCAAACTTTTAAGAAACGACAGCTTAGGTTTACTGTTAAACCATAGTTCACACGGTGTCATCTCAACGGATTTAGATGGTGCCCTATTAAACGTGAATGCAGCTGTCTCTAATGCATAACCCCAAAACAATAGTGGTAAACTGATAAGAGACATCATAGATCGCACCATATCAAATAAAGTGCGGTTATGACGTTCGGACACATCATTACGTTATGGTGTTCCATGTGGCGTGAGTTGTGAAACTATTCCACATTTGTTTTAACTGAAGGCCAAACTCGCAACTCAAATATTTTTCCTCTGCGATCATATCGTAGAAACTTTTATTTTCTTGTTACGATGATTCTTCACTTCACTCTGAAATTCTTTGAACTTTTCAAATGTTTCAGACTTGTGTTTCATCAAGTAGATATACCCATATCTGCTCAAATCATCTTGTGAAGGTCGAAAATAACGATACTTGCCACGAGCATCAACACTCATTGGATCGCATACATCGGTATGTATTATTTCCAATAAGTCAAGAGCTTGTTCCATTGTTCCGAGAACGGAGTTTTAGTCATCTTGCCCAAACGGCACGGTTTGCAAGTACCAAGTGATTCATAATCAAGTGATTCCAAAAGTCCATCAAGATGGAGTTTCTTCATGCGTTTTACACGATATGACCTAAACGGCAAGTGCCAAAAATAAGTTGCACTATCATTATTAACTTTGCATCTTTTGGCATCAATATTATGAATATGTGTATCACTACGATCGAGATCCAACAAACTATTTTTATTGGGTGTATGACCATTGAAGGTTTTATTAATTTAAATGTAACAACAATTATTCTTTGACTTTAAATGAATAACCGTTTTGAAAACTATTTTCATTGGGTGTATGACCATCGAAGGTTTTATTCATTTAAACAGAACAACAATTATTCTTTGACTTTAAATGAATAACCGTTTTGCAATAAACATGATCAAATCATATTCATGCTCAACGCAAACACCAAATAACATTTATTTAGGTTTAACACTAATCCCGAAAGTATAGGGAGTGTGCGATGATGATCATATCAATCTTGGAACTACTTCCAACACTCATCGTCACTTCCCCTTCAACTAGTTTCTGTTCATTCTGCAACTCCCGTTTCGAGTTACTACTCTTAGCAACTGCATTAGTATCAAATACCGAGGGGTTGCTATGAACACTAGTAAAATATACATCAATAATCTGTATATCAAATATACCTTTGTTCACTTTGCCATCCTTCTTATCCGCCAAACACTTGGGGTAGTTCCGCTTCCAAAGGACCAATTCCATTGTAGCAAAAGCACTTAGTCTCGTGCTTAGGTCCAGACTTGGGCTTCTTCACCGAGTAGCAACTTGCTTGCCGTTCTTTTGAAGTTCCCTTCTTCCTTTGCCCTTTTCCTTGAGACTAGTGGTCTTGTCAATCATCAACACTTGATGCTCTTTTCTTGATTTCTACCTTCGTCGATTTCAGCATCACGAAGAGCTTGGGAATTACTTTTGTCATCCCTTGCATATTATAGTTCATCACGAAGTTCTACTAACTTGGTGATGGTGACTAGAGAATTCTGTCAATCACTATCTTATCTGGAAGATTAACTCCCACTTGATTCAAGCGATTGAAGTACCTGCACAATCTGAGCACATGCTCACTAGTTGAGCGATTCTCCTCCATCTTTTAGCTATAGAACTTGTTGGAGACTTCATATCTCTCAACTCGGTATTTGCTTGAAATATTAACTTCAATTCCTGGAACATCCCATATGGTCCATGACGTTCAAAACGTCTTTGAAGTCCCGATTCTAAGCCTTTAAGCATGGTGCACTAAACTATCAAGTAGTCATCATATTGAGCTAGCCAAACGCTCATAACGCCTCGCATCTGCTCCTGCAATAGGTTTGTCACCTAGCGGTGCATTAAGGACATAATTTTTCAGTGCAGCAATGAGGATAAACCTCAGATCACGGATCCAATCCGCATCATTGCTACTAACATTTTTCAACATAATTTTCTCTAGGAACATATCAAAATAAACATATGAAAGCAACAAACATAGGGAAGCAACAACGCGAGTTATTGATCTACAACATAATTTGCAAAATACTACCAGGACTAAGTTCATGATAAATTAAAGTTCAATTAATCATATTACTTAAGAACTCCCACTTAGATAGACATCTCTCTAGTCATCTAAGTGATTACGTGATCCAAATCAACTAAACCATGTCCGATCATCACGTGAGATGGAGTAGTTTCAATGGTGAACATCACTATGTTGATCATATCTACTATATGATTCACGCTCGACCTTTCGGTCTCCGTGTTCCGAGGCCATATCTGTTATATGCAAGGCTTGTCAAGTTTAACCTGAGTATTACGCGTGTGCAACTGTTTTGCACCCGTTGTAGATGGACGAGAACTTATCACACCCGATCATCACGTGGTGTCCGGGTACTACTTAACTTTGGCAACGGTGCATACTCGTGGAGAACACGCCTTGATAATTTTAGTGAGAGATCATCTTATAATGCTACCGTCATTCAAAGCAAGATAAGATGCATAAAGGATAAACATCACATGCAATCAATATAAGTGATATGATATGGTCATCATCATCTTGTGCTTGTGATCTCCATCTCCAAGCACCGTCATGATCACCATCGCCACCGGCGCGACACCTTGATCTCCATCGTAGCATCGTTGTCGCCTCGCCAACTATTGCTTCTACGACTATCGCTATCGCTTAGTGATAAAGTAAAGCAATTACATGGCTTTGCATTTCATACAATAAAGCGACAACCATATGGCTCCTGCCGATTGCCGATAACTCGGTTACAAAACATGATCATCTCATACAATAAAATATAGCATCACGTCTTGACCACATCACATCACATCATGCCCTGCAAAAACAAGTTAGACGTCCTCTACTTTGTTGTTGCAAGTTTTACGTGGCTGCAACGGGCTGAGCAAGAACCGTTCTTACCTCGCATCAAAACCACAACGATATTTCGTCAAATAGACTCCGTTTAACCTTCTCAAGGACCGGGCGTAGCCACACTCGATTCAACTAAAGTGAGAGAGACAGACACCGCCGGTCACCTTTAAGCAACGAGTGCTCGGAGCGGTGAAACCAGTCTCGCGAAGCGTCTGCGTAATGTCGGTCCGGCCGCTTCATCTCACAATACCGCTGAACCAAAGTATGACATGCTGGTAGGTAGTATGACTTGTATCGCCCACAACTCACTTGTGTTCTACTCGTGCATATGACATCAACGCATAAAACCAGGCTCGGATGCCACTGTTGGGGAACGAGTAATTTCAAAAATTTCCTACGATCACGCAAGACCATGGTGATGGCATAGCAACGAGAGGGAGAGTGTCCGTCCACGCACCCTCGTGAGACCGAAAGCGAAGCGTTATAACAACGCTGTTGATGTAGTCGTGCGCCTTCACGATCCGACCGATCCAAGCACCGAACGTCGGCACCTCCGAGTTCTGCACACGCTCAGCTCGATGACGATCCCGGACTCCGATCCAGCAAAGTGTCGGGATGAGTTCCACAAGACGACGGCGTGGTGGCGATGTTGATGCTCCACCGACGCAGGGCTTCGCCTAAGCTCCGCGACGATATGACTTCTCCGGCGCAGGGCTTCGCCTAAGCTCCGACGATATGACCGAAGTGGAATATGGTGGAAGGGGCACCGCTGCGGCTAAGGAAAGATCCGTAGATCAACTTGTGTGTCATGGGGTGCCCCCCCCCCAGATATAAAGGAGCCAAGGGGAGGTGGCCGCCCAAGGGGAGGCGACAAGGAGTCCTACTCCTCCGGGAGTAGGATTCCCCTCCAATCCTAGTTGGATTAGGATTCCTGAGGGGAAAGAGAGAGAGGATCGGCCACCTTTCCTAGTCCTAATAGGACTAGGGGAGGGGGCGCGGCCACCTAGGGCTGCCCTTTCTCCTTTCCTCCAAGGCCCACTATGGGCCCATGAAGTTCCCGGGGGGTTCCGGTAACCTCCCGGTATTCCGATAAATTCCCGATTTCACTCGGAACACTTCCGATGTCCAAATGTAGGCTTCCAATATATCAATCTTTATGTCTCGACCATTTCGAGACTCCTCGTCATGTCCGTGATCACATCCGGGACTCCGAACAACCTTCAGTGCATCAATACTTATAAACTCATAATGAACTGTCATCGAAACGTTAAGCGTGCGGACCCTACGGGTTCGAGAACTATGTAGACATGACCTAGAACCATTCTCGGTCAATAACCAATAGCGGAACCTGGATGCCCATATTGGTTCCTACATATTCTACTGAAGATCTTTATCGGTCAAACCGCATAACGACATACGTTGTTCCTTTGTCATCGGTATGTTACTTACCCGAGATTCGATCGTCGGTATCCAATACCTAGTTCAATCTCGTTACGGTAAGTCTCTTTACTCGTTCCGTAATACATCATCTCATAACTAACTCATTAGTTACAATGCTTGCAAGGCTTAGGTGATGAGTATTACCGAGAAGGCCAGAGATACCTCTCCGACAATCGGAGTGACAAAACCTAATCTCAAATATGCCAACCCAACATGTACCTTTGGAGACACCTGTAGTACTCCTTTATAATCACCCGATTACGTTGTGACGTTTGGTAGCACCAAAGTGTTCCTCCGTAAACGGAGTTGCATAATCTCATAGTTACAGGAACATGTATAAGTCATGAAGAAAGCAATAGCAACATACTAAACGATCAAGTGCTAAGCTAACGGAATGGGTCATGTCAATCACATCATTCTCCTAATGATGTGATCCCATTAATCAAATGACAACACATGTCTATGGTTAGGAAACATAACCATCTTCGATTAATGAGCTAGTCTTGTAGAGGCATACTAGTGACACTGTTTGTCTATGTATTCACACATGTATTATGTTTCCGTTAATACAATTCTAGCATGAATAATAAACATTTATCATGATATAAGGAAATAAATAATAACTTTATTATTGCCTCTAGGGCATATTTCCTTCAGTCTCCCACTTGCACTAGAGTCAATAATCTAGTTCACATCGCCATGTGATTTAACATCAATAGTTCACATCTATATGTGGTTAACACCCATAGTTCACATCGACATGTGACCAACACCCAAAGGGTTTACTAGAGTCAGTAATCTAGTTCACATCGCTATGTGATTAATACCCAAAGAGTACTAAGGTGTGATCATGTTTTGCTTGTGAGATAATTTTAGTCAATGGTCTGTCACATTCAGAGCCGTAAGTATTTTGCAAATTTCTATATCTACAATGCTCGCATGAGCTACTCTAGCTAATTGCTCCCACTTTCAATATGTATCCAGATTGAGACTCGAGTCATCTAGATTAGTGTTTAAAATTGCATCGACGTAACCCTTTACGACGAACCTTTTCACTTCCATAATCGAGAAACATATCCTTATTCTACTAAGGATAATTTTGACCGCTGTCCATTGATCTACTCCTAGATCACTATTGCACTCCTTGCCTAGCTTAGTGGTAGGGTATGCAATAGATCTGTACACAAAGATGACATACTTTATAGAACCTATGGCTGATGCATAGGAATGACTTTCATTCTCTTTCTATCTTCTGTCGTGGTCGGGTTTTGAGTCTTACTCAATCTCACACCTTGTAACACAGGCAAGAACTCTTTCTTTGACTGTTCCATTTTGAACTACTTCAAAATCTTGTCAAGGTATGTATTCATTGAAAAACTTATCAAGCGCCTTGATCTATCTCTATAGATCTTGATGCTCAATATGTAAGCAGCTTCTCCGAGGTCTTTCTTTGAAAAACTCTTTTCAAACACTCCTTTATGCTTTGCGAATAATTCTACATTATTTCCGATCAACAATATGTCATTCACATATACTTATCAGAAATGCTGTAGTGCTCCCACTCACTTTCTTGTAAATACAGGCTTCACCGTAAGTCTGTATAAAACTATATGCTTTGATCACACTATCAAAGCGTTTATTCCAACTCCGAGATGCTTGCACCAGTCCATAGATGGATCATTGGAGCTTGCACATTTTGTTAGCTCCTTTAGGATTGACAAAACCTTCTGGTTGCATCATATACAACTCTTCTTTAATAAATCCATTAAAGAATGTAGTTTTGACATCCATTTGCCAGATTTCATAAAATGTGGCAATTGCTAACATGATTCGGACAGACTTTTAAGCATCGGTACAAGTGAGAAAATCTCATTGTATTCAACATCTTGAACTTTGTCTAAAACCCTTTTCGACAAGTCTAGCTTTGTAGATAGTAACACTACTATCAGTGTCCATCTTCCTCTTGAAGATCCATTTATTTAACATGGCTTGCTGATCATCGAGCAAGTCAATCAAAGTCTATACTTTGTTCTCATACATGGATCCTATCTCAGATCTCATGGCCTCAAGCCATTTTATGGAATCTGGGCTCATCATCGCTTCCTCATAGTTCGTAGGTTCATCATGGTCTAGTAACATGACTTCCGAACATGATTACCGTATCACACTGCAAAGCGGATCTTACTCTGAAGACCTACGAGTTTTGGTAGCAACTTGATCTGAAGTTTCATGATCATCATCATTAACTTCCTCACTAATTGGTGTAAGAATCACTGGAACTGATTTCTGTGATGAACTACTTTCCAATAAGGGAGAAGGTACAATTACCTCATCAAGTTCTACTTTCCTCCCACTCACTTCTTTCGATAGAAACTTCTTCTCTAGAAAGGATCCATCTTAGCAAAAAACTTGCCTTCGGATCTGTGATAGAAGGTGTACCCAACATTTTCTTTTGGGTATTCTATGAAGACGCACTTCTCCGATTTGGGTTCGAGCTTATCAGGTGAAAACTTTTTCACATAAGCATCACAACTCCAAACTTTTAAGAAACGACAGCTTAGGTTTACTGTTAAACCATAGTTCACACGGTGTCATCTCAACGGATTTAGATGGTGCCCTATTAAACGTGAATGCAGCTGTCTCTAATGCATAACCCCAAAACAATAGTGGTAAACTGATAAGAGACATCATAGATCGCACCATATCAAATAAAGTGCGGTTATGACGTTCGGACACATCATTACGTTATGGTGTTCCATGTGGCGTGAGTTGTGAAACTATTCCACATTTGTTTTAACTGAAGGCCAAACTCGCAACTCAAATATTTTTCCTCTGCGATCATATCGTAGAAACTTTTATTTTCTTGTTACGATGATTCTTCACTTCACTCTGAAATTCTTTGAACTTTTCAAATGTTTCAGACTTGTGTTTCATCAAGTAGATATACCCATATCTGCTCAAATCATCTTGTGAAGGTCAGAAAATAACGATACTTGCCACGAGCATCAACACTCATTGGATCGCATACATCGGTATGTATTATTTCCAATAAGTCAAGAGCTTGTTCCATTGTTCCGAGAACGGAGTTTTAGTCATCTTGCCCAAACGGCACGGTTTGCAAGTACCAAGTGATTCATAATCAAGTGATTCCAAAAGTCCATCAAGATGGAGTTTCTTCATGCGTTTACACCGATATGACCCAAACGGCAAGTGCCACAAATAAGTTGCACTATCATTATTAACTTTGCATCTTTTGGCATCAATATTATGAATATGTGTATCACTACGATCGAGATCCAACAAACTATTTTTATTGGGTGTATGACCATTGAAGGTTTTATTCATTTAAACAGAACAACAATTATTCTTTGACTTTAAATGAATAACCGTTTTGAAAACTATTTTCATTGGGTGTATGACCATCGAAGGTTTTATTCATTTAAACAGAACAACAATTATTCTTTGACTTTAAATGAATAACCGTTTTGCAATAAACATGATCAAATCATATTCATGCTCAACGCAAACACCAAATAACATTTATTTAGGTTTAACACTAATCCCGAAAGTATAGGGAGTGTGCGATGATGATCATATCAATCTTGGAACTACTTCCAACACTCATCGTCACTTCCCCTTCAACTAGTTTCTGTTCATTCTGCAACTCCCGTTTCGAGTTACTACTCTTAGCAACTGCATTAGTATCAAATACCGAGGGGTTGCTATGAACACTAGTAAAATATACATCAATAATCTGTATATCAAATATACCTTTGTTCACTTTGCCATCCTTCTTATCCGCCAAACACTTGGGGTAGTTCCGCTTCCAGTGACCAATTCCATTGTAGCAAAAGCACTTAGTCTCGGGCTTAGGTCCAGACTTGGGCTTCTTCACTCGAGTAGCAACTTGCTTGCCGTTCTTTTTGAAGTTCCCCTTCTTCCCTTTGCCCTTTTCCTTGAGACTAGTGGTCTTGTCAATCATCAACACTTGATGCTCTTTTCTTGATTTCTACCTTCGTCGATTTCAGCATCACGAAGAGCTTGGGAATTACTTTTGTCATCCCTTGCATATTATAGTTCATCACGAAGTTCTACTAACTTGGTGATGGTGACTAGAGAATTCTGTCAATCACTATCTTATCTGGAAGATTAACTCCCACTTGATTCAAGCGATTGAAGTACCTGACAATCTGAGCACATGCTCACTAGTTGAGCGATTCTCCTCCATCTTTTAGCTATAGAACTTGTTGGAGACTTCATATCTCTCAACTCGGGTATTTGCTTGAAATATTAACTTCAATTCCTGGAACATCCCATATGGTCCATGACGTTCAAAACGTCTTTGAAGTCCCGATTCTAAGCCTTTAAGCATGGTGCACTAAACTATCAAGTAGTCATCATATTGAGCTAGCCAAACGTTCATAACGCCGCATCTGCTCCTGCAATAGGTTTGTCACCTAGCGGTGCATTAAGGACATAATTTTTCTCAGGCAGCAATGAGGATAAACCTCAGATCACGGATCCAATCCGCATCATTGCTACTAACATTTTTCAACATAATTTTTCTCTAGGAACATATCAAAATAAACATATGAAAGCAACAAACATAGGGAAGCAACAACGCGAGTTATTGATCTACAACATAATTTGCAAAATACTACCAGGACTAAGTTCATGATAAATTAAAGTTCAATTAATCATATTACTTAAGAACTCCCACTTAGATAGACATCTCTCTAGTCATCTAAGTGATTACGTGATCCAAATCAACTAAACCATGTCCGATCATCACGTGAGATGGAGTAGTTTCAATGGTGAACATCACTATGTTGATCATATCTACTATATGATTCACGCCGACCTTTCGGTCTCCGTGTTCCGAGGCCATATCTGTTATATGCAAGGCTTGTCAAGTTTAACTTTGAGTATTACGCGTGTGCAACTGTTTTGCACCGTTGTAGATGGACGAGAACTTATCACACCGATCATCACATGGTGTCTGGTACTACTTAACTTTGGCAACGGTGCATACTCGTGGAGAACACGCCTTGATAATTTTAGTGAGAGATCATCTTATAATGCTACCGTCATTCAAAGCAAGATAAGATGCATAAAGGATAAACATCACATGCAATCAATATAAGTGATATGATATGGTCATCATCATCTTGTGCTTGTGATCTCCATCTCCGAAGCACCGTCATGATCACCATCGTCACCGGCGCGACACCTTGATCTCCATCGTAGCATCGTTGTCGTCTCGCCAACTATTGCTTCTACGACTATCGCTACTGCTTAGTGATAAAGTAAAGCAATTACATGGCTTTTGCATTTCATACAATAAGCGACAACCATATGGCTCCTGCCAGATTGCCGATAACTTCGGTTACAAAACATGATCATCTCATACAATAAAATATAGCATCACGTCTTGACCACATCACATCACATCATGCCCTGCAAAAACAAGTTAGACGTCCTCTACTTTGTTGTTGCAAGTTTTACGTGGCTGCTACGGGCTGAGCAAGAACCGTTCTTACCTCGCATCAAAACCACAACGATATTTCGTCAAATAGACTCCGTTTAACCTTCTCAAGGACCGGGCGAGCCACACTCGATTCAACTAAAGTGAGAGAGACAGACACCGCCGGTCACCTTTAAGCAACGAGTGCTCGGGCGGTGAAACCAGTCTCGCGTAAGCGTCTGGCGTAATGTCGGTCCGGGCCGCTTCATCTCACAATACCGCTGAACCAAAGTATGACATGTTGGTAGGTAGTATGACTTGTATCGCCCACAACTCACTTGTGTTCTACTCGTGCATATGACATCAACGCATAAAACCAGGCTCGGATGCCATTTGTTGGGGAACGTAGTAATTTCAAAAATTTCCTACGATCACGCAAGACCATGGTGATGGCATAGCAACGAGAGGGAGAGTGTCCGTCCACGTACCCTCGTGACCGAAAGCGAAGCGTTATAACAACGCTGTTGATGTAGTCGACGTCTTCACGATCCGACCGATCCAAGCACCGAACGTCACGGCACCTCCGAGTTCTGCACACGTTCAGCTCGATGACGATCCCGGACTCCGATCCAGCAAAGTGTCGGGATGAGTTCCGTCAAGATGACGGGCGTGGTGACGATGTTGATGCTCCACCGACGCAGGGCTTCGCTAAGCTCATGACGATATGACTTCTCCGGCGCAGGGCTTCGCCTAAGCTCCGCGACGATATGACCGAAGTGGAATATGGTGGAAGGGGGCACCGCACACGGCTAAGGAAAGATCCGTAGATCAACTTGTGTGTCATGGGGTGCCCCCTGCCCCCGTATATAAAGGAGCCAAGGGGGAGGTGGCGGCCCAAGGGGAGGCGCGCAAGGAGTCCTACTCCTCCGGGAGTAGGATTCCCCCAATCCTAGTTGGATTAGGATTCCGGAGGGGAAAGAGAGAGAGGGTCGGCCCACCTTTCCTAGTCCTAATAGGACTAGGGAAGGGGCGCGCGACCACCTAGGGCTGCCCCTTCTCCTTTCCTCCAAGGCCCACTATGGGCCCATGAAGTTCCCGGGGTTCCGTAACCTCCGGTATTCCGATAAATTCCGATTTCACTCGGAACACTTCCGATGTCCAAATGTAGGCTTCAATATATCAATCTTTATGTCTCGACCATTTCGAGACTCCTCGTCATGTCCGTGATCACATCCGGACTCAACAACCTTCATTGCATCAATACTTATAAACTCATAATGAACTCATCATCGAAGCGTTAAGCGTGGGACCCTACGGGTTCGAGAACTATGTAGACATGACCTAGAACCATTCTCGGTCAATAACCAATAGCGGAACCTGGATGCCCATATTGGTTCCTACATATTCTACGAAGATCTTTATCGGTCAAACCGCATAACGACATACGTTGTTCCCTTTGTCATCGGTATGTTACTTACCCGAGATTCGATCGTCGGTATCCAATACCTAGTTCAATCTCGTTACCGGTAAGTCTCTTTACTCGTTCCGTAATACATCATCTCATAACTAACTCATTAGTTACAATGCTTGCAAGGCTTAGGTGATGAGTATTACCGAGAAGGCCCAGAGATACCTCTCCGACAATCGGAGTGACAAAACCTAATCTCGAAATATGCCAACCCAACATGTACCTTTGGAGACACCTGTAGTACTCCTTTATAATCACCCAGTTACGTTGTGACGTTTGGTAGCACCCAAAGTGTTCCTCCGGTAAACGGGAGTTGCATAATCTCATAGTTACAGGAACATGTATAAGTCATGAAGAAAGCAATAGCAACATACTAAACGATCAAGTGCTAAGCTAACGGAATGGGTCATGTCAATCACATCATTCTCCTAATGATGTGATCCCATTAATCAAATGACAACACATGTCTATGGTTAGGAAACATAACCATCTTCGATTAATGAGCTAGTCTTGTAGAGGCATACTAGTGACACTCTGTTTGTCTATGTATTCACACATGTATTATGTTTCCGGTTAATACAATTCTAGCATGAATAATAAACATTTATCATGATATAAGGAAATAAATAATAACTTTATCATTGCCTCTAGGGCATATTTCCTTCACCCTTGGGGCTGGTTCCCTCCCACACTTGGCCCACGCAACCTTCTGGGGTTGGTGGCCCCACTTGGTGGACCCCCGGGACCCTCCCGGTGGTCCCGGTACATTACCGATATCGCCCGAAACTTTTCCGGTGACCAAAACAGGACTTCCCATATATAAATCTTTACCTCCGGACCATTCCGAACTCCTCGTGATGTCCAGGATCTCATCCGGACCCCGAACAACATTCGGTAACCACATACAAACTTCCTTTATAACCCTAGCGCCATCGAACCTTAAGTGTGTAGACCCTACGGGTTCGGGAATCATGCGAACATGACCGAGACGTTCTCCGTCAATAAACAACAGCGGATCTGGATACCCATGTTGGCTCCCACATGTTCCACGATGATCTCATCGGATGAACCACGATGTCAAGGACTCAATTGATCCCGTATACAATTCCCTTTGTCTAGCGGTATTGTACTTGCCCGAGATTCGATCGTCGGTATCCCGATACCTTGTTCAATCTCGTTACCGGCAAGTCTCTTTTACTCGTTCCGTAACACATCATCCCGTGATCAACTCCTTGATCACATTGTGCACATTATGATGATGTCCTACCGAGTGGGCCCAGAGATACCTCTCCGTTTACACGGAGTGACAAATCCCAGTCTCGATTCGTGCCGACCCAACAGACACGTTCGGAGATACCTGTAGTGCACCTTTATAGCCACCCAGTTACGTTGTGACGTTTGGTACACCCAAAGCATTCCTACGGTATCCGGGAGTTGCACAATCTCATGGTCTAAGGAAATGATACTTGACATTAGAAAAGCTTTAGCATACGAACTACGATCTTTATGCTAGGCTTAGGATTGGGTCTTGTCCATCACATCATTCTCCTAATGATGTGATCCCGTTATCAACGACATCCAATGTCCATGGTTAGGAAACCGTAACCATCTATTGATCAACGAGCTAGCCAATAGAGGCTTGCTAGGGACAAGGTGTTGTCTATGTACCCACACATGTATTTGAGTTTCCTATCAATACAATTATAGCATGGATAATAAACGATTATCATGAACAAGGAAATATAATAATAATAACTAATTTATTATTGCCTCTAGGGCATATTTCCAACATCTATCATGTATGCAATGCTGTGTACCAGACATGACATATGCTTAGCAGTAAGCTTGGCAGGGAGGTACCAAAGTAATCCAGGAGTGGATCACTGGACAGCGGTCAAGAACATCCTGAAATACCTGAAAAGGACTAAGGATATGTTTCTCGTATATGGAGGTGACAAAGAGCTAGTCGTAAATGGTTACGTCGATGCAAGCTTTGACACTGATCCGGACGATTCTAAATTGCAAACCAGATACGTGTTTTTATTAAACGGTGGAGCTGTCAGTTGGTGCAGTTCTAAACAAAGCGTCGTGGCGGGATCTACATGTGAAGCGGAGTACATAGCTGCTTCGGAAGCAGCAAATGAAGGAGTCTGGATGAAAGAGTTCATTTCCGATCTAGGTGTCATACCTAGTGCATCGGGACCAATGAAGATCTTCTGTGACAATATCGGTGCAATTGCCTTGGCAAAGGAATCCAGATTTCACAAGAGGACCAAGCATATCAAGAGACGCTTCAATTCCATTCGGGACCAAGTCCAAGTGGGAGACATAGAGATTTGCAAAATACATACGGATCTGAATGTTGCGTAACCCGTTGACTAAGCCTCTTCCACGAGCAAAACATGATCAGCACCAAGACTCCATGGGTGTTAGAATCATTACTGTGTAATCTAGATTATTGACTCTAGTGCAAGTGGGAAACTGAAGGAAATATGCCCTAGAGGCAATAATAAAGTTATTATTTATTTCCTTATATCATGATAAATGTTTATTATTCATGCTAGAATTGTATTAACCGGAAACATAATACATGTGTGAATACATAGACAAACAGATAGTCACTAGTATGCCTCTACTAGACTAGCTCATTAATCGAAGATGGTTATGTTTCCTAACCATAGACATGTGTTGTCATTTGATTAATGGGATCACATCATTAGGAGAATGATGTGATTGACATGACCCATTCCGTTATCTTAGCACTTGATCGCTTAGTATATTGCTATTGCTTTCTTCATGACCTATACATGTTCCTGTAACTATGAGATTATGCAACTCCGCTTACGGAGGAACACTTTGGTACTACCAAACGTCACAACGAATCGGGTGATTATAAAGGAGTACTACAGGTGTCTCCAAAGGTACTTGTTGGGTTGGCGTATTTCGAGATTAGGTTTTGTCACTCCGATTGTCGGAGAGGTATCTCTGGCCTTCTCGGTAATACACATCACATAAGCCTTGCAAGCATTGCAACTAAGGAGTTAGTTGTGAGATGATGTATTACGGAACGAGTAAAGAGACTTACGGTAACGAGATTGAACTAGGTATTGGATACCGACGATCGAATCTCGGTAAGTAACATACCGATGACAAAGGAACAACGATGTCGTTATGCGGTTTGACCGATAAAGATCTTCGTAGAATATGTAGGAACCAATATGGGCATCCAGGTTCCGCTATTGGTTATTGACCGAGAATGGTTCTAGGTCATGTCTACATAGTTCTCGAACCCGTAGGGTCCGCACGCTTAACGCTTCGATGACAGCTTCATTATGAGTTTATAAGTTTTGATGTACCGGTTGTTCGAGTCCCGGATGTGATCACGGACATGACGAGGAGTCTCAAATGGTCGAGACATAAAGATTGATATATTGAAGCCTATGTTTGACTTGGAAAGGTTCCGGATGAAAACAGAAGTTATCGAACACCGGGGTTACTGGAACCCCGGGGTCAATGGGCCTTGATGGGCCATAAGGAGAAGAGGAAGGGCGGCCAGGGCAGGCAGCGCCCCCCCCCCTCTAGTCCGAATAGGACAAGGAGAGGGGCGCGCCCCTTCCCTCTTCCCCTCCCCAATCATAATCCAACTAGAGAAGGGGAGTCCTACTCCTGGGAGTAGGACTCCTCCAGCGCCGCCTTGGCTGGCCGCACCCCCTTGCTCCTTTATATACGGGGCAGGGGGCACCCATGACACACAAGTTGATCTACGGATCGTTCTTAGCCGTGTCGGTGCCCCCTCCACCATATTCCACTTCGGTCATATCGTCGTGGAGCTTAGGCGAAGCCTCGTGCGGAGAAGTCATATCGTCGCGAGCTTAGGTGAAGCCCTGCGTCGGTGGAGCATCATCATCGCTACCACGCCGTCGTGCCGACGGAACTCATCCCCGACGCTTTGCTGGATCGGAGCCCGGGATCGCCATCGAGCTGAACGTGCGTAACTCGGAGGTGCCGTGACGCTCGGTACTTGGATCGGTCGGATCGTGAAGACGCACGACTACATCAACCGCGTTGTTATAACGCTTCGCTTTCGGTCTCACGAGGGTACGTGGACGACACTCTCCCTTCTCGTTGCTATGCCATCACCATGGTCTTGCGTGTGCGTAGGAAATTTTTTGAAATTACTACGTTCCCCAACACATATGCCCCTGCGTTGCTCCCTAATCATGCTGCAGGTATTGGACGCGGTGCTCGGCTCGAGCTGCTTGATGAACAGGTCGCGGATGATTCTCCTGGTGGGGACGTGCATGCGCCATGCATGACGGGCGGCGCCGCCAACCCGCTTCTCCTGCCGCTCGAGGCGCCACCCCGACCGCCTCTCGGTGTCGGGTCCGTCTGCTCCTCGCTGACCCGCCCACACCAAAGCAGCCTCCTCGCTCGTGGGCCTGCCGCACCAGCGGCTGCCTCGCCTGACGCCAGCTGGCCCCGCCCACACCCGGGCCGCCTCACCCGCTCAAGGGCCCGGCCCACACCAGCGGCCGTCTCGCCCGCTCGCTTTGGCTCGCAGCATTGCCAGCCCTGCGGGCTCGCCCGAATCCTTTGGCGGGTGCGTCTCTGGCCGGCTGTTTGTTGCTGCAAGCCCGCAGCCCGTGCCGCCGCTTCGCCATCGACGAAAGCACGACTAGCCGGACTCGGCTCCGGTCTCGTCCAAGTCCTCTGCTGCACCATCTTTGCCGGCAGATTCTGCTGTCACTCTTCGGCCGCGCACACGGAGCTAGTCCGGTGTTTTTCGCCCGAAGGAGTGGACGGATGGCACGGTTGCGTGGCTGGCTGCGTGCATGGCTCACACTGCTAGCGATCCTACTGCAGAACCTCGTCATTTTCAAGCTGCGTTGAGTATTCCTCATTGGCGTGCTGCTATGGAACAAGAGTTTCATGCCCTCCAACAGAATGATACTTGGCGTCTTGTTCCTCCAAAGCTCAAGGCCAACATCATTGATTCCAAGTGGGTTTTCAAAGTCAGCGACATGTTGATGGCTCCATTGAACGTTACAAGGCACGGTTAGTCGCCAAGGGCTTCAAGCAGAGGTATGGACTTGATTATGAAGACACGTTCAGTTCAGTCATCAAGCCTACTACCATTCGGTTACTACTATCTCTTGCGGTTACTCGTGGATGGTTCCTTCGTCGACTTGATGTGCGTAACGCTTTTCTCCATGGCATTCGGAGGAGGAGGTTTATATGCGTCGGCCGCCTGGTTTTGTTGATCCAACACGACCTCACCATCTCTGCGCTTGGTTAAGGCATCAGATGGACTCAAACAGGCTCCTCGTGCATGGCATGCTCGCCTTGGATCTGTTCTTCGGCTCTTGGGTTTACTCCTCCATTGCTGATACGTCACTGCTTTCTCCTCCAAATACCGAGGTTACGATGTATGTCTTGGTTTATGTTGATGATATCAGCCTTGTCGGTTCCTCGCCGCTGCTGTTGATCGCCTTTGTGATTGCTCTCCGTGATGATTTTGCTGTCAAGGATTTGGGCGCTCTTCACTTTTTCCTTGGTCTTGAGGTTTCGCGGTCCTCTGCTGGTTTGACTCTCACTCGTAAGAAGTACTCCTTGGACTTGTTGCGTCGTCTTTGGAATGCTCAAATGCAAACCTGTTTCCACTCCGATGTCTCGCTCTTGATCGGTTGTCCGCTCTTGATGGTGACTCTCTCGTCGATGATGCTACCGAGTATCGCAGATATCGTTGGTGGTCTGCAATATCGACTATTACCAGGCCTGATATCTCCTATGCGCTTAACCGTGTTTGTCAGTTTTGCATGCACCTGTGACGCCTCACCGGTCAGTTGTGAAGCGTATTTTGCGCTATGTCAAGATATCGCTGCCTATGGTCTCGCATCTTCAGCCTGCACCATCGTATGAGCTCTCGGCCTTCTCTGATGCCGACTGGGCTGGTAGTCCGGATGACAGGCGATCCACGGGGGGTTATGCGGTATTTCTGGGTCCTAACTTGATCACTGAATGCTCGCAAGCGAGCAGCTGTGTCTCAAGAGTAATCGAGGCTGAATACAAAGTTGTTGCTGATGCAACTGCCGAGATCATATGGGTACAGTCTCTGTTGAAAGAGTTGCGTGTTCCTCAAGCTCGTCCTCCGTCCTGTGCTGTGACAACATTGGTGCTACATATCTTTCTTCTAATCCAAAGTTCCATGCGAGGACAAAACACATTGAGGTGGATTATCACTTTGTTCGGGAACGTGTTGCATGAAGCTACTCGTATCAAGTTCATCTCATCAAAGGATCAACTTGCTGACATCTTCACGAAGCCTCTACCACAACCACAGTTTGTAGGCTGTAGGCGCAATCTTAACTTGCTTTGTACTTTAGGACATAGTTAAGATTGAGGGAGGGTGTTAGACTGTATATACGTAGCCTCTGTATATCTGTATTGTAACATTGTATTGTACCCCTTGGGTACCTCTATATAATGAGATAGCCACACCCCGGGTTAGGGGTGTTGCGCAGTTCCCAAAATACTTTGTTCTACACCCCATGTGTCCTCGGGAGCGCTTTTCTCATTATAAGAACTTGTCCAGGCTTATCCTTTGCTACAAAAAGGATTGTGCCACCTTGTTGCACCTTATTTACTTTTATTGCTTATTACCCGTTACAAATTATCCTATCACGAAACTATCTGTTACCTACAATTTCAGTGCTTGCAGAGAATACCTTACTGAAAACCGCTTGTCATTTCCTTCTGCTCCTCGTTGAGTTCGACACTCTTACTTATCGAAAGGACTACGATAGATCCCCTATACTTGTGGGTCATCATGCATCTCCTAGATAGATCTTGCGTGAGCGTAGGAAATTTTTTGAAATTACATGCTACGTTCCCCAACATCATGCCCAAGCACAACGAAATTCCGAGTGTTCTCGCACGAGCAAATGTTCCGTGCCTAGACACGACGTAATTCCAAGTGACCAATCACTCGGTGCAGAATTAATCTACACTTTGGTGCTGATAATCCGCGTCAACGAGGTTGTCGGATTGTTCAGCGACACCCTAAGCAAGGGGGAAAAATCGTAAGCTTGGATCTAGAGTCGATGAAGAATCGGTGTTCCATCGGGATAATGATTGGCATCTCTCTAAGAGAATTAGTCCAAATGTGTAATCCTTACTCGTATATTATGATACATCCCAGCCGGATCACTAGTCAGCCTGTCTGCAGAGATGATTGTTTACTTTTTCTTAAAAGCTTGTTCATCAGAATCTGAACCATGAAAGGTTTGCTCATTTAGAATCCATCAGGATCTTTCCCTCGGAAATTTGTGGTTCATCAAAATTCAATAATCACTCGGGATTCAATCTCCCATTAACATCCAGTCAAAATTCAATGATCACTCAGGATTCAATCTCAAACATCCAGTCGGATCCAACAGACTTCGAGATCCAGTTTCTCAAGATCCTGATGGATTCGGGGCTAATGATGAGGTTATTCCACCGGGTAGGCTCACTCGGTTGAATGGATGAATACTAGTCGGTTGAAGCAGTACACAGAGTCAGTCGATGTGGACATACATCGGGGAGCTCAACTGACTGGACCTTAGTGCGTGATCAAGACAAATATAACTCCGCAATAAAATAGACGTTTCTACGACAACATTATCCTACCATTACTACGAGGCCATCAAGTGGGAGTTTCTAGTACTTAGTTAATGGGAAGTTTCTACTAACCATTAACGTCACATTACACTTTGCCTTTATGATCAGCCATTGTAACTCTAGAGCATGGTGCACTCCTTATAAGCCTACCTGGAGCACTTGGCTAAGGGGACACAATCGCTCTCTCTCTCTCTCTCTCTCTCTCTCTCTCTCTCTCCTCTCCTCTCCTCTCTCCTCCCTCCCCCCTCCTCCCTCCCTCCCTCCCTCCCTCCCTCTCTCATTTTCTAATCCCATAGTCATGTGTAGAGAAAAGAAGCCTCTATGAAGCACAAAGTCGTAGGGTCGTTATCTCCGCCGTGAGGGGCCTGGGTTTGCAAAAATCTCTGTCACCCATTTGCGCCTTGCTAGATCAACCGGGCGTGCCCCTTTCCATTGAAGAAGACATAAAGATGAATGATTTATTGATAATGTGTCTTGCAATGGTTGTCGAATACAATACATTTTTTTAACCGGGCGTGCCCCTTTCCATTTAAGATAAACGGAAATACAACAAGTATCTGATACAACCAGGAAGCAAGAAAAGAAGGCAGCGAGTTCAACGCACTGCCAGGAAACCCACTGTGCTCGCCCGCCATCGAAACGAGCACCATGGGGCAAAAACCTAACGGCACCTACTTAGTTCAAACCTAGCTATTACAAACCAGGGAAAATGCACACCCAAAAGTGGTGCCAGAAAACAGATTCGCGAAACACAGAAAGCATGCAGTTTTCAGAAGTTTTCCATAAGAGGAGCCTGAGACTAGAGTCCAGCACATCTCCCTCCTAGCTCAACCAGGCAAAAGTGTAGGTCGATGCAGCATCATCACCAGTCACCCAGAGAGCACCTCTCCCGCGTCTTCCACTGTGCGCCTGGCCCCATCACACATTGCCATCAACCTGGTTGTGCTCGCTCTAATCATCTCGGTTCCGTGACGCAATCTTGCCGCTTCTTCCACCGGCTGCAGACCTGCCCAATATAAGAGAAAAGAACAAGCCGAGTACACAATCTCAAAAGGAGATTTAATCAACTGTTTTTCAAAAGTAGCCTTATTGCGCGCTAGCCAAATAGCCCAAGTTACTGACGCCAGACCAACAGTATAAAATCTAGCTTCATTAGGTAAGAACACATTGCACCACACAGAGAATTTCCAGGTGTTATTTGGGCACAAGTCAGTCCCCAACACAACTCCAACTGCCCTCCAGGCAACACGCGCCACGGGACACGTAAAGAACAGATGAGATGCAGTTTCAACATTGTTACAAAAGGAACACACAGGGTTCCCCGGCCATTTTTTTCTTCTCATCACCGCTCTTGTTAGCACCGCGTCTTGTGACATCTGCCATAAGAAGATCTAGATCTTAAGAGGCAATTTTGCCTCCCAGATCCATCTGTAGTTGCATCCATGAAGAGGTTTTTCCAGCCATTTATACATAGATTTAGTGGAGTGCTTTGCATTCTTACTCAACCCCCAAAACACTACATCTTCATCAGTTGTAGTTTTTAGCCCCAAGATATGCTCCCGCAACTTATCCCATTGCTCCCTTAGGTTAGGTCATAAACGCCCTCTGAAAAAGGTCGAAGCCTCTACCCTCTCAAATTTTTGAACTGTACAATCCTGATCTGTACAGATCTCAAACAACTGAGGAAACCTCATACTAAGTGGGGGCAGCCCATCAATTGAGTCTTTCCACACCCTGGTCAGGTTGCCGCATCCTAGTTTAATCTTTCTTCCCACCATGTATAGCTCTTTGACTTTCAGAAGAACTTTCCAACATAGAGTCAGATTGTCTAGGTCTCACAGTTGATACAGATTTGTTATGTAAATATCTGGCTCTCACCAAGGTTTGCCAAACCCCAGATTGGGTTTCTAATTTCCACCACCATTTCACCATCAGCCTGATATTTTGTTTCCTAAGGTCTTTGACACCCAGCCCCCCTTTGCCCTTCGATCAACACACCCTTTTCCATTTGACCAGATAATATCTATTTTTCTTATTGCAACCATGCCAGAAAAATTTCCTACGGTGCTTGTCCAGCCTCTCTATGAAAGTTTTACTCATAAGCCACATGGACATATGATATAAAGAGAGCTGCAACAGCACCGAGGTGAGCAAAGTAAGTCTGCCCCCGCTAGATGCAGCATTACTAATCCAGGTCCTGAAGCACTTTAGGTATTTATCTACAATAAACTCCCACACCGAATCCTTTAGAGTTGTAAAACTCACAGGCATTCCAAGATATTTGATTGGAAATTGTCCAATCTCGCAGTTAAAGATCTCAGCATACTTACTGTCTATGTCAGCATCCCCTCCGATAGTCAGAATCTCACACTTCTGAAAGTTCACCTTCAGTCCAGACATCAGCTCGAACATATACAAGAGGAGCTTCAGGTTAATTGCCTTTTCCACATCATGCTCGAGGCAAATGATCATGTCATCTGCGTATTGCAAAACAGCCACCCCATTCGGGACAAGATCAGATACTAGCCCAGTTAGGAGGCCATTTTGCTGCGCTTTGCCGATCATCTTAATTAAACAGTTTGCAGCTAGGTTAAACAAAAAGGGAGAGTGGGGGTCTCCTTGGCGCACTCCTTTAGCACTTTGAAAATATGGGCCCACTGAGTTATTTAGTTTGATACTAACTATACCATTGTATAAGACTTGTTTCACCCACCCACACCAGGTTTCATTGAACCCCCTCATTTTGTGGCAATCCAACAGAAACTCCCAATTAACCTTGTCATATGCTTTCTCGAAGTCGAGTTTAAGCACCACCCCTACTTTTTTTCTTGACATGGGTGTAATTGAGAAGCTCATGCAGAGTCATGATCCCATCCATAATATCCCTCCCTTTTACAAAAGCATTTTGTGACAAGCTTATCAATTTGTCAACATATTTTTCTACTCTCCGGTCCATAGTTTTAGTGATCAGTTTATACGGACACCTAAGGAGACAGATAGGTCGAAACTGCTGAATACGTTCAGCACCTGACACTTTAGGAAGGAGGCTGCACATCAAGAGTTCCACCATGGAAGTTGCTGAACAACCGCATGATGTCATTTTTAGCTATGCTCCAGCAATGTTGATAAAACTCCGCAGGGATGTTATCAGGGCCAGGTGCTCTATTAACATCCATCGCAAACAAGGCCTCTTTCACCTCCTCCTCTGAGAAGGCTCTGGTCAAATCATCATTATCCTCTTGAGTAAGTTTTTCCGACTCATCCCACGAGTCAGGATCCATGTGAAATAAGTTGCCAAGGGCTGGGCCGAAAAGGTTTTTATAAAACTCTATGGCATGTGAGATAAGGTCATCAGTACCTTCTATCTCGACATCACCACATTTGAGGGCATGAATGGTATTCTTCCTTTTTTACCCATTTGCAATTTTATGAAAATAGTCTGTGTTCAAATCCCCTTTGAGCAGCCAACGCTCATGGGATTGTTGGAGCCAGAAAATGTCCTCATTAACCAGAATCTCATGAAGTTCGAAATTAATATCCACCTTTCTACTATATATCTCAGGGGTCAGTGGTCCCTCTTCTTCAAGCTCCTCAAGAGTGGACAGTTCCACTCTTAATTCCTCTTTTCTCTTCTTGGTATGGCCGTACTTGTTGGAACCCCACCCTTTGAAGAAGGATTTAAACCTTTTTAGTTTGATATTAAGAATATCAATAGGATCTTCAGCTTTAACCGCTTTGTTCCAGATTTTCTTAACTAAGGGCAGAAAATCCTCATTTTTAAGCCAGGCCAGATCGAACCTAAACTCTCTAGGTTTATGCGCCTCCCTGCCCATGTCTCCTGAGGAGAGAAGTAGGAAGTTATGGTCAGATAACTCTCTAACCAATTTTCTAACAGTTACCAATGGGTATAATCACTAGACATCAAAATCTTGTCTAGCTTTTCCAAGGTGGGGTGGGTCTGATTATTAGTCCAAGTATATTTCCCTCCACTGCAATAAACCTCCATCAGGCCATACGAATTGATGACAGAGTTGAACATGTCCATAGATTTATGGTCATGTATTTTTTTTTATTCTTCTCTCCACTATGCCTCAAGATGTTAAAGTCTCCCCCAACTATGTAAGGTTTGTTCATATCAGAAAAAAAATTGAGCAAGTTCCAGCAGGAACTCCTCCCTCATATCCTCATGAGCTGGGCCATACACCACTAGAAGACTACATTCATATTTTTTTCTTTCTATCTATCAGATCAAGCTGGATCATGAATTTCCCTTTCTTATTGGACCCCAAGTCCAAATTATCTTTTCTAGCTCCTGCAATGATTCCACCTGATTTGCCACATGAGGAGATCCAGACCCACTCAAAGATATTAAAAGGATCAATTTTCCTCAAGCATTTAGGTGAGAAAATTTTCTTCATGGTTTCCTGTGGGCCCAGGAAATCAAGGGAATGGTCACTTATTAAGTCAGAGAGGCAGGTGGCCATTCCTTTCTTGCCTACCCCTCTGCAGTTCCAAATGAGACCTCTCATTTGGAACGATTTATTTGTTTTTTGGACCTGGTAGCCCTGCCAGGGGCCAGGGCAGAGTTACCATTATCTTTGCTTTCTACTGTCATTTTCTTTTGGCTTCTAGTCACAGGCCTAGATAGCTTGACAGCAGACTTGTTTTGAGTGTAGAAAGCAAAATATTTTTTTCTAAATATGGGAGCAGAAAGAAAAAATATTTTTGTTTCTTTTGGCTTCTAGTCACAGGCCTAGATAACTCAGCATCCCCCAAAGCAGCAAAATAACTTTTTCTAGGGTTTTGAGTGTTACCTTCCATATTTTTCTTCTTGGCCACTTCCATGGCTTTCTACATCATGTCTCCCTGCCTCTCCTGACCACATCGAAGACTGAACCTCAAGTTAGTCTCAGGGACCAATGGAGGCGTGGGTATGATCTCATTGTCACAATCAGGCGATGGTAAATGTGCCAGGTAATTATCTGATATCTTCAGCTTTGGATCCACCTCTCCTGTAACTTCTGAGACCTGCGAAACACCAGTTACTATTTCCGCATATGTACATTTCTTCTCGATCAAAGGAAATACATTCACCTGCAATGTTTGCACATCAGTGCTCTTATCAGGTATGATTTCCTCATGATCAAAGTTTTTTTCTCCATCTGATTTCAATTCATAGCCCTCTTGAGCAGAACTCTTATTGGCCAATTTCTCAATAAATAAAGTCTTATCATCATCACTTTCATATGAGTCTGATAGGTTATCCTCCTCTTTTTCTTTCTCTTTCTCAGGAGGGAGCAGGCGACAGGCCTTTCCCCCCCTGAAAGCAGATGTACCATGCCCAACAGGAGCATTAGCACTCTTAGATGGTTCAGTACCCCCGTCCTGCCTCTTCCTTTTTGCAGTAGACATCAGGGTATCTTTCTAGTCATTTCTAACAGGCATAGTATCATCTTCCTTCACCGGGTTCCTCACCAGAACTTCTTCTACTTCATACTGGAATTTGTAAAAGCGGCCCCCCATGCAACCCTCAGCAGAGACAGGAAGATTATCAATGCTGTGGCACCCAATCTTAGCCCGAACAGACGAGGGACGCTTAATTGTTGACATAAATCTCTAAAGTCACCCCAACAAGCCCACCGGCAAAGGTCGCATTCTTGTCACATCTTTTATTGAGAGGTATCTTACTAATTTTCACCCACGCAATTTCAAGTAAACCCTCACAGTCCATGTCATCAGACCATGGTGTGATTCTGACCACTGTTTGATGCTTTTTGAGGTTAATGTATTCCACAAAAACAGCATGCTCAACCTCTCTCATATTAGGAAACCTCATGACATATTTGTTAGGGGCTATGAGATGAGCAGAACATCTCCAGCCCTGCCCAATGTACACCCCCATATCATCCTGCAAGTCTTGCTTAGATATGGCCCCTTCCACAATGGTAATGAGCACATTGGTATTCTCTCTCTGCGGCTGTCTCTCTACACTATAATCAGGAAAATAACAGAAGCCCTGCCCCTTAGATTGGAAGCCACACATAGCAGGAATGCACTCCCAAGGAAGTAAATCAGTGCAAATAACAGATAAGTGGCCTCTCTTCTTTCATCGCTCACATAGAGCTTGAGGGCATCTAGCAGTGTAATGGCCAACAGTATTGCAGATCTGACATGCATCAGGGGCAGGGTTAGGGTTACCAGTGTGGGTGATTGGATCTCGCCCCGTAGCAGGCGTAGGCGTTTTCCCTTGGAGCCGACGTGTGTTCTGGTCCCCGCCGTCGTCGTCGACAGCAGAAGACCAGCGGTCTAGGCGCGGCGGCCCAGATCCTCCCGCACCCGCCGCGGCGTCCCACTTGTCGAAGCTCGTGTCGTCCGAGTCCAACGTCCTGCTGGTCGAGGACTGCCCCACGCCCTCCTTGTGCTTCCACACGTTGCTATCGTGGCCACGGCCACCGCCGCGGTCGAACCGCCCCGCCCCGCGGCCATGCCTGCCGGCGCCGAAGCCATTCCCCCTCATCTCTCCGCCCCCGCAACCTTGTTTTGGATCTGGTTTTTTGGGTGGAGGTGGGGAAGCGACGACCTGAGCAAAGGATCTAGCGTCGCCGCGGATCTTGCCCTCCCACCAAGAGAAGGAGGGAGGAACCCTAGTTTCTCTCCTCTGCGGTGCCTCCCAGAGATGGAGCTGGCACTCGTCGAGATCTGAAAACGCGGAGCGAGAACGAGGTAGCAGTGTATTAGTACCTGGTGCATGGGCCGAAACCCTAGCTCGTGAAGGATCCGGGCGGTTGGTGTCCTCTGCCCCCCACGTGGCAAGGATCCGGGTCATGGCAGCCGGGGCCACGTCCGAGCACCCCGGGTCTCCTGTCCGGTCGTGGTGGAGGTCGGGGGGCTGTGCACGACCACCTCAACCTTGTCCCCGTGTACCGCGTCCCCTTTCTCTAGATCAGCACGACCCGTGCGCCCTGCCGCCTCGTCGACGCACGTTAGAGCACTGTGCAACGAGCCAATCACCGGCAGGCGGTCATCGATCCTGGCGAAGTGGCATGGGAAGGAGACGAAGCAGCCTACGTCGATCCGTTCCCCCTCGTGCACGTATCGCGCATCCACCGTGCACCCGCGAGAATCAAGGAGGACGAGCCGTTGTATGTCGTCGTGAAGGAAGATCTCTCCATCGTGGAACGTGGCGGTGCGGTGCACCAGATCGGCCGCGTACGCCACCCGCCACCGTGTGTCCATCCCTCAGAAATCACAACTCACCTTTATGATTTCTGCAATGATGGTTTGCTGCAATGAACGTGACTTGGAGATGGTTTGCTGCAATGATGGTGATGGTGGTGGCTATGGAGATGAGATAGGAAATGGCGGTGGCTAGGGTTGAAGAATGACTTCTATTTTGATTATGAAGGTTTTCGACGATGCTCTTGTGCGAATCAAGTGTGGACCCCTTTATAAAAGTGGTTGGGTTGGACGCCACGGAGCCTTGACACATGGTACGAGCACTTGCGCCTACCAAACGCCATCTTCTCTTCTGGTTGACTTGTTGCGCCTCCAATTAATTTTCTTCTTTCTCCATTTTGCTTTTTTCTTGTAAATGATATTTTTATCTGTGTATAGCCTCTTTTTATGTAGAAACAAAATAAAGAGAGAATTTCACGATCTCTGGCGTTCATTAGTCATTAGTCACAATATCAGAGGAATTTTCTTAAATTTTCTAAGATAAACTGGTTTAAACAATGGTGTGATGAGCGTAAAAGTTACACTCATCGGCCAGTAAAACTATCCAGCCCCAGAGCCTAGTCCGACAACACCGCCTTGATCGCCTTTTCTACCTCCTCAAGCTAGAACGGCTTGTCCAGATGTGACAAGTCAGCCGACGGGATGAGGGCATCGAGATTTAGCGCCAAAAATGTTGTTGTAGTAGTAATCGGATTGTAGCGTCGTGATGGTATTGTTCCGCTACCGATGACTGGCATGTTGGTGAAAAAACTTCGTGTATAAATCGTCATACTCAAACAGTTTTCATCTCATGCCTGGATGCTGGAACCCAAGCCGCCGCCAGGAGAGGCCAACCTTCTGGCGCCGTTCTTCGGCGGCTCCCCTTCGCCGACAACCTCGGTCATCGATGGTGAGGGGGGCTACCGGATTTACGCGTGTGGATCGTTTTTAGGCCCTCGTAGTCTAGGTGTTTTTTAGGTTGTTCATCGTCTTGGCTTCGGCGGCGGCGTTAAATAAAGATTCTTCAGATCCTTCCCCCACGAGGCGATCGGTCCTATGGTTAGGGATGGATTTGGAAATAAGTCTGTTCAACTAAGGATGGCATAGTGGCGGCAGAATCCTCGTGATGGCTCATAAGGGTATAGTGTGCGTGTATGCCTTCATAAGGGTGAGTGTATATATGCGGTTGCATATGTACTGTGTTAAAAAGTCAAAACTAAGATATAGCTTGGTCGCATTCATGTAATATCGTGTCATATTATAAAACGGGTCGCTACCACGTCCAAACTTACTTTATTTTTCTATGGGCTATTGGACTTTGGTTGTTGTCACTACTATTCAACGGGCTTTGTGAAAAAATTATTTAGGCTTGTATTGAAAAACAAAGTGGAAAATAAAAAGAGAACATTTTAGGCTCGTACTTTTTTTTTAGCACAGTACAGACACGAGCGCTCATATACATGTGCATACACTCATCCTTACAAAATGCACACACGCACGCCCTATCCCTATGAGCACCTTCGAAAGACTGAGCCAGCATATCATCTTGAAATTTTTGAAGTCGCTGTAGGCACCTTGTTATCGATGGGAACGTCTCCTCCGGTTGAGGATACCACAGTCCCTCTAACCATCCAACCACAGATTGGTTCGCTTTTAGTTTCGTATTTGGCATTGCCATATGATGTTTGTATTCGTGAACGAAATGGGAGGGGACCTTCACGTAAGCTCCTCCCTGCGGCTGCATATATGACTCGTAAATATGAGCTGGTACACAACAAAGACCATTTAGCGACGTTTCACGTGTCGCGTAAGACTGTTTTTCATCGTGAAAACTGTCATGGTGACATTTTTCGGCCGTGATACATCTCCAACATATTGTATCATGCCATTATATTATCACATCATTTTTGTATGCTTTATAGTTAGAAACTAGTCAGATCTGAAGATAAACTTATCATAAAACGAATACGAATATAATACTGTCCCATATTAGCAGTTGCTCAAACGGACGAAGGTAGTACACGTTTCCTCCGTCAAAGTTACGGCGTTGTGCTAGGCTTTCCATAACATATGTCAATACTAGCAATTTGGGAGCTCAACACCAGATTGAACGTCACTGGACCACAAAGAGTCGGACTGAAACCTTTGCTACCGTTTTCCTTCATAAAAAGCTGAAGTTTGCATAACAGAGAAATGCGTCCGACAATCACATGGCCAACTGACGGTGAAATTTGTATCGCAAGTCATCAAGATAGTACATTACAGTCACCAGGGACATGGCCAGGAAGGAGCAATGCAAGAAGCTCAAGGCTACTAATTAGAAAGAAATTAACCACCATGGCCATTTACAATACGCTTCCAAGTGCTAATCATATGTACGCGGCAAGGTGGTTATAATTTACTCAGAAGGATCAAACTGGCCAGCATTTAATCCTATCGTACAGATGTCATGTTTACTTTCCTGAGTGCCTAGGTCACCGGAGTTACCAAGAATCAACAAGCGGCTCCCTGGAATCGCCATGCGCCGCTAGCTTTTCCATCTGTATCATGGTGTTAGATCCAACATGATCGCCAAAACTTTTAATTCACAGGAAACTCGTGCCTAGAGAAATATCAGCGAAGTTGGAAAGGATCTGCGCACGGGTAGTCCCAATCTGCTGTGCGATGTCAAGCTGCTCTTCCAACGATAGCATCTCATAGCTGCAGATGTAGAGGGTAAAATGTGGATTAGAGAGGCATGAGAAAAAAGCAATACGGCTAAAAAGAATTAACAGCTGTTCTACAGCATAGTTTTTAACAGGCCAGCTTGCAGAGGGTGTATGGGAATCAGTCAGGCGTGATACTTGGAGTAGCAGGTTTTCAGAGCTGACCTTTTTTTACCAATCGTACTCATCTTTTACAATCTAATTACTCTTAATGTTTGCAGCTAGAAATTTCAAGTTACTGTTCCCTATCTAGTCCTATCTACCACCACTGGCCTTCTACCGGCAATAGCAGCATCCAGAAACCGAAGATCAATACATCTCAGATCTTGGCTTGAACGGAATACTTGTACTTCCTCCGTCCCAAAATAAGTGTCGCTGATTTAGTACAAACACTTATTTTGGGACGGAGTGGGGGGATTTCTTTACATGAAGAGACAACGCGAAATATTTGTAGTGTAACAAGATGTGCAAGAGAGCATACGGCCGCATAAGAAGTGGAAAAACAATATAAGCTGGTGTGTGGAAGCTTCACTTACTGTGCAAGAAGCTCAAAGTCAATGATGTTATCTGGTCCAGGACGATGTGCCTTCCCGTTGGATTTGAACTGCCTGAATGATCTTGGGTTCAGGCCACACACGTGGGGGACGGCATCGACAAGCTTCCTCTGTAAGCTCTGAAGCCGGCGGAACGTCAACTCATCAATAGGCGCAATGCATCCAATACCACCATCCAAAGTACCAAAAATAAGGGCAAAACGATTCGTCTTCTCAGATGCCAATCCTGGAGCGGGAAGCATCTGCAGCCTCATAAACTTGGTCAGATGGGCTCCAACATGAAACTCTGCTCTGGAAAGGAGCTTCTGCCCCTTCCAGCTCTCCACCATTTTGGGAGCATAGTAGAAGATCTGCATGATGTTATTTGTTAGAGTGCAGTGAATAATCAGGTGGACAGGGTGGCACTTCCATGTTGCACTATATCCAACTAACTCAGGTGTTCAATAGGAAGCATATGCTGTACAAGTCAAGTAGCATCCCCAATTATATTTGCCAACAAAGCACACAAGCTCAGGCTGCTCAGCAATATGTCGAATATCTTTAAATGGTAGTAGATCAACTAACCATTGGCAGAATAGGTGGGCCAAACTGGACTACTGCAAAGTACCCAACCATAACATACCACCACAAGAGGGACTTGAAATGACATTTAACAGTAGTCATATAATTATTTCCTTGATTCCGATTACCAGATGGTTTTCTGACATCAAGTCAACAACTAGTTCAAAGAGAGGATGTCTACAGTTATTACTTAATATGTTTATGTTTAAACACTGGTAACGAATGGCTCTAGCAAAGATAATACCACAGGAACCAGTCCGGTAGTAAGTGATAGTTTGATGCTTCAACGATTTTTTGATTCAGTATCATCAAGAACTCATTTCAAAGTAAATAACTAGCAGATGGATCAAATAGTGCAGAATGAACACTGAAACAAACCAGTAACATAAAAGATTATAAGAAAGAATGACCTGCAAATTTTTATCAGAGTCAGAAACTGCAAGGTTCAGTGTGCTTCCATCAATTAAGAACTCAGTTGCAAAGCAATCTAGAGATCCAAAATCTTTTGCAAGCAGAGTCAATTGAGAACCTTGCTCCTTCCAGCTAAGAAAATATACGCTTTTATGGATATCGCCAAACAAAACGAAATTTTTGACCTGGAAATTTAAAGAATATCACAGGACTGCACAATTGCTGCATCTCATATGCAGAATCACAATATAAACATGTTATTAAATCATGCAACAGCCTAACTTAACATACAAGAAAAATTGTATAACATCATAATGAATATGAAATCAAACCAGTTGGGCAATACATAGTATTCAAATCTGAAATGGATAACAATTATATTATGTAAAGACTGCAAATTGCTGGACCGTATAATTTACCAAGAAACAAACATTAGGAACCACAGCATTGACAGAGGCCACAGGTGGTGAAGTCAAGGAATGACGGAGCTCATACACCTTGAGTAAGAGGAGATCCATAGTGTGATGGCTCTTGGTGAAGAGCAACACAGGACCCATAAGACCAGAGAGAACGCAAGCAGTCGTTAGCCGATGGCAAAAGGCTGCTGGGAGGACAAGGAGATTAGTTCATCACGGAGCATGCATCTGCTCGCAGAGCTGAAAGCGACTGATTGGAATGACTCGTTAAGGTGCAATTCAGAGCATCTGCCAAGCAGAGAAGCTCCAAAGCACAAGTCCAACTGGCTCAAACAACAGGCCTAAATCATAACATGCTCTGTGAGAAGCACAGAGATGGCAGCAAGAAGAGCGACAGCGGTGCACGCATCCATTGCTGGGAGGGGCGACAGTGTGAGCAGCAGACAAGCTGCAGGGATGAGGAAGTGAGCGTATAATACTGGGTTTGAAGTTTAAACATGTCCTCCCGTACTAGTGCATTTTGCTTTGGGAATCTATAGTAAAATTTTACAAATGAACTCCATGGATTTTGCAAATTTCAAAAATGTCCATTTGCACAGGAAATAGCCCCGCAGCAGACAGTCTCTGAGATGGGAAATACTACGGAGGTAGGCCGATGGAAAACTTTCAGAATCTGACTGGGTTCCAACAAGCCCATTCATTATAGAATGGCATTTCAGCTTTACTCTTTCAAAGCCAGAATAGATCAAGCTGAAACAGAAGATTAATGCACGAGCTCAGTATTTATTTCCCCTTACTAAGTTGTCCTGAAAACACATGAAAGAGTTGGAAACACAAGATTTTTTTCTATTTGAATGAGGTACTGAGGAAGGTTGATTATATGGATAAGAATTAAATGTGGGCATTGGAGAAAAATGATGCCTAGAAAAAGCAAAACTATACTTAAGCACCTATTAAGTGCTAAAGCCTGTAAATGGAACCAATCATTGTGCAATACTCACAATGTTCAAGCTCACAACATGCAAAGGAGCATCATAGAATGCAACAGCGGTCAATTCAGAACCAGTCCATTTGCTCAATGTGATCTTTGGACCAGCAGCTATCAGCAGATGACCTTGAAGTGACGCAACAGCTGATACGGCACCTTTACTCTCTTTTGAGTAGACTTCTGTTACCTGGAATTAATGTTTACATGTTAACAAATTAATATAGTACTCCCACCGATCCCAATTAATTGACACTGCCTTAGTACAATTTTATACTAAAGTTGTACTAAGCCAGCGTCAATTAATTTGGATAGGAAGGAGTAGTAAATTGTGATGAATTTGAAAAAATGCAATAGCGACAGTGTTCCCCTACAGTACCAGATTTTGAGAATTTTCGCTTTTAGTGAAAGAGAACAGAAGCACCCGTCCTCTGGCAGCTACATCCTCCCCTTGAACATAAGCAGTCCCAATGGCCATCAGGGTTTCATTTTCCTTGGTGGTTGTGTTCTGAAGTGGAAATGCAGAACCTTTTCGTGAATAGAAAATACATATGAACATTTAGTCACTGAAGTTTGTGACCAGATAGATTTTAAGCCCAAATATAGAAGCTGGCAAATATAAACATAGAAGCTGTGTCTCCTTGTTCTGTTTAATTTTGTCATAACTAAAGACCAATATCTGAACTAGAGCGAGTCAAAACAGCCTTTAATTTGTTTTAAGTATTTAAGGACAAAAGAAATACATACATGCAATGTAACAATGCGCACAGTCAGAGCATTTTCAAATGATTGCATTGGAATAGTGGACCTTGTCTCCCAACGTCCACTAGGTTTCTCCAACTCTAATACGCGAACTTCAAATTCCTCAACAGTATACGTTTTTTGCAGGTCATCAGCACTAGTAGCATCATTATCCATGTGATGAACCAAATCTTGATCAGCCATAATGGACAGAACTTGATTCAGGGGGCGAACAACCTGCAGAAATATAACATGAGTAATTGAAGTAGTTATCTGAGGACAGTTTATTATGTGACGGTGCCAGACAACCATAATCGAAGATGGCAGTAACAAAACAGTGTTACAAATTATCATGGGAACAGCGGATACAGACTACTTACAGGAACAGACACGATAAGTGGATACAGAGACTGCTCGGCATAATATGTAACCTGATGAGGGGTACCACGCAAAGGGATCTGCAAAGGTGCAATGTATGAAAAGTCTGCAACAAAACGAGATACAACTTACGCGTACCTAAACAAATTTTACCTTTTGGACAGGCCAGTAGTTGTCATAGTTATATGCTTCGGGCAGTTGACATATCTTCAGAAAACCCTGTTAAAACATGAAAAATCACCAATTTTAAAATTTCCTATTTCTTAAAGTATATGGGAGAGAAACAAATATTCAAACAACTCCTTACCTGTGATGTAACATATATAAGCCCATGACAACAGTTTACATTGTGGAGAACAGTAAAGGCTTCAATGGGACCATCACATAACTGCAAAATGGGACAGCTTAGATAGGACCACACCGATGACTAGAAGCAAATATAGTTATAGTTGAGGGCAGATTTCCAGTTGCATGGTCCACCATACAGGTAACAAAATAAGATTTGGTTGTAAGAAACACCACATCAATTTAGATCGATTTGGTACTTCAGAATCAACTTAAGCCTGAAGAGTTGTGGACAGATCTCATCATGCAAATAATAAAAAGGACTCTTAACAGGGAGAGAACCATAATCGATGTGTGCCCCTTCCGCGAACAATCGTGCGCTCTAGGAGCCCCACACTGTCAGCTTATTTACTCACAGAGAGTTCGTGCCAGAAACCATTCCCAGGGAACGTTCGCTCATTACCATTTCCGGAAGAAAAAAAAGGTGGCATATATGACCATTTAAATCTATGAAGAAACAAAAGAAATGTTTAACCATTCCGATGTCAGCTAAGGTAATTGGCATTGTGGTGGTTTTTCAAAACAGCCTGTTTATTTCTCAATCCAAATTAAAGTTAGTTGAAAGACTCTTTCGAGCAGATGTAACAGCAAAATATTGCTGCAATCAGTAAAAAAACAAAAATAACTAGATTCCACATCCCAGCACAGCACATTGAACAACAAGAAAGTGAGCCTAACTAGGGAACTATGCATTGTCTTGACTCGTCACATTAGCAGCATTCAGAGAGCTAGAGGCATGCAGGTGAGATCACTTTAGTTCATTTATACTCCATCAAATTTGGAAACTACTATACATTTCAACATGCAAAGAAATTAAATAGTGTGAAATACGTGTAAACAAGAATTCTATCGTAGATTGAAACAAGAAACAGGGTCAAATATGTTGAAGTATATTAGGATTGCCCAACCTTCTCCATCGGTTCAAACTTTTGCTTCTGCTGGTTGGTACATGAATGTTAATATGATATTAGAGCCAGGAGATCTTGGTTTCAAGCCTCGGCTTTCGCAATTAAATAAAAAAGTTCATTGCCCTCTTTCTGTCCATGTTTAGGCCTTATCGAGCCACACATGAGAGGGGGTGTTGGAAGTATATGAAACTTAATAAACACTGCAAGACAACAAAAACCTCAGCAGAACAACGACATACCTGTGGATGCACCCGAAATCGTTGTCGACAAACCATAACCCAGACTGGCCTCGTGCCACTAAGAAACAATCCCTCATAACCTCCAACATTATTAAAAATTGTGATTCTCGGTCGTGCAAGACTTGATATGTCTTCTCGTAATGTAATGTCAACAGAAATTCGGTGAAATCTCAAATTTTTTAGTCTCGAATCACTGGCACTGGCAAGATCCACAGAACCAGCAGGTGAAAATGAATTGTCTTTCACATTACTCTCCGAGTCTTCATAGCAAAAAGCATGGTAGCACAAAAATGTCCCATCGTTCAATAAACCAAAAAGGAATGGGCGACTGAACTGGCCAGACCATCTATGCATTGCAAGCTCAACTACCCGAATGCTATCCGCTGCTTCTTTCTTTAGAGAAACTTTAGTGTCATCATGTCTTCCTTTTGAATCAACCAAAAGAGCCTCACCAGAGAAGAAACTTTCCACAGAGAAAACACATCTGAAACTAGGCACTTCAAAAATTTCTAGTTTACCACTTTCATAACAAATGATGCAGTATATATCAGACTGCTCCTGAGATGAACTACCACTGCCATCAATCGGTTCTGCAATACCACTAGATAGCCATGCATCACTACGTGTCTTTCTCAGCCATGGTTCAGGACCTCTGTCACGATAAAGTGTACACGCAGATATTTTTTCGCTTGAGCTTGAAAAAGTACTGGGAACACTGATAGAAAGAGCACAAGTAGAATGATCTGCATCAGAAAATGAAACATCATGTATTTAAGCTAGATCTTTCCCTTTTACATGATCTCTTTATCTATGAATAAATCTTCACAAAATATACATCTATTTTGTCTGAGAACTGAGATCACCCTTCATTCCATCCAAACCTTGCCTAAATTCACAAGGTAGCACTGAACTAAGGATTTGAGCTAGATCTTTGCCTTTTACAAACATGTTATGATTGAATACACAGCTTTATACATATATATTTATCTAATGAGAAAGCACCAGCTTGCTAACTTCTACCTTCAGCTGTAAGGAAACCTTCGCATGTTAAAGTGCACTAAGAAGCTATACAGAAGCTAGATAAGTATTTTGCGCCACTCACCTTTCAGTTGCCTATTCAGTCGCTACTATGATCTCTGTATAACAATTGTTCTGGAACAAGTTCTCTCACGCTACTGACAAATTTGGCCTATTTTACTATTTGGTTAACTTAAACTTCAAAGCTTGACTGAATTTTATATATAAGGCCACAGCAAGAAAGCATAACTGAAAAATGATGGACTAGTGGATATACTATACCTCCTACAAGAAGTTGAACAGTTCCATCAACCATCTTCAAAAGAACGTATGGGTCTGCAATGGAAGCAGATGCCACTCCAAGAGGCTCAGAACTTGACGATGAAGATTCTGAAGAATGCGCAGTAAAGTTTAGCTCTTGTGTCATGAAAGAACCATCAAGCACACGAGCACCCGTGGCGTATACCTGTATGACACGCCGCCTGCAAAGATTCAAACAAAACCAGAATGATAAAGGCTACTAATTATTAATGTCAAACTGTCACAAACATAACTCAATATTAAATTATAAAAAACTTTATTTATGATTCTAGGAAGATGTAAAATACTAAAATGTAAGATCATCTCCAGCTGATCCCCTATCCTATTATTCCAAAATGTATGTCTTATCCCAGAAAGATCAATCAAAAGTTTATACCTTTCAAACCTAAGTTTATATTATAAGTTCGTCATGCTCTAGTTCCCTTAAGTGTGGGAACATTAAATAACACGCTTAAGTTTTTGGACAGCACATGTGCATTAATCTCAACAGGGCTGGGTTGTCAGACAAAAACTGTGCTACACCTACACATGACTGAAGATATGAAACGTATAAATTAAGATAAATAATATTAACTTCACAAGTTAACAATTTTAGATGTTTTGAGATTGCGGAGAAAAAATCATGGAAGAGCATGGAAGCACTCCCCTTGATTTTCTACTTTCTCATATGAAACGAAACCTTCCCATCGGTCTACTACATAGTTGTACATCGAGTAAATGCAATGATAAACTAGACAACCTCAGAGTTGAGTTTGAGCTGGTTTTACTGGACCGTGCAGACCAGGTAACCAATCACCATTAACATGTCTTGGATCTGTGCTGACCAGGTGGGCTCATGCAGTCCTGGACATCCAATAGCCCAAGATATATTGCTTGTGTCCGTTACTATAAAACCACCGAGGTTTTTAACATGAATGTGTTGTGATGTATGAATTCCACGACAGATGGTGCCAAGCTAGTATAAGTAATTGAATACATTAAAAAATATTAAGGAGCAGCATACCTTCCGAACAAGTTACCAGCAGCAATGGTCGCCCCTTGAACATAATAATCAACTGTTTCAGTAACTTCTCCTAGATCATCACCTGTCTCAAGTACCTTCCGTAACGTAATAATGTCATACAGTCAGTAATCACTTCATCAGAAGAAACTAAAGAGGATCAAGAACAAAGCCACAAAGGCAATAAACCGAATACATATGTCAAAGGCAAAACGATGTAACACTGAAGAAAAAACTTGGAAAAATCAAATTTTGAAACAATCCCATAATACAGCCCAAGAAAAAGAAAAGGTCTACTTGCCCCTGGAATTTGGAGACAGCATGAGAGTATCTCCCCTTACCCTAAAATTCCTTGATTCCCAAAAACCTGACGTTTTGGGACCATCCCCTATGCCGACCTTTAGCTTCTGTGTGGGGACTTCAATACGATCTACCTTGAAGCCGACAAGAACAACCGGAACTTGTGTTAGAGAAATCCTTGCAGCAGTCAGTCAATGAGTCAAAGTCTCTTCCTTGGGTAGTAAGCTAGTGAGTCAAGTTTGTGTCTTAGGTACAAGTCTGTGGGTCAAGTCAAGATGCCTTAGGCTGTAAGAAGTGGTTCTGTACTAGTTACTTTCAGCTATAAATAAGGAGTGAAGCCTCACCAGCTGCATCCATCGCAGCCCAGAAACTAAGTCCCAAAACAGAACCTGTGCTGGTTGCTACTAACAATTGGCATCAGAGCTGGTTAAGGTGAGGATCCTGAGAGATGTCAGCTTCAGGTCAGGGTGCTGCCTGCAGTCCAGCTCCCCAGCTCCCCTTTCTCACCACGTCACCGTATATCTTTGCCACTGAAGTTGGTGCTATTTACAAGCAAATTGCCACCACGTCATCACCTCCGCCTCCCCGCCCAAAAAAGAAGGAAAAGGCTGATTCCAAATGTTGCTGTCGCTCGGCATGGATTCTCAGGGATAGCTCGCCCCTCCCGCCACGCCCCACAACGCCTTCGTCCCGAGCAGGCAGCAGCGTGCCCCACAGCTCCTCCCAGAAGGACCCCGACCGCAAATTCAACCGGAGCCCAGCTCCAATTCCCCATGCCCAGGACCAGGACGCGGTGACAATGCAAGCCGGACATCCCCTTGCCGATGCCACACTGACCTACTCCAACTGTCCTTGGCAGCTGCCACCTGCTATTGTTCCTAGAGCTCCCCGACCAAGCTCGTCAAGGTAAGCAACTCTGCGACCTCCCCCCTTGCTTTGTCTCATTTCTGTTCTTAATTTCATTACTGTTTTCGCTCTTTTCGTCAGCAATCCTATGCTGATCTATTTTCTTTCCTAATTGACCTTGCTGTTTCCTTCCGTTACTAGCTAAAAAACACGGGCATGGCTGAAATTGCCGAATCAGCATCCTAGTAGGGCTGGACACGGCGATATGGCCGGACACGCTACACGTATCCCACAGTATCCCCTCTTTTTGAATTAAAAAGAAAGAAAAAATATGGATACAGCTAGGATACGTCAGGGACACGCTGGGGACTCGGGAGGCCCAGTAACATGCTTGGCCTGATATGAACCCTAATCTTTCAGGCTGCTCGGCTGCGAACGCCACTAAGGGGTTCAACCTCGAACCTGCTCCAGGCTCCAGCTAACATGCCACTGCGGTATCCGTGCTTCTTAGGTTGTATCACCGTGTCCGTGTCTCCGTATCCATGCTTCTTAGGTTACTAGTAACCCAATGTTGTTACTACAAACAGTAATTGTAATGTGGATTAACCCTGTACATATGCCGCATATTTACTGGAGTACTTGCTAGGATCAATCATGCTACTGATTGATTGATGGTTCTGTCTCCAGGCTGGGGGTGAAGGAAAATGGCTGCTGCAGTTCTCACTGGATCAGTAGCATCGACGTTGTGTTTGAGATGTATTTTCTGTACAAATTTTATTGTTGATGTTGGATGAATCCAGAAATTAGATGAATTCAGAAAGACAGTCGTTCATGTTCAGAGAAGGAGATGCAATTGTCAATTTGTGCAATGTTCAGGTTGCAGTTCAAGAATATGGATTAGAGTGATTATATGAAGATGTGTATGCAAAGAAAACAATGATTCTTGTATTATAAACAATGTGTGGAAGTTGTGTGTGTGTGTGTATTATTGAAGGCAAAACACTTAAATTTTGTATTATGAAATTTTGGTCCTTTTGATTTAGTGGATAATTTGATTAACCATGTCAATTTGCCACATCGACCTGAACCCACATATCTTCAGTTAAGTTTCTTATCTTCCCTCTCCATCGCTCTGGCAACTTCAAAAATATGTCTCCTTCCCGTTTTCCTTCACATGGTCTTTTTAGCAAAGCAGATAGGAGTAGACTCCGATCTTGTCTGTTTTCTGTCAGGCTGTTGGTTCTGTTTTAAAACTAGGCCTAGTGTGCCCTATAGCCATGATTTTTTACAAGGATTTTGGGTATTTTCAATGTCATAATAGCTATGGGGGTGGTTAGCTTCCACTCAAAATACTATGTTGAAAAAATCATAAGCATCAAACTTCAGTATACAGCTGCAAGGGAAATCAGCAAAAATAAAATTTCTGTTACCATCATACCATGGTCCGGCTCTCTAGACTTATTATCAGATATGCATGATATTCATTATCTTCAGTGGTATGTGCACGGGAACTCTTATAGTACACTGTCCAAATACCTCTGCAACTTGGTAATTCCACCTACACAAGTAAAGAACAAATGTAAGTCAAGATAAAGTAGGTAACATAAAAATTTCCATGTAAGAAAAAATGACTAAACACCACTAAAACGCAGGGGATTAAAGTTTGAATATGTTGGACAAGTTCTTCAAAAGGCATTGGTGGAATATTTGGGGTTTGAGCTGAACATTGACATAGAACTCACTGGTCAAACTCATTATTCCTATATTATGTAATAACTGGGATGAAAAGGGGAGAGAAAAATGTACCTCGGTAATTAAATCAGGGCGAATAGATTGTTGTAGGATAGAAAGTGCTCCGTTCTTTCCATGACCAGAACAGCACACCTGAAATAGAGTCAATACTGTCACAAAGAGTATCTAAAATGCAGAACAAAAAATGCTTCTCGGTAATTAAATAACAAATAGATTGTCGAACTTCCTTTCACTGATTCACTGAAGCAACAGAGATATTGGTGCAAAGGTGGTAAACTGGTAACAGGATGTAAATTGTTAAGGTCACATATGAGGAGCTAATGATAGACACATTCGTGTCGGATGTGTGATTTCAATAGCATATATTGACGCAAAAACAACTATTCTGATGATACAACGTTTCTCATTTATGTGCCCATTTTTTTCTCTAACACTCTGACAGGGTTCAATCTACTCATTCTGGTAGAAGTCCTGGAATCCCACACGGAAACCATTAACAGCCCTTCTCACATAGACTCCAACAATGTGCTATCTTGATTCATTTACCTTTCTTATTTTTCCGATTTGTTTCCCTGACCTAATCGTGTGAGATCGTAAATTTGAAATAGAACCTAATCCCCCTAGCAGGCTAGCACTAATCCCATAAATCACCAGGATCTCCGATTACAGGCAAGTTACAAGCACGACTAGGAACCTGAATAAAATATACAATACCCATTCTCCAAATCAATAATGAATCATGTACACATTCAACAAAAAAAGCTAGCCCAGCTGGAACAAAATGGACCTAATTATAGCCAAAGACGGAGGTGAAGTCTCATGCAACTGACCAACTCATAATTGCTTTGCTTTGCATTTCCTGTTGCATTGGCATCTGCATTGACTCTTAAACCGTATGAAAAATCTTTCAGAGGGCCAACATTGATCAACTTATCTCTCACGACATATGAGATTTTCTGTGAATAATAAGTGAAACAAATTAGTGGCAAGAAAGAAGCAATAAGCAAGCAATTACTAAATTATGCAAAGGAAATTCATGATGTATACATTTTAAGAAACCCGTAAACTGAAGTGGTAACTAACAAATGGCAGTAAAAAGAATTATATACACAAGAACATGATTCTATCACTACAGAGTTGCATATAAAAGAATAACAACCATGCAACTGGAAGTAACATTTTCATACCTGTGCTGATTCTATACTGTTTGGCAACATGTTATTCTGAAAAGAAAGTTCCTCAACACTGGTCACATCCTGTAAAACGTCAGAAGGCACCCGCTTCAGGCGCTTCGGAAAAGGCAGGTCGCCTTCAATATCACCAGACCGCTGCACAAGTAGATCACCATATATCACCAGTCAACGAAGGAACAGTGTTTGATTCATTTTAAGAGCTTAGTACAGTGTGGCCGACAAATTCAGATATATCGGCACAACTTTTGACTATAAACTTTATAGTAATATAGTAAACCTATAAAGTATAATATTGATTAATAAACATGTATTGGTAAACATATATGTAACGTGTGGCTTAAGATAGATGTAACATTTCCATGTCTACTCCGTAGGTCATTTCCATCAAAGAAACATAAGAACATCAATGATTAAGATCCCATTCTAAATATAGCAGACAGGTAACACATTCAGTCATGTCCTCAGAATTTATGCATAGAATTCATTTTGAGTTAGATGCCTTATTGGTTGGAATCTTTGGTGCTTTGACATATCCGAGGAAAACAAGCCGGTGTACTCCATGCTTCTGGACTTTTCCGGTTTAACAGGTAAGCCATTTCTAAAAATCTTTGGGTTTAGGCGTTGAGCAACTATGCTTAAAACATTCAACGGCACGCTATTTCTAAAATAAATATTTAGACCATCTACAGTACTTGCGAAAAGTACTTCCAGCGGAATGGCACATTGAGAAAGGTATCTCAAGAGTCAAAAATACCTCGTCTATTAGATCTGGTAAGACAGATGTTGCCACACCACAGGAAAATTGCACAAGAAGGCTGTCTCCCAAACGGCTACCAAGGAAGAAGAATGAACTTCCAATAGTCGTAGCACCCTGCGCACAGATGGGTCAATAACATAAGAGGGGTTGGTAATATTAAATATGAAAAGGTATATAAGCACAAGAAAAGTATGAGCAACCAACCGAACTGATGACAGATGCTTTTGACTTCATAAGATCTAATCTTCGCACAGTTCTGCGGAAGAAAAAGAAGCAGATAATGATCAACTCTATCACGCCTACGAAAGCTAGAACAGCTGCACAACAATAGGACAGATGATGATCCATAGAGTTACCATACCTGCCATCGTAAACTACTGTAAGTAACAGCATTTCTCCGGTCTTTGTCGAGAACATTACAATATCATTGGATAACCATGTCGCTTTAGCTGCATCAAGCTCCACATGGAAATTTAATTTAGGAATTTCTGGACTGCAAAGACAAGGAAAAGGTCACCAGCTTTGACATATACTGGAGGGGAAGAAACTAAGACATATCAAACATATGGTAGAAACTTAGTGGTTGGACAAACATGCACTGTACATGTAAGTCAATTTTATACTCTTAGGTAGAACCACCATATCTCGATTTAAGAAGATACGGTTCACTGTTAATAATTATTACCATATATTTCACAGCAAATGTCCAGCTGGACACATTCAGGATTAAGCGAACCACACCAAAACTAGGTTCAGTTTTTCACCTGCTCATCTTCAAAAGCATTTCTCCGGTTTGACAACAATGGCACAAGTCACAATGTGAAAGAGATATTCAATAGCAGAGAATTTTGTTTAGTAAATTGCGCCTGTTAACACCAGTTGACCCGAATAAAAGGTGGAGATGGAGGTGCAGGTACAAAATAATCAATAAATGCAAGTGTCCAACAGTTCCGCATGGGAGCATATACAAACATTCCCTTGGCAAAGTATGGTTGGATAGGTATACCAGACAACACAAGAATCAAAATATGATGTTCTGGATTCTTCAATTAGCTATTACATCCATTCTTCGCGAATAATTTAAACTATATAGTTCAAAGTTTACATGTTTCTCTCTGCTTAATTCATAATCCACACACCATTAGTCTTAATTTTTCCATGCTTCACCATTGGTTTGAATAGGAAGATAATAATGTTTGTTGGGCAAGCAGGGATACTATTCTTAGGGGCCAGCCAAGTGAGTATTGGCTATACAAGGGCATGCTTGGCCTGAAAAGACTAGAATCCCTACATGACTATACCATAACATATCCTAATCTTGCTATTTAAATCAAAATCGCTTGTCTAACTAAATATCTTCCAACTAACAAAATTGCATTTTTATCTCCAAAGAAGGTACAAGATGCTGCCACGTTCCTGCATTGTACGCACTTAATATACCGCGCACAAGTAGCTACAGAATTAATCATAGTCCATACCGTATGGTAGGGCCACAGGAGAGTACCTGGCACACTAGCACATATGCTGGCTTGAGTGGCAAGAAACTAAAAATCACGTACAATTTTTTTCCGATGTGTCGATTGTTGAATGGTATACATTCATGCATAGTGTTTATGTGTTTTTGTGTGGCATGTTAATGTTAGGTTTTTTTTAGACCTGCAAGTTGGCATAATCTTGACAGTTGCATGCTGAATGACACGAGATATAGATCCCATTTGTCACGTCGTTTATACCATTTGTCACATCGTTTATATAAGCTTCGAGCAACTTAAGCACATGAGCATCATGAGATAGGTTTTACATATTTGCTAGTGACATAAGCACCACAAAAGTTATGCACACGTGAAATCAACCACCAATCAAGTTATTGTAAATTCACTTTACATTCACCCAGTTCACATCTTTCAATTACACTATTACAGATCATGTATTCAGGTGGACTCTGTCTGTTGACTGTTGGACTGCATAACACCATGAGCATTAATGACTTGTAGGTTGCGAGACAACCATTATATTATATGATGAGTCCAAGTTGAAAGATGATGATATGACATAAGCAGCTACAAGCCTACAGGTACGAAAACAAAGTTTCTTGGAGATGCTTATGAATACAGTTGGTTGGTGACAGTATAATTCCTTGAGTAACGATTATTTAAACTTTTTTCAAAAAGGCACTGTTCATGTAGTGGTGTGCATGTAACTGTACTAGGTGCTCGAAATCTATAGATATCTTAGGATAATCAACCAGAATGAAGACATTACATTTCGTTAATGAGATAAGAAATAATGGACAGGAAAAAACTGTGAAAGTCATCAGAAATGAAGGATTTATAGTCTTAACCTATATCAGAAATAGTACCTGCCATCTGGCTGTGATGAAAAGTTGTTGAGGGCAAGGGAACAAGAAGTGGACTGCAACAACAAAGAAATTCACAATTCAACGACTCAGGATCAGCAAATGAAAAATAATGTAAGCCGGTCCACCATGTGTATTTAGAGGGACCAAACCTGACTATGATAGTGGATAGAATTTGCACAGACGACAAGAACACCACTAATAGGTGGAGGCACAGAAAGAATTTGGTATGCATCATGCGGTAGGTTCTGGAAGCAAAAAACACTTTGTGGTTATAATTTCAAATTTGTACATTGGAGCCAAATGGAAGGCAGATAATGTGCAGAACTCAGAAAACACCTTGGTATATTACAACATTTATTAATGAAAGATAGATGTGGAAGATACAGAAGACAGGAGATGTCAAAGCTGACAATCAAAGTCATATACTTACAGCAGCAGACCATATCACTGGGTGTTGCTTCAGTGTCATGCTTATACTAAATGCTGATATCATACATGTATGGTGCTTTGTTGAGATACGCCCAGCCCATGTAGGCTCTCGCTCATGTAATATGACCAATACAGGCTCAATATAACCTGAAGAGATCATAGAAGAAAATGGCATGAGTGGTGCCGTTTCACATTTGGATAGTTGTTACACTGTCGGTGAACATATAAATGAAGTGAACTAGCACCATTATCAATTTTCACGAAGATACCGTTTTGGATCACCTTTTTAGAATTGAGGAGTAATCTTATGGAGAAATTCTACAAAAATCCTTAGTTAATATCTGCAGGATATAAACTTACTGGACATTTTCAAGCCCAAGTATTTGACACACTTATGACTTCTTATGCATCTGCTGTCCTTCAAAGTTATGTAGAACACTGGAGATAACACATGCTGATGCGCTGCACTGTGGACTTCTTAGCAACAGTTATGATGTACTTAATATGCTAGATCTTTCAATGGTTTGTTGTGTATCAAGTAGCAAGCACATAACAGGTGTAAACACCATAGGGTGGATGGCCAGCGGAGTGGCTTGGTTGGAGAATAGATTAGATCGTAGACGACAGAGACAAACTTGGAGGGATGATCAACTTATCTCAAGCAAGCCATCTTCAAATTAAGGTAACAGGCTTTATATAACAGGAAACTAAAATTCAAATCATAAAGAGATAAGTAATTGCCATACACGCTGTTTTAGCAAATTTAGATATGCCTAAGAACTATCTCCTAGTGTCATGCTTACTTACGCATTGAAGCTCAACAGAGTTCAGAAAAAAAGCATGGAATTTTATGTTGAAGATGTAGGATGTGCAACAAATTTATATGCAGAAAGAGATCTTATCTCACCATGTACAAATGTAAAATCTTTGACATGATTTGTCTCTAAAGATCGTAAGTCAATCAAATATGATGACTCGACACGGACAGCACTAGAACTCAGTGCACGTGTAGGTTCATCTTCTCCCACTAAGCTCTGTCCAACCTAATATTGTATTAAAAAACATAAGTTACCAATCGATATGGAAAACATAGGAAAACTGGAGAACAATAATATATTGGTGATTCTACTGGACTAGAAAAGGGAATCATGGTGCACAGGACTAAAATTTTAAATAACAAATTCCAAATCTAAACACAAGTTATTGAAAATATTGAAACCTGCTACTAAAGAAAACAAGAGCCAGAAAAAACACCAAATAATTCACACTTGTTAAAAATATGTGATGCAATGAAATATAACCTGGGCAGCTTTCAGAATGGCCATCTGTAGTCCATAAATAAGTGCAGCGCCACATCTGCCTAGCGGGTCAGATTTTATGACAGGACCCCAAGCAAATGATTCCCTGCCTCTTTTTAGATGCTGCCATTCTGGGCCCTCAAAGCAATGCATTGAGCTGAAATATTAAGAAAAAAAAGTTGATAAAATAGCCTGTCCATTCATAGCAAGTGCGAGATAACAAACTAGATTCAGTAAATAGAGAAATGCAGGTCCTCTTTCAGTTGCAGGATTCTGAAAACATATGATTGTGTTGGCATGCCACCTTGAATCCCACGTAACTGACAGGTTGTTTGGTTGCACCATAGAATAAATACAGGAGCCGTTCCAGGTGTTTTTCAGTTGAAATTGTGGTACTGATGAGTAAAGACCACCGAGGAAAATTTCCTATGGAATGCAATCTTACAATCAAATAACCAACATAGGAGAAACTCCTAGGAATCAAAGAAGCCCTGCTTACTTAGATTTATCGGCATCAAAAAGAGGGGTAAACAAAAATGAATGGCACTAATTGTAGTGCTATAGTTCAACCATCAGCCTCTTGATAATCATGTAAGGCTGTGATACATTCTAAGTTTCAAACAATAACAAGGTACTAAAGAGATGTTATTTTCCTAATATGATTGGCAAAAAAATTTGTTTGCCTCTGTTGTTGTTGAAAGGTTCTCCCTGTGCAAAAATTACAAGGTGCTGCATTTTTAAGCTACATGTTTCAGTGCAGCTACGGCAAAAGAGAAAACCCTCTTTCACAACAATCAAATGTTTAACGGTTACAAGAATGAGCAAGCAAGCGTGCATACCTGGTCCGCAGTCCATGGATGGCATCATCGAATTCCAGGCAGGTTATCTTGGCGTCTCTGAAGGCAAGCGCGATCGAGTCCCGCCTGTTCTCCGCCCCATCCGACAGCACGGCCATCGACTCGACGTTCCCATGGAGCCTGCACGCCACTCAGAGGATTAAATTCAACTGAAACCACCACCACACACATCCAATTCCTGAACCGAATACAGACTGAATGAAAGATGAAACGCAGAGACAGTCGGGGGGCGCGCACCTGTAATGGCACACGAGCTCGAGGCGGGCGCCGAGGACGCCGTCGAACGCGGCCCCGTCCTCGGCGGCGGGCGCCGCCTCGGCCCTGACGGCGTAGACCTCCAGCACGTTGGCGGCCGCGACGACGAGGTTGGGGGTGGGGCCGCGGCGCCTCGCCGCGGCGGCGGAGGAGGAGTCGGCGTCGCTGTCGGCCCCGGGGGAGGCCGCCGGCCCCGCCGCGGGCGCGGGGAAGGCGGCGGCGTCGGATGGGCGGTGGGCGATGAAGCCGGCGGCGCAGTGCTCGATGCCCGTCGGCCAGTGCTTCATCTTGTACGCCGCGTAGCTCATCCTCGCGGGGGCGGGGAGGGCGGCCTGCTAGGGTTTTGGGGACGGGGTTTCGGAAGCTCGGGGGGAGAGGCGCCGCGGAGACGACGGAGGGGGGGATGGAGGGGGAGGAGGGGATGGCTCGAGATTTGGCAAAAGCCCTACCGCCTCCGTCCCGTTTCACTACAAGGGCCAGTATTTTGGGCGGCTTAAAAAATAAGCTGCCTTTCCCCAGCTTAAAATATAAACCGCCGTTTAAATTTGTTGAGACTTTTAAATTAGTTATTCCAGTAACTAGTTTGGAAGCCTTAATGAAGTATAGACGCGGCTTATAGAAAAAGCTAGGTAGGAGGCGGCTTATTTTTTAAGCTGCCAAAAGAACTGGCCCCAAAAGTTGGTTCTTTTTACCTGTACAATACAAAGCACCTCAGCAGTGAAAGAAATTATAATCAGGTCTTTTGACCAGCAGACTACGAACTCCACCGCCGAGACGCAGATGTGCCGCCGCCACTCTCGTCGCTCCTCCTGAGCAGGCATGACCTTGCATCTTGCGGTATTCCACGGGAAGTCTTTGATCTAAGGTCCGTGAAGACCAGCGCACCAGCAGGTGATCCATCATCGGCGAAGCTTCACATCGGTCTAGACACCACTGAGCAGCTCATGTACACGCGGCAACCGCTCCCAATGTCGACCTTCGAAACGCCGTTGCACCTCCTCCACGAACTCCACGGCAAGGCCAGAGGGAACCCCACTTTGACGGAGATGGAGCGGGACGACAAAAAACTCCAAAGGAAGGTCACCGCCTCCACCGTGGCCTTACTCCCAAGCACACCAACTCGCCGGATTAGCAGATCTACGAGACCATACTGCTAGACACTTGCCAGCTCCGCCATAAGGGCCCCGCTCAGCAAAGGACGAGGCATCGGCACCTTTATTCCGCCTCGACACCGCCTCCCACACATCGACAACGCCGCCAAGAAGATCTATCCTACTATCGCTAGAGCCTATCGGAACTAAATTCGACTGATCTTGGATAGGGGGTCCCAATCTGGTAGTCTTGGCTAGATGGTAGCAAGGGCATAAGAAACACGTGGATTACGCAGGGTCATGCCCTGTCGAAGAGTTAAAACCCTATGTCCTACTTTGTTTGTATCGCTTGTGGATCGGTACAAAGCACACATGATCTGTCGCGCGATTGTATGTGAATGAATCATGTACAGACCTCTATTTATATAGATCCAAGGGTATCTAAGGTTTGTACATGATCGGTCGTATCAAAGAGGCAAACGTGTCGAGGACCATCTCTACACCTTGGAGAATACGTCAAGTCTTCGTGTCAATCCTTCTTTATGTTTCTGGATCAGATGAACGAGGCCAACCAATGATAGTTTTAGGGGGGTACTTGGCCCAACCCAAGGGATGGGCAACCGACATGTCGAGCACCCCCTAATCCAGGACCCCGTCAATAACCCCTAAACCGGTCTTCAAACCGAGGACACTCCTCGGTCTCTCTCAAGCTGCTCGTTATCTTCAGTATTCGACCTTGCAAACTAGTCTAATCTTGCATATAGCTTTCTGATTTGATCTTACCCTACGTCGAGGAGTCGTATATCTCGGGCATCCGGGACGTCCCATGACCCTGTTGATTTGTATAAACAAAAGATTCCCTCTATGCTCAGGATTGGTCTTGAATTCGAGGGTCATCTCCCTAGGTTGGTTACCTTTAGTGGTGAAGAGCCTACTCGGTTAAGGATAAGTTTTTTGGGCTAGGTCCAACCCTGACAGCTTGACCGACCCGAAGCGTCATGTGTGGTCGGTTAAAAGGCCATCAAATCATAATAGAGATCATGTGCCGGATTCCTAACAACATTATCAACCAAAAGCTCGTTCCTCGCGTGTTTTTAATGCACGACACATGGAGAACTTGCTGAATTACATCCTCCATATTATAATATAAGACGTTCCTTGTATTTTGATACATAGGAAGTATATAAAAAAGGAAAATGTTATAAGGAAAATGTTATGAGACGTATGTCTTATATTTGGCATCTCCCAGCGAACGTCCTCCCCACTATTGCACGGATCTCAACGCAGCGTCAACGACACGTCAGATTTTTGAAAAGTACTCCCTCCGTTCCAAATTACTCGTCGCAGAAATGGATGTATCTAGAATTAAAATACATCTAGATACATTCATTTCTACGACGAGTAATTCGGAACGGAGGGAGTAGTTCAAGATTAAAGCCAACAAACGATTCGGTTTCTCCAAACTACCTCAGCTTGCTACGCTGGCTAGTGGCTTAGCGTTCAGATGGGATACCTCGTACCTGGGTTTCCCAGGCGCTCCTTTTTTAGCTCTCTTTTCTTTCACCAAGATGGTATCTCCTTTTACATGGCAATTTTGTCTACAAAAAAAATCAACATGGCTGTTTCTAAAAGTTTGAAATATGTCACATGGAAATTTAGACGTTTTTTCACAAATCAATTTTTTGGGTTTGTACATGTTATTTTTTTAATTTAAGAGATGACATTTTCTATATTGTAAGAGATGACATTTTTATCAAGCGATGACATTTTTTTATTTTAAGAGATGACATTTTTATTATTAAGAGATGGCATTATTTTATTTTAAGAGATGACATTTTTACAACATGGCAGTTTATAAAATAGACTGGCAGTTTTTAAAGTTTAACATGGCATTTTTACAAGATGGCGGTTTTCAAAGTTTAGCATGAGAACTTTTTTTTTCTAGATCATACGATCTTATTTTTATCATACTCATTGTAAATTTATAAATTAGAGCAATGGCAGTTTTTTTTTAAAGTAGCATGGCATCTTTCATAATTCAGACCAGGGACAGATCTGTGTGTTGTACAAGATGGCAACTTTTTAATCGGATACTGCTTTTATATTTTTTACGTACATCATGGATTTGTTTTACATTTTATTGTGTACAGAATAAAATGTAAAATTATGCACTACCATGTAACACCGCTGCACATCAACCCATATGTATACAAAAGTCGGTAGGAGAGGTTTCCTACTGTCATAATTTGTTATTTGTAACTGGGCCTTGAGGCCTGGGGGAAGCTAAAGGCGGCCTGTCTGGGCTGGATCGCTGGACGAAACAAAATGTTCGCTGGTCGATCCACCAGCCAGCTGGAGCCTCCCCCTCATGGCGATCGTCACTCGTCAGCCAGATATTACGATTTGTCCAAAAAAAAAGGTAAAAAGAAAAAAAAGGAAGCCCCCGGTGAGGATCGAACTCACGACCTTTCCCTTACGAAGGGAACGCACTACCACTATGCTACGGAGGCATTTGCTGTGCTTAGCGTTGCAGTCCCCTACGTATTCTGAACGTACCTTCTGCACGGCAGTATGTAAAGCGATGCGTACTGCAACCGCCAAATCCGACAACACTGTCAATGCCACGGTACCACCTCTTCTTCTGCAGTTTGTGCGGATGTGGCCATGTGGGTCAACAAACGACGACGGATGGCCAAGCTAAACCCAAAGCAAACGAAAGTTTCAGACCAACGGACCAGTTACAACTGCGACAGCGTGAAACACCGGCACATCTTCGGTGCTCTTCAGGCATTGCAGCGTCGCAAGGGAACAAGACAAGGAGACGACGCTAGCTATCGAGCAGGTCGAGATCGTAAGCATTATTTATCGAACGTCTGCGAAATGCGATACCAGCCAACAAACGGTATGGTATAGTGCGGGTCTAGTTTCACCCATTTGATCGACACTGCCTTTAATACATTCAGACAGCTTGAAACCGCACGCCAGATGCACGACAGATCAAGAAAAAGCAGACGTCACACATTCTCGACGCATCCCGCCAATACACAATGATGAACATCTCATTCCATTGGTCCAGTAAATGTCACCAGACACGCTACAGCTGCTAGCCAATGTTTATGTACACAACAGATTATGTGAGATACCAAAAGGAGGGCCGCCCTACCAAGTGAACAGCATGCCCCTCTCTCTAGCCTGTGTGAGAAGCCAACATCCGGTCCGTCCAATGCTCAGCTACACCTAGATCTGAGACTCAGAAATCAGTAGATAATTACAACCAATGTGTCCCTCCTATTGTTATATTTGCAGATCGTCCAGCGACAGCTCCTCATTCGACATCATCTTCAGTTTCTGCAGATAACGGCGCAAAGTCATGTTGGCAGGCACATACATAGCTAGTACAGTACGTTGGAGAGGAGAGCAGGACAAGTCGAAGGACTTACCGTGATGAACTTGGGTGGATCATCAAGGCTAGAGGAGCCCAGGATAATTTCTCTCTTCAGTTTCGATGACAGCTTGTGGACAGCACGTAACTGCAATATCCATCAACGTTGAAGAAAGTGGATTGGAACGTGCAAAATTTTATTTATAGGTTAAAGCATGAAGCTAGGCACCATGACTGGAAATGGAGCAAGTCGATTCGAGAGGCAATACGCAATACGAAAAACATACCTCGGACCGGGTAGCACCCCCAACAACAAAGATAAACAAGCGCCGACCCAGCTTCCTCATATCACTTGACGCGTGCTTCAGTACAGAGTCACTGTAAAATGATCATTGACACATTGTATAAAGAAACTTCTAGCTGTAAACCAAATTATTATCAACTCTGATTTACCAGAAATGTGCAACTACCGAACACAGCTCTGAAAATCTCTTCACTGAGAAATGAACGTAAGCTAATGTATGCACTAGATTAGCATGTCAGTAAGTTGCTCATAATGGAATATTGTTTAATTTGCTCTCATTGCAGTAAATTGAGGTCACAGCTTTCATTATCCATGCCAAAGGTCACAGGAGAAAGCTTGCTAGAAAGCATTAAAACTTTGCAGCAAGTGTTACAGACTGGTGCCAAAAGTTCAGTCTTCATGAAGTCTAATCTACCGTTGCCAATATGAACAATGATCATACTGACGTGTCATATAAATCAAATATTTATAGTTGGTAACAATAGGCAGAACAAAATTTATAATCAACTAACAGAACTTGCATAATAGCCTAGCCGATATATATGGTCTCGAAAAATATATGGCTGCTATATAATATTTATAATACGCAATAATACGCACCCACATAGCATCTGGAAAGACTACAGGAAACAGCTTACTACAGACATGTCCATAAACACCCTAAACAGAAATGCATGCTTGAAATTTGAAACAGAGGAAAGCAAATGGAATCGTTATGACCAACCTTGAATAGCCATCATCGGAGTTGCGAGGTCTAGCCCATGTGCCAGCTGTCCGTCTAGATCTCATGGATTGAGCTGGTTGATGAGCTGGGCTTGTTCGAGCGGACATGCTGCTTGAGATCCCGCGGAAGCTAGAACTAGGGTCACTCATACAATGGTACTCATCTTTTGGAAGCTCTCCTTTACTGAGTTTCTCAATCAAATCCTACAAAGAAGGCAAGAACCACATTCATGTAAATGGCAAAAAAATACAAGAGAAGTTGGCACATGGACTTGGTAAAAGTAATCAGAGTGAGTGTAAATTCATATTTTTATCGATGGTAAATGTTTTTACTGAAGTGGTACCCAAGACATATACAGTAATCAAATCAAGAAATTAGTAGGCCGGGCAAATGGATGATGGGGCCAAAGAATGGGCACAGATTAACTGAAACCAACGGACCAACCATGAGGGTTCCATATATATGGCAAACCAGTAGTTGACAAAATGAGGTTAGATGGCAGATGAATCAGAATTAATCGAGAATAATGCACAAAAGGGGAACTTGGGAACAACAAAAGAATGGTGGAGATAAATTATCTTCGAATCTCAAAGACATATAAAATTATTGATAAATTATCTCCGTATGCAAAAAAGTTCATTTCATGAAACAGTATGAAGAATATCAAACATTTGCTGCTATAATTAATCAGATAAAAAAATTATACCTCCAGGACGGGATAAAACCTGGACAACGTCCATGTTGATTCTTCCCCTATTCGTTCTTTTCTGATACCACGCTTTTTCTGAAAATTGTAGAACTGAGTGAACAACTTCTACTATAAAATTAATTATCTAAAAGCTATATGTTTGGAAGAACTAAGACACAAGTAAAATAATTCGACAGGTTACCTTACGTATTTCAAATTTCAGAGGAAAACCACCTTTTGAAGACTTTTTAGTTTCATGCGCACATATGCAACGCATATTATTCACTGCGATCATATCATCAGCAGATAATCCAGCCAGCTGGGAAAAAAAATCTCTTACTGAATTAGTTATAAAACAACAAATTAACAACTGACTTATTGAAGAATTGAAGCTACAAGCCTCTGATGCAGAAATTCTTAGAAACTGTCTACTGTACAGAAGGAACCAAATGTACAACTTTTGATAAGGTGGATTTTTACAAATGCATCATTTCAATGTAAATGCCCCCTCTGATCACAGAAAGTAGCAATTGAAGTTCCTTAAGTCTTCAGATATTAACTGGGCCATTATCTTTTCTAATCATATACTCCCCTCGGTCCCATATTAATTGACGCAGAAATGGATGTATCTAGCACGTCTAGATACATCCATTTCAGCGTCAATTAATATGGGATGGAGGGAGTATTTGTGAAAAGCTATATACATAAGATTTGCAGGTCTTTTCGAAAATAGATCTACTTCATGAGTGGCCATTCAACATATTTGTCAATGCACAGCAGCCCAATGTTCATACTATTTTACAGTTGTTGTTAGCCCAGAGCTCACTTGTCAAACTCAAATTAGATGTATTTCACAAATGAATGGGCTAACTTTCCCAATATATAACTAAAGTTACCTGCATCAGCTTTGCTCTCTTCTCACTCTGGATCTTCTCTGGATTAATTGCAGCATAAATCATTAGTAAACGCAGCTTGTTTTCACGACTTATATCCTGGATTAGGTCCTCAAACATATCAATATGATATCTAAACAGTATTAGAACTAGCATTTTGTTGGTTGTAGTCCAATTAATAATTACCTGATGTGTCCTAAAGAAATCAATTAGTTCTTTCGAGCCAGCATCGCCAAACACGAGATCTTGCTCGAGCTGGCCAACATCTTTCAAATGCTGTTGTTTGATTATGTCAAAGAGCTTTTCTGCAATCTGTAGCAAAAAAGTAAAGAATACTCCTTGGTATGTCAAAACAGCTGATATTCGGGAAGCCAGTTCAAATTCTTCAGTTCCTATCCTAGTCCCAATTTCCAAGATCTGACCAGAGTGCTAGCATGAGGCAATGCTAGGAAAGGTAACACCAGGTGGAGTGTATGCGGGTAAATGGAAACAGCGCAAGCAGAAATGGGATTAGTGGACTTGCACTGATATGGTGGTCAGTCTAGGCCCATGGCAGACACTTCCAACTCGTCACACCATCTCCATTGTAACGTTTAAGATTTGCCAGGTACACACATTTGTTTTTTGATATACAAGTTGACGAAAAGTCAAGTCCGTCTTAATTTTAAGATAAATCATGTATCCTAATTTGTGGTAAATATTGCCTTCTAGGCATGTGCATGCAAAAAAATCAAGTGACAATTTGGTGATCTTAGAAGTGTAGGTAATACAACAATAGGTTGTGGAAGAGCTTGGACCATTTTTTGCAATTCGTCTGTTGATAACTCTTAAATCAAGTTTCAAGTTTATGCAGCACACACTGGCACTAGAAAACAGAACTACAAACCTCAACATGGAGGGAAAGCTTATCAATTTGATCAGTGTATTGTGGAAGAGCTTGGACCATTTTTTGCAATTCTTTTGTTGATAACTCTCCATTGGTCCTGCAAATCAAGCAGGAGCATTAACATTACAACAAGAAAAAAAATCTTACCAAATGCGAGAATCAATTCAATATAGAATTTTTTTAATGCCTATTTCAAATGCATCATGGTAACTCAATAAGTATATCCTAGAAACCACACACTTCAAATGTTTTGGCTGTCATTATGAAATGCATAAACCTGACTAATTAACAAAACAAATAGAACAGAATGACAAGTATAGGTTGGTGGATAAATTTCGCTTGCAGAGAACACATCATTATCTAAACCAGTTCGATTTTGCAATTCTGCACCATTCAATTCTCTTCCAAGATGCAACGTTTGCTAGTATGTTATAACCTTACTAAAGTTCACTGTTATAACTGCATAGTGCATACTCCCTAAAGCTAATTGCCAGTAATAAGCCCAACTTGCAATAGTTGCTGCGTAGAACTAACCTTGCTTGGTGTAGTTGAGCTGCTTTATTTTTAGATATAAAATCGCTCATCTTCTCATGCAGTCTTAAATTAGCCTGCAATATTGATGTCATAAGACAATTACTGAAACATACAACGTCTAAAGATAACAGTGGCACCAATCTTACATCCGCTACATGTACATCACGAAGCTCAAACCATATGGGATCATGATCTTCCAATAAAACCTCTTTTTTCTCAGTGCCTGATCCACTCTTGTTTGGCACCTGTTGTTTCCAATTCATGTGTAGGAACATGATATCAGGGGTACGACAGAACTGAAAAATGGGTCGACACTGAACTGTATTAAAATGATTTTGATATGCTCACCTCTTGCACATATTTGTTACCATCCATGGACAGTAGATCATGACACATGGCATCATAGGTCCATTCATGAATAACAGGCGCGATCTGTAAACATCATGAAAACATGAAACATCGTAAGGAGTAAGTCAGCATTCACTTTCAAACCAGTGACAAACATCTCAAAAATATAAAAGATCTCATACCTGGTCTATTGAACGATCTACAATAAGTAATTCACATGTTTCTGTCTGAGGAAATTCAGGTATTGTTGATTTATATCTCGCCAGGCAATTCCACACAGAAGCTGCCATCTTTGTGGGGACTAAATCTCGTAGAGTTGTCAAAGTAGAAGCATCAATTGTCCTAGCGACACGATAGTGCACACGAGGAAATTCCTAACAATATTGGAAACATTCAGCGTTGGTCTTAATGGGAAATATGGGAAAAGGCAGATGAAGTAACAATTAAGCAATAACAATGAAGTAAAGTGGCAATCATTCACACGATAATCGCTCCATATTAATTCTCATGATGGGCAATAACCATCTGATCCACAAAAAACATCTTCTGTTGTGTACGAAGACCATGACATTTGGGTATATGTTCAAATTGCTCATATGCTCAGACTTGCCAATTAAAATCACATTCTCTGTAATGCCTGAATTTATCACCCCCCATCCCCTACCCCAAGTGTACAAGGGTATAAAGACTTTGCAAATAGCATAAAATGGAAAGGTACCTTCATTGATGCAAATACAGTAGCAATGCGAGTGGCCATCGTGTTAATGCATGAATTATAGTTCATTGAGCTTTCTGCATTTTCTGTGAAAAGCTCTTCTAGAGCCTTGTCATGGTCAGTCAGAAAGCCCTGCACACAGCAATGGATTCATCGAAATCAAACAAATAATAAAGTAAATAAACAAGTGCTCCCCCCGTCCCAAATTGTAAGACCATTGACACTATGATAGTGTCTATAATGATCTTATATTTTGGGACAGAGGGAGTAGATATGTTTTAATTCATCTGCGGTCATACATGAATAAGTATTAATCTGAACCAGCAATCTTGAAAGGTTAAGTAGCCCGATTACCTGGCTATCAATAGCGAAGTATTCCAGATTCATCTGCGACATAGAGCAAAAAGTGAATTTGCATGCTTGAGAGTGAGAGAGGGGGGAGTTAAACTGACCTCACTGAGTGCACCAACGCGTGCTAAAACACTTGAATCTTTTTTTATATGAGCTACCCATTCTTTCTGTATGGGAGAACTGAAAAATATATAGGCTCTGCAGTCGGCACAACATTTTATCAATAACTAAAGTAACAGAACAAATGTCAAGTAAATACATGCACAGATCACATACTTCTTGTACAATGGACGCTTCCCTGACATGTTGGACATAAATATGTCAATACTGCATTATGACACAATGAACGGTTAGAGAAACTGGAAGTGCAAAAAAAAATCAACATCACCAGCAAAAAAATAACTGCACCTACCACAACATTTAATTGCCTTGGGGACTAAAAGACTTGAGGTGATACTCTTTCTCAGCACGGCTTAAAGGATAAAAACTACAGCATGCACCAGTTCATGCAGTGCATGTGTATCTCATAATTTGATTGTCAATCATATTACTTATGTATTTTATACTCCTCGTTTAAGCATACGTTTTTTAGTGCTCAAGTCATCCATCTAACAAAGTGGAGCTGTATCTCTTATTAGTGATTAAGAAAATAACAAGCGAGGTTTTCCAGTCTGTCCGTCCCTTCTTAGGGCCTCTCAGTGTTCAAAAATTGCTGGGTGCTAAGTGGGTGGCAACTGCCTATGAAGCAAACCAACCAGGAGGTATGAACAGCATTTTGCAAAAGCAGCAAGTAAACAAAAAAAAGGCCTGTCCAGCAGCCCAAATAAATGGACCAAAGGCCAAAAAAGCTCCCAACCACAGTGAAGTTCAGCAAACAAAAGTGTTGTAACTAACCCCTACCCTAGCAGCAATGAGTGCCCTTGCGTGCCCCTCATTCTGCTCCACTTCTCGCACACACAGACGACTAATGCTGTGCTGGTTATTGCCTACTGCACACTCCGGTGGTAAAAACTGGAGTGGCAGGAGAGTCCGATGAGGCAACGAAGAACTTCACTCGGCTACAGGGGGGTTATTTTCAGAGGAAGAGGAGCTTGAATTGGAGGTGGCAAAGGAGAAGTCAATCAGCAGTGAGGGGAACCTCGCCTGGTCACCATCTTGCCAAACGCTTCTGTCCTAACTCCTAAGGATGCAAGCCGGGCGGGTTCACGGACAATACCACAATACAAGCTTAGTGTTAATTTCATGGCCAGTGATGAACTAATTGGCAAGTTTCACGAAATAAGTGTGCCGCCACAACCAGCTACTCTAATGTGCCTTGGCAGCGACTCTTACCACCTATCAGCACCTTTGACCGTGACCACCCAGCTCAGCAATTTCCCCTGACTCATAGTGTCGATCCTTAGCATCTAGATGGTCGCTTAGGATCCTTGATCTCTCTTCCACAGCAAGAAAAAGGTTTGCAAACAGCTAGTTGATGGAAAACGACGTACCCATGGTCCTCACACCCAGACCAAAGCATGGATGCATGTGCTCTTTGCCATAAGTACTAAGTCCTAGAACTAGACGACTGGATATCTTTGCCACCGCGTATTGAATCAAAAGCTGGTAGGCTCAACTAGTGGCACATTGACACTTTGAGTACAAGGATTGCAAGGTAGCAGTGAAAACAATATTTCACAAGTGAGGCAGTATCATACAGATCCCTGGGCACGAAGCCTACCAAGTAGTTGAGTAAATCTGACAGTGATCACAAAATTTTGAGAGGTTACTGCATAGGGAAAAGTACTAACAGTGACAACACACAGCCATGTCAAAGAGGATATGTTGCTAACATAGCTTACTTTTGTTTCGTAGGTTGCATGAAATAAATTGCATCCATTGATGGTAATGGCTGCCTCCGTTTGTATAGGTCCTCAACCACTGCAAAAGAATTGGCAATGTGGAGCTTTTATACATAGACAATAACCCATGGAGGAATTCCATGGCACCCTACAGCTTTGGAAAGCTAAATGCTAAATATGTTCGAAGGAAATACTTTAACAGTTCAACAGAAAGCTGGTTAAAGTTCTCCAGAATTAGGAACACTGACAGTGTTAAAATACTTTTGTAGCACAATTAAAGAACTATGCAACCTTATCATGACTCTGAGGTGGCATATTGTAACAGAACTCCTTCAGCGGAACGACATTGTATTAGCCAGAATAAATGCCTCATGTTACAGCAATGTATCTACTGCAGTACAGGGATTTACTTGATTTCACATGACAACAGCCTACTTACATGAAACCCCTTGATCTGTTATATCTCCCATCTTGCACGAAGATGACATTATCTTGACAGTAAGTTTGTCCATGATAAGAACCTAGTCAAAACACAATTTTATGCATGTCACTTTTCTTTGCAAGGTGGTAGAACATGACAATATCAGAATCCTGAAAATCATCCAAACCAAAAGAATACCTTCCATGTGGATCCTTTGTTCTGCCTAGTTGATCTTAACATTTCATTTAATAAACCTACATAGGTGCAACAAGAATGAACAAATAAATGGTAAATCTGAAACTTGGTGGAAGATGCCAGTAAGAAAAAGATAACATGATAAATTTACAATTACACAGAATCTACCCTATTCAAGTATAACCAAAATTCTTAGCACAAATAACTACTCCTTCCGTTCCAGAATATAAGGTGAAACATAATTAGAAGAGAATCACGTACGTATATCATTTTACATTGACAGCCAATGCGCATCTCTTTAACCCGCGCTATTAAGAAAATATACTAGCACAATGCATCAGTATTATTGTCTCATACTAAAACAGTTACTGACGCCGTTTCTCCACAGTAGAGACGCCGTTTCTCCACGACCAGAACAAACAGAGCAGGGGAGGGAGGGGGAGGGAGCGGGAATGGGGGGCGTGGCGCGGGGGAAGGGCAGGGGAGGCACTCACGGTCCCGGGTGATCTCGCGGAAGCTGCCGCCGGCGGGGCCGCCGCCGCCGCGCGAGGAGGAGTCGGAGTCCGTCGACATCGCCGGCGCGCGCGGCGCTAGCTAGGGTTGGTGAGGGCCCGCGGGCGAATGGGATGGCTTGCGGGACGGAGTGCGGTGCGCGTGCGGGGAGGGGAGCGAAGGGAAGGAAAGGAAAGGCAGCGGGGAGAAAGGAAAGGGAAGAGAAGGAATCTGCTGCACGGCGAGGCTCGGTTGCTTCTGCTTGCCACCGCCGCGGGGTTGGACGGGGGCTAGTACTGCTCTGGTGTGACCAATGGGGAGGGGAGGAGGCGTGGGGTTTAAGCTCTCCCGGTCTATGCCGCGTGGGGCCGCTCCGGGCCGGGTCCACGCGACGCGCGGTTGGGCGCGTCTGGGTGAGACTATTGGTGTGGGCGGTGAAGAAAGGTAAAAGAGAGCGGACGAGAAGGTTCCTCTACACGGGTAGAGTACTTCCGACGCGGCTGGAGAAGAGAAGAAGAAGCGGATGGATGCGTGGGCCGAGTGATGGATGGATGGACGGATGGTTTCTTCCTTCGCGGAGAAGGATGGATGCAGCGGGCCTCTTTTTCTTCGCGGAAATTTCTGGTCGGCCCAAGGCTCCGTGCAACGACGACCATTCGGACCTCCCTCCACCGCCCACCCGCCGTCCGGCAAAAGCAGCACCGATGCGCCTCAATCAAGTCTCGCGCCCCGTGCAAGCCTGCAACCTCGAATCCAACCGATCCCTGATTTGATGCGCCTCAAAAACGTTGACCTTGCATACCAAAAATGCAGTGTGCGTGAACAAGTTGATCAATGTGTGGGGCCCACCTATAAGTAGCTGCCAAAGTAAACGGAGTTGACTTTTCCGCCATGTCAGCTCTGACACGCGGGTCCCGCATGTCATAAACAGGTTTAAAATCATAAAAACGGTCATCAACTCACCTTGGCAGTTTTTTTGTCACAAAATTTTGTATTAACCTGGAGTTTTCGGTCACTTTGTAAAATGTGGTAGTTCTGCGAGACGGTGACGTGAAATGCGGTAGTTTTTTCTTTTGTCAAATACTCAATTTTATGGGAAGAAAGGTGATCTAGTCTGTGGAGAAATTACATCCAATGAGATCTTATATTATGGGACGGAGAAAGTACTATCATTTTTTATACTTAACTAAAGTCGCGGTTCTCTAAATTGATGGGGACTTCCAAAAATAATTTCAGTCGACCTAGAAGTAGCAAAACCATTACGCTGAATTGATGGAAAATCACATTGTTCACTTAACTTATGCACGCTTAATTATCGTGTGTAAAACAGCAGTTGATTGAGTTTGGTCACACGGAAGTTCTACGTCTTTAAATTGCTTGGAGTTACGTGTGTGCAGGTGTGGGTTTTAGATGGTGCAAAGACAATGAGTGAGCACAAGTGGAGCTGTTTGTACATTGTGGGGCGGCGCGTACCGCAACACTCATCATCGAGGGTCTGGCGTATCACTTGAAATGCCGTGAATAAACACAAGTCGAGCAACAATAGCAGCGTGGCAAACACAAGTGAGAAGAGTCCGGGTATGATAGTCTGTATGAAATCTAGCTGGTGTTACCACAGACAGACGTTTGCCTACGTTGACACGACAGAGCCACTAAATATTTACAGGTGTTGGTCTTAAATATGGCACCCGCATTGTTACATAAGAATTTGGCTACTTTTAAATTTCAAGATATTTTACAACACTCTCAATATGTATCGTCTATCTCTATGGGTTCTTATAGTCAACTAATATGATGCATGGGTCCTCATAGTCAACTAATATGATCTACGCATGCAATTCAGGCAGATGACCACATATTTCTGATTGATAAGCATTGTCTTTCAGCATCTAGCTAGGTACGGGTTCCTATTTCAGGCCATCTTGCGGGCTGAGGCAGGGACCCCATCTCCACCTCAAGCTTAGCCTTGCACTTGACGTCCGGGCGGCTATCCTAGAGAAGGCCAAGATAGCCTACCACATTTCTGGTGTGGTTAGTTGTCGATGCTCTGAGACCGGCATCGCCATCCAATGATCGCATATTTATTCAAAGGGGGGGTGCGAACGGTGGATTGAGATGGTATGGCACGAGATAGGGAATTTACCCAAGTCTAGGCTCTGTGGGAGGATGTAAGACACTACTCCTTCCTTTGGTGGTCTGTATTGCATGAGTGCTCGCCAATGATCAGGGAGATCGCCGAGGGGGTGGTTTGTTGGGTTACAACCTATCGGCCTGGCGGCAAAGAGGAAAGAGGATGCGCTAGGTGGGAATGTCTTGGATGCCCTCGAGAAAGTCTCTAGCTCTCCTTATATGACCGGGTGGAGCCAGGAACCCCTTATAGGATCACATATCTCTTCTCTTTTCTGAGGAAATCTCATTCAATCATCCTATCAAGCAAATACAAACGCATCATCCTATCAAGCTAATACAAACGCAGTTTGTGAATTCCCATCTTCTACATAACATGATGCACACAACCAACTTGTTCGAGAAAACACAAAACATTCTTATTGATTCACTATGTAAAATTTTGTATAAAAAATAAAAATAATGGTCATAAGACAAGAAAATTTGAAGTTTATGTATATTTTACATTATGTTTTTACGTTTGTAGTTTTACATAACATAAAATATTTTTTACGGTGATTATATATTTTCTTACGGTATGTTTTTGCGGCGGGGTTTGCAACATTGGAGTTTATGTATATTTTACACTATGTTTTTGCGGCGGGTTTGCAATATTGCATTGTTGCAGTGGCCGTCAGGGGCTTCAACGTCGCCTATGTTGCAGTGGCAACAAGACTCTTGTTGCAAACGTTCTAGTACATTTGGCGTTGGCTCGCCGATCGGACGTCTCGTTCACGAAATCTAACAAACCGGGAAGCGGTTGATTTTCTCCTCACGTTGGCCGATCGACACATAGCGCGCGCCAGAGAAAAATCATAGCCACCGTTTCATGGAAGTGAATCCCACAAAAACCATAATGTAAAATAACGCTGCAAATTGGTTTTTTTCTTTCCCCTCTTGCAAGACGACTAGGGAAAGCCTTTGTCCCATCTATCTTCACCGGCGAGCCCGTGCATTTGCCTCCCCTCCGCCCGCCGCTCCAGTGGCCTGTGGCGGGGAGGGAGTTTCTGTTGCCTCGGATTCGGCTAGTAGATAAGTAGGGTTTTAGTCCTCGCAGGGGCGCTTCTTCTTCAAGTCAGTCTTCCGGGCTCCGATCCTCCGCAAGTTCGTCTGTTGGGACGGATTAGACGAAACTCCGGTGTAGATTCCTGCCAGCTCCTCGGGGCGGCGAGGTTAGGGGTTCTCGTCGTGCGTTCGCAACGGTGATATTTGGTGTCAGGTTCTGAACTTCAGATTGATTTAAGGGTTCAACAGGCAACGACAGTAGCTTCGGGGCTTTGGTTCTTAGGGGCATGTGCATGAAGACTTCCCAGCTATCATGCACAATGTCAAGCTAGCTCCGGTATAGGAGCGGCGACAGCGGCGTGTCGGCGGTGGTCATTCGGTGGCCCTGGACCTCGAAGTGATTTTTATTATGTTTGAGGTGTTTTTTTTTACTTTCAGTGAATCTTTATAATACTATATCTGATCCTTTTTCGCTAAGAAACAACGCTACAAATTAACCAAAAGTTCACCCGTACGTTTGGAATTTGTCCGTGTTATTATTAGGAACCCTAGGTCTGTGCTTGGCAACTACTAGTAGTCCGGATATAAGGATATTATTATAGGTAGTAAAGATTGATCGAGATCGCAACAGCTGGCCAAGAGCCGAACTCGCATCTTCTGGCTAGCTAGCTAGCTAGCGCAGGCGATCAAGGATGACACGGGAATTGTCCTCGGACGTGCTCGCGAGCATCGTCCAGCGGCTCCCTCCGAGCACCCGGCGGCTGACCCGCCTGGTCTGCCGGCACTGGCGCGACGTGGTGGACACGCGCACGGCCAAGATGCAGAGCCGCGCCAAGCTTCTCGTCGGCACCGGGGAGGGCTCCGCGTACGTCGTCGTGGACGACGATCCATCAACATCAGCAGGGAGATATCTTTGGGAAAACGACGCCAACGCCCGCCCTGGCCCCCGCGAAGGCACGATGCCGATGGTCGTCGGCACCTGCAACGGCCTGGTCTGCCTCCGCGACAAGCGGAAGCCCGACGGCGTCATCACCCTGGTCAACCCGGTCACCGGCGAGAGGCTGTCTCTCCCGCCGCTGCAGTCCGCCGCCGGCGCCCCGGAGAGGACCTGCTTGGTAGGCTGGCACGAGGCGTACGGCTTCGGGTACCACCCCACGGCCAGGCGGCACAAGATCGTGCATGTGGACGCATACGCTAAGAGAGGAAACTCGCAGCAGCTGAAGGTGTTCACGTTGGGGGAGTCGTCATGGCGGGACGTTGCCACGGGCTCTCTCCCGAGATGCAATTACAGCGCCGGCATCGTGGGCGTCGACGGCACCATGTACTGGGCCGCCAAGAAGGGGAAGAAGCTCATGGCGTTCGACCTCGGCCGCGAGCGCCTCACCTTCATCAAGTCGCCACCGGATGCGTCGTCTGACGGCTGGCACCTGACGGAGGTGCGGGCGAGGTTGGCGATCCTGTATCCTCTCTCGCCGGCTGAAAAGTCTGAGGTATCTATATTTACAGAATTATCATACACTTAGGAACCGTCTATGCCTAAGTAGACTTAAGTCCCAGTCAATTCAGAAAAGGGAAATTATGTTTAGAAAAAGTCTATCGTGTAACATTTAATCGAGGCTTAAGAATAAGAAGTAGCAAAACCTGGGTAATTCATTTTTTCCATTAGATAAAGAAAATGTCATTGTTCACTCAAGTTTTGCACCCTTCATCATTATCGTGTAAACAGTGGGCATCAGTGGATTGAATTTGTTTGTTCGCATGGAAGTATTGCATCTTTAAATTTGTTTGAGTTACGTGTGCAGGTGTGGGTTCTAGAGGACAATTTGACAATGAAAGAGCACAATTGGAGCCGATTGTACATAGTCGAGTCGGACATACCACCGCACTCATCGCCGATGTACTGTCATCTCACTAGGGATGTCGTGAGTAAACACAAGATGAGCAACGATAACGGTGTGGTGGAGATCCATGAGAAAAGTTGGGGAAGGATAATCCTTAGTAGACACACATTCGTCTACGTGGAGACAAAAGTGCCGCTATGAGTTTATAGATGTTGGTCTTTTTTTTCGATTACGCATAGCATGCGTATCATTATATAAAGAGAGAGAAAGGGCATACAGAACCCTCCACTGGTGTGACACTACATTTTACATGTTACACCTCAACGCTTAGTCCACTCCACTCCACTCCACACTTGTGGTCAACCTCGATGTTTATAGGTGTTGGTCTTAGAGGTAGCACCAGTATTTGCCTACATGAGATTTTTTTGCTTCTTTTAAATGTCAAGATCTTTTACGGTACTCTCAATTCAATATGTATCAACTAATTTGATCTAAGCATGAATTTGGTTCAGATATGACTATCCTTGATAAGCATTGTCTTTCATCTTCTAGCTATGTTCATGGTAGAAGTAGCGAGGTAGGGCTAATTGATGGGCAGCCACTCCCGTTTGCCCACACCGGGACATAACATTTCCTGTTTTATGAACTTTTCAGTTTTGACGCTTTCTAGTTGTCATAACTTTATGTTCTAGGCACTTTTAGAAACTACAACTTACAATATTGGAAAATTACAGGATTTTTGAAACTTCAAAACTTTAGAAATTGAATTTCTTGAAATTTTGAAATTTCAAATTTTGCGAACTTCTAAATTTTTGGAACTTACAACAAAAAAACAAAAAAAAAAATCCTACATGGGTGTGTGCCCTACCAGGAAAATGAGAAGAGATGATAGAGAAGGGGTAAAACCACATGTGTGCCCCTCACCCACCGCGTCTTAATAGAGAAGTCCACCTCCTCCCCCTAGTTGCGTCCCAACAGAGACCCCTCCTCAATGTGCGAGATGTGTGCAATCACCCGCCAGGGAGTTAATCTAGAAGTAGCGACCTTAGCCTTTGCATGCATTTCTTAGTTGGAAGCCATTGTGCTAAAGAGATGTATATCCAACTCCAACCGTTGTACATTAACATGAATTTTCTACAACAACAACAATCCTCCTTTTCTTTCATCATCACTAATACAAACAAATTTTTGTTCCATCTTCATTCTTGGCCTTAAGCATCTATCCAGATAGCTATCTAAATGAGTCTCCGATCAAAACATCCAGATCCACATCTCTCTATACATCCAGCAAAGCTCGAACTGTCGATCCATTCTCGAAGCCCCGATAGTTCCAAGATAAGAGTATATTGCTCCCGGCGGTCACCCTCATGGGTTGACGCTGATCCTTTGGAAGTTTCACTGTGTACTATATTGTTGATTGCTACTCCATATTTTCCTTTTCCTTTTTCTTGTTTTTTTATTTCCTTATGGTGTGGCTAAGGGGTCTACCATAGTACTTCCATAAAAAGTGCCAACCATGTCTGCCACCTTGGATGGCTCATCTGCAGCCTGCAGGAACCCCTTTAAATTCTGCTCATCTCCCCATATCCACATTGGAGTTTAACGTCAATATCTTTCTTGCCGAAAGAACTACTCTGCCATGTTAACATCACTAACCCGCCGCATATTTCCTATTTTTTCCGACGATGCATTCTAATTGGGGTCTGGGATTCTGTATGCACATACGCTCCGTTCCACCACCAACTCCCTTGACTATCATAGACTCGCCCTCTGACATTGTTCCTATTCCATTCATGATCTGGGCCATCACTTCTTCCAGAACCCTACCAAAGGGTACACTGCCACTTCCAGTTCAATTACATCTGCCAGAGTCGCAACTGCCACCCCAACCTCTCCATTCATCAGCAAGTATGAAATCTCCCCCATTCAAACTTAGTGGCATCATGTCTTCCCATACCATAGTCCTCGTACCAATGTCGAACCAGCGCACAGTTGTTACAAAAGGTTGGAAGTTTGTCATACTTAACTTGGTACCTATTTTTCTTCGCATATTTAGTGACTCAAAGAAATATCTCCAACTTCTTATTAACATCAAGATTAACGTTCACTCTCACAAAGGCTCCAACATTACTTGGTAGTTTTAGAACTTGAGCCCGCACCGCAATCTTATGCAGTGCAATCACCTTAGGGTTTGTGAATCCATCATATCCAGCAAAATTATAGCATGGTTTATAAACAACCTAGGACCATTTCATCATTGCCATGATCCAATACCCAAACAATTGAATTGTACCATAAAGAGATTCTCTTCAATCAATCGGAGCGGACCTCCTTTGTTGGGTTCCGGGCAAATCACATACCAACATAGAGGGCTGAAGGGCTAAAAGCCCTTGTTCGTGTGTACCTTGGTAGGGCCATGTGCCCTCAGAGGTGGAGGCACTTAAGCGCAATGGTCCTGGCAATGGATTGTGTCTGTTATGCGAGACTGTAGAAGACTCCAACCACATCTTCTTTGTTTGCTTGACTGCGCAATTCCTTTGGAGTTGTTTCTGAGAGGGGAAGGGTCACTTGGTGTAACAACAATTTCCCTAACCCTTCGCGTAACTTCAGGCCTCTGCACTAAGGCTACGCCACATTAGGTGGATGGGCATCGGGGTTCTTGCGTGGACCCTTTTGACGATTCGGAATAGGCTAGTAATTCAGCGTACTCCGCTTCGACAACCTTATGACGCTATCTACAAAATATGTGCCTACTTGCAGCTCTGGCGGCCACTTAACCGGGTGATGGAACGAGACGCCATCGACATCCTCATTGCATATCTTCGCGTGTTGGCTCTCTGTTTGGCTCCTCCGCTTCCCCCACCACCCCTGAGCTGGATTAGTCCATGGGACTCCCGTGGCGGCGACTGTGGCGTTGTCGCGTCCGCTGTTTTTCTTTTATGTTCTTTAGGGCTTGTTCGGTTGTGCCCTCAGCATAACCCTCTTGTACTTTGTTCTTATGCTACCGTGTGTGTGGTGTGTGGTGTGGGTCTCTTTGTTGAACTCGTTGGCTCTGGTGGTTTGCTTTATATATAAAGCGGGGCGAAAGCCTTTTTCAGTAACCACTTTGCTTGCACATCCAGCACGTCAAATTCATCCTCCTAGACGAAATCATCTTCATGCAGCTCGAGACGATTGAGCAGCCCATCAACATCCTCTTCTTCCTTTCCTTCCCTCCAGGGACCACCTCCTTCATTGTCATCCTCTAAGATCAGATCAAAATTGCACCCTCTGCGGACACACAAACCCTAAGCGCAGACCAAGGACAGGAAGGAGCGCCAAGCTCCACTAGGATCAGGTTGAGTCCGTGAAGGGATGGCGTGGTTGAGAGGGGTGATCAGTCGGTAGATGAATACTCACGTCATCGACGCCGCCAGAGGATTCCTAAACCCTAACCGAGGAACTAGGGGAAAAACATAGTCCCCCCATGTGGAAACAAATCACATGTTTGATAGACACAAATCACAAGTGTCCCATGTGAAAAACATGTTTGATAGACACAAATCACATGTATCGTGTGGATTTGATTAGTTACCTTGATTGACTCCACAAGTGTCCCATCACAGGAATTTTATGATTATGGGGGCTGCTACGCATTGGCCGGCGGATCTTTTTAAAAGATCCACCGCCCAGCGAGCCATTGGATGGCAAGTTTCGCAGCCATCTGATTTCATTTTCCCGTGTTATTTTGCAACAATGAGCATGTTGCACAAGTCCCTTTGCAACAAAACCTTTGTTGCAATTCTTTGCAGCAACGACGTTGTTGCAAAAAGATTCTTTGCAAAACAGACGTTGTTGTGAAGCCCACAACCACAGATAACTTGTGAAGTCCTTTGCAACAGGGACGTTGTTGCAAAATTTCTTTTGCAACATGATCCTTGTTGCAAAAAACATCTCCGCCAGTACGTGTCACCATTGCAACCCTTGTTGCAAAACTGTGTTGGTCATCACGTGAGATCCATGGCGTGATGGGGAGGCGGTCGACGCCCCGTGCTTTATCCGCCGGCTGAACCATATCATTTCCCATTAATTATAGCATGATATTAGCTAGTATTATTGTACCTAAATTTTATTGGATTTAGTAAAAAAGAAACATGCATGCATGTGCCGTGACCATATACTCCCTCCGTTCCTAAATATTTGTCTTTCTAGAGATTTCAAATGATCACCACATACGGATGTATATAGACATATTTTAGAGTGTAGATTCACTCATTTTGCTCCGTATGTAGTCACCATTTAAAACCTCTAGAAAGACAAATATTTAGAAACGAAGGGAGTATATGTGTAGAGTTTATTTCATTTGGAATGTGTACGGTTCCTGAAAAAAAAACCAGCGGCGATTGACAGAAGCTAAGCCGGGCGCTTCCATGACTGTGCTTGGAAACTAGCACTCCGGATACAATCGCTTTTACTTGAGCGAGTCCGAATACAACTGCTGATCGGTCGAAATCACGACAGTCAAGCCGAACTTGCATCTTGCAGAGACGGCGCCCATGGAGTTGCCCTCAGACGTCCTCGTGAGCATCGTCCTGCGGCTCCCTCCGAGCTCCCGGCGGCTGACCCGCCTGGTCTGCCGGCAATGGCGGGACGTCGTGGACACGCGCACGTCCACGAAGGTCGTGCATGTGGGGGACTAGACTACGGCAGGAAGGGGAACCCTCAGGTGAAGGTGTTCACGTTGGGGGAGGCGTCGTGGCGCGACGTCGCCACGGGCCACGGCCCCTGGCCCGAGATGCGACTACCGCGCCCGCATTGTCGGCGTCGACGGCACCATGTACTGGGCCGCCAAGCGCGGCAAGAAGCTCATGGCGTTCGACCTCGACCGCGAGCGCCTCACCTTTCATCAAGTCGCTGCCGGAGGCGTCGTCTGACAGCTGGCACCTCGCGGCGGTGCTGGGGAGGTTGGGGATCCTGTTTTTTCACGAGCGGATTCAAAAGTGTGAGGTACGTATTTACAGAATTTTTTACTCTTATGATGCGTCCATGTCTATGTTTCACTTAAGCATAGCTCTTTTTTTTGTGAGATGGCCAAAGCTTACTATTCTCAAACTCTCAATCAATTAGAAAAGTGAAATTTTGTATTTCTGAACTAAGCTAAAGTCGCACTTAAGCAAAACCTTAGTTGACTGAGAAGTAGCAACACCATAACGCCTATTTACTTGGGTAATTATTTTTCGTTAGGTATTAAACACTAAAACTTAAACCATGCACCCTAAACCGAAACCCGACGCCCTAAGCCCTAAATCCCAAACTCTAAACCCTAAAAACCTGAAAAAATAGATCTTGATAAAAGTTGGTGAAACTTTGTCAAACTTAATATTGCGATATCAAGTTTTAATAGCTGAAACTTGATGAAGTTTCTAAAACTTATCAAAACTTATTCAAAAGTGTTATTCTTACAAAGCCCTTGTCGCAAGGAACATGAATATGCAAGCGAAATATAAATACTAAATCAACAATAATTAGTATGGACTGCAGGGAGTACCATTTAAATTTAAAAGCCAAACAAATAAACATGAGGGTGAGGTGGAATGGGTAGAGCTGCGAAAAGCTGCTATGCATGGACCCCATGTGCAGCAATTAAGGACTAATCACGTAAATGAGTTTACGAATCGTGAAGCAAGGTGTCTGCTCCCACACCTAGGTGTCCCTGGGAATTTCTGGTTAACCATGACATTGTTTACTTAAATTTTTGCACCCTTAATTATTGTGTAAACAATGACAATCGATTAAGTTTGGTCACATGGAAGTATTGCATCTCTAAATTTGTTTGAGTTGTGTGCAGGTGTGGGTTCTAGAGGGTGCATCGACAATGAAAGAGCACAAGTGGAGCTGGTTGTACATGGTGGGGTTGGGCCAACCACAGTCATCGCCGATTGCCTGTCATCTCACTAGGAATGTTGTGACTAAACACAAGTCGAGCAATGATAACGGTGTGGCAGAGATCCATGAGAAGAGAGGAGGAATGTTAATCCTTAGTAGACGTGCATTTGCCTACTGGAGACGACAGAGCCGCTAAATGTTTATAGGTGTTGGTCTGAGTGAATTTCAGAAAACCACCACATTGAAGCGTAGTGTTGCAGAAAAGACTCTTCTACGAATTTGTGCCAGAAAACACTGATTTTTGTCCTAACCATTTGCAGAAACCACCTAACCTTCTGTTTGGGCATTTTAACCTCTATTATGACATGTGGGTCCCACACTTGATGACGTGGCACAACGTTTCGTGTTAGACGACGTTAGATGAGAGATTTTCTGGATTTACAAATCAGTCTCTGTAGTTTTACAGGGACACCCTTCAATCAAAAAACAAAAAGCAATCAACTCCCCGTATGGTATTGGGCTGACACAGCAGCCGGGCAGAGCAGCAGAACAGCAGGACGCCGGCCATGCGTGATGGGTCTCGTCGCCAGGAACGGGAGCAGAGGGCACCGCCGCGGCGCAAGGGCATCCTCAAGGCGCAGGCGAGCCTGCTGCCACGGACGCCGAGGAAGGGCGCCAGAGGCTGGTCCCGAACCGCAGCGCTGCAGTTGTGCCGCGGTGGACGCGAAGCCCCTGCCAAACTTGGCGGCGAGGAGGGCGCGGGCGTCCTGCAGCTCTTGCACGGCAAGGAGGGCGCAGAAGTCCTGCAGCTCCGGCAGGTCGCCACACCGGGTGGCTGCATAGACGAGCCCCGCCGCCGCTCTCGGAGGACCTGCTCGCGGCGGAGTAGCGCGAGGTCCGGTGGCCCAGCCGGAGCAGCTGCTCCATGTCCCCGGCATCGCTCTCTGGCGCAGTTCGCCATGTCCCTGCACGCACGCCGCCGGCGACGACGTCAGTTGGCATGAGGAGGGAAGCCCGTGGCGATCTGGAATTCTAGATCGGGCAGGGGAGGGATTGATAGTAAGGTTCTTTTTAAAAAAATACCAGTCTAACGACGTCTACCACGAAACGGTATGCCACGTCATCAAATGAGGGACCCACATGTCATAATAGAGGTTAAAATGGCCGAACAGAAGATTAGGTGGTTTCTGCAAATGATTAGGATAAAAATCAGTGTTTTCTGGCACAAATTCGTAGAAGAGTCTTTTCTGCAACACTACGCTTCAATGTGGTGGTTTTCTGCAATTCACTCTGTTGGTCTTAAAGGTAGCAGTATTGTGTATACATGAGATTTTTGCTACTTACTTTTAACTGTCAAGATCTTCTAGTGTACTCTCAATTCAATGTGTTGTCTATCTTTATGGATTCTTAAAGTGAACTATTTGATCTGAGCATGAATTTGGTTCAGATATGACCATATATTTTGATTGAGAAGCATTTTCTTTCAGCTTGAAGCCATGTTCATGGTTGAAGTAGTGGTAGGGTTGGTTGCCAGGCAGCCATGCCCTTTGCCCACCCCGCAAAAAAAAGCCATGCCCTTTGCCCCCGCACTGGGAACATATTTTTCATGTTTTATAAACTTCTCAGTTTTGACACTTCCTATCTTTCATAATGGCACTTTTAGAAATTACAACTTTGAATATCGGAAACTTAAAGGATTTTTTTAATTTTTTTAAAATTTAAATTTCCAGAAATTTAGAATTTTGTGAATTTTTCAAATTTTGGGGCTTTCAAGAAAGAAAAAACTGAAAAAGGATGCTACATGCGTGTAGGCCTCACCAAGAAAAGGAGATGGGAGATAAGGGGGGAACCACACGTGTGCCCCTCCCCCACCGCTACTCGCGTCCCGACAGAGGATCCCTCCGGAGTGCGCACATGTGCGCAATCACCCGCCAGGGAGTTAATCTTGAAGTCGTGTCCTTAGCCTTTGCATGCATTTCTTAGCTGGTAGGTAATTTTAAGTTAGCATGCAAATGCTATCCATTGGACAAAATTATTTGTTGTTTAATCTCACCAAATTGGTGCTCAACATTTAAGATCCTCTTTTTTTTTTTACATCGATAAGACCCTCTTTTGATGTGATATGTAGTTATGTACACATGGATGCCCCTATCTCACCAATAGGTCAGCCGAGAGGTCATCTAGGTTGAAGACCTTCAAGGTGTGTCGTACCATGGTCGTGGTGTAAGGTCGTCCGATCCATCAGACAAGAACCTCGGGTGCACTGGCAACATCCTCCTCCTTGACTTCCCGCCGCTAGGGTTAAGTAGATATGTGGCTGGTAGTTCTTCCGTTTTCTCAGGGGAATAGAAGGGGAAGCAACAGAGGTGAGCTCACGACCATGGGAAAATGATAGCTCGGGTGCTGTGCGGCGAGTGGTCTCATCGTAGCCATAACGGCCATGGTCGCGAGCGCACTATGGCGTGGGAGGAGAGGATGTGAGGGACATGACAAAATTGTTGAGTTGAGGCTTTTGTGGAGTAATAGGGGGAGGAGTAGCGAGGAGGGCCTTAGCACGACGACGACTTTTCGACTGTCTACTACAACAAGTTTTGCCCGGTTCCGGCGATGGAAGGGCGATGACGGCGACACGCCTTAAGCTCGCTTCAGTGCTTGTAGTCGTCATTGGGTGGTCAATGGACCTAGATGTAATTTTTATTATTTCTGGTGTTCATTGTACTGCCATGATAGAAGATGAATAGATCGGAAGTTTTCTCGTATAAAAAATAAAGGACGAGGGCAGCTAGGGTTAGGACGGGACGCGTGGTATGTTTAGTCGAACTGACTTGTTTTTTGTAATTGTTGTGGAACACTTCATGTGTAACGGAGATAAACCTAATATTGGATGGAAATATTTGGTCGACCTGACGGAAACATTCCATTTGTTAGATGGAAAGAAATCTTTTGGGTTACCTTAATCGTGGGCAAAGAGTCCCGTCACAAGAGAAGAACCCTTAAACATGCATATGCATGTGCCGTGACGGAACCTAGCCGGGTGCCAATGTCCGTGCTTGGTGACTAGTACTACCACACAATGGTCAATGGATATATACAATCGCTGATCGATCGAGATCACAAGAGCCAAATCCGAAGTAGATCGCGCCTGGGCCTGGCTAGCAGAGGCGATCAAGCTAGGGTGAGACGGCCGACGCGACGACACCCATGGCCAAGGAGTTGCCCACGGACGTCATCGTGAGCATCCTGCTGCGGCTCCCACCGAGCTCCCGGCGGCTGTCCCGCCTCGTGCAGAGAGCGAGGAACATGTCGTATGGGATCTGGCGTCTCACAAGGCCACACTTTGCTCACAGCGAGTACCTCCTTAGGCTGGTCATAGTGGGGAGTAACTTAGACTAGTAACATGCATATGTTACTAGTCTATGTTACTACCTTCATAGTAGGTAGTATCATATATGTGGTAACATAGATGTCTTCATTTATTACTTTGTAGACTCATTTTGCATTGGAAAGCGCTATGTGATGGTAACATATTATGTTACTCTATTTGCCTCTCTCCTCATTAATTACTTGCCACCTCATCATTTTTGCTTATGTGGCATCTAAGTTACTACCTATGTTACTCCCACTATGACCAGCCTTACAGAGAGGTTGACACGGTCAATTTGTGACGTGTATAAACACAAGCCGGGCGCCGACGGCGTGGTGGAGATCAGCGAGAGGGGCGGAGGGACGACCATAGTCCCCGACACGAAATCTGATTGCTTCTACAACCGTAGCCAGGTGCTCGCATACGTACGTGGAGACGACGGAGCCGCTAAGTGTTTACAAGTGCTCGTCGCTTCCACTGCTTTCTCGCCGCTTCCTCACCGCTCAAGCCCGCCGCCATCACCGCACCGCCGAGGAACTTCGGGCTACCGCGGTGTCCGCCAGCGCCCCAACGGTTGGTACTACGCCGAGATTCGGTCCGGCGACGTCCGGCTCGGCCTCGGCACGTTCCAGACCCCGCACGACGCCGCACGCGCGTACGACGCGGCGGCATGGCACCTAGAGAGGCCTCCGTCGCAGATGAACTTCCGTGACGTCTACACGCGCGAACAGGCGCAGGCCGTCGCCCCTCCGCCTCGTCTTATCACGGACCAGGACCGTGCGGAGCACAGTCGGCGGCAGCGCCGCCTCCTCGTTGCCAAGGAGGACGAGCGAGCCATGGCGGAGTGGCGCCGGCGCCACCCGGAGGACGTCGCCAACGAGCGCGCCTACTGGGCAGAGAGGACGGCAAGGCGCCGCGCGGAGCGGTTGGACCGGCGTCGGCGGAAGGCACTGGCCATATCGCAGTGTGATATTGTTGAAGCAGGTGGGAAGTCAATCTTCACGTCAGACGATGAACGTTGGCACCACATATGGATCGATACCTCGGACAACACCACCGAGTACGAGGATGATGATGAGGACGAGTCGGAGTAGTTTTAGCTGCACTAGTTGCACCGTAGTTTATCTATGCACAGTTTATCTAGTTTATCTAATTTTTATGTAGTTGCACCGTAGTTTATCTAGTTGCACTGTAGTTCTGTTTTGTCTATCTATGCTATGACTATGTAAAATATCTTTGTATCGATTATCTATGCTATGAAGAATTATGTATGTTTTTTTTATCTATGCACCGTAGTGTTTGTGCGAGAGAGCGCGTTGTGTATTTTGCGCGCCTGCTGGAGCTATGCGCGGGCGCTGCATTTTATTGCGGCTGCTAGAAATATCTTATGGATTCTTATCTGTATGTTATATGTATCTATATGTTATATGTATCGTCTATATATTTTATGGATTCTTATCGTCAATTAATTTGGTCAGAGCATGCATTTGGGTAGATATCACCAAATATTCTGATTGACAAGTGTTGTCTTTCAGCTTTTACCTACGTTCATGGTTGAAGTAGTGCATTTAGCTTCGGCACGAATTTATTAGCTCGATGCCATTGTGTCAAAGGAGAAATATTGTCAATTTTTTCCAAAGAAAGGGATAATATCATCTGTGCACATGAATTTAAGGAATTTTGAAACATTTAAAATTGTAACTTTGAGAAAAATGAACTTCGAGAATTTTTGAAATTCTAAATTTCCTGAACAAAAAATTTCTGAACAAAACTTCCGCCAGATTTGCAACAACGGCAGAGAGAATGCCGCTGCGACAGGGATAAACATGGAGGGGAAAAACAAGCCACAAGCTCCTTACTGGCGCAAAAGGCAGGAAGAAGACATATATAACACCGATTCCCAAGGGCTGACCTTCCGCCATCAATGCCGCTAGTTAGTAGTTACATACACCACCACCACCACCACCACCACCACCGAAAAAGGCAGGAAGAAGACAACATTACGTCGATACCAACATAAAGATACGCGAAGCCTTGCCTAGATCCAAAGGGCCCAAGATGGCAAAGACGCCGCCTAGCAGATCCAAGAATGACATCTCAATGGGAGATTGGAGGAAGCTTTTACCGCCCCGCCTTCGCCACCACCAGAGCTGAAGCCATGGACAACCAAAAATCTAACTACGGCATCTAGAGTATTCAGCGCACGCGGAAACAAGCTTTCATAGTTCCCCTCCTTCCCATTGTTGTTGGAGCAGGCAACCGCGATGACTGCTCAATGGGAGATTTGGAGGAAGCTTTTTCAACCCAAAAAATAAATTGCAATTTAATTCAGTGAAAAATGTAACTTGCAGTTTTCCATACAAATTTCTTGAAAATTGTAAGTTGCACATTTTACTAAACTAAAGCACCACTTTTCAAAGTTGATTGGTACTATACAAAAATCTCAGTCGTCTCAGAATTAGGAAAACCGTTACACATATTCACTCATGTAATTGCTTTTCGTTAAATATGAAAAATAAGTTAGTTCGTTTGATGTCCTTTACATATTAATATCCCTCCACCGTTAGTTATCATCAATATTGTTAAGGACTAATTGACTATTGGTGTTTTTTTCTGAAAAGAAGGATGACTCCCGGCCTCTGCATCTAGAAGATGCATGCAATTATTTTATTATTTATTCACGAAGACCTTACAAAGCAGTACATCAATATGTTTGAATCCGCCGTCTTGACAACATCTGTCGCTACTCCTATCCACTTGTTGAAGGGGTGCAGAAATATTGAGTCAAATACACAGATCTCTCGCCTAAGCCTAACATCTAAAACCCCTGGTGGCCACAATTTAGACCCCACGAGTCCAGGAAGTGCCTTTTGAATTCAACAAACTAGTTAGAACGATTTTCTTATAGATAAAATACACAAAAAAACAAGGTTATGGCTGGTGACAAATATAAGTGATGGACAAGTTAAGATATGTTATAATTTGTGTTTCTTGCTTGTTGTTCTAGTGGATCTGACTACATGATAGTGATTGACGGGTGTATCTATTTAAGGACAGCTTCAACACGGTGCATCAAAATGGGCACACTAAATGTCCGCGGACACATTCAGACGTGTCCATGAAGAGCGCCAGGAGCGAAGGTCAGGGAGAATATCACATGATACCAACACTTATATGCTCCCATGATACCAATTCAAAAAATTCAAATTTAAGCGTGTCAAAAAATTCCGCAAAAAATCATGGATGTTCTTACCATATGTGTCTACAAGCCCTAAAAAAATCAGATCCAAATTCAAATTGTGCAATGAGAAACAAAAAGACAAATTCAGCATGAATAGTGTCAATAAAGACAAAACATGAATAGTGTAAGAAAAATACACTATTCACAACATATTTGTCTTTTTTGTTTCTCAATGTATATATGGAATTTAGATCTGAACTTTTTAGGGCTTGTAGACACATATGTTGAGAACATCTATGATTTTTTTCGGAATTTTTTGACACATTTAAATTTGAATTTTTCGAACTGGTATCATGGGAGCATATAAGTGTTGGTATCATGTGATATTCTCCCGCGAAGGTCATCCAACCGTAGTCATCAAATCCAGAGTGGGCCGGGCGAACCTAAAGAAAAAAAACCATGGGATTTGGTACACCGGGCTGCCCCGGGCGACGAACCCCATTTGACGCTCATTGCCTCAAATGGCGATTTGCACAAAGAGGCAAAGAGCGAACCTGATTTGGGCCGGCCATTAGCTAGGTAGGTGCTATAGCAATCCTGCTTTTGGTAGCCTGGAAGGTCTTGTTCAGCTTTTTACTGATTTTGGAAACCTTCTAGAAGGTTTTGATCTATTTGTTTTGTTTTATGTTGTTTCCTTCATGGATTTTTTTAATTTTCTTTTTCCATTATTTTCTCCTTTTTTGCAAAAAGTTTTCCTGAAATGTTAAAGATGTTCGCATTTTCAAGAATATTGTTCAATTTTTCAGAATTATACGTGTTTCCCTAATTTTGTTCTCGCTTTTCAATTAAAAATCGATTTTGTAAGAAGTGGTTGAAATGTTCAAATTTTGGTGGACTTTTTGAAGTACTATTCGTTTTTTTTCTTTCATAAAAATATTCGTATATTTCGAAAAATCATAAAAAATATTTTTTCAATAAACTTTACATTTTATTATCCCAAAAACCTGTTAAAAAGTGTTTTAAGAAAATTTAAAAACGGAATTTAAGAAAATGTTCCCAGGTTTAAAAACAATATATATTTTCTATAGGACCACAATATAGAAAAACTAATAATTATAAACCAATAAATAAAAGATATAAAAAGGCTAAAAGCCAACAAAACGAGGGGGGACACTTCTTGTACCCGTAGCATAAAATGGGCCGGCCCAATCGGACCTCCCTGTTCGTCGCGCTGTCTATTTGACACATCCCGGTCCAGAAAAAAGAAAGGTTTCGTCCCCGATTCCACCGGAGGTACTTCTCCTGCGACGCGCCGCCGCCTTGAGGACGCCGGCGTGCTCTTCCTCCCCTGGCCTTCTCGCCGGAGGTACCTCGACGCCGCCCTCGCCTTCTTGATTTTATTTTTCTTTTGCTGCGACAGCGACGGCGCCCTGGCGTGCCTGAATCCTTTCACCTTGGCTGCACTTGTTTCCTGAAGAAGAAGAAAATACTGTCGCCATCCCTACCTAGCTTAGCTTACAAGGTTAATACTTACTTGGATTTTTTTTTTACATCGTCCAGCTAAAAGTTAACAGAAAGAAGCTATACATGAGGGCTCCTGGTCATGCTAACAAGGTAACTCCAATGGCACAACTGTCTTTTGTTCATCAGATATTGTTATCCTGATGCTTAGGTTGCAGACTGGTGTCATTGGCCCTAAGCAGCTATACTTTCTGCTCTGCTTGTAACTGAGGACTAGCATGTCAGTATGTATTCACAACTGCATTAACAAACATTTTTTCAGGTGAAAAATGTGACGAACCATGTGATTTGACGGCAAGCGCGGCATGATCTACATTCCAGACCAGAAGGTCTGTGCCTGATTTTTCTTTATTAACAGTTGTGAAGTTTAAATTTTGACCTATTGGTGTACTTATCCCGTTTCATGTTTTTTATTTACTGAAAATTTCGAAATTGGCCTTAACAAGCGGCATAAAGGGTATGAAGCGGGCGCGCCGTGACGCCAAGAAAAACGAGGGGCGTTCCAAGAAGCAAAAGGTCAACCCTGAGTGAATAATACAGTCACCATACAGTGTCGGAACACATTCTGTTGATGCTTGTTCCAGAGTTATTGTAAGTCTGCATTGCCGTACGGAGTCAGCTAGGTAGTTTTATTTCTATATCGATTTTTAGGTGTAATGGAGCTTACGGTGCTATATGTCATGGTTCGTGTTCTTGGCCTTGGTCACCGACTCACCGTAATATTGTCCATATTCTTCAGCTTCGGTCACGCACTGTAGGTCTTCATCATAGATCAAAATAAAGATCCACTGTGCTTGTTTCAGAGTTGATGTGACAAGTCAGCTAAATAACGTTTTGTATAATTCTAAACGCGAATGGAGCTACAGCTTTATTTATTTTTTTAACTTTACGTTTTTTTAACTAGATTTGTGTTGTGTGCTGTTTTCCATATCTGCTGTGATAAATCATCGATCTTCCAGTTCCGTAAGAGTCCACTCAGTACGGATTTCCATCGCCGCCAGCCGCTAACACAACTCTGTTTCAACATTTTATTCTCAGCTGAGGAAGAAGAAGAAGCTCGCTCCCAAGAGTGCAAAATGAAGGCGAGTGAAAGCGATGACCCAAGTGACACACACCAGCTGAACCAGTTCACCCATGACACATCAGTGTAGTCCAACAGGCAGTCTGCACAACCCTTAGGCTATTGATACACACATATGTGCACCTGACAAATTATGTCATAAAAATGAGAGATGGTAATTCATAAACTGATCAAACTATAATGTCATGGGTGACTACACTGACTCATCTAGCTAGATACAGTGGAGCAGATTTAGTCATGGCTAAAACAGAGGAATCCACAAGCCCACATCGAGAAACAATCAGTTGCACAATCAAATCAACCGCAGCATCAAACCGCAGCAAGTTGATTCTTGTCTACAAACACTACAACAAGTGGCATTCTGATGGAACAGTTTCAGAAGCCACTGCACATGGACTCTAAGCATCTAAACATAATACACTGCTAGAAGAAAAACAAGTATAGACACGATGACAGAAGCATTCCCCCACTACTTGGCTCCCAACTCTAGGGCCATCCATCTCTCTTTCAACAACAAAAAAACCCAGGGCCATCTTGTTTGATTCTTCATTATCGAAAATCAACTTATTATGAAAGAATTGCCTGACGCTATCAGCCCAGATAATGTTCATAACTCGCCCTGGCATGCGGAAGGAGAGGTCTGTCCGTCACTAAACACCTTAACAGAGCAGAGCGTTCCTCCAGCTTCATCCGCAAACGTTATCTTCCTACGTTTCCTCGGCGCTTGTGGATGTGGAACAGCCTTCTTTCCCTCCAGCGTCTGTAATCAGGATATTAATAGTGGTGAGCGGTGACATAAATGCAAGCTGAGAGTTCAGAAAACACTGCAGTACTATTGAACAAGCTTAAAAGCAGGAATACCAACCAATATTTTGCAAAAGCGGTTGCAATCCTTGTTCATTATTGACAACCATTTCCTTGTAGTTCTCTCGACATCTAATGCATCCTTGGATGCTGCTCTCATCTGTGAATGATAACCATAAGATATCAGTCAAGTATCTGACCAGATTAGAGTTGGGATGTAGCTGTGAACTTCAAACAGCTCCTAATTCATGATCTGACAATATCTTAAGCTCTGGTAAGCCTAAACAAGTCCCTTCTAATTCCAAGGAAAGAAGGTAGACTTGCACTAATTAACGCACAGACCGGATAAAGCACATTTAAGTACACCAATAATTAATAAGGCATGTGATATTTTCAGTCCCAACAGATGGTTTACATCAGAACCGCAAATGTAAATCAATAGTAATTCTGCTGTACAACAAGAAACTAACTTTGAACAAATCATAGCATCATAGTACTAGTAACGGAAGGAGCTTTAGCTTTATATTATGTGATATAAATAGAAGCAGCTAACAGAAACAAAATTAGAGAAACGCACAAAGACAAATCTGAAATACAACTTTGTGCTCCAAAGCCAATATATGATGCAACTTCATTGAGCAACAATTATTATCTACTTATTTTGTTGGATCATCAATCGGTTGCACAGCAGTAAAATCAAATGAGTTCACAAGTATCTAGTACAATTAATAATGTCTCACCTCAGCAGTGTTAAAACTGGGAAGCAAAGAATGTGATTCCGATGACAAATTTGCGTCCACTAAACTTCTCATGTGCTTCAAGCTCCTGATAAGATTTGCTGCAATGTTCTCTATATCATGCATCTGCCTTTGTGAAAACTCAACAGCTTTCTCAGTGTCCAAAAGAACAGATGGACTTGTCATCTGAGGAGATGGAGATTCTGTTGACTTGACATCTCCTTTGCTTGTGGAGATAGAAGTTCTGCTCTTAAGTTTGCTGTCTGTGGTTAACATAGATTGGTCTTCAAGATTAATCTTTCTCTCTGAAAACAGCAATGGTAACATGAACAATAAGAAATACTATAAAATTAACTACTCTGCTAAAAAAACACTACAGATAGCATAGATTGCTTACTCGTCCTTTGGACTCCACACAAGTCGATATCAGCCCAAGCATTGCAAAACTTCTCCTGACAAGCTGGTGACATAGTCTGAAAATAAAAGGATAGTGTAAAAGATGAGAAACTCGTTCACAACTATTCTTTGAAACATGATTAAAAGAGCTCTGCAGACCTTTCTCTTGGACAACAGTTTTTTTGGAGTATGAACTTCAATTGATCCTTCATCAATGGAAATATCAGACGCCCTAGTTTGCCCATCAGTTCCCAGGCAGGATGGAGCTGAAATTGAAGCTTCAGCAGAAATTTCCTGTATTTCTTCAAGATTAGAGGAGCTATCTGATATTGCACATCCAGTTTTGCCCATGTTAACACAAGCCTGGGATAACTCTTGTTGAACAACAAATGCTTCTCTTGATTCTTGATCATTAACAGATCTACTAATGTCAACATTCATTGTACCACTTAGCTGATTCATATCCTTTGATGGCTCATCCATGCTGGCAAGTAAGATGTGACCATCATGTGAAACATCTGCTACAGTTGGTGGGCTCAGAATCACAACAGTATCTGGAACTACAACAGAAGTTTTTGTTTCAAAACAATTCCGATGCACATGATTATTCAGAGCATCATAAACTATATTTTCTAGCCGCCCATCTTGAGCGTCAAAATGGGCAGTATGAGCCAAATCAAGAGTTTTGTCATAAGCGAAATTGTAGCCTGTGGCTGCTTGTTCAACATTCATATGCAGTAATATATCCTTTGTTTTCACATCATGGCAGACTAGTGAATCTGATTGACCCTCCACCGGCATCTGCACAACCTCCTCAAGTGAAGTACAAATCTTGTCTGTGCTTCCACATGAATCAGGTTGCATGACTACCAATTTGCGCCTCATATATGTTTTAAACTCATCAATTGGAGAAGACTCTTCCACAGCTTTTATGCTTTGTGATGTATTGACTTGAACAACTTCTGGATACCTGTATTCATTGTTATCTGTCTGATCATCACAAGAACGATTAACAGAAGACAACGGAAACTCATTCCCAACAGAAGACTTATTCACATCTGAATTACTTGTATCATCCAATGATTTCTGATGGTTGCACACTTCATCAATGGGATCTAGTGAAGAAAAATTGGGATCCGTCTTTTTTTGCTCCACATTGTCATGCAAATGTGCTTCGGTGTCAGAAACACCCTGTTCAATCGGTTGGGTGATGAAACCAGGCTGCTGTCCACATCCATTATCTTCTATGGGAAACTGATGCAGCACAACAGATGAATGGTCACAGGTGTGAAATATTGTATTTTCCATTTCGGCAGAGCAGATGTCCTCCCCAGCTATTTCTTCATTATGTTCTGCAAGTACAAAAAAGACAAAATTTGTCAGTTTTGATGCAAAAAGGATCCCCAAAAAGGTTTGCTTCAAGAAAAAAGTAATGGCTGAAAGACAGAAGTCATGTGGATGATCTTCAATGTTGAGATAACAAAGAACTGGAATATAAGAATTTTATTTTTGCTTGGGTAACAATACCCACCAATAGCAATTGTGCAGTGCTCTCGATCTACAGCTCTTGTTTCAAGCTTCACTGTCATTGGGTCATGGAGTGTTGACTCAAATAGGAAAGTTTGTGCAGGACTGATTTCATCTCTCTTTGGTGATGTATCAACTGGTTTTGTAGCATGTGGAGAAGATGGTGCATCCATCTTTCTTTCTGCTTTACAAGGTGGTATCTTTTCCTTCTTCTGTTTCAAAGCAATAAGAGGCTCATCAAGATCAACTTCCTCATCTGATCTTTCATCCCGAAAATCCCCACACTGAGACTGATTCTTGGTGCCAGATTCTTCAGAAATAGCTTTTGGAGCCTTCTTATTCTTAGGTTTACACCGAGCTCTGAGATCCTTGAGTTCTGAGGGTGAAGTTAAGGCAGATTCTTCAGAATCAATCATCTCAGTCTTGGCAGGCTTTAAACTGGTGAAATCCACTTCATAACTGTCGCTGTATATATCACTTAATACACGGGTCTTCTTGAATTTTGCGGGTCTTCTGAGGCTCGAATCTATTCTGTTAACCACGCAAGACATCGTGGCTAAATGACAGTCGACTGATTGAACGCCTTATTTGTAGCAAAATCTATCCAGGGAAGCAATAAAAGGACCCCTGTAGACATTAAAAAAATAGGCGTTATAATCAAGTAAATGGTGCAGATAAGCATCAATATCATCACTGGAAATGAAGTCCTCTTTCAAAAACAGACACCATGTTATGATATTCATGAAAGCATCTTCAAAGAATCACAATATGTTTGAGGACATTGCAATTAGCTCGTGTATTCTTCATAACAGAGCAAAAGAAGAAGAAAAGAGCTTCACACGGGATTAAAAAGCAGAGCATAGCATACAAGTAAAATCTTTTACAGTAATAAACAACTGTGCTTCCAGTAGGGGAGATGGATGAAGAACATTGAACAGACAATTTGTATAGATATGGACAAAGTTGCAGCCTTTAACTGACAAAAACCACACCCCTGTGGGCTGTGGCCGTCATCAAGAGGGAAAGCCCTTGAATTGGTTATCAATCTTGCAAGTACGGAACAGTCAATAATCACGAATCCCTCAGCAAGCCCTGGCTCTGAGATAAGAACTGTACCTCCAGCGCCCGCTGTTACTGTTAGTCTACAACCCACCCACAGGCCAAGAATGTGCTACTGGCTCGCAAAAACTGCGACTTTACAGGAGCCCCGGCCATGGCAGATTCAACGCAGCCCACGCACAGATCTGCTAGTGCTACAACTCATTTCATCGGCTTGAGATGCGAAAATGAAAACACAGATCTGGACTCTGCCTCCCTGCGGGTACCTGAACCTGAAGCCGCCCCAGCGCCGGGTAAATCGAGGAAAAATCCGCGGGACGGTCGGCGTCGAGCTCGAAGAGGGCGACCGCCCGCTCCGTCCGGGGACGCGCCGGCCTTGAGGGGGGAGGGGCTGAAGGAGGAAGGGGGGAGCGGCGGCGGCGGCGGCGGCGAGCAGAGATCTCGGCGCCGGAACTGGAACCCTACTCTGCTTCTCGGCTCTGGATATCGGCGTATGTATGAGGGGGGGTGGAGGGGGGGAGGCGGCTTGGCGCGAAGGAGGGGGGGCGAGGGAAGTTGGCGCCACGGTTGGTGCTGGTTGGCGGGAAATTTTGAGCAGCCCGCGCCGCTTGCGCTCGGAGAGGGTTTGGACTCGGCTTTCGATTCGGGACAAGGAAAGGACGAGGAGAGGCGTGGCGTGGGGAACGACGGTATATTCAAGTCAATCAACTTTACAAAAACATCCTTATGAAAAATGATAATTACACATAGATCATTGGAGAATATATATTTTTGCGGGTAAGGATCATCGGAGAAATCGACGACGGCTTCCTCCTACGCTGGCCGGCGACGCGCCGTGAGCGAATTCCAATGGCCCCTCTGGATCTCGGAGACACCATCGCGGTAAGGAAAATGTTGTTGACGCAGCAGATGAAAGTCGTCGGTCGAAGCCAGAAGACGTCGACGACAACCACGAGAAGTACTGGACGACCACCCCAGATCTGGCCAGGCGGTTTCAGTGAGATCTAACCTCACAGGCTCCCTAGTGAAGCAGAAAATTGGTTGAACATCACCAGTCAAGTTAGAGAAGCAGAAAGAGGCCCACGAAGCAACGTGGTCTGCTCCGCCAGAAGACTTGGAAGTAGCCGTATCACACGGAAACACAACCACGTCCACCGCTCCAGAAAAGTAGTGACCGAACAATCCCGTACCCTCCTCTACGATGTCGACGAGGCCAGCACCGACTAAGTGGACGAGAAGTTGGGAAAACCTTATTCCTAATCCACACGATGCCACCATCATCGCTGCAATGTCGTCACTGGGAAACCAAACTCTAGCCCTACGAGAGTCTGCCTACAACACCCACCACATATCATGGTCCCCTATCCCATTGGGAATGGGGCCCGCACCCACCACAAATGGAGTCGATGGGAGGGCGACATGTTTACCCGGTTCATCAATTTGGAAATTGTTTGTCTTTTTTGGAGTTCACTCGGGATGATTGATTCTCCGGATAGAATTGTTGACCAATCGAAATCACAACAACAAGTCGATCTCCCACCTAGCTAAAGCACGAGAATAGCAGTAGCTAGCAGCCTAGCGATGGGTTAACAAGCATATAACCACCACGACTGCGACGTCATTAGCAATATATCACCATTTTTGACGAAAAACACCGCACACGACGTTAATTTTTCATATAAAACATTGACCGAGCGATAAACGCATTTCAGACCCGATCATGACAACTGGGGCCGCCTGACGTGGCAAGAATAAACAACATTGTCAAACGTCTGTTGAATTGGTTGCGGGGCCCACTAGTAAGCAGTCTCCTCCCTCTCTTTTCTCTCTCTTTGATTAACTAGATAGGGGAGTGCGCCTTGGCGCACATTGCCTAGTCCGTCATGTCGGTCCAGCGTCCAAAACGATGGCAAATTCAAGATAACGAAGTGTGCAAATAGATCATCAGGTTGCATACTTAATCATTTGGTAAAGTTTTTACACTAAAAACTACATGTTTAATCTCTCAGTTAAACATCACAATCATTGGTTGTAGACAATGTTTTTTTGGTACAGCCAGTAGTGGCACCTTAGAAGTAGTGACGCGGTTGTCTTCTAAGTTGCTACTAGTGGTTGTTCCAACTCTTTAAACATAGCCATCTTTTCTTTTGTTGGTCATAGACTTTCATAATGTGAAATCAGTGAAACAAAAAACACATGGTATAGTTAATTTGAAGCAAAGAAGCAACATAGGCATAGGTGGAGTAATAGTAGTAGATGAAGATTGATGTCGGTCTACTTATCTCGGACATAATGCCTATATATTTATCATGTCCTGGCTATGCTCAATGAGAGAGATGCCTCTATTGATCAACTGCTCAATAGTAATTTATTTACACACCGTTGCTATGCTAATGAGAGAGATGCCTCTCGTGAGCATTATGGTCCCCGAAAGTCCATTCACTTTATATTTACTAAAATCCTAAATATCTTTGTTGCAATTTATTAATTATTATTTTCTTTTACAGTTTATCTATCTATCACTATCATAATTAATCTTTGCAATTAATGAGTGCAAGGGGATTGATAACTCTCTTGCCTGGGTTGGGTGCAAGTATTTTGTTTTGTGTGTGCATGTGTTGTTGACGTTTGTGTGTATGAGTCTCCTACTGGTTCCATAAACCTTGATTCTTAACTAAGGGAAATACTATATGCTACTCCCTCCGTTCCAAAATAAGTGTCTCAAACTTAATACAATTTTGTACTAAAGTTAGTACAATTTTATTTTAAGACGGAGGGAGTACTATACTACATCATCCTTCCTCTTTGAGGAACCCAACGCCTATCACAAATAGCAATGAACGGACTGGCTCAAGAAACCACCACGAGAACGAGGACAACCACGATGTGGAAGCCTAGCCCTCTTCCAAGGGGAGGTGCCCATCGTCATCCTCGATGATGAGGGCTAGCTCGTTTTTAGCTTACTAAGGACTTAGGTTTAACTAGCTACTACGGTTAAGCATATTCATTTACCTTTTAATTACTAGTAGACACCGAACAACCTATGTTTGTAAGGCACGAATAAAAATATAAAAAAATGACGAGTTGAAGGATCGAACTCACACCCTCAAAGACCCGACCACGTGTTGCCAGCCACTCGAAGAAACACGTTCTGCCAACCAATGGCGAGCGAGAGTATTTAAAAACATAATGTAGTGTTAGATTCAAAACATTTTTTCCTCTTTTTTTTTTAAATTATTATGAATAGCCGGATATTCTTGGAAACATGAACAATTTTTGAAATTCTGAACCTTTTTTGCAAATTTCATACATTTTGGGAAAACACAAAAATAATTTAAATGTGACATTTCCTAAATTTGCAAATTTTTTTTGAAACATGAACCTCTTATAAAAACACGAGCAGTTTTTGAACATGTGAGATATTTTTGAAAAGGGAACATGTCTTGAACATTTAGAACAATTTCAAAAATTTGTTTTATAAAAGCGAATATTATTTTGAATTTGTGAACATTTGACTAAAACAATATTTTTCTGAATTTGGAACTTATTCAAAATGCATTTTTTTGGAAAATCACGAACAATTTTGAAGACACGTTTTTTTTGGAAAAATGGGAACATTTTTAATTTTGATCAAATTAAAGTTCCAAACATTTTTCAAAACGGATTTTTTTTGGAATTCTGAACATTTTTGCAAGGTAAAAAAATGAAATTCCAAATGTTTTTTAAGAATTTTGAATTTAAGAAAAAAGGTAAAAAACTTGGAAGGAAAAATAAAACAGAAACCGAAAATAAAAAGCAAAATAGATAGAGAAAAGGAAAACGGGTCGGCCCAATTTTTGACGCTCTGTGCGAAGCTCCAACGATATATCACCACGTGCGGCAAATAGGGTTTTCCTAGACACGTGGGCAGGAAAAAGAGTGGACTGACTTCGCTGGGCAACAGCGTGAGCGTACGAAATTCTGGACAGTCTGTTTTTTGTTTTCTAGGAGACAGATGTACAAAAATTTTACTACCACCTCGGAAAAAAAAATATGTTTGGCGGTGAACGGATAAAAAAAATCGGATAAACTCACCTTGCTTTATTAGTAGGTATAGATATAGATATAGACATGTGTTGCACCTGATTTTCCTCTATAAATTCTAGTCACTTGTCCAATGTAATGTAATTATGCAATCTAATCTTTAAGTATTGTTTTATTGTGCAATGTGGTGTTCGGTTGCACTGTTTGGTTCAGTTATACGGTGTGCTGTTTAGTTGCACTGTTTGGTTTAATTATGCAATATGATGTTCACTTGTTGGGGTATAATTTTGTATTGCTAATTATACATATGTGAGAAATAAATGAAATTTGGTTATACTAAATACATGATAAACATATACAATTGCTATATTTTTTGGGTGTTAAACATGCATGTTGTGATTACATGGCCTTTTCAACTTGAATTTGTTAGGTCTGCAATGTGTTTATTCTTCATTAACCTATTTTATTCATAGATATCAATTCATACTTAACCTGATTAATATTTACCTTATGTAATTACATGGTAACATTGGGAGACACTTAGATTTAACTTCGAGGTTTGCTCAGGGTCCTTTAGGTAATAGCACAGTATTGTGCAATTGCAAGAAAATTTATAATATTTAGGTTTTAATAATTTGGTCTTGCATGTAGGCCCCGGTGTCAATGGTTTAGACCCATTGTTCGACCCGTTTTGCATATGAGGAAATGATATATCCATGAATATCAGTCAAGTCAAGAAACTCAGAAAAGATTGTTAGGATAAAAACTATCGAGGAAAAACAACAAATTCTTTGTGTGCGTAATGAAGAACACATGATGGTATTAACTGTCTTTCCTTATTTTTTTCCCTTTCACACCATTTTAATATCTAGAAAATATATTTATAAGAAAAAAATCCATTTTACTATCCTGAATAAAGTGGGTGGTTCACTTTAACCCCGATCTATTTTTCCGCTTCTTTTAGCCCCCAAACCGGACAAAACAACCCCCTGGCTGATTTGTCTCCACCCGTTGTTGATGTGACACTAGTAAACGACGGTTTTGACCTGGGTGGGGCCCTCTTGTCAGGTGGGGCTGGGATAGAGCTGTCGCTGCACCCGCCGGCGAGCAGGGCCAGGCCGACCCCGCCCCTCTTCTCCCTTCTCCCTTCTCCTTCCTTCGGCCCGAGCGCTCTCTCTCTCTCTCTCTCTCTCTCTCTCTCTCTCTCTCTCTCTCTCTCTCTCTCTCTCTCTCTCTCTCTCCAGGTCAGATCTGCCACCGCCCGAAGGAGCTCGCCCTGGGTCGATCTTGGCCCGAGCCACCCGTGCCCCGCCTTCCTTACCGCGTCGCCAGGAGCCGCCGTCCTCTCACTGCCATCGCGTCGGCGTCCTGCCGGAGGAGCCCTGCCTCTCTCAACGCGTTGCCCAGGAGCCACCGCCCTCTCACTGCCATCGTGTCGGCGTCCTGTTGGAGGAGCATGACCATCCCCAAGCTTAATTCTTGCTCGTCCTCGAGTAGGTAAAAAATAAAAACAGAATTTTTGATGTGGAATGCTGCCTAACATGTTCATCACATATTATTTTCTTTGTAGCATGGACATTTGGACTTTTATATGGTTCAAGGCAATAGTCTAGTTTTGACATGAAGACTTTAATACTCAAGCATATCAACAAGCAACCATGTCTTTCAAAATATCAACGCTAAAGCAAGTTATCCCTAGCCAATTATGCCCAATCATTGATCCATTGATGAAACACACTCGAATACTAGCTATACCCAATGCTCAAGTACGATCATAGTGCCCCTTAGTTGGTGCTTTATAAGAGAAGATGGAGACTCAAGTAAAAAAATAAAAATTGCATAAAGTAAAAGAAAGGCCCTTGCAGAGGGAAGTAGGGATTTGTAGAGGTGCGAGAGCTCAAAGCAAAAATTGAGAGATAAAAACATTTTGGGAGACATATTTTTTCCCACCAACAAAAACGACTCAGAGTTCCCAACACTTTCCATGCTAGATATATCATAGGCGGTTCCCAAACAGAAAATAAAGTTTATTCCTTTTTCCACCATACTTTCACTTTCCATGGCTAACCGTATCCACGGGTGCCCTCCATACCAACACTTTCTAAGGAATTTATTATTTGACAACATAAAGTAAATTTATTTTTCATTTCAGGACTGGGCATCCCTAATACCTTTGTCGTACTCTCGTGCAATGACAAGTGAATAAACACCCATCATGAGAATAACACATCTAGCATGGAAAATATCGGCCACCCCTCACCTCCTCGCGAGCGGTACGAGCACACAAAAGAGAAATTTATTTTGAAAATTAGAGATGGCATATACAAATTTGCTTACGGCATGGAAATACCGCATATAGGTAGGTATAGTGGACTCATATGGCAAAACTGGTTTAAAGGGTTTTGGATGCACAAGTAGTGATCATACACAGTGCAAATGAAGGCCCTTCACAGAGGGAAATAGGGATTTGTAGAGGTGCTAGAGCTCAAAACGAAAATTGAGAGATAAAAACATTTTGGGAGGCATACTTTTCCCACCAACGAAAACGACTCAGAGTTTCCAACACTTTCCATGCTAGATATATCATAGGCTGTTCCCAAACAGAAAATAAAGTTTATTCCTTTTTCTACCATACTTTCACTTTCCATGGCTAATCGTATCCACGGGGTGCCCTCCATACCAACACTTTCCAAGTAATTTATTATTTGACAACATAAAGTAAATTTGCACAAAAGGAGCCCCACCGACCAACGAACCGCAGCATACATCCTGCCTTGAACATCACCGGAGCTGCGACAACCAGCAGACGGCCGGGGAAAGGGGGAGGTGGGGGAGCGGACGCATCCGGACCGGCACACCCTTGTGCCAGTGACGGGGGCCCGAGCACGTCGGCGCCACCCAACCCTCTAGTCAGCCTACCCACCGGACACACCCCTGTGTCGCCCCACCTTAGCGGCCGACGCAGCACCGCGCAAGGCCACCGACGCAGACCCGACACCGGCAAGGGGAACCCCAAGTGCAGCCGTTGAACGCCAAGAATACTCATCGGGGAGCTCATCTGCCCTGTCGTCGTCGTCCAGCCGGCGGGACGACCGGATCCCGACCAGCACACCCACCAGCCACCGCCGCCGCACCTCCACCTCCACCAGCCAAGGCCATGGTAGGGGCAGACGCCGTAGCCCGCGCCGTCCGCTGCCCACATAGGCGGACCCAGATCTGGTCGAACCGGGAGCCCGCCGCGCACCACCTCCACTACAACCACTTCACACCGCCCGCCAGAATCGTGATCATCACGCCACTTGCTCTTGCCGTGCGCCACCACCGCCCGGAGGCTCGCTGCCGGACCGAGAGGGAAGGAGAGGTCCCGCCGCCAAAGATCGCCGGGCTTTGCCCGCCAGTACGTCGAGGCGGCGGCAAGGGGAGGAAGGCTTGAGGAAGGGGGGCTGGGAGCGGCGTTAGGGCCCCCCCAGGGCGCTCGCGGGAGCGACGCGGGAGGGACGAAAAAAGATCAAGTTCGCCAAGCTATTTTGCAATGCTCTCAATTCAATATGTCTATTTTTTTAAACTAGGCAAACTATTTGCCATTTTCATTAATTAAGAAGAGGGCATTGTTACACAAGCGCCGTGAAACTGAAAAAAAATCCTAAACGGATTACTCTCGCGACATTACGTTGCTCAATTGCTTGGCACCCGCAATAGCCCAAATATACATTTATTCTTTGACGATCCACGTGACAATCACCACCGGAGCCGCTTTGCTCCTGAAGGCGCGCACATTTCGTTCCTTCCAAAGTTCCCACCCCACAAGAAGTAGCAGAGAAGATAAGGCCTTAGCCGGTCGGGTGTTGTTCGAGAGGAGCTCATCCCACCCAGATTTAACCATGCCGAATTGGTGCCAAGTAGCCGTGGGAATAACAAGCCCGAGCCAGGAGAACACCTCATCCCAAACCCAGAGAGAGAACCTGCACTTGAAAAGGAGGTGAACCGCCAATTCTTGAACTTGATTACAAAGCAGTCACCAGTCACAGTTTGGCCATCCTCGACGTTGCAGCCTATCCACGGCCCAAAATCTTCTTTGATTGACTAACCAGGCGAAGAATTTGCATTTGGGAGGAGCCCAAGCCTTCCAAATTGCGACCTGAAAGCTAGAGAGAGTGAGTCCAGCAAACTGCACCAAATATGCAGACTTAGCAGAGTAGTTCCCATCATTGACGAGATTTCACAAAATGCTATTTTTGACGCCCGGCTGGATGACAATTTGCGCCGAGAATTGCTGAAGGTGCTCAAGTGTGAGGCCGCTTTGGGTGTCAATTTGAGCTATCCAATGGTGATCCCTCAAGGCTTGGGAAACCGTTCTGCCTTTCTTGCGAGAAATCTCAAAGATCTTTGGTGCAATGTCCTTGGGTCTTAGACCCTCTAGCCAAGACGACTCTCAGAAAATAGCATTATTCCTATCACCAATCATTAATTTGGTCGCAGACGCAAAAAGATCACGTCTCGTGGCCGTGCACAACATCCCCTGCCTGCACCACGCCCTCGGGGGGTCATCCCAGTCTAGCCAAAGCCCGAAGCCGGATGGCGGCGGCAAACTTATCGAGATTTAGAATGCCAAGACCTCCATATTCCTTTGGTTTACAAACTTGCTCCCAGTTAACCTTGCATTCGCCACTAGTCACCTTGTCCATTCCATCCCAAAGATAGGCACGTCACAGCTTGGCAGTTGCCTTTAGGACCTAATCAGAAGGTCCAGAGGAGTCATGTGATAGATGGACACTTTCGTGAGGACCGCCTTAACCAAAGTCATGCCACCCGAGATAGCAATATGCTTGCCTTTCCAAGGCACCAATTTGCCAACAACCTTGTCCTCGAGTAGCTGCAAGTGAATCCTCTTAATCTCTTGGTCGCAAGAGGTAGACCAAGGTAGCGGATAGGGAAGGAGGAACGACAGGTAGGAAGGACTGAAGAATATCGTCGAGGTCCACATTAGATGGGTGCAACAATACTCTTGGCGCTGTTAGTGGACAAGCCTGTGGACTCACCAAAGGAAGCTAGCATGGTGGTCAGGAATTGGATATCCTCCTTATACGGGGCACAAAAAACAACAACAACATCGGCATACAGGGAGGCACGAATCCCTGTGTGCCTCCCGGGCAGGGGGTGAAGCTTCCCATGAATGATGGCTTTGTTGAGGATATGGTGTAGCTGGTCAATCACGAGGACAAAGGGAAAAGGGGAAATTGGGTCACCCTGCCTGATGCCACAACCATGCTTGATGGGGTCGTCAGCAATTCCGTTTAGCAAGACTCTCGAGGATGCCGAGGATAGGAGGGCCGAAATTCAGTCTCGAAAGTGAGTAGGGAAGCCATGATGGCTCAACATCTCCAGCAAGTAGTCACACCTGACAGAGTCGAATGCCTTCTTAATGTCAAGCTTGAAGAGGAGCATGGTTATTTTTGTGCGGTGAAATCTTCTCGCCGAATATGTCTAATATATATTTATGGATTCTTACACCCAACTAATTTGATCTAAGCATTCAGCTGGATCAGGTGTGGCCAAATATTTTGATTGAGAAGCGTTGCCTTCCAGCTTGCAGCTACTGTTGATTGAAGTAGTGGGCGTCCTTTGGCCCCTCAAGGGACCGATTTCCCCCGCTTTAGAAACCTCCATTTTTGGCACTTCTCATTTTCCATAACTTTCCATTTTTTAGCACTTTCAGATATTATAGTTTCCGCTCTCGTAAAATCATTTCCTAGTTTCATGGTTGGAAACTTTGGGGATTTCCAAAAGAAAATGAAATTATAAACTTTTAGAAAAAGAACTTCTATAAATTTTGAACTTTTAAATTTCTTGAGCAAAACTTCCGTCAGCTTTGCAACACTAGCAAAGAGAACCATCGTTGCGACAGAGAGGGAGCAAAAACATTTTTTTAACCTTTCAATTTTCTGAACAACTTACATCAGCTTTGCAACAACGGCAGAAAGAATGCCGCTGTGACAGGGGGATACCCACAAGGAGAAAAAAAGAAGAAAAAGTTGTCACTGCCGCAAAAGGCTGAGACATAACACCCGTCCCCAAGGGATGGCCTTCCGCCGCCGATGCCGCAATAGCAATGTGCAGCACCACCACCACAAAACGCAGGAAGAAGACCACATTACCACAATACCAACACAAAGACATGTGAAGCCCCCGCCTAGATCGGAAGGACCTGACACGGCACAAACTCCGACTACAAGATCCAACACCGATAGCCAAGGGAATGCCTGCTCAATGGGAGATTTATAGGAAACTGTTTCGTCATGCCTTCACCACCACTAGAGCTAAAGTCATATACAACCAAAATTCTAGCTAATACACCTAGACTATTGTGCGCCCGTGGAAATGAGCTTTCATGGTTCCCCTTCCTCCCGCCATCACCTAGGAAATTATTTTGTCCCCTTCGCCTCCACCAAAGCTGAAGTCATGGACAACCAAAATTCTAACTAAGATACCCAGAGTATTGAGCACCCATGAAAACAAGCTATCATGGTCCCCCCCCCCCCCCCGACATGGCGTTGCCGGAGCAGGCGACATCAGTGAGGGAACCACGATGACACTGAAACATGGAGTGTGTGCTTGCTCCTCTCATTGGGTCTCTAGCGGCTACATATAGGGTTTGCTTACCAGGTTGATTGTGGTTTTCTTTTTAGAAGAACAGGGAGGCCTCTCCCCGGTTCCATTAACCAGAATGAAACCATACAGAGTCTTAATAGCTACTAAGCTAAAGTTCATCGGTCCAAACTTTAAACCGTTATTACATTCCTGCTCGACGAGAGCCAAAGGGCAAAAACGAAAACACAATGAGGGAAAAAACAGGCGCCTGTTTAAAACAGGGGTGAGATCACACCACAAACTCGCTCGCGCCCCTCCTCTTGAGTGGTGGTGCCAGGGCCGCTTGGGGCGACCAGCAGATTGCGAGGGTAGACACAGGGCTGTTCACCATGGTCTTGCCGTCAGTGTCGCGCTTCTTGGCAGGAGAAAAGAAACCGCCATCTTCAGAGATCTTGAGGTTGTCCCAGCATACACCAGCATCCAATCCAGGGTTCCTAGCCTTCAGCCACATGAGATCATCAAGGGGTGCTGGATTAGCTTCGCCAGCGCACTCAAGAACTCTTCCACTCGGCTTTTGCTTGCTTCTGGGGTCAGAACCACCCAGAACTTGAGCATCCTGTGTATCAGTCTCCACACCTGATTAATAGACGTCCAAATGGTGTTATTAAAAATCATAGAGTTCCTATATTTCCATAAACAACAAAGGACAGTAGAACTAACTAAGTTTAAAGCTAAATTATTTTTATTAGAGATCCAAAATCAGGCCACAGATTCAAAGTTTGTACCCAAGTCCTTTTGGAAAAATAGATTGACAAATGAACAAATATTCTTGGCTACAACACAGTCAAAAAATAAATGGTGGTTTGTTTCTTGTTCAGCACAGAAAACACAATCAAGTGGTTTGATTATATGTCTTTTCCTCAGGTTGTCTCTAGTCATCAATTTGTTTTGGGAAAACAGCCAAAGGAAGACATGAATCTTTGGGGGCACTACCAGTTTCCAAACAGTTGGCAGGAACAGGGGTTGCACCCCTCTAAAGTTAATCACATGGTACAAAGAACTAGAAGAGTAGACACCCTTATTCTCAAGTTGCCAGATCAGAGCATCAGAGTCACCATCGAAGATGATTTCTTTAGCAATCTCCACTAGCTGGTACCATTGTTCCATCATCTTACTATCAGAGTTCCTCCTAAAGGTCAACTTCAGTGTTTCACCATCCCAGACATCTCTGACACTTTTGTTTTGCTCATTGCAAATCATATAGATGTGCCAGAATTGTACTACTAGGGGGGAGGTGCCAAACCAAGTATCTTCCCAAAACCTAATTTTGTCTCCTGTCCCTATTTTCCATCTATATCCAAATTTCAAGTTTTGGATGATGGATTTCACTCCTTTCTAGAACCTAGATATACCGGTGGAGGTGCTTGGGGCAAAAACATTAGTTTTTCCCCTCATATATTTCTGGTCCATCATCATCTTCCAAAGTTTCCCTTCACCTTCATAGTATCTTTTAACCCAAGATCCTAAGAGGCAGAGGTTGACCTCATGGAGATTTGGGATGCCAAGCCCCCCAAATTCTTTACTCATACAGACCATCTTCCAGTTAGCTAAGTGCAATTTCATGTGCCCCTCAAAATCATTCCACAGGCAATTTGCCATTTGGGCATTAATAAGTTCTATTGCCCACTTAGGAAATTTAAAGAAAGAAAGAAAGTACACAGGAATACTAGCTAAACATGCCTGGATGAGGATAATTCTTCCCTTGTAAGAAATAAGTTTCCCTCTCCATCCAGCAATCCTTTTCATAATCTTATCAATAAGTGGTTGGGCATCTTCTCTTCTAAGCTTATCATAGTGTAAAGGTATCCCAAGGTATTTAATGGGGAAGGAGCCTTTAGTGCATTCTAGTATCTCTAGGAACTCCCCCACTTCAGATGCATCCATGTTAACTGGAATGAGCTCACTTTTACTATAGTTGATTCTCATACCAGAGATCATTTCAAAACTAGAGAGAACCATTTTAAGGTTTCAGGTATGTTCTAGGTTATTACCTAAAAACAAAATAGTATCATCAGCATATTGGAGGCATACTATCCCTCCAGGGCAAATCTCAGTACACAACCCTTTGTATCAACTGATGATTTGATGCTTTCATTAACATTCTAGTTAAAATATCAACTAACAGGTTGAACAGCAGGGGGGAAATGGGGGGCCCCTGCCTTAAACCTTTCCCTGTAAGGAAAAAGTCACTCTCAGTGTTGTTTAGCTTTACACCCACTGATCCTCCTCTAGTTACTTGTACGATCCAATGGACCCATTTATCTCCAAAGCCTCTTTTCCTAAGTAGCTCTTCAAGGAATTCCAAATCTACCTTGTCAAAAGCTTTCTCATAGTCTAGCTTAAGTACTAGGCCCTGCCTCTTGGTAGAGTGGATGGAGTGCAGAATCTCATGAGTTGTAACCCCACTTTCTAAGATATACCTACCCTTAAGGAAGGCTGACTGGTTACTAGCTATGAGCCTTTGCAGGATCCTAGCTAGTCTATTTGTGAGGACCTTAGTGAAGATCTTGAAACTACAATTTAGCAAACTAATAGGCCTAAACTTTTTCATACTGGAAGCATCAGCTTCTTTTGGGATTAAAGTCAGCATAGCAAAATTAAGCCTATGAATAGCCAGCTCCCCTTGATGAAAAACTTCAAACATGGCTATCGGGTCTTTTTTAACCAGTTCCCAAAAATGCTGGTAAAAAAGAAGGGGATACCATCCAGGCCAGGGGCACCATCAGAGTATGATTCAAAGACGTCCCTTTTGATTTCCTCTTCCAAGAAGGGGGCCTCAAGGGCTTCATTTTCAGCAATGTTAACTTTTTCTTCATCAGAGAAAAAGGTTGGGTCCAACTGGATCCCACACCTTTCCTCTTTCTTGAAGAGATTTTTATAGAAGTCACAAGCAATTCCAAGCATTTCCTTAGTGTCAGTGACTGGCCCAAGTGGGCCATCCAAAGAGTGGATAGCCGTTTTCCTCCTTCTTTGGTTTGCCACTGCGTGGAAATACTCAGTGTTCCTGTCTCCTTCCTTAATGTCTCTATCTCTGGATCTCTGCTTTGCTTTGATCTCCTCTTGGAGCCAAATTTTCTGGAGCTCACTATGTGTGAATTTGAGCCTAGAAGCCTCAGAGTCAGAGAGCACTATTGTTTCAGATTTAATGTCTAGTTTGTCATATTCCTCTAAAAGGATTTTTTTTATATCTTCTAAGTTGTGCCTCTTCATTAGAGCTCCAACCTTTGGTTACTCTTCTAAGCTTTCTCATCTTCTCTTGACAATTGTCCAAAGGGTTGGCCTTAAGGGTGGGTTCATTCCAAATTTTGGAAATTAGATTGGAGAAGTCCTCTCTAAGAAGCCACCATTTTTCCATCCTATAACTACTACTTTTAGGCATTTGCTCCACACCTGATTCCCAAATAATGGGTGCATGGTCACTGCCACATCTAGGTAGAGAAATGCAGGAGGCTAGAGGAAATATTTTGTCAAGCTCAGTATTGCAGAAGAGCCTATCTATTGTAGACATGATCAAGTCAACCTGGTTATTAGCCCGGGTGAATTTTCTACTAGATAGCTTGATCTCCAACAGACTCCAAATTTCTATCCAAGCATTGAAGTTGTCACACCATCTATGGTTGACTACACCATTGCTTTTTTCTCTAGCATATCTAACTAAATTGAAATCCCCCCCAATCAGGGTGGGATATGGATTCTCTATGAACAAGGAGTGAAGCTCAGAGATAAATGCTTCCTTTCCTTCCTCATAGGGAGATCCATAGACCGTGATAATTCTAAAAGTTACATCCTTACTCTTCATTTTAAGAACACAACTAACTGAGTAATCAAGGTGAGACCAGGAGATGATCTCAAAAAGGTCAGCATCCAGACCCATCAGGATGCCCCCAGCAGAGCCTTTAGATGGGAGGTGGTGCCAGGAGAAGTTCCTGCTCCCTACCAAGGATTTAAGGTAGGAGTCAGAAAATTCTTCCTTCTTGGTTTCCTGGAAACCTAGAACAGAGCTTGCAATTTCTAACTATAAGGGTTTTTCTCCCTGGAGCAGAGATGCCCCTAACATTCCAAAAGATAGCATTCATTGGGGAACCCTTGTCCTGGGGTGCTTGCCCCGTTTGTGTTTACATACTAGGTTCCACACTCCCACAGAGTCAAAGCTACTATTATGCTCCACCCCACCATCCATATTGCCTTTTGGGGGGGGGGGTGGTGAATCCTAAATCAGGATCAACATTCCTGTTAGGATTCATACTTATAGGAAAATGTATGTTAATATTGTTCTCATCTCTAGAGTCTATATCTATTCCTATTTTGGAAGCTACTGAGATAAAATGAGGATTATTGAAGAGGGAGAAAGGTGTGGATTTTTTACCTTGCTCTTTTTTTGTTGCTGCATCTTGAGCCTCTTTGAGTTGTTGTGCTTTTTGTAGGATGGTTCTGGAGTCTCCAGCATTTCTTGCACTGGCCCTAGGTGCCTGTATGGGACCCCACTTCTCTGTCTTCCTAGACTCATGGTTCTGGAGAGGTGGGTATTCCACCTCATACTGCTTTTTATCAGTGTTCCATCCAGTCCCAGGGGCTCCTTATTCTGCATCTCCTCTTGCAGCTCATCCCATTCATCCTCTGTGTTTATGTCCCCATTTTTCCATCCTTCCATTTCCCTTAGCAGGCTAAAACCATCTACATTATCATCGTTGTTGCTCATGAAACAGCTCAGTGCACTCCCCTTGGCCTGTTGCAGGTTCTCTGGAGCTTGTGCCTTCAAGAGAGAGGTGGATGTGGGTGGCTCAGTGGCCGCAGTCAGTTGGTTGTGGGTATAGCTCTTGTCACTCTTCCCACTCCCAGCATTAGAGTTGCTGCCAGCTCCAGACTTAGCACTTTTCTGCACCTCTGTGCCCCCAGATCCCTTTTCACTTCCTTTATCAGTGTCCATAGAGACAGAGTTGTTGGCTTTTGGAGGCTCTTGAATTACCACCTTTGCATCTGCCTCGGGTGGTTCCACCTCAACTTGGATCCTATACAGCTTCTCCTGGATCCCAAAAAATCTTTCCTGTGGAATTCTCCTATGGTCCTTGCATGATATTTTGACTCTTATTGTTTCATAGAAGCTCTGGAAGTTGTGCCGCCAGTCAACATCCATCAGCACCCCAAAAGTTGATGTGATATGATCAAGGGCAGTCCACTCACACCATTTATGGTTTAGTTTCCTGAGTTTTAGCCATACTGTAGGATCTTGAGAAGATGTGTCTAGAGGGGGGGTGATTAGACACTAAGTACCAAAGTTGCAGTTTTTAACTTCTTTAGGTTTAAGTGGAGTTTAGGCACAAGTTTAACATTCACAATACATAACAAGCAAGCATGCAAGGAGTGTATGAGCAGCGGAAAGTAAAGCATGCAACTTGCAAGAATGTAAAGGGAAGGGTTTTGGAGGATTCAAACGCAATTGGAGACATGGATGTTTTTGTCGTGGTTCCGATAGGTGGTGCTATCGTACATCCACGTTGATGGAGACTTCAACCCACGAAGGGTAACGATTGCGCGAGTCCACGAAGGGCTCCACCCACGAAGGGTCCACGAAGAAGCAACCTTGTCTATCCCACCATGGCCGTCGCCCACGAAGGACTTGCCTCACTAGCGGTAGATCTTCACGAAGTAGGCGATCTCCTTGCCCTTACAAACTCCTTGGTTCAACACCACAATCTTGTCGGAGGCTCCCAAGTGACACCTAGCCAATATAGGAGACACCACTCTCCAAGAAGTAACAAATAGTGTGTTGATGATGAACTCCTTGTTCTTGTGCTTCAAATGATAGTCTCCCTGAGGGAGTCCTGGATTAGGGGGTGTCCGGATAGCCGAACTATCACCGTTGGCCGGACTCCTGGACTATGAAGATACAAGATTGAAGACTTCGTCACGTGTCTGGATGGGACTTTCCTTGGCGTGGAAGGCAAGCTTGGCGATACGGATATGTAGATATCCTACCATTGTAACCGACTCTGTGTAACCCTAACCCTATCCGGTGTCTATATAAACCGGAGGGTTTTAGTCCGTAGGACGAACAACAATCATACCATAGGCTAGCTTCTAGGGTTTAGCCTCTCTGATCTCGTGGTAGATCCACTCTTGTACTACCCATATCATCAATATTAATCAAGCAGGGTAGGGTATTACCTCCATCGAGAGGGCCCAACACAGGTAAAACATCGTGTCCCTTGTCTCCTGTTACCATCCGCCTAGACGCACAGTTCGGGACCCCCTACCGAGATCCACCGGTTTTGACACCGACATTGGTGCTTTCGCTGAGAGTTCCTCGTATGTCGTCATCCTTAGGCCCGATGGCTCCTTCGATCATCAACAACAACGCGGTCCAGGTGAGACTTTTCTCCCGGACAGATCTTCAGATTCGGCGGCTTCGCATCTGCGGGCCAACTCACTTGGCCATCCGGAGCAGATCGAAGCTACGCCCGCCATCGGTCGATTTGGGAGTTTGAACTACGGCCGACATCCGTGGAGACTTGATCTTCGACGGATTCGAGCCACAGCCAAGCGCCCGACTTGTCTCGATGGGAACGATCTAGCTCGCCACGAGCGATTGCCACGAGGTCGCACCAGCGTCCGCTCCGACCCTTAGCTCGGAGCCGACTCCGCCGATCGAGGACGAGTGGTTGGACATGCCACGGGGGCTACGATCTCTACGGCGATTGAGCTGAACTCCATCCCTGTCCTTTGCGAAGACCGTGACTCAAGGTGCGGACTCCTCTCCGGACTCCGAACCTCCGCCCCGCCAATCGAATCCAATTGGGCGCCGTTATGGAGTTCATCGCATGACATCTTTCAAGACTCGCCTTTGGCGACATCCTGAATTCACTAAAGTCTCTCTTTATCAGGAGAGCCCTGGCCGGACTATGGTCAGGAAGGTTGGGATGCGGACGACAAAGAAATTCAACGCCCACCCACCACCCACTTTGTAGCCACTGTCGATGATTTAACCGACATGCTCGACTTCGACTCCAAAGACATCGACGGTATGGACGATTTCTTTGGAGACGACCAAGAACCAAAGTGCCTACAGGGCACTGGAAGGCCACCTCGCCATACGACATATACATGGTGGACATCCCAAAAGATGGGAACGGCGATGGAACAACGGAGGATGACCCCTCCAAGAAACAACCCAAGCGCCGGCGTCAGCGGCGCCGCTCTAAATCCCGCCACAACACAAATGGTGATTCCGGCACGTGAGATAATAACACCCCGGACAGTGCCGAAGACAACCTCCTCCAGCAGGATTCAGCACAGGAGGAGGGAGAAGCCAACCCTCATGATAGAGCGGCAAACAGGGAGGTGGAGGACGATAATTATATGCCTCCCTCCGAAGATGAGGCAAGCCTCGGTGACGACGAATTTGTCGTGCCTGAGGATCCCGCCGAACAGGAGCGTTTCAAACGCAGGCTTATGGCCACGGCAAGCAGCCTCAAGAAAAAGCAGCAGCAGCTTAGAGCTGACCAAGACTTGCTAGCTGACAGATGGACTGAAGTCCTCGCAGCCGAAGAGTACGAACTCGAACGCCCCTCCAAGAGATACCCAAAACGCAGACTGCTACCCCAATTAGAGGAAGCAGCACCCAAACCTACATCACCGGCGATGATGTAGCCGACCGCCACCCGTGGCCGCGACAGAGAGGCCTCTAGACCCTCCATTCAAGCCGCACCCCGGCGCCGCTCGAAAAGTACCAAGGCACGGGGAAACGCGCCAGACCTGCGAGACATATTGGAGGACAAGGCAAGGCAAACAAGATCGATCTACGGATCGCGTGGGCGCCCGACCGCGTGATGATAACCGCCACGCCGGATACAAAGAACCCGCCGGGCCAACACAATAGAGGAGACATGGATGTTTTTGTCGTGGTTCCGATAGGTGGTGCTATCGACATCCACGTTGATGGAGACTTCAACCCACGAAGGGTAACGATCATGCGAGTCCACGAAGGGCTCCACCCACTAAGGGTCCACGAAGAAGCAACCTTGTCTATCCCACCATGGCCGCCGCCCACTGAGGACTTGCCTCACTAGCGGTAGATCTTCACGAAGTAGGCGATCTCCTTGCCCTTACAAACTCCTTGGTTCAACACCACAATCTTGTCGGAGGCTCCCAAGTGACACCTAGCCAATATAGGAGACACCACTTCCAAGAAGTAACAAATAGTGTGTTGATGATGAACTCCTTGTTCTTGTGCTTCAAATGATAGTCTCCCGAGGGAGTCCTCGATTAGGGGTGTCCGGATAGTCGAACTATCACCGCTGGCGGACTCGGACTATGAAGATACAAGATTGAAGACTTCGCCACGTGTCCGGATGGGACTTTCCTTGGCGTGGAAGGCAAGTTGCGATACGGATATGTAGATATCCTACCATTGTAACCGACTGTAACCCTAACCCTATCCGTGTCTATATAAACCGGAGGGTTTTAGTCCGAGGGACTAACAACAATCATACCATAGGCTAGCTTCTAGGGTTTAGCCTCCGATCTCGTGGTAGATCCACTCTTGTACTACCCATATCATCAATATTAATCAAGCAGGAGTAGGGTATTACCTCCATCGAGAGGGCCCAACCGGGTAAAAACATCGTGTCCCTTGTCTCCGTTACCATCCGCCTAGACGCAAGTCGGGACCCCTACCCGAGATCCACCGGTTTTGACACCGACATTGGTGCTTTCGCTGAGAGTTCCTCGTCGCCATCCTTAGGCCCGATGGCTCCTTCGATCATCAACAACAACGCGTCCAGGTGAGACTTTTCTCCCGGACAGATCTTCAGATTCGGCGGCTTCGATCAGGGCCAACTCACTTGGCCATCCGAGCAGATCGAAGCTACGCCCGCCATCAGTCGATTTGGGAGTTTGAACTACACGGCCGACATCCGTGGAGACTTGATCTTCGACGGATTCGAGCCACAGCCAAGCGCCACAGACCGCCTCGATGGGAACGATCTAGCTCGCCACGAACAGGCCTCGAGGTCGCATTCAGCCCGCCCGACCCTTAGCTCGGAGCCGACCACCGACGAGGACGAGTGGTTGGACATGCCACGGGCTACGATCTCTACGGCGATTGAGCTGAACTCCATCCTCGTCCTTGCTAAGACCGTGACTCAAGGTGCCGGACTCTCTCCGACTCAACCTCCGCTCGCCAATCGAATCCAATTGGCGCCGTTATGGAGTTCATCGCATGACATCTTTCAAGACTCGCCTTTGGCGACATCCTGAATTCACTAAAGTCTCTCTTATCCGGAGAGCCCTGGCCGGACTATGGTCGAAGGTTGGATGCGGACGACAAAGAAATTCAACGCCCACCCACCACCCACTTTGTAGCCACTCGTCGATGATTTAACCGACATGCTCGACTTCGACTCCAAAGACATCGACGGTATGGACGATATGCTGAGACGACAAGAACCAAGGCTTCATGGCACCGGAAGGCCACTCGCCATACGACATATACATGGTGGACATCCCAAAAGATGGGAACGGCGATGGAACAACGGAGGATGACCCTCCAAGAAACAACCCAAGCGCCAAGGCCGGGCGCCGCCTAAATCCCGCCACAACACAAATGGTGATTCCGCACGTGAGATAATAACACCCTGACAGGTCGAAGACAACCTCCTCCAGCAGGATTCAGACAGAGGAGGGAGAAGCCAACCTCATGATAGAGCGGCAAACAGGAGGTGGAGGACGATAATTATATGCCTCCTCCAAGATGAGGCAAGCCTCGTGACGTACTTAATTTGTCGTGCCGAGGATCCCGCCAACAGGAGCGCTTTCAAACGCAGGCTTATGGCCACGGCAAGCAGCCTCAAGAAAAGCAGCAGCAGCTTAGAGCTGACCAAGACTTGCTAGCTCGACAGATGGATCAAGTCCTCGCAGCCAAGAGTACGAACTCGAACGCCTCCAAGAGATACCTAAACGCAGATCGCTACCCCAATTAGAGGAAGCAGCACCCAAACCTACATCACCACAAGATGATGTAGCCGACCGCCACCCTGGGCGCGAGAGAGGCCTCTAGACCTCCATTCAAGCCGCACTCGCGCCGCCGAAAAGTACCAAGGCACGGGAAACGCGCGCACTCGCGAGACATATTGAGGACAAGGCAAGGCAAACAAGATCGATCTACGGATCGCTGGCGCCACACACGTGATGATAACCGCCACGCCGGATACAAGAATTCGCCGGGCCAACACAATAGACAAAGCTCATTTGAGCTGCGCCGTGATATAGCCCAATACGAGGCGCCACACACCCACTATGCTTCACGTATAAGTGATGGATCATCAAATCCCCAAGGGTTTCAAACCCAGAACATCGAATCATACGATGGCACAACAGATCCCGCGGTTTGGATCGAGGACTACCTCCTCCATATCCACATGGCCCCGGTGATGATCTACACGCCATCAAATACCCCCCCACTCAAGCTTAAAGGACCAGCTCGGCATTGGCTTGACAGCTTGCCAAGAGAATCAATTGGTTGTTGGGAGGACTCGAAGGGCACATATGTGCGACCACCGACGCCGATGACCTCAGCCACATAATTCAGCAGCCGAAGAATCGCCGACAATTCGACACGGTTCCTAACCAAGAAAAATCAAATCGTTGATCGTCGGATGCAGAGGCCCTTGCAGCCTTCAAACATAACATCCGCGACGAGTGGCTTGCCCGCACCTAGGACAGGAAAAGCCGAAATCCATGGCAGCCCTCACAACGCCATGACCCGCTTTATGCTGGAGAGGACAGCTGGCTAGCTCGAGTAACAACTTGACCAAAAACCCCGGTAGTTCGGATACCAAGGACAACAATGGCAGGTCGCGCACAAGCACAAGCGCCGTTAACGGCGATAATGTGAACATACGGCACAATGCCGGATTCGAGGCTCTAAACCCCAAAAAAAAGCCGCTCAAAAGAAATACTCGGCTCGCCCAATCTGGACCGAATACTGATCGCCGTGCAAATACATGGCACCTCAAAAACCAGCCAACCACACCAACAGGGATTGTTGGTCTTCAAACAGCAGCAAGTTAAATGTCGAACTCAATGACAAGGGGCTGATAGCGATGACGAGGAGGAGCCCCGCCACGAACAATAGAGGATGAGGGCTTCCCCACAAGTGCGGACGGTGAACATGATATACGCAACCCATATACCCAAAAGGGAGCGTATACGCGCTTAAGGGACGATATGCGATGGAGCCACCGCCTAAAGTTCAACCCATGGTCCTCCCGCCCGATCACCTTTGATCAAGGGACCACCCCACTAGCATCCGCCATCGCGGATTCGCTGCATTGGTTCTTGACCCAATCATTGACGGATTTCACCTCACTAGAGTCCCGATGGACGGCGGTAGCAACTCGAACTCGCTCTATCGTGCTACAAGGCGCAAAATGGGCATATACCCTCAAGGATTAAACCCACAAAGACAACCTTTAAAGGCGCCATACCAGGTGTAGAGACCAATTGTCAGGCTCGCTTACACTCAAGTGGTCTTCGGATCCCGGATAACTTCAAGCGAGGAGTTAATCTTCTACATAGTCCCGCTGCAGCGGCTATCACGCGATCGCTTGGACGAACCGTGACGGTAAAGTTCAATGCGGTGCCGCACCACGCATACCTCAAGCTCAAGATGCCAGCCCTCGAGGAGTAATCACGGTCAATGGAACACCGAACGCTCTCCGAACGGAGGAGCATACGGCGCCTCGCGGCGGAGGTGCAAAGCAGCTCTCACAAGCAATTCTCGAGTCCGCTATCAAACGTCCGGACACCGCTGCGCACCGAGTAACCTACAACAAGACCGCCGCACGATTCGAAAGCACGCAGAGTAATCCGCCCCAACCCCACTACCTTCGCTTGACATTGAAGGTTTTCAGCCATAAGCGAAGTGGGGCTGGATGCAGAGGAAGGCCTCGCACACAACGATGAACGCCGAGATGTTGAGGATGAAATTGGGCCAGATCGTGGAAGTCCAGGCCGTAGTAGAACATGAGCCCCGGACAAATGGGTGAAGTGGAAAACCTAGTCCAGCGGAGGAAGTGGGTGAGGAACACCACCCTCTCATGGGGCACAGGGGTTGAATGAGCTGCCCTTATCGGGGAGCGGTCGCGATGTCGCTGGACAAGTATCCGCCTTCCGCAGCTTTTTGATGTGCCCCTCCGTGACGGAGGAGGCCATCCACTTGCCTCCGCTCCGGACATAGTTGGAGAAGGTTGAGGTGGGATGTGCGGACTTGGGCGCTGGGCTCGAAAGTCTTGTGAAATGGATGAGCAAAGGAGGAAGAAGGCGTGGGTGAAAAGGTGGATCCTTATCCCTTATATGGACGAGACGAAGCTATCGTCCCCGCCACCGGGTAAAACTCACTTATCTCCCAAGCGCCATAATCAATGGCGCGGTTGGGTTACCCACGTCGTATTGATGGGAATCCTTAATAAGGGGCACGATCTCCGCTTTGATAAGACGTGCCAAGGAAACCGCCTCGCTAAACACGCTGAGGTAGAACAGTAAAAAACGATTCATATAAAGGCCTGGCCGTGGTGTGATGTCACGCCGCGGAATACGTCAGCAGATCTGTGCAAAGGTTATTCCCTCTACGGTAGTATGTGGAACTTGTTTTGCAGAGCCGGACACTATCCTTGTGTTCAAAATCTTCTATGAAGTATTCGGAGGAGGAACCCACCTTGCAATGCCGAAGACAATATGCGCCGGACTCGTCGTCATTGAAGCCTGGTTCGAGGGCTCTTGAGGAAGTCTGGATTAGGGGTGTCCGATAGCGAACTATCACCGTTGGCGGACTCTGGACTATGAAGATACAAGATTGAAGATTTCGTCCCGTGTCCGGATGGGAATTTCCTTGGCGTGGAAGGCAAGCTTGGCGATACGGATATGTAGATCTCCTACCATTATAACCGACTCTGTGTAACCCTAACCCTATCCGGTGTCTATATAAACGGGAGGGTTTTAGTCCGTAGGACGAACAACAATCATACCATAGGCTAGATTCTAGGGTTTAGCCTCTCTGATCTCGTGGTAGATCCACTCTTGTACTACCCATATCATCAATATTAATCAAGCAGGAGTAGGGTATTACCTCCATCAAGAGGGCCCGAACCTGGGTAAAAACATCGTGTCCCTTGTCTCATGTTACCATCCGCCTAGATGCACAGTTCGGGACCCCCTACCCGAGATCCGCCGGTTTTGACACCGACACTCCCCAACACTCAACTCTCTCTCATAGGATTTGGATTTGGTGGAAAGAAGATTTGAGTGGAAAGCAACTTGGGGAAGGCTAGAGATCAAGATTCATATGGTAGGAATGGAATATCTTGGCCTCAACACATGAGTAGGTAGTTCTCTCTCAGAAATAGGATGCTGGAAGTGTAGGCTTGTTCTGATGGCTCTCTCCACGAATGAAGAGGAGGTGGAGGGGTATATATAGCCTCCACACAAAATCTAACCGTTACACAAAATTTACCAAACTCGGTCAGACCGATTCAGTAAACCTAGTGACCGTTAGGGTTTTCGGTGGGACCGACATGCAACTCAGTAGGACCGATATGGTTAGGGTTAGGGCATAACGTAATCTCGGTGAGACCGATTACACAAACTCGGTGAGACCAATTTTGGTAATTAGCTCACCAGAGAGTTGGTCAGGCAAACTCGGTGAGACCGATTACTCAAACTCGGTGGGACCGATTTTGGTAATAAGTTAACCAGAGAGTTTGCATTGTAATCTCGGTAGTACCGATTGCACAAACTCAGTGAGACTGATTTTGGTAATGGACTTATACAGAGAGATTACAATCCCATCTCAGTGAGACCGAGATCCCTATCGGTGAAACCGATTTGCCTAGGGTTTGTGGGAGTGGCTATGACAACCGAACTCGGTGGCGCCGGATAGAAAGAATCAGTGGGGCCGAGTTTGACTTTAGGTTTAGGTCATATGTGTGGAAGTGGGAAAGTAGTTGAGGGTTTTGGAGCATATCACTAAGCACTGTGGAGCAAGAAACTCATTAAGCAACGCCTCATCCCTTCTTGATAGTATTGGCTTTTCCTATAGACTCAATGTGATCTTGGATCACCAAATATAAAATGAAGAGTCTTGAGCTTGAAGCTTGAGCCAATCCTTTGTCCTTAGCATCTTGAAGGGGTTCCCACATCCTTTAGTCCATGCCACTCCATTGTTGAACTTATCTGAAACATACTAGATAAAAGTGTTAGTCCAACAAGAGATATGTAGACATTAATTACCAAAACCACCTAGGGAGCACTTGTGCTTTCAAGCTCCCCTTTTTTGGTAATTGATGACAACATACATCAAAGCTTTAGATAAAGATATAAAAATAGCAAGTAAAGCTTCGGAAAGACATGTAACAAGCATAGGCTCCCCCTACATGTATGCAATCATGTGAATATGGAATATAGAAGCATGTGAGAGCATAGCCATGATAGAGTAGGCAATCTGTTACATGTATCTTGGCCATATGCATCAGAGCAAAGAATATTAAAAAAATACCTTCATGCTCATGAGTCCTTGCAAACAGTATGTACATTAGCAAGAATTCCTCATACACATGAGTGTGATGCATATACTTACCTTGTAGTCTTGAGTTGGCTTAGGATAGAATGAACCTGCGTAAATAAGGTTAGATAACACAGGTACATCTACTAGCCAGAGCAAACAGAAGAAACCACAAGAATATCAGGACTGGGATGACATGTAGAGAGTGAGTACTAAGTACCACATAGGATTAGACATGTCCCCAAGGGTAAAGGTATGCAATGAATTTAAATGATTTCTTTCCTTAGATGTCTTGCTCCCCAGAATCTAGCATGGGATCTTTGGGAGAAGATAGGGAACAGAAAATCAGAGCTGAAAGATATAAATGAACAGAGCTAATGCAAATAAGCACATATGAACATGTCTTTCCCCTCAAGAAGACATGTGGCATCTCTCCTCTTGAACACCAAGCATCTGGGATCCTTGAGAAATACTTTCTACTTGAGTATTCTCTCCCCCTAGAGATCTCTTTCTCCCCCTGTGGAAGTACATGTATTTTGGAGGTGATGAGCTTTGATGTGATCTCTCTCTCCCCCTTTGACATCAATTTCCAAGAAGGGTTTGATCCTTGAGTCACAACACAAAGCATTTATATAAATGTGATGCTTGTAGAGGACAAGATTCATTTAGTGGAGCTGGATCAGAAGAAACACAGAATAAGTGACAAACTGTTTTTCCTGTTGTGAAATCGGTGGCACCGAGTGGTATGCTTCGGTTGTACCGAAAACAACAAATCGGTGAAGCCGAGTTCATCACAGAGAAAACACTTGTCACCTCAGCTCACTAGATTAGTAAGATCTCACAATGATTTGCAAGGAATTTACTGAATGATATGCAATGAATTGGATGCAGGAAATGCAGAGCAAACAGAAAAGAAAAGAAAGAAATCTAGATGAAGTTTTTTTTGAAAGGGAAACAAATATGCATGAGACAAATGCAAAAACACAGAAAAGAACACGAGAGAACTTCATCTAGAGATGGTCGGCGACAAAGTCACCTATGTTAGAGTATATTGACTTAGGAATCAAGTGAGATCACTTGATCATAGGTCATACTCATCGTTTAAGCTCAAAATGGGGTTACCGTTTTTCGTTTAAGCATCTTGATGTATTCACATCTTGTCGAGTTGCTTTAGCTCATGACTTAGAGTAAAGCTTCTCTAAGATGGAATAACATACCTTGGTTGGTGGTGTTGACCATGTAGTTGAACTTGTGTGGGTTGCTCAAGGTTGATGTAGCTCATCAAGAGTTGGGAGCACCACTTGGAATTTGAGTCCATCTACCTACATGGTTAGTTCTTGCAAGGAGGAGCACTTGTGTATCCAAAAATGTCAATCATGAAGCTCAACATAGAGTTTGTCAAAGGATATGTTTGAATGATTCCGTGCTTCCTCGTCTTCAACCACCATAGTGTAGAGACTTGGTGATGTAGAGATTGCTCAAGTTGTGAGTAGATTACAATCTCATGGAATTTGATTCAACCAAGTACCTACATGGGTTATATAACATGTAAGATGCAAATGTATCCAAGACATAAGATTTTCATCATAAGAGAAATATCAAGGATTAGTCATAAGCTCATGTCTTGCATGTATCCAATGGAGTTTCTACTCCAAGTTTGAAGCATCTATGATGTTCAATTCTCCTCTCAACCTGCAAAACACTTTCTCATCAAGAGGTTTAGTGAATATATCCGCTAATTGCTTTTTGGTGCGAACATGCTTAAGATTAATGTCACCCTTAGCAACATGATCTTGAATGAAATGATGACGAACTTCTATGTTCTTAGTTCGAGAATGTTGTACGGGATTATGACCAATTTTGATAGCACTTTCATTGTCACAAAGCAATGGAACATGTTTCACATATATCCCATAATCTTTAAGAGTTTGGGTCATCCAAAGTAATTGAGCACAACATGAACCAGCGGCAATGTACTCCGCTTGGCGATGAGATAAGGATACGAGTTTTGTTTCTTGGAGGACCAAGACACAAGAGATCTACCAAGAAATTGACAAGTACCCAAAGTTGACTTTCTATCAACCTTGTCTCCGGCATAGTCCGAGTCGGAGTAGCCAACAAGATCGAAAGAGGCCCTCTTAGGATACCAAATGCCAAAATTTGGTGTATGAATTAAGTATCTCACTATCCTTTTTACGGCCTTAAGATGACATTCTTTAGGAGCAGCTTGATATCTTGCACACATGCACACACTTAGCATAATATCGAGACGTGAAGCACATAGGTATAACAATGAACCAATCATAGAGCGATAAACCTTTTGGTCAACTGGTTTACCATCTTTGGTCAAATCAAGATGTCCACTAGTAGGCATGGGTGTAGACATACCTTTGCACTCTTGCATATTGAACTTCTTGAATAAGTCCTTAGTGTACTTCGTTTGAGAAACAAAAGTACCTTCCTTAGTTTGCTTGATTTGCAACCCAAGAAAGAATTTGAGTTCACTCATCATTAACATCTCAAACTTCTCCGACATTACCTTTCCAAACTTCTCACTAAAATGAGGGTTAGTTGATCCAAATATGATATCATCAACATAAATTTGGCATACAAATAATTCTCCATTACCCTTTTAGTAAAAAGTGTGGAATCAATTTTCCCAATTTCAAATCCCTTTTCAAGAAGAAACTTGGTCAAGCATTTATACCAAGCTCTAGGAGCTTGTTTAAGACCATAAAGAGCTTTGTGAAGTTTGTAAACATGATTGGGTTTCTTAGGATTAATAAAGCCGGGAGGTTGTTTAACATAAACTTCCTCCTCTATTTCACCATTTAAAAAGGCACTTTTAATGTCCATTTGGTATAAGGTGATATCATGGTGATTAGCATAGGCAAGTAGGATGCGAATGGATTCAAGCCTAGTAAGGGGAGCATAAGTCTCACCATAGTCCATACCTTCGACTTGTGTGTAGCCTTGGGCGACGAGACGTGCTTTGTTGCGAACTACTTGTCCATCTTCATCTTGCTTGTTGCGAAACACCCATTTGGTACCGATGATGTTGTGGTTGTTGTCGGGCTTCTCAACCAATGTCCAAACTTGGTTTCTCTCAAAGTTGTGTAGCTCTTCATGCATAGCATTTATCCAATCCGGATCTTCCAATGCTTCTTCAACCTTCATAGGTTCAATGCTAGAGATGAAAGAATAGTTTTCACAAAAGTTAGCTAAACGAGTTTTAGGCGAGTGATTCTCCGGTTTGAATATCATTGTAGATTTGCTCTACGGGATGGTCTTTAGAAATTCTTGCTCGAACTCGTGAAAGCTTTTGCTTGGGTTTTGGTTGAACATCTTCTTCATCTTGTTCTTCTTCTTCTTCTTCTTGATCTTCTTCATTGTTGGCGTTGTTGTTTTCTTGTCGTGGTGGAGAAGGAGGTTGTTGACGTTCGTGATGTTCTTCCTCGTTTTCTTCATCTTGGTGTGTTCCACTTGTGGATGCTTCCGTATCAACTCTTGGTTCACTTTGTCGTGAAGTAGAAGCTTCCACTTGGACGGACGAGGTACTCTCCTTCACCACCGTTGGACGGACCTTGCCAATAGACAAGTCTTGGATTGCTTCCGAAGGATCTTTGTCTCCTACATCAATTGGAAATTGCTCTACTTGCGAGCCGTTAGATTCATCAAACTTCACATCTACCGTCTCTTCAACCTTTCGGGTGAAATTGTTGTAGACACAGTAAGTGTGAGAGTTTGAGCCATAACCTAGTAGGAAACCTTCATGTGATTTAGGAGAAAATTTTGAACAACGATGCTTATCAAGAATGTAGCACTTTGAGCCGAATACTCGAAAGTATCCAACTTGGGGTTTGTTACCGGTGAGGAGCTCATATGCCGTCTTGCCGAATAGCTTGTGAAGATACAAGCGATTTGTTGCATGACAAGCTGTCTCAACCGCTTCTGCCCAAAAGTGCTTCGGCGTCTTGTACTCATCAAGCATCGTTCTCGCCATTTCGCTGAGCGTCCGGTTCTTCCTCTCAACAACTCCATTTTGTTGAGGTGTGTACGTAGCCGAGAACTCGTGTGAAATCCCTTCTTCGTCAAGAAAGGCGTCCACGTTTGCGTTCTTGAACTCCGTTCCGTTGTCGCTGCGAACCTTCTTGATCTTCACTTCAAACTGATTTTGAGCCTTCCTGGCGAAGTTTTTGAAGATCTTTTGGACCTGCGATTTATCATCGAGAAAGAACACCCACGTAAATCTTGAAAAATCATCAACTATAACTAGACCAAAAGAATTTCCACCGAGACTTTTGTAAGCGTTGGGACCAAAGAGATCCATATGAAGAAGCTCGAGTGGCCTCCTTGTGGTCATGATGTTCTTCACAGGATGCCTTCCTCCAACCTGTTTACCTGCCTGACAAGCACTGCAAAGTCTATCCTTATCAAATATGACATCGTTAACTCCGAGGATATGATTTCCTTTAATAAGCTTGTCAAGGTTTCACATGCCAACGTGACCTAGTCGTCTATGCCATAACCAACCTTTAGAGGATTTAGCAATGAGGCAAGTTCTAGGTTGAGCCTTTTTAGTGAAATAAACAATGTATAGATCACCTCTACGCACACCGGTAAAGACCATTTTATGATTATCTCTACGAAACACTTGGCAATCTACTTGATAAATAGGACATTGAAACAAAATCAGCAAGTCTATATCTTTGAAAGTAAGTTGTATCCAAGAGATTCAACGAGCATGACATTTTGTATGGAGCTATCATGTGATATGGCCACCTTACCGAGGCCAACCACCTTACCCTTTGAGTTGTGACCGAAAGTGACATACTTTCGAGGACTATCATTTTCAGCAAGCTCACGAAACATGTCTTTATCTCCGGTCATGTGATCGGTACATCCACTATCAAGAACCCATTCCTTTCCACCTGCCATATATCCCCGAAGATTTGCCATAAGACCAAAATGTCTCATTGCATCATCAAGATCGAAGTCACTATCATCATCCTCCTCATAGTATCCATGTTCAACATTGTCATGTGGTGGATCAAGTCCTAGAGAGGGTAATTCGTTAGAGTGAGTTTGACAATAATCTTGCTTATGAATTCTTATAGCTTCGGAAATAATATCACCAATAATTCCAACATCTCCTTTGGCACGCATAAGGTTTGTAAGTTCAAATAGACGATCACCAAACATAGGATCACTAGTATTCATCTTACTCAAGGCAATAGACTTATGGATAATTTCATCTAGATTTTTCAAGGAATAATTTGGAAAGCGTTCCTCAAGAAATTTCCATATAGTGTAGGCACACTCAAGAGTAGGTAAGTTTCTAATTAAGTTTCTAGGCAAGCCTCTAGTGATAAGATTAACAGTTCTAAGATTCCTAATCATGTCAATTGATTCATCAAGGGTAGGATGCATAGGATCAACATGAGGTGCACAAGGGCTAGCAATGTACTTGTTCAAATGATATTGATTGAAAATTACAAGCATCTCATTTTTCCACTCATGAAAATACCCTCCATCAAGAATAGGCACTCTATGTCTAAGACTCCCCAAAGTAGACTCATCCATCTTCCTCCAATGGTGATTAAACCAAGGCAATGGAGACCAATGCTCTGATACCACTTGTAGGATCTTGAGAAGATGTGCCTAGAGGGGGAGGGGGTGATTAGACACTAAGTACCAAAGTTGCAATTTTTAACTTCTTTAGGTTTAAGTGGAGTTTAGGCACAAGTTTAACATTCACAATACATAACAAGCACGCATGCAAGGAGTGCATGAGCAGCGGAAAGTAAAGCATGCAACTTGCAAGAATGTAAAGGGAAGGGTTTTGGAGGATTCAAATGCAATTGGAGACACGGATGTTTTTGTCGTGGTTCCGATAGGTGGTGCTATCGTACATCCACGTTGATGGAGACTTCAACACACGAAGGTTAACGATTGCGTGAGTCCACGTAGGGCTCCACCCACGAAGGGTCCACGAAGAAGCAACCTTGTCTATCCCACCATGGCCGCCGCCCACGAAGGACTTGCCTCACTAGCGGTAGATCTTCACAAAGTAGGCGATCTCCTTGCCCTTACAAACTCCTTGGTTCAACTCCACAATCTTGTCGGAGGATCCCAAGTGACACCTAGCCAATCTAGGAGAAACCACTGTAACGCCCGGATAATCATGCTACAGTGATCTCACGTTGATGGTGCCACGTCACCTTTGTCACTGTAGCTAACCACGGGTTAATTCCAAACTGTTTCGAAATTCAATTCAAAATTTTGATGGCAATAAAAGTTTTAAAAAAATTAAAACTAAAATGTTCGGGGGTTGTCAAATATTACAAAGTTAATTATGGTGGGGTGCACACATTTTTATAAAGTGTCTGAATATTTTAAAATAAATTAAAACAGAAAAGGAAAAATAAGAAAAGAAAAATAAAACAAAAGGAGAAAGGAAAACCACTGTGCCAATCAGGCTAAACGGCCCAACCGGCCGCCACAGCCCAACCGGGCCAAGCCCCTGGCCCACCGGCCTCCCTTATCCCTCGGTCCACCCGGCCCAACCCTAGCCGCACCCCACTCACCCCTCCTCCTCCGCATCGCTTCGCTCCTCACGATCTGGATCGAGATCGGGGCTCGGCGCCAACGCCAAGGCCCACCCCCACCCGACGCCGCCTTGTCCTCACCTCCTCCTCCTCCCCGACCGAGCAGCAGGCAGCAGACGCCGACGCCGCTGCCCGGCGTGGCCGGGCTGAGCCCACCCACTGGGTCATCAATTGGGCCCTAGGGGCCTTGGCCGACTGTTGACCTTGGCCACCATGCCGACCGGACTGCCCGTGTCAATGACATGGGGCCCCACCCGAGCGTTAAAAAATAAATGATAATTAAAATATTAATTAATTAATTAAGTAAATAATTAATTTAATTAATCTGATTAATTAGCCTAATGGCTAATTAACCTAATTAACTCTTGTTAATTAACTAATGAGTATGACTGAACAGGACCCACATGACAGGTTGACCAAGTCAACCCGTTGATCTTGACGTCGAGATGACATCATCTTGACGTCATAAATCCATTTTTCAATTAATTAATTAATTAATTAAATTCCGAAATTAATAAAATCTTTAGAAAATCATATCTTTTAATCCGTAACTCGGACTAATATTTTCAACATGAAAGTTGCTCGTAACGATTTAGACGAATCCGGATCGCAATTGATCGTTCGCCACACCCCCCTAACCTATCGAACTCGTAACTTTCCCCTCGGCTCCTCTCGAAATCACGAAACACCGGAATACTTTCCGGATGTTTCTTAACCGTACCACCTCATACCACGTTAGGGCACACGCCTAGCATCGTTACTTGTCTTGTCATGCATCGGTATGCATCTGTTTACATGTTATTCATTGTTTCTTCCCTCTTCCCTCCGTAGACTACGAGACCGACGCTGCTGCTGCCCGGTTCGACTACGGTGTTGACGACCCTCTCTCTTGCCGAGCAACCAGGCAAGCCCCCGACCACCGGATATCGCCTACTCTTCTCTATACTTGCTTGCATTAGAGTAGTGTAGCATATTACCGCTTTCATATACTCCTATCTTCTGCATAGCTTTGTCCTTGTTACTCTTTGTTGTTACCTTTACCGCAATCCTATATGCTTAGTATAGGATGCTAGTACTTTCATCTGTGGCCCTACATTCTTGTCCGTCTCGCCGTGCTATACTATCGGGCCGTGATCACTCGGGGCGTGATCACGGGTATATACTATATACTTTATACATGATACATGTGGAGACTAAAGTCGGGTCGGCCGGTGGAGCACCCATGAGTGGATCTTTGAGGCGGAGCGACAGGCAGAGTTGAGACCGCCTAGGAGAGAGGTGGGCCTGGCCCTGTTCGGCGTTCGCGGATATTTAACACGCTTAACGAGATCTTGGTATTTGATCTGAGTTGGCTACGAGCTTGTACGCACTAACCAACTACGTGGGAAAGATATGGGCACTCGGCGTCGTGGTATCAGCCGAAGCACTTCAGACGTCAAGACGAGCGGCGCCTTGGCGCGGATTGGACTGAACGCCACTAGGCTAGGTCTGCTTCGGCCGCCCACGCAACGTCTTGGTGTGCTATGGGCGATGGGCCCATACCCTGGCGCTTAGGTTTAGACCGGCGTGCTGGCCTCTCTGTTGTGCCTAGGTGGGGCTGCGACATGTTGATCTTCCGCGGCCGGGCATGACCTAGGAAAGTGTGTCCGCCAAATGGGATCAAGCGTGTTGGGTAAGTTGGTGCACCCTCGCAGGAAGTTAATCTATTGAATAGCCGTGATCTTGATAACAGGACGACTTGGAGTTGTACCTTGACCTTATGACAACTAGAACCGGATACTTGATAAAACACACCCTTCCAAGTGCGGATACAACCGTGTTCGCTCTCTCTCGTGGATATGAGGAGGGATCGCGGGTAGGATTATTGCTATGTGATGTTACTTGGAGGACTTCAACCTACCCTCCTCTACATTTGCAAGGCAGGTGACCGAGCGTAGTCTTCGATAAGACTAGCTATCCCCTCTTATTCGGCTTTCTGCAGATTCGGTCCACCGATATGGCCCTTTACACATATATCCATGCATATGTAGTGTAGCTCCTTGCTTGCAGTACTTTGGATGAGTACTCACGGTTGCCTTGTTCCCCTTTTTCCCCTACCTCTACTCGATTGCTGCAACTGCACGATGGAGCCGGGAGCGAGACGCCACCGTCGATGACGACTACTACACCGGAGGTGCCTACTACTACGTGCAGCCCGCCGATGACGACCTGGGAGTAGTTAGGAGGATCCCGCGGGAGGCCTGCTCCTCTTCGATCAGATCCCGGTTTGTGCTAGCCTTCTTAAGGCAAACTTGTTTAACTTATGTCCGTACTCAGATATTGTTGCTTCCGCTGACTTCGTCTATGATCGAGCACTTGTATTCGAGCCCTCGAGGCCCCCGGGCTTGTATTATGATGCTTGTATGACTTATTTTATTTGTAGAGTTGTGTTGTGATATCTTCCGTGAGTCCTTGATCATGATCGTACACATTTGCGTGCATGATTAGTGTACGATTGAATCGAGGGCGTCCAAGTTCTTATCGAGCCATTGCTGTAGGAATCCCCTTCCACACCCTTGGCGAAGTCGAGTCTAGACATTGCAAAAACTTTTACTAACTTGGCTGTGTGCCTTACGGGCCCACGTCGCCATCGGGTGGTACTAGGATCTTTTACTCCTCGACCTTTACTCTGGGACTCTGAACTCTCTTCTACTCGGGTTAAACGAATTTACTAACTAACACTAGGATCCCGTGACCACATTCACCCCAAAGTTGGATAAAGCCATAGTTGTTTGTTGGAATTGTATTTTGGTCAATTTCCACACTGTCATTTGACTCCTTTTGAAACATCTTTGTTTTCAGATGGAACCCACGAGGCAGGTCGTGCGCCACACGACGGCCATTGGTGCCTCGGGATCACCTGCGGTGCTAGCAGAGATGATGACCTATCTGGGTTATCGCTGGCACCCTGAGTACACCGTCTTTGAGGAGTACCAGACTTTAACCAGAGCAGCGATGCCGCCATCGTCCACCTCTACTCTCGGAGTATGACTCCACTCTTGTGCTGCACACCGCACATGGTGTTGGGGTGACTATCGATATGGCAGTCCACGATCTGCTTATGCTGCTCGACACGTCTTCGTGGAGAGTATCGAGAGTGGACACCTCCCCTTGAGCACATTGCTATCGCGTCGATGTTGGTGAGGAGGTTACTACTGCTGCCTACTCCATGTCACCAGAGAGCCCTTCTACCATCGAACTTTGTTACGCATGCTGATGGGCTGGATCGAGCTAACCGAGCTCTTCGCCACGAGTTGTACATCACCCGTCGGCACCTTTACCGTGCTCGACGCTCTCGCACCCTTTGTCCGATCCAGAGCTGCCGCGTTCTGCGATCTACCCAGCCAGACCGTGATGCCCCGTGGTGTCGGTTGGCGAGGTGGGAGGCTACTCTCCGCACTTGGCCCTCTTACGCCACTTGGACGTCGGGTTACGCACTGAGTATCCATGGCCCCTGTGTCACCGGCGTGGAGGACTATCCGCTGCCACACTACCAGCTTTCAGCTCTGACTACCTCCAGCATGCCGTGTGGGACTGATGTAGGCCTGCTTGTTAGTGTTAGATGCATTCGCCATGAGCTCAAGTGCCACCTATGATCTCTTAGTCTATGTAATCAACTCGTGTGCGGACTCTATGCATGATCCCTTTTGTAAGATATGCCGACTACTATGTAGTTTCTATCGTGCTGCTTTCATTATGCATGTTTCATCATGAATGCTTCTTGTCCTTTGCATGAATTTCTCAAATGCTGAACTACCCCTGTTATATAATAGCAGGATGGTTAGACCAGCTGGCCGTGGTCGTGGTGGCAACTTCCCACCACCGCCTGAGTACATGGCTGGTATGATCCAACAGCTTGAGATGAATCGCCAGTTCATGGAAAACATGATGGCTCAGTTTCCTCGCCCCAATATGAACCAACAGCCAAACACAACAACTCTGCAGGATTTCATACGCCTCAACCCAAGTGTGTACCGCAGCTCAACCCAGCCATTTGGATGTCAATGATCGCTCCGTGACATCACCTATGAGATGGAGTCTGCTGATGTAGCCCCCGCCACTATGTCACTTTTGCTTCCTTCTTCTGAAGGGACCCAGCTCAATGGTGGGACAGCCACATGCGTACTCTGCCGGTTGGAACACTCATCACCGCCGGACTTCCAAGCTGCTTTCGTGCCCGCTTCATCCCTCAAGGAGTCATGGACGAAAGAAGCGTGAGTTCCGCAACCTCACCCAAGGCAACAAGGCTGTTGAAGCTTATCGTGAGAGTTCTGGACTTGTCTCGCTATCTTTGAAGAGGATATTGCAACCGATGCACGCAGACAAGAGAAGTTCCGTGACGGCCTTCAAGTCGACATCAAGCTTGCACTTCTAGTGCGACTTTGCTGATTTCGCCACCTTGGTGAACAAAGCTATCAATGTCGAAACTGGTCTGCAGGAATACCAGAGCTCTAACAGCGCAACTGTGACACGGGCTCATCTTGGGCCCGTCCTCGCAGAAGCGTAAGATATGGATTCCCAACAGCATGTACCAAATTAATGCACTGCTCCAAGGCGTAGCTATGCTGCACCTCGTCGCCTACTTCAACTAAGCAGCCAAAGCTTCCAGCTCCACCACCCCAAGCTCCTGTTCCTCCCAATAATGGCTTGTGCTTGGTGTGGACAACGAGGCACCGTGCTAGAGAATGCAACGAGAACCGAATCAGTGGCCCTTCCAATGATCGGCGTGGAAACACCCAGCCCCGCAACAACACTGCCAAGCCTTATGGTCGTGCAGGCCAACCACGTTGATCTGAACGAAGCTCAAGACCAACCTGCTCTTGTGATGGGTACACTTCTTGTAAATTCAGTACCGACATGCGTTCTATTTGATACTGGTGCATCGCATTCATTCATGTCGGAAGATTTTACATGCTTGCACGACATTAAATGTGAAGACATGAATGCTTCACTATTACTACACACCCCATGGGCCAATGTCGAACCTCCATGATTTGCAACGACGTCCCGTTGAAATCGAAGGACTGGAATTCCTTGTCTCTCCCATCGTCTTTGAAGTCTTGTAGCATTGACCTCATTCGGGAATGAATTGGTTAAAGGCGATCTCGCTTCCATAGTTTGCGCCACGAAGACCGTCCATCTGCTACACCCTTCAGATGAAATAGTCACTTACCAAGCTCATCTGGTGCAAAATGCCGAGGCAAGGCTCTATGCATTGAATGCCTTGAACGCTGCACCACTCGAGGGTATTGAAAACATTCATGTCGTTCGCGACTTCCGGGCGTTTTCTGAAGAACTTCGAGGATTCCCCGCTAGAGCTGTCGAATTCGTCATCGACTTGAAACCGTGCACCACTCCTATAGCCAAGCGACCCTACAAGATGCCGCCGCATGAACTCCTTGAGCTCAAGGAGGAAATCGACAAATCTCTTCAAAGTGGTTTCATTCGCCCAAGTTGCTCTCCTTGGGGAGCACCTTCTCTCTTTGTCAAGAAGAAGGATGGGACAAACCGATTGGTCCAAGACTACCGTCCCATAAATCAAGCTACCATTCGAATAAGTATCCTCTTCCTCGGATCAATGATCTTTATGATCAATCGGCTGGTTCGTCGGTGTTCTCGAAACTTCGACTTGAGGTTGGGTTACCACCAGATCCGTGTTCGTGAGGAGGATATCCCAAGACCGCATTTGTGACTCGTTATGGTTCATACGAGTACACCGTCATGTCCTTCGGCTTAACCAATGCTCCAGCCACCTTCTCTCGCCTGATGAACTATATATTCATGGATTACCTCGACAAGTTCGTCATGGTTTATCTGGATGATATCCTGATATTTTCCAAGAATGAAGAAGAACATCTTGAACATCTTCGCTTGTCTTTGGAAAAGCTACGAGAGCATCAACTCTATGCCAAGTTCTCCAAATGTGAATTCTGGCTTCCGAAGTAACCTATCTTGGGCATGTCATCTCTAAGGATGGTATTGCCGTCAACCTGAAAGAGTTCAGGCTATTCTCGATTGGACTCCTCCGAAGAGCGTTAAGCAAGTCGAAGTTTTCTCGGTCTACTTGACTATTGCCGTCGATTAAGTCGAGAACTTCTCCAAGATTGCCGAACCTATGACTAACTTTGTTGCATAAGGCGTCAAGTTCCAATGGATGATAAATATCGTGAAAGTTTCCGGGCACTCAAAGACAAGTTGACTTCGCCCGATGATTAGCTCCTCCTCGATACTAAGAAGGACTTCGTCATTTCTCGCGGCGCTTCTGTCAAGGATTAGGCGGTGTCCTAATGCAAGAGCGCCAAGTGGTTGCTTATGCCTCTCGACAATTGCGCCCTCATGAAGAGAACTACCCAGTTCACGACCTCGAGCTTGTTGCTGTCATTCATGCATTTGAAGCGATGGCGACATTACCTTCTCGTGTCGTTGCGAGATCTTCACCGACCACCAAAGTCTGAAGTATCTGTTTACTCAGCCAGACCTGAACCTCCGTCAGCAGAGATGGATGGAGACTGTTGCAGATTTTGATTTGGGTATTTCCTATACACCAGGCAAGGCTAATGTAATGGCTGATGCTTTGAGCCGCAAGTCTTACTGCAACCACCTCCAGGTTCACAAAGTTCAGCCCTCACTCGTTGAAGAGTTCAGAAAGCTGAACCTCCATATTGTTCCTCCGGGTGCACTCGCTCCCCCTCCTCCGGAGCTTCACAAGATGAACCTCCATGTTGTTTCGGGGGTTCTCTCAATACCACAGTTGCGAAGCCAGATCTTGTGGACACCATCAAATGGATACTGTATGTGACGATGAAGTTGAGAGGATTAAACTTTATCTCGCGGAAGGAAAACCCTCATTCTTCATCAGGATGACGACGCACCTTATTCTTCAAAGGTCGCCTAGTGGTACCGAGTAAGAGGGCAAACCTGAATCGACTCCAAAGGTTATGAAAGAAGCTCATGATCGCCTTTGTCTATTCATCCCGGTAGCACCAAGATGTACCAAGACATTCGTTAGAGATTACGGTGGTCTAATATGAAGCGAGACATTGCTCGTTATGTTCTTGAATGTGACGTTTGTGTCGTATCAAAGCGAGAACATCAAAGCCTCTTTGGAACTCGCAACCTATCTCTATTCCTGAATGGAAATGGGACCATGTTGAAATGGACTTCCTTTGGATTTCCCAAATCGCGAAAGGTAATGATGCAATTCTTGTCGTCATTGACCGCTTTCTAAAGTTGCACATTTTCGGCGGTCAAAGAAACGATCATTTGCTAGTCAGCTTGCAACTCTCTATATGTCCGAATTGTTTCACTTCACGGTATTCCACTGGTTATCGATTCGGACCGTGGCAGCTTATTCACTTCAAGATTACGGGCAAGTTTTCAAGAAGCTATGGGGACTCATTTATCTTTCATCTGCGTTTCATCCGCAATCACAAGGGCAAGTTGAGCGTGTCAACCAAGTTCTCGAAGACATGCTTGAGCTTGTGTTATTTCCTTCGACAAGAAGTGGGAGGAATCTCTCACAGATGCTGAGTTCTCTTATAATAATAGCTATCAAGCTAGTCGAAGATGGCCCCTTGAAGTGTTATATGGACGAAAGTGCGAACCCTCTCGAACTGGTCGAAATCGGGAACGTCCACTCTTGATCCGGATATTATCCAACATGCGAAGAACAAGTCCGCATTATTCGCGAGAATCTCAAGACTGCTCGATCCACGCTAAAAGAGTAATTATGACCGTCATCATAAAGACATGGTCTATCAACTTTGGCGAAAAGGCCTATCTTCGCGTTACACCAATGAAGGGTGCTAACGCGCCGGGATCAAGGGCAAGCTAGCTCCCGCTATATTGGCCCATTCACTATTCGGAAAGGTGGAAAAGTGGCATATCAAGCTGGAGCTTCCGTGAACCTTTCTCGTGTTCACGATGTGTTCCACGTGTCACAACTCCGACGCTGCTTCAAGGACCCAATCCGAGCGAAGGACCATGAAGTGCTCGGTTGCAACAGACCTCTCCTATAAAGAGCATCCGTCCGCATTCTCGCCAAGCTGAACGCCGCACGTCGCCGAGGCGATCAAGTTCCTCAAAGTCCGATGGTCAAATCACTCAAGACGAAGCCACACAGGAACGCGAGGACCGTCTTCGTGATGAATACCCGCACTTTTTCCTTCTACCTCCTAAATCTCGGACGAGATTTCTTGTAATGGAGGAGATTTATAACGCCGGATAATCATGCTACAAGATAATCTCACGTTGATGGTGCCACGTCACCTTTGTCCTTTGTAGCTAACCACGGTTAATTCAAACTGTTTGAAATTCAATTCAAAATTTTGATGGCAATAAAAGTTTTAAAAAAATTAAAACTAAAATGTTCGGGGGTTGTCAAATATTACAAAGTTAATTATGGTGGGGTGCACACATTTTTATAAAGTGTCTGAATATTTTAAAATAAATTAAAACAGAAAAGGAAAAATAAAAAAAGAAAAATAAAACAAAAGGAGAAAGGAAAACCCCCGCCAATCGGGCTAAACGGCCCTAGCCGTGACCCACACAGCCCAACTGGGCCAAGCCCACCCGCCCAGCCGGCCTCCCTTATGCCCTCGGTCCACCCGACCAACCCTAGCCGCACCCCACTCCACCCACTCCCTCCCAGATCGCTTGCTCCTCCCCACGTCTGGATTGAGATCGGGGCTCGACGCCAACGCCGCTCCCCACCCCACCCGACGCCGCCTTCCTCACCTCCTCCTCCTCCCCGACCAGCCTTGCAGCAGCCGCCGCCCCCCTTGCCGTGGCGGGCTGGGCCCGCCCACTGGTCATCGACCAGGCCCTAGGGGCCCGCCGACTGTTGACCCGGTCGACCATCTTGATGGACCGCCCGTGTCAATGACATGGGGTCCCACCCTTAACGTTAAAAAATAAATGATAATTAAAATATTAATTAATTAATTAAGTAAATAATTAATTTAATTAATCCTGATTAATTAACCTAATTAACTACTGTTAATTAACTAACAGAGTATGACGAACGGGACCCACATGACAGGTTGACCAAGTCAACCCTGTTGATCGCCGACGTCGACATGACATCATCTTGACGTCATAAATCCATTTTTCAATTAATTAATTAATTAATTAAATTCCGAAATTAATAAAATCTTTAGAAAATCATATCTTTTAATCCGTAACTCGGTTAAAATATTTTCAACATGAAAGTTGCTCGAGCGACGAGACGAATCCGGATACGCAGTCCGTTCGTCCGCCACACCCCCCTAACCTATCGAACTCGCAACTTTCCCCCTCCGGCTCCTCTGCCCGAAATCACGAAACACCGGGAATACTTTCCCGGATGTTCCCCCCCCTTAACCGGTACCACCTCATACCACGTTAGGGCACGCCTAGCATCGTTACTTGTCTTGTCATGCATCGGTATGCATCTGTTTACATGTTATTCATTGTTTCTTCCCCTCTTCCCTCCGGTGAGACTACGAGGCCGATCTTTGCTGCTGCCAGCTTCGACTCTGGTGTTGACGACCCTCTCTCTTGCCGAGCAACCAGGCAAGCCCCCTTGATCACCAGATATCGCCTACTCTTCTCTATACTGCTTGCATTAGAGTAGTGTAGCATATTCTTGCTTTCAGATACTCCTATACTTTGCATAGCTTTGTCCTTGTTACTCTTGTTGTTACCTTTACTGCAATTCTATATGCTTAGTATAGGATGCTAGTACTTTCATCTGTGGCCCTACATTCTTGTCCGTCTACCGTGCTATACTATCGGGCCGTGATCACTCGGGAGGTGATCACGGGTATATACTATATACTTTATACATGATACATGTGGAGACTAAAGTCGGGTCGGCTGGTGGAGCACCCACGAGTGGATCTTTGAGGCGGGCGGCAGGCAGGTTGAGACCGCCTAGGAGAGAGGTGGGCTGGCCTGCTCGGCGTTCATGGATATTTAACACGCTTAACGAGATCTTGGTATTTTATCCGAGTTGGCTCTGAGCTTATACGCACTAACCAACTACGTGGGAAAGATATGGGCACTCGGCGTCGTGGTATCGGCAAGCACTTGAGACGTCGTGATGGGCGGAGCGCCCGGATTGGACCGAACGCCACTAGGCTAGGTGCGCTTCGGCCGCCACGCAACGCGTCTTGGTGTGCTATGGGCGATGGGCCCGCACCCTGTGCGCTTAGGTTTAGACCGCGTCTTGGCCTCTCTTGTGCCTAGGTGGGGCTGCGGCGTGTTGATCTTCCGCGGCGGGCATGACCGAGAAAGTGTGTCCGCCAAATGGGATCAAGCGTGTTGGGTAAGTTGGTGCACCCTGCAGGTGTTAATCTATTGAATAGCCGTGATATTCGATAACAGAGACGACTTGGAGTTGTACCTTGACCTTATGACAACTAGAACCGGATACTTGATAAAACACACCCTTCCAAGTGCGGATACAACCGTGTTCGCTCTCTCTCGGGGATATGAGGAGGGATCGCGGGTAGGATTATTGCTATGTGATGTTGCTTGGAGGACTTCAACCTACCCTCCTCTACATTGCAAGACAGTGACCGAAGCGTAGTCTTGATAAGACTAGATATCCCCTCTTATTCGGCTTTCTGCGATTCAGTCCATGATATGGCCCTTTACACATATATCCATGCATATGTAGTGTAGCTCCTTGCTTGCAGTACTTTGGATGAGTACTCACGGTTGCCTTGTTCCCCTTTTCCCCTACCTCTACTCGATTGCTGCAACAGACGATGGAGCCGGAGCAGACGCCACCGTCGATGGCGACTACTACTGGAGGTGCCTACTACTACGCAGCAGCCGGGGCGACGACCGAGAGTAGTTAGGAGGATCCCAGGCAGGAGGCCTGCTCCTCTTTCGATCTGTATCCCAGTTTGTGCTAGCCTTCTTAAGGCAAACTTGTTTAACTTATGTCTATACTCAGATATTGTTGCTTCCGCTGACTCGTCTATGATCGAGCACTTGTATTCGAGCCCTCGAGGCCCCTGGCTTGTATTATGATGCTTGTATGACTTATTTTATTTGTAGAGTTGTGTTGTGATATCTTCCCGTGAGTCCTTGATCTTGATCGTACACATTTGCGTGCATGATTAGTGTACGATTGAATCGAGGGCGTCACAACCACTCTCCAAGAAGTAACAAATGGTGTGTTGATGATGAACTCCTTGATCTTGTGCTTCAAATGATAGTCTCCCCAACACTCAACTCTCTCTCACAGGATTTGGATTTGGTGGAAAGAAGATTTGAGTGGAAAGCAACTTGGGGAAGGCTAGAGATCAAGATTCATATGGTAGGAATGGAATATCTTGGCCTCAACACATGAGTAGGTAGTTCTCTCTCAGAAATAGGATGCTAGAAGTGTAGGCTTGTTCTGATGACTCTCTCCACGGATGAAGAGGAGGTGGAGGGGTATATATAGCCTCCACACAAAACCTAACTGTTACACACAATTTACCAAACTCGGTGGGACCGAATCAACAAACTCGGTCGGACCTATTCAGTAAACCTAGTGACCGTTAGGGTTTTCGGTGGGACCGACATGCAACTCGGTAGGACCGATATGGTTAGGGTTAGGGTATAACGTAATCTCGGTGAGACCGATTACACAAACTCGGTGAGACCAATTTTGGTAATTAGCTAACCAGAGAGTTGGTCAGGCAAACTCGGTGAGACCGATTACTCAAACTCGGTGAGACCGATTTTGGTAATAAGTTAACCAGAGAGCTTGCATTGTAATCTCGGTAGTACCGATTGCACAAACTCGGTGAGACCGATTTTGGTAATGGACATACACAGAGAGATTACAATCCCATCTCAGTGAGACCGAGATCCCTATCGGTGAAACCGATTTGCCTAGGGTTTGTGGCAGTGGCTATTGAAAGATCGTGGATGTCGCCTAGAGGGGGGGGGGGGTGAATAGGCGCTTTAAAATAATTACGGTTGAGGCTTGAACAAATGCGGAATAAACCTAGCGGTTAATTTGTCAAGCACAAAACCTACAACAACTAGGCTCACCTGTGTGCACCAACAACTTATGCTAAGCAGGAAAAACTACTTAGGTGATAGCAAGATATATGACAAGAAACAATATGGCTATCACAAAGTAAAGTGCATAAGTAAAGGCCTCGGGTAAGAGATAACCGAGGCACGCGGAGACGACGATGTATCCCGAAGTTCACACCCTTGCAGATGCTAATCTCCGTTTGGAGCGGTGTGGAGGCACAATGCTCCCCAAGAAGCCACTAGGGCCACCGTAATCTCCTCACGCCCTCGCACAATGCAAGATGCCGTGATTCCACTAAGGGACCCTTGAGGGCGGTCACCGAACCCGTACAAATGGCAACCCTTGGGGGCGGTCACCGGTACCCGTCAAATTGCTCGGGGCGATCTCCACAACCTAATTGGAGACCCCGACGCTTGCCCGGAGCTTTACACCACAATGATTGAGCTCGAACACCACCAACCATCTAGGGCGCCAAGCACCCAAGAGGAACAAGCTCAAGGGCACCAAACACCCAAGAGTAATAAGCTTCTCAACTTGTAACTTCCACGTATCACCGTGGAGAACTCAAACCGATGCACCAAATGCAATGGCAAGGGCACACGGAGTGCCCAAGTCCTTCTCTCTCAAATCCCACCGAAGCAACTAATGCTAGGGAAGAAAATGAGAGGAAGAACAAGAAGGAGAACACCAAGAACTCCAAGATCTAGATCCAAGGGGTTCCCCTCACATAGAGGAGAAAGTGATTGGTGGAAATGTGGATCTAGCTCTCCTCTCTCTTTTCCCTCAAAAACTAGCAAGAATCCATGGAGGGATTGAGAGTTAACAAGCTCGAAGAAGGTCAACAATGGGGGAAGAACACGAGCTCAAAGGATAAGGTTCATTGGGGAAGAAGACCCCCTTTTATAGGACCTCCCGAATCCAACCGTTATGTGCTCAGGTCGTGCACAAGCGGTACTACCGCTTGGAGGAGCGGTACTACCACTTAGCACGGTCAAAACAGCCCAACGAGAGAGAAAACATGAGTTTTTGGTCCCGAGCAGAAGTAGCCATGGAAGTAGTCGCGGTAGTACTGCTCCAAGCGATAGTACCGCTCCCAAGAGCGGTAGTAAAAAATTACTTCCGCTCCTGTCCGCGGTAGTACCGCTGCAGCCTTTTCAGAACACCAAAACTGACACAACTTCGCAAACGGACTCAATTCGATGAAACCAAGTTTGTTGGAAAGCTAGCGACAAGGGATAACACAATATTGATAGAAATATCAATAAGAAGCAAATGAGAAAAGGACCAAAAGAAAATGGTGAGAACCCTTCCTCGGATAAGACCGGTAAAACCTCCAACATCGAAAACATCAAAGAAGACGCATGCAAACTCCGTTTTCGATGAACTCAAGCTTGTCATCCAGATGAACATAAGCTCTAAGACTCACAAAGAGAACCAAACAACAATCAAGAAACATGATGCAAGGATGCAATGGTTTGAGCTCTCGACGAACGATACGATCAAGCTACTCACTTGAGAGCCCCCCTTGATAGTATGGCTATCGATCCTATAACCCGGTCTCCCAACTACCACCATGAGACCGGTAAAATAGAAAACATATCAAGGGAAAACCTTTGACTTGCACATGATCCACTTGAGCTAGATGATGACGATCTTGTCCTCCTCAAGATGGACCACCTTTCTTGATTGCGGTGGGTCGATGGAGACTAGATGATTGCTCCCCCATACTCCACTATGGGTGAGCCACTCTTCGGCACATCTTCACAAGTCCATTGACACCACAATGGATGGCAAGCTTCAAGCACTTGATCTCTTCGTGATGCTCCACTTGAACTTGCACACAACAATCTTGATGACGATCACCACTTGATGTCATCCTCTCCATGGGTTAGTGATATCTTCCTCTTGACGCAAGCCCATGAACACGTACCTAACCCCACATAGAACTCTCACATAGACCATGGGTTAGTACACAAAGCACAATGGACAATGCTTACCATGCCATGGGATCACTTGATCCCTCTCGGTACATCTTTTACGCTTTGTGAGTTGATCAACTTGATTCACTCTTGACTTAGTCTTGATCAACCTTGAATCTTTCCAACTCTCTTCATTTGGATGATGTCTTGAAGGTAAACATGAATGATCACACAATCTTCTTCTTCAAGACATGCTTGCAATAAGCTCAACTCTCACATGACCAATCTTTGGATAATTCCTTAATAGCACCTTGGTCAACACAAACTCTCCTTGAAACCAACACATGTACTCCAAGAAAAGCCTATGACAAAACCTTCAAATATAACTCAAGGCAACCATTAGTCCATAGAGATTGTCATCAATTACCAAAACCAAACATGGGGGCACCGCATGTTCTTTCAATCTCCCCCATTTTGGTAATTGATGAAAATCACTTTCAAGAGAGTTCATATAAGAAATTATGCATCACCATGCAATGCAACAACCAATGATGCATGAGTAAGAGATGCAAATGCTTAGGAACAAAACCAAAGCAAGAGGAGAGAATTCTCTAAACTTCTCCACAAAACTCTCTGAAACTTCTCCCCCATTGGCATCGATTGCCAAAATAGGAGAAAAGCTTAGAAGGCCAATATAAATTGTGTTCCTCCATAATTTGTGTATTTCTCAACAAGAGAGTGGAATGCAATACACAAGTTTGACGGTAAATACTAGGAGGAAAACAAACTATACTTAGGCCCAAAGTTCACAAAAGAAAGATATGCCACAAAGACATAAGAAAGAGAGAAACAAGCAATCAAAAGATACCAATTGAAGCAAGCAATCAACGGATATCAATTGAGCCAACTAGACCAATGATCCTACGAGCCACATGAATAAAGGATATTATGATAAGAGCAATGAAGTGATCTAAAGAAACTAGAGAATCTCCCCATGATTTGTGCACACATAAGAATTTTTTTGTATTAGGATACCAAGTGCACAAAATAGGATCATAGCGCCCCAAAAATCAATAGAAATTTACAACAAGTGCAAGTGAGCATATAGGAAACAAAGCCTAGTACTTGCAGCAAACACATGGTTGAGCAACAAGTAAAAGAGGCAACTTAAGAATGGTCTCAACCAAAATGATGTGTGTGAGTCAAGGCAATGCACTTGAGAAGACTAATGTACGTATGAGCATTAAGCATCAATAAAGTCTTGAAAGAATGAGGCACACGGTGCAAGGCCTATCATTCTCTCACCCACCCACTAGCAAATGGGTTCACAAGCTCACTAAAAAGATAACAACAAAGCTTGCCACAACCCATGGTGAAGATAGAAGATGAAAGCCTCATCAAGACGAGGGATACCAATTAAGATGGCAAAAGCCTCGTAGAGATAAGCACGAGGAAAATAATCTTCACCACACAAGAGTGCATCAAGATGCAATGAGATAAGACACGCACTCAAGGCAAAAGCTTTCACGGAGCCACCAAAGAAATAACATAAGGAAGACAAGGTGGACATGAAAGAAAGGATATCATCTAGAGATTTAGTTTCTCTCAAGTGTATAAGGTTCCACGTAGATGAAATCATGATGATATATATCTACAAAGAAGGATGTACACCCAAAATAGCTACAACATGAAGGAACAAGATATCCAAAAGGAAGTCATAGATATACCAATAAGATATTTGCTTGGAAGAATAGCACATGGCTAGATATGGTCTTATTGTATATAAATGAATTCCTACCACACAACCATCAAAGACATCACAACTAGCAACATGAGATCATCGTTGAGATGCTTTGAGAAAGGAAACAAGTATCACAAGATGGAATGAATATCATGCCAAGATGCAACCTACACAAGGTTGAATGCAAGAAAAGAATGCATGAATAGATACTTGTTACCGAGATATCATTGGAAGGATGCAGAAGAAACCAATTGAAGGTAATAGATAGTAGTTCATTGAGTATCCTAGCTTGACTCCAATAAGCACATGGTGACACCACCTTCCTTATGAGTGAGCCGAGCATCCAATGCATCTCCAATTTTTCCTAGAACAACACAAACAAAATGGTACCCAAACTCATTGGGACCAAAGAGTTAGAAACACCAACAATACATAGGACAGACTCCACATAAATATGTGCATATCGATATGGAAATGAAATTCATGCACATCTCATCCAATTTGAGACTTGGTGGAGTTTCCCCTATATATTGGGTCAAAGAGAGAAAGCATGCCAAGGAAACTACATGAAGTTAATATGCATGCTCAAGACTTTCAAGAACCGATACCAAAATACAAGGAAATACCAAGTGAAAATAATACCAAAAGGAGAAACCATCACTTGGAAGATATCATTAAAAGATACATCAAGGAATGAGATATCCATTGGAACCCACAAAAAGATATCAAACTCCCAAAAGAGAGGATGGTTCCAAACAAACCAAGCTCTCTACAAAGTTTCATGATGGCACAAGTACCAAAAAGAAACGACTTGCATTCCACCAACACACACTTAAAATGGATCACAAGTTTAGTGTTTTATAGAAAATAGGATAGCTCCCCCACGAGTTGTGCATTATAGAGAATTTGCATTTGAATACAAAATACACAAGGTAGGATCACCACGTTCACTATATCAAGGAAAACACTAGACAAGATCAAGAAAACAGCAAGATCCTCAAGTGGCACGGAAGGCAATGTGAGTTGACACAAACTTGGTAAGAGATAAGGCAAATAAAAAGCAAACGCCAACGTGAAGATGATCAATAATTTATACCACACATAAGTGAGTACCAATTGTCAAAAGACAAGAAGTATTTGAAAATAATTCCCGGTGGTAGATAGCAAGAATATCCGACATCATCTTCACACCAAACACAAGCAAATTGCAACTTGTAGAGCTAACATGCCACCTAGGAACAAGATAATTTACAATATCAATTCTAGGTAACAATATCTCAAATGTACACATTTTCTAGGGTAGTAATATACACATAGAATATTACTCCCCCATAATGTGATACCAATTAAAGATAAACAAGTGGCAAAATAAAGACCCAACACGAGATAATTAATGGACAAATTAGAATTTGAATTTCTCATGAGAAGCATACCACATAGAGACTAGATAATCTTGTAATATAAATACTAGATGGTATTACTCATGTACACACATTTATAGGATTGTGAGGTGTACAAAGCACATCACTCCCCCATAATGGGATATTCCATTAATCTCTCACAAGAGCCAACTGAGATACAAACAAGATGCATAAAGGCTCAACGAACAACACACATGTACATGAAGTGCAAACCAACATACATAAACTTGATTACTCAAGATAAGCAATTTGGAGACACAACACATACAAACACATGCAAGGAACAAAACCAAAACATGCAAAGGGGCAAGTAACTTTAAATGTAAACAATTTAAGTACAAGTTACCGCAAGGAGGCACATTGCATATAAGATAGAAACTTGATAACCCAATTGACTTGGCTTGAGACAATAAGAATGATGAAGTCCCCTTAATTCTTCATAATGTAGCCAAATCTCCAATGACCTCCAACAACACCTATTGATCAAGTTTGAGCTAGTTGGTCCACAACCAAGTTGGGTCCTAAGAGGTTAGTCACAATAGGCTTGGCTACCCAGATGGTTCTTTGCTTCAAACCGCTTTGAGTACCAACAAACTTGGCAACCACATTGCCAACCTTATCCTTCCCAAGAGAATAGACATCATCAATAATAATTGGGTTGGATAAGTTACCACTAGTGCATGAAGAAGCGAGGTGACCTTTCTCACAACATATGTAGCAATGTCTACTCTTCACTTTCTTCTCACTTGATTTCTCAACTTGAGAAGCATTAGCTTGAGTCTTCTTGGGAAGAGGCCTTTCTTCAACTTGAGGTTGAGCATGAGAATGCACTTGTAGCCGCTTCCCTTGTTGCTTGTCACTAACGGCCTTCTTCTTCAATGGGCAAGATCTAACATGATGCCCTTCAATTTTGCACTTGAAGCAAATAATCTTGGCCGAATTCTTGACGTGTTCTTGGCCCTTCTTCTTGTTCATCTTGGACTTCTTCTTGTTGTAGTTGAATCCAAGTCCACTTTTGTCATTGGGGGATTTTTGCACACTCAAGATATTGTTGAGTGTGGATTTCCCTTCATGACACTTTTCCATGTCTTTCTTCAAGGAAGTGACTTGGGCCTTGAGTTCTTTGATTTCCTCTACATGGTTAGTCTCAACACAAGTACTAGAGGAAGTATAAGCTTCATCATTGGAGCAACAAGGCAAGGAAGCAATTCATCACAAGATGTACCAATGTTATGCATAGATGAATTACGAGGACTAGCACAAGGCAATGTAGCATTTTGACTAAAAGTAGTGCTAATGTCCACATGAGGCTCACTCGATGTTACCTTAGCAATCATAGCCTCATGAGCTAACTTTAGCACATTATGGGATACTAGGAGATCATCATGAGAGCTTGTGAGCTTTACATGATTTTCTTCCAACATCCCATAATTGCTAGATAGCAACTCAAGTTGAGCCCTTAGCTCAACATTCTCCTTCAATATGGATGCTTCACAAGAGATAGAGTTAGTAGCACAAGCATCATCATTAGCAACAAGAGGAGAAGACAACTTGGCAAGCTCTTTTGAATATGAAGCTTTAAGTTGAGCATGAGACTCGGTGAGTTTGATGAGCTCACCCTTAGTGACCCTTGAGCCATTTTCGAGGTGCTCAAAGTCTTCAAGGAGTTTAGCATGCGCCACTTCATGCTCCTCATTTTTAGTTTCAAAATCATTGGCCACCTCAAGAGCTCTATCACGAGATTCCCTCACTCTAGATAATTCTAGAGCAAAAGTCTCCTCAAGAGATTCCTTGGTGGTTTGTTCAAGTTCAAGAGCTCGAGAGAGGTCCGCAATCTCATTAGCGTAATCACGCTCATGACCTTCCATTTGATCAATGGTGACCTCATGCTCCTCAAGACGAGATTCCAACTCATCAATATATTTCTTGCCCTCAATAGCAATAGACATGATTTCCATGAAGTTGGAGCGAGCAATTTTATTCTTAAGAAGAGCTTTAAAATCATTTCCCCTTAATTTTAAGGAGGCAATATTATCATTCTCTTCATCATAATCAACATCATCATCATTCTTGCCATCATCAATATCATCACAAGATATATTGGGATTCAAAGTGGGAGATACCTTTGAAGCCTTGGCCATAAGGCAAAATGCAATAGATGATGATGTAGGATCCCTTGAAACACCATTCAAGACCACATCTTGTTCCATGGAGTGTTGGGTTTCCTCTACATTGTTAGCACAACAACTCGAGGAAAAACATGCATTTTTATTATGGCAACAAGATATAGCAAGCATATCATCATGAGATTTAGTCAAGCAATTTCTACATGATATGTGAAAGGATCGATATAGTTGACTAGAGGGGGGGGGGTGAATAGGCAACTAACAATTTTTAGCTTTTCTTGATCAAATTAAACTTTGCAACAAAGTAAGTTGTCTAGATATGCAACTAGGTGGACAACCTATATGATGCAATCAACACAAGCACACGAGCAAGCAAAGAAAGAAACACAAATAAGCTTGCACGCGTAAAGGGATAGGATAACCAAGAGTGGAGCCGGTGGAGACGAGGATGTGTTACCGAAGTTCCTTCCTTTCGAGGGGAAGTACGTCTCCGTTAGAGCGGTGTGGAGGCACAATGCTCCCCAAGAAGCCACTAGGGCCACCGTAATCTCCTCACGCCCTCGCACAATGCAAGATGCCGTGATTCCACTATTGGTGCCCTTGAAGGCGGCAACCGAACCTTACAAACAAGGTTGGGGCAATCTCCACAACAATTGGAGGCTCCTAACGACACCACGAAGCTTCACCACAATGGAATATGGCTCATGGTGACCTCAACCGTCTAGGGTGCTAAAACACCCAAGAGTAACAAGATCCGCAAGGGATAAGTGGGGAATCAAATGTCTCTTGGTGGAAGTGTAGATCGGGCCCTTGTCGCCCAATCCGAGCAAATCAACAAGTTTGATTGGCTAGGGAGAGATCGGGCCAAAATGGAGCTTGGAGCAACAATGGAGCTTAGAGATGGAAGAGGTAGTCAACTAGAGGTAGGAGACACACCTTTTATAGTCATGGAAAAGATCCAACCGTTATCCTCAAGTTCAGCCCGCGACACGCAGTACTACCCCTCGAGCGCGGTACTACCACAGCGACCTGCGATACTACCGTGGAGGACCACGGTACTACAGCAGCAGCAAGCAGAGGCAGGACTAGCTTTGATGGCGCAAGATTACCGCTCATGGTACTACCGCTCCCCTTGCGGTACTACCGCAAGGCAGGTAAGCCACAGCCTACGAAGAGCGCGGATGAAATAAATTACATCCGTGCCTACTTCCCTGAAAACGAAACAGTGCAAAAACCCGACGCGGTACTACCGCAAGACGAGTCTTGATACTACCGTTGAGGCGCAGATGTAAAGTTACATCCGCTCCTAGTACCATGGCGCAGCGGTACAGGTATGAGGGCCACGGTACTACGGCTCCAGGAGAGCGGTACTACCGTGGCCTCCCGCGGTACTACCGCGCATGACGTGCGGTACTACCGTGTGGGCGCGGATGTAAAAAAATTACATCCGCTCCTACTACCGTACCAGAGCAGCACTAGGCCTGGGAGTTGCGGTACTAAGGCTCCAGGAGAGCGGTACTACCGTGACACCCAGCGGTACTACCGCAGGTGCTTGCGGTACTACCGCTCCCTAGAGCAGTACTACCGCAAGTATAGCAGTAGCCGTCTGATTATGCACAACTAGGATAACGGAAAGACGCTCCAGAGTGCAAAGAAAGGTAGGACAAGTGTACGTGTTGATTCCACCCAAATCTTTCCGACGCGGACCCCCTCTTAATAGTACGGCTCTCCTACGACTCAAATCCACCAAAGAAAAACGTAGAACAACGCCGTCTTCAATAGTCTCCGAGGAGCACCGAATCGTCCCGTGCCTAGTGATGAAGCATCTGAGAAACTCAAGGCACACGATTAGTCCGCAAAAGCATCGTCATCAATCACCAAAACACCTAAGGGATAAATATGCCCTTACAATCTCCCCCTTTTTGGTGGATTGATGACAATACGGGATTTGCACATAGATAAGATAATATTGAGCAAGGGCAAACCCCTCCTCTCCAAAATATAGATGGGCTCCCCCTAGATGTGTGCACCCTGGATGAATGCTTTGGACTGCATAGCACACACACTAGGATCACCACTCCCCTATATTTTAGAGACAAAGGCACGATAATTAACATCTAAGCTAATCATAGCACAATATAACACAAGCTCGCTAAGATAGATAGAGTGCATATGTCTTACACCATATGAAGGAAAAGCAAGCAAACGAGGTTCAAGCGAAGTTCAACCGAGAAAGCAACAAACACACCAAACACGAACACGACACACGACTCAAAATCCTACACTCTCTCCCCTTTGGCATCGAGGCGCCAAAAGGCAGAGAGGACACCTACACACAAGTGGTGGCTCAAGCAGTGGGAACTCATCCCAACCCTCTCCGTCGGACTCCTCGGCGGCAGGAATGGACTCCTCGACATCCTCCTCGAAATCAGTCCACCAGTAGCCTTGCTTCTCCATCCACTCGGCCTCTGGAGTGATCGCTCCTCGCACCCGCCTGACACATCCTCACCATAGAGCTGCAAGATCTTCCTGTCCCTCGACGACTCTCCTTGGGCGCCACGTGAGTCTTGTACTGCCCCTTGGCTTGCATGCGAAAAGAGTCTTCATCTTGTCCTTCACTTCTTGGCCCATGAAGGCATAGAGGAGCTCTGGAAGGCCTAGCAGACGGCTCTCAAGAACATTCTCGGCGCCAAACATCCTCCTCATCAACAAAGAGCCCTAGCAGCAGACGCCTCGGCACGAGTAGTAGTGTTGGCCCAGTTGGGTTTGACACGCAGACAGATGGGATCATGGCGAATCCAACAGAGCAAGGAACTCCTCACCGTGGAACATCTTCTCCCAAGTCTTCGAGATCAGCAGAAACAGATAGGGCCCATAGATAGGCACTTTGCGGTTCAACACCGCAAACCGAAGCTCACACCACATGATGTGTGAGACATCAAGTGGCTGAGTCTGAGACAAACGAGCCTCCTCGCAGATGAGCATCATATCCACCATATAGGCATGAACCTTGTCCTTGTCACCAATGCGAGGGAATAAGGAGTTGCGGAAGATGCGATACATGATATCCAGAAAAGAGTTGAGCACCAACCCTATCTTGCCACTTGGGAGCGTCTTCTCAACATAGTATGGTGCAAGCTTGTCCTTGTTGGCAGAATCAGAGTTGGCATGGGGGCGAACACCCACGGGAGTGTCGAGGCTGTCATCAGGTACCTGGAGCAAATCCATGAACTCCTTCCAGGTAGCGGTCAACTTACGGCCATTGGACATCCAGGTCATCCTCCGCTCCTCATCAGAGTGAAAGTATACTGAGGCAAAGAACTGACAGATAAGCTCAGGGTCATAGTCAAGGTGAAAGGATATCACATGCTCAATACCAAACTGCTCCACCAAGTCCAGAGCCTCTCCAAAGTAGGCACGGAACTTGTCCTTCCTCATGTGATGCATGTCAATCCATTTCGCATCCACGTAGGTATTTTGCTTGTTCTTGATGACATCCAGATAGATGTTGGTCTGTTGCTTGTTCCAAAACAGCTCACAACCTCTGACAGAGGAACGAGGGGTCACGTACGGGTGAAGCTGCCTGAGACGGACGTACTCAGATTGTGGCATCTCATCCATGCCCTTGGCGGGCTCCTTGTACTTGCTAGCTGATGTCTTGACATTGCGCTTGGGGGCGAGGGAGCCCTCGGTGCTTCACACAGGTTGCGCAGAGCGCTTGGAGCCGGTGTCACGACCGGGATTGGAACGGCGAGAGCCACCACCGAGACACACACGCAAAACACCAACGAGCGCGAAAAGGATCAATGCAAAGACCACGACAAAGCACAAGAAACACATAGGAAATATCGTGAAAGTTGGCAAGCGATAGATGTGAGCCACGGTAGTACTGCCAGTGCCTGCGGTACTAAAATATTAGTACTGCTCCAAGTCGCGGTAGTACCGTGCGAGGTCACGGTAGTACCGTGGTTGGAGCGGTAGTAAAATTTTAGTGCCGCAGTGAGCGCGGTAGTACCGCGCCAGAGGGGCGGTAGTACCGTGCTAGCGGTAGTACCGCGTCCGATGGGCGGTAGTACCGCATCGCGTCAGATCCAAACGTCAGTTTGAATCTGAAAAGAGCCGCGAAACAACGGCAGTGCTACGGTGATCAAATCTATCGCAAGACAACAATACAAGTATAATCCCTACGCAAAGCTACTCTCCTTCATCCTATTCTTGCAAAGAAAATGCCTACGAATCTCTAGAACACACAAGTCTCCCCCAACAACCTAGAGGCAAAGAACTCAATAAAACGAGGAAAGATTGGGGAAAAACCTGGGTCCATAGCAAGAGCACGTGGTGGGGAAGGATCCCACCGGACGGAATCACGGGAGGGCAGCCGGAGCAGGAGATCCGGCGACGAACGCCGGCTCCGATCTTGAGCGTGGGAGAGAGAGAGACGACGTGGGAGGGAACTGCGAATGGGTATGGGGGAGTTAGAACTCCCCCTGCCCGTCCTTATCCCCACGCGCCCAAGTCGGCGCGGTAGTACCGCATGTCATCGCAGTAGTACCGCTCGGGCGGAAGTACCGCACCGAAGCGGTAGTACCGCTCACCCAGGCGGCAGTAAAAAAATTACTGCCGCGTGGGGGCAGTAGTACCGTTCTCCCACACGCGGTAGTACCGTGGTTGGCCGCGGTAGTACCGTAGCTGGCCGCGGTAGTACCGTGAGCTCAAGACACCACCGGTTTCAACACAATAAGAAGGTCGTTGCACGGAAACTTTTCACACAACAGAAACCACAAGAACACGCACAAACCAGAGGCAGAAAGACAACAAGAGAATACCAAGCGACACAACCTCTCAAAAGGAGAGGGCGGTGGCCGAAGCCACCTATGTTTGAGTTAGATGGTATGGCACCGCGAAGAGTTATCCTTGGGCCCATGACCAAAACTCGTCTTTGAAGCACAAGTACCATAAAAAATGGCTACTGTGAAAGAGTTGATCTATTTATGCATGATGGGGGGAGGGAGAGTTCATCGAGAGAACAACACTCCCCCTATGTCCATGCCTACACCTAAACTAGACAACAAGTTGAGTGTGGTGGGGGGTGCACGGGTTCAAGTCACATTGCTCAAATCAATGATATTTAGCTCATGCCTTAACTCACGAAATCTTGCTTCATCCAAGGGCTTCGTGAAAATATCTGCAAGCTTATCATGAGTGTTGACATACTTGAGCTCGATCTCCCCTCGCCTAATGTGATCCCGGATGAAGTGATACCGAATCTCAATGTGCTTCGTCTTGAAGTGTTGCACAGGGTTGAGAGAAATCTTGATGGCACTTTCATTATCACACCAAAGAGGCACTTTGTCACAAATGACACCGTACTCCTTTAAAGTTTGCCTCATCCATAGGAGTTGAGCACAACAACTACCGGCCGCCACATATTCCGCTTCGGTGGACGAGAGAGACACACAACTTTGCTTCTTGGAAGACCAACTTACCAAAGAGCAACCAAGAAATTGGCACCCTCCAGAGGTGGACTTCCTATCCACTTTGTCTCCTGCCCAATCGAAATCCGTAAATCCTTCAAGCTTGAAGTTTGCCCCTCTTGGGTACCATAAGCCAAAGTTTGGGGTATGAGCCAAATATCGAAAGATTCGCTTGACCGCCATATAGTGGCTTTCCTTGGTCTTGACTTGAAACCGTGCACACATTCCCACACTCAACATGATATCCGGTCTAGATGCACAAAGGTAAAGCAAGGATCCAATCATGGAGCGATATACCTTTTGATCCACCGCTTTACCATTGGGATCAATGTCAAGTTGGCACTTGGTAGGCATTGGTGTAGTAGCCGCTTGACATCACTTAGCTTGAATCTTTTGAGCATGTCTTGAGTGTATTTAGCTTGGTTGATGAAGGTTCCTTCTCTTCTTTGTTTGATATCAAAACCAAGGAAGAACTTCAACTCTCCATAGAAGACATCTTGAACTTGGAGGTCATGAGGCGGCAAATTCCTCATTGAAAGCTTTGTTAGGGGAACCAAAGATAATATCATCAACATATAGTTGGCATACAAACAACTCCCCATTGACCTTCTTAGTAAAAAGAGTGGGATCGATTTGCCCCACCTCAAATCCACGATCTTGTAACAACTTCGGTAAGGTGGTCATACCACGCACGTGGGGCTTGTTTAAGGCCATAGAGTGCCTTATCGAGTTGATACACATGATCCGGGAAGTAGGGGTCCTCGAACCCGGGGTTGCTGACATAGACCAACTCATTAATAGGACCATTAAGAAAAGCACTTTTCACATCCATTTGTTGCAACTTAAAGTTGTGATGGGCAGCATAAGCAATCAACAAGCGAATGGATTCAAGGCGAGCAACGGAGCAAAGGTTTCACCGTAGTCGATACCATCGACTTGGGAGTAGCCTTGTGCTACCAATCTTGCCTTATTGCGAATGATGTTCCCATGAGCATCTTGCTTGTTCTTGAAGATCCACTTGGTTCCAATGACGTTGTGGTTCCTCGATGGCCTTGGCACCAATCTCCACACCTTGTTGTACTCAAAATTGTTGAGTTCTTCATGCATGGCATTGAGCCAATCCGAGTCTTGAGCGCCTCATAGACCTTTTGGGGTTCAACACAAGATACAAGCGCGTGATGTTCACAATAGTTTGCCAATTGTCTACGAGTGCATACCCCTTTTCTTAGGCTTCCAACCACATTCTCCATGAGATGGCCTTTGGTGGTAAGTTTGGATGCAATCTTGGCGGCACGACGCTCTAATTCTTCCTCGGAGGTGAGATGAGGAGGGGTCACTTGATCATCTTGAGCGCCGTCTTGAACATGTTCTTGATCTTGAGCATGCTCGGGGAAGATAACTTGACCTTGGGCATCATTTGGTGTGTCACCATCGTCTTGAGCATGATCTTGCCCTTGGTCTTGTTCATGAGGTTGAGGGCCTTCACTTTGTTCTTCAGAAACGTGTGGGCCTTGAGTTGGTGATGGCTCCACTTGAGTGGAGCTTTGTCCTTCTCCTTCGGCCACAAGGGGTTCCTCAACGGGTAGGATAAAACCAACACACATTCTTCTTATGGCTTGAGGAGGAATTTCATCACCTACATCACAAGTGCCACTTTGCTCCACTTGGGAGCCATTATTCTCATCAAACTCCACGTTACACGTCTCCTCAATAAGTCCCGTGGATTTATTGAGGACACGGTAAGCATGAGAGTTTGTAGCATAACCAACAAATATGCCCTCATGAGCTCTAGCTTCAAATTTAGACAAACGAACACCTTTCTTGAGAATGAAACACTTACACCGAACACCGGAAGTACTTGAGATTGGGCTTGTTGCGGTGAGTATCTCATAAGGAGTCTTGTTCAAGCCTTTGCGGAGATAGAGCCGATTGGATGCATGACATGCGGTGTTGATGGCTTCGCCCAAAAGTTGTATGGAGACTTGAACTCCGCCATCATGGTCCTTGCCGCATCCATCAACGTCCGGTTCTTCCTCTCCGCAACACCATTTTGTTGAGGGTATATGGTGCAGAATATTGATGCTTGATCCCTCATCACTAAGAAACTCATCCAAGGTGTAGTTCTTGAACTTCGGTGCCGTTGTCACTTCTTGTTGTCAAGATCTTTGCATTATGTTGACGTTGAGCTTCATTTGCAAAGTCGATGACAGTTTGTTGAGTCTCACTCTTCCTCTTGAAGAGGAATACCCAAGTGTATCTTGAATAATCATCCACAATCACCAAGCAATACTTTCTACCCCCAAGACTATCAAAGGATGGAGGTCCAAAGAGGTCCATGTGCAGGAGCTCCAAGGGTCTCTTCGAGTAGATGATAGTCGTGGGAGGGTGAGCCATTTCATGAAGCTTTCCTTCGATACAAGCACTGCAAGCACGATCTTTGGCAAAACTAACATTTGTTAGTCCACGGACATGGTCCCCCTTGAGAATACTTTGCAAAGATCTCATATTGACGTGGGCTAAACAGCGATGCCAAAGCCATCCCACGTCAACTTTAGCCATTAGGCATGTTGCGCTCTTAGTGGGTCGCTCCGAAAAGTTTATCACATAAAGACCGTTCTCGACATGCCCAACAAAGGCTACTTTAAGATTCTTGCTCCACAAGAGGGCCACGGTATCAATGTTAAAGAAGGTGGCAAAGCCCATGAGTGCAAGTTGACGAACGGAAAGCAAATTGTATGCAAGGGACTCAACAAGCATGACTTTCTCGATCGTTAGATCATGAGAAACGACAACCTTGCCAAGACCCAACACCTTAGAATGTGAGGCATCACCCCACTCGACATTGGTGGGCATAGATGGGATCTTTGCACGTCCACCACCAAGTCCTTGCTCCGGTCATATGATTTGTTGCTCCACTATCGAGCAACCATGATCCCCACCGAAGCAAACACCTACAAGAAATCAATGCTTGGTTTTAGGTACCCATTTAGTAATGGGTCCTTTGATGTTAGTAACGAGGGTCTTAGGAACCCAAATAGACCATTCAATGTACTCATAAGAAGAACCAACAAATTTAGCATAGACATGCCCATCACCAGCACGGCACAACACATAAGAGGGGTTAAAGTCACCGGCTATGTTCGGAGGGGTGGCGTTGGCCTTCTTGGCATTGCCACCCTTTGCATGGTTCTTCTTCTTCTTGGAAGCACCCTCTCCCTCCCTCACAAAAGTTTGCTTGAGAGGAGGAGGTTGCTTGGTCTTGTCATTCTTCTTCTTGCTCTTGGGCTTGGGCGCGAACCCAATCCCCTCCTTGGCCACAACTTCCTTTTGATTACTCAAAAGGTCGTTAAGGTTCTTATCACCTTGTATGCATGTGACAAGGCCTTTTTCAAGTTGCTCCTTCAACTTAGCTTTCTCCTCAACAAGATGCACATGCTCACAACAAGGGTTAGTAGCATTTGCATTATCAATCAATACCATATGAGGAAAGGTGGCTTTCTCCTTGGTTAGCTTCACTTGGAGTTGATCATGAGACTCTTTGAGACTAGCATGAGCACCCTTCAAGACTTTGTGAGCCTTGTCGAGAATGTCAAACTCCTCGTTGAGTCTAGCAAGATCAACTCCAAACTTTGCCTTCTCGGAGCTAAGCACACGAGACACAACAAGAGCATGATCAAGATCTTTCTTTAATTTAGCATGATCATCGTTGTATGACTCCTCAAGAGCCAAACGAAGACCACGCTCTTCCTCAAGAGCATTGGAAAGATCCGAAATCTCATCGGCATAGTCACGACTATGCCCTTCCATCTTAGAGATGGTTTCTTCATGAGCCTCGATCATGTCATTGGCTTCACCAAGTTGTTCCAAGAGAGCAACAAAGTGCTTCTTGGATTTGCCCTTGAGTTTACCCATAAAGGTCTCAAACTCATTCTCCTCCACATTAGTCCCCTCATGTTCATCAATGCAATCCGTCAAAGAAGAATGACTGATGATGGTAGTTTTGATGTTGGGGGTTACCTTGTTGGTGGCTTTAGCCATGAGGCACTTGGCGGTGATGCTTTCATTGGGTGAATCGAAGAGAGACACCCGAGGAGTCGTTGCAATGGCAACGGAGGCCATGGCAACCGACTCACCATCTTCATCATCATCATCATCCTCATTGTACTCTTCTTGAACCACCAAAGCTTTGTGAGGAGCCTTCTTGGTGAAGTTGCTCTTGTTGGGGAAGGACTTGGCCTTGTCCTTACGGATGAGCTTGCCACCATTGTCTTCCCTCTTCTCATATGGGCACTCCGCAACAAAGTGACTTACATTGCCACAATTGAAGCAAGTCCTCACTTGTTGCTTGCCCTTTGCGCCACTTGAGTTGCTCTTGTTGAAGTTGGGCCTTGAGTTCTTCTTGCTCCAAAATTTCCTTGAAGCAAGGGCCATGTGTTCATGATAGTCATACTTCGTATCTTCGAGGTTGCTCTCTTCTTCTTCCTCCTCTCCATCTTCTTCGACACAAATCTTGGCCTTCAAAGCGAGGTTGGGCTTCTTTGCTCTTTGGGAGCGAAGCACCACATTGTCGGCGGTCTTGTCCTATGCTCATAGCCACAAACTCATCCAACACATCACTTGAGGACAGGGTGTGGAAGTCCGGCCGTTGACGGATGACGGAGGACATGGCTTTGTGGTAGGGCATCATTGCCTTGAGGAATTTGCGCTTGATCCAGTTGTCATACGTGTCCTTACTTCCATGATCCCGGAGGGAGACTGCGAGCTTGGTTACTCTCCGATAGAGCTCACGAGGTTCTTCATCTTCTTTCATTGCAAACTCATCGGCTTCATCTTGCACCACTTCATAGTTGGAACGTTGAATGCTTGCGCTTCCTCGATAAAGGAAACCACCTTGTGCCAAGCATCTTTGGCAAGGGAGTAGGGCGGAGATGAGGAGGTCTTCGCGAAGGATTGCTTCTTGGATGATGAAGAGAGCATTCTCATTGAATTGATGGTCCACGACTTCTCTAGGAGAGAAGTTGCTCGGGTCATCTTGGATAGAAACCTTCTTCAATGATTCTCCAAAGGTTAGTGTTCACATGATTTAAATGACGCTTAAAACGATAAACCCAAGAATCAAAATCCTCCTTTTTATCAATCTTAGGAGGTGGACCGGCATGATTCAAATGAGTGGAAGGAATCGGTCCACCATAAACGGGAGGAGGTTGCACATGGGCGAAGATGCCGGTGCCATTCTTACCACTAGACGATGGGGCTTTCTCACTAGTAGCTTCCCCCTTATCGGAGTTAGCATCCGTTCCCGTGTTGGCGGGATCACCCACTTTCACGGGTGCGGTGGAAAGTTTAAGCCCTTCTAGGAATTCCTTAAACATGTCCTTGACCTCGGTCGTCATGGAGGTTTTCAATGTGTCCAACGCCACATTGAATTCCTCACGAGAGATCGAGTTACCCCCATCTCCCGTAGATGATATCGGATTCGCACCGGAGTGCTCTCCCACATCATCTACGACGTCAACCATACTCTTCGGACGGTAAAGTCCTTAAAAAGAGACGAGGCTCTGATACCAATTGAAAGGATCGATATAGTTGACTAGAGGGGGTGAATAGGCAACTAACAATTTTTAGCTTTTCTTGATCAAATTAAACTTTGCAACAAAGTAAGTTGTCTAGATATGCAACTAGGTGGACAACCTATATGATGCAATCAACAAAACCACATGAGCAAGCAAAGAAAGAAACACAAATAAGCTTGCACGAGTAAAGGGATATGATAACCAAGAGCGGAGCCGGTGGAGACGAGGATGTGTTACCGAAGTTCCTTCCTTTTGAGGGGAAGTACGTCTCCGTTAGAGCGGTGTGGAGGCACAATGCTCCCCAAGAAGCCACTAGGGCCACCGTAATCTCCTCACGCCCTCGCACAATGCAAGATGCCGTGATTCCACTATTGGTGCCCTTGAAGGCGGCAACCGAACCTTTACAAACAAGGTTGGGGCAATCTCCACAACTTAATTGGAGGCTCCCAACGACACCACGAAGCTTCACCACAATGGAATATGGCTCATGGTGACCTCAACCGTCTAGGGTGCTCAAACACCCAAGAGTAACAAGATCCATAAGGGATAAGTGGGGAATCAAATGTCTCTTGGTGGAAGTGTAGATCGGGCCCTTGTCGCCCAATCCCGAGCAAATCAACAAGTTTGATTGGCTAGGGAGAGAGATCGGGCCAAAATGGAGCTTGGAGAAACAATGGAGCTTAGAGATGGAAGAGGTAGTCAACTAGAGGTAGGAGACACACCTTTTATAGTCGTGGAGAAGATCCAACCGTTATCCTCAAGTTCAGCCACGACACGCAGTACTACCGCTCGAAGTGCGGTACTACCCATGGCCACGCGTGTACTACCGTGGAGGACCACGGTACTACCAGCAGCAGCAGCAGAGGCCGGACTAGCTTTGATGAAGCAGTACTACCGCTCGCGGTACTACCGCTCCCCTTGCGGTACTACCGCAAGGCGATAAGCTCCTGACCCTCTGAAGAGCGCGGATGAAATAAATTACATCCGTGCCTACTTCGCTGAAAACGAAACAATGCAAAAACCCGACGCGGTACTACCGCACACGAGTCTTGGTACTACCGTTGAGGCGCGGATGTAAAATTACATCCGCTCCTACTACATGGCATAGCGGTACAAGGTATGATGACCACAGTACTACGGCTCCAGGAGAGCGGTACTACCGTGGCCTCCCGCGGTACTACCGCGCATGACGTGCGGTACTACCGTGTGGGCGCGGATGTAAAAAAATTACATCCACTCCTACTACCGTACCAGAGCAGCACTAAGCCTGGGAGTTGCGGTACTAAGGCTCCAGGAGAGCGGTACTACCATGACACCCAGCGGTACTACCGCAGGTGCTTGCGGTACTACCGCTCCCTAGAGCAGTACTACCGCAAGTACAACAGTAGCCGTCTGATTATGCACAACTAGGATAACGGAAAGACGCTCCAGAGTGCAAAGAAAGGTAGGACAAGTGTACGTGTTGATTCCACCCAAACCTTTCCGACGCGGACCCCCTCTTAATAGTACGGCTCTCCTACGACTCAAATCCACCAAAGAGAAACGTAGAACAACGCCGTCTTCAATAGTCTCCGAGGGGCACCGAATCGTCTCGTGCCTAGTGATGAAGCATCTGAGAAACTCAAGGCACACGATTAGTCCGCAAAAGCATCATCATCAATCACCAAAACACCTAAGGGATAAATATGCCCTTACAATATGCAAGGACTATCAACACAAGCATGTGAAACATGTAAGGTGCTCGAAGTGTTAAAGTCCAAAGAGAGACCATTGCAATAAGATAATGATGAAGGATCACCAAGAACAAGCACACTATTATCATTGCAATGACCACCACTACTCACCCCAGCCTTACCTTGTGGCAATTCACATGTGGGTGAAGTAGAAGAAGTTGAGAAGGCAACACGGCCGGAGGTGGAGGGAGAACAATCATCCCCACAAATCTTGGACACAACCATATTTATCTTGAAGCTTTGTCCATAACTCATGAGCATCCCGGAACGGCACGAGTTGAAATATAACTACATTGCTCAAAGCATCGAAAAGCACATTAGAAGCTTGAGCATTGAGATAAGAGTTTTTCTCATCCTCTAAAGATAATCTTTGGGGATCCTTTGGACGAGAAAAACCCATATCTACAATTCGCTCCAGATTTGGGTCCATGACCCTAAAGAGATTAAGCATGCGAATTACCCAAACATCAAAATTTGTGCCATCGAAACTAAGAGTGTCAGAGAATCCTAATCCCCTAGTCGACATCTTTACTCTCTAGGCGGTTAAGCCTAACAAAGAGAGACGAGGCTCTGATACCAATTGAAAGATCGTGGATGTCGCCTAGAGGGGGGGGGGTGAATAGGCGCTTTAAAATAATTACGGTTGAGGCTTGAACAAATGCGGAATAAACCTAGCGGTTAATTTGTCAAGCACAAAACCTACAACAACTAGGCTCACCTATGTGCACCAACAACTTATGCTAAGCAAGAAAAACTACTTAGGTGATAGAAAGATATATGACAAGAAACAATATGGCTATCACAAAGTAAAGTGCATAAGTAAAGGGCTCGGGTAAGAGATAACCGAGGCACGCGGAGACGATGATGTATCCCGAAGTTCACACCCTTGCGGATGCTAATCTCCGTTTGGAGCGGTGTGGAGGCACAATGCTCCCCAAGAAGCCACTAGGGCCACCATAATCTCCTCACGCCCTCGCACAATGCAAGATGTCGTGATTCCACTAAGGGACCCTTGAGGCGGTCACGAAGCCGCATAAATGGCAACCCTTGGGTGCGGTCACGGTGCCATCAAATTGCTCAGGCGATCTCCACAACCTAATTGGAGACCCGGCGCTTGCCCGGAGCTTTACACCACAATGATTGAGCTCCGAACACCACCAACTGTCTAGGGCGCCCAAGCACCTAAGAGGAACAAGCTCAAGGGCACCAAGCACCCAAGAGTAATAAGCTTCTCAACTTGTAACTTCCACGTATCACCGTGGAGAACTCAAACCGATGCACCAAGTGCAATGGCAAGGGCACACGGAGTGCCCAAGTCCTTCTCTCTCAAATCCCACCGAAGCAACTAATGCTAGGGAAGAAAATGAGAGGAAGAACAAGGAGAACACCAAGAACTCCAATATCTAGATCCAAGGGGTTCCCCTCACATAGAGGAGAAAGTGATTGGTGGAAATGTGGATCTAGATCTCCTCTCTCTTTTCCCTCAAAAACTAGCAAGAATCCATGGAGGGATTGAGAGTTAGCAAGCTCGAAGAAGGCCAACAATGGGGGAAGAACACGAGCTCAAAGGATAAGGTTCATTGGGGAAGAAGACCCCCTTTTATAGGACCTCCCGAATCCAACCGTTATGTGCTCAGGTCGTGCACAAGCGGTACTACCGCTTTGAGGAGCGGTACTACCGCTTAGCATGGTCAAAACAGCCCAACGAGAGAGAAAACACGAGTTTTTGGTCCCGAGCGGAAGTAACCACGGAAGTAGCCGCGGTAGTACTGCTCCAAGCGGTAGTACCGCTCCCAAGAGAGGTAGTAAAAAATTACTTCCGCTCCTGTCCGCGGTAGTACCGCTGCAGCCTTTTCAGAACACCAAAACTGACACAACTTCTGCAAACGAACTCCGAATTCGACGAAACCAAGTTTGTTGGAAAGCTAGCGACAAGGGATAACACAATATTGATAGAAATATCAATAAGAAGCAAATGAGAAAAGGACCAAAAGAAAATGGTGAGAACCCTTCCTCGGATAAGACCGGTAAAACCTCCAACACTGAAAACATCAAAGAAGACGCATGCAAACTCCATTTTCGATGAACTCAAGCTTGTCATCAAGATGACCATAAGCTCTAAGACTCACAAACAGAACCAAACAACAACCAAGAAACATGATGCAAGGATGCAATGGTTTGAGCTCTCGATGAACGATACGATCAAGCTACTCACTTGGGAGCCCCCCTTGATAGTACGGCTATCGATCCTATAACCCGGTCTCCCAACTACCACCATGAGACCGGTAAAATAGAAAACCTATCAAGGGCAAACCTTTGCCTTGCACATGATCCACTTGAGCTAGATGATGACGATCTTGTCCTCCTCAAGATGGACCACCTTTCTTGATTGCGGTGGGTCGATGGAGACTAGATGATTGCTCCCCCATACTCCACTATGGGTGAGCCACTCTTCGGCACATCTTCACAAGTCCATTGACACCACAATGGATGGCAAGCTTCAAGCACTTGATCTCTTCGTGATGCTCCACTTGAACTTGCACACAACAATCTTGATGACGATCACCACTTGATGTCATCCTCTCCATGGGTTGAGTGATATCTTCCTCTTGACGCAAGCCCATGAACACGTACCTAACCCCACATAGAACTCTCACATAGACCATGGGTTAGTACACAAAGCACAATGGACAATGCTTACCATGCCATGGGATCACTTGATCCCTCTCGGTACATCTTTTACGCTTTGTGAGTTGATCAACTTGATTCACTCTTGACTTAGTCTTGATCAACCTTGAATCTTTCCAACTCTCTTCATTTGGATGATGTCTTGAAGGTAAACATGAATGATCACACAATCTTCTTCTTCAAGACATGCTTGCAATAATCTCAACTCTCACATGACCAATCTTTGGATAATTCCTTAATAGCACCTTGGTCAACACAAACTCTCCTTGAAACCAACACATGTACTCCAAGAAAATCCTATGGACAAAACCTTCAAATATAACTCAAGGCAACCATTAGTCCATAGAGATTGTTATCAATTACCAAAACCAAACATGGGGGCACCGCATGTTCTTTCAGCTATGACAACTGAACTCGGTGGCGCCGGATAGAAAGAATCGGTGGGGCCGAGTTTGACTTTGGTTTAGGTCATATGTGTGGAAGTGGGAAAGTAGTTGAGGGTTTTGGAGCATATCACTAAGCACTGTGGAGCAAGAAACTCATTAAGCAACGCCTCATCCCTTCTTGATAGTATTGGCTTTTCCTATAGACTCAATGTGATCTTGGATCACCAAAATATAAAATGAAGAGTCTTGAGCTTGAAGCTTGAGCCAATCCTTTGTCCTTAGCATCTTGAAGGGGTTCCCACATCCTTTAGTCCATGCCACTCCATTGTTGAACTTATCTGAAACATACTAGATAAAAGTGTTAGTCCAACAAGAGATATGTTGACATTAATTACCAAAACCATCTAGGGAGCACTTGTGCTTTCACAGACTTCTTGGAGTTCCTCCTCTGCTGTGACATCTCCCAACCAGGCTTCCACTTTGACCATAGTGTTCTCCTTTGTCAGGCCAAAGCAAGGGTAACCAGCCACTTGCTCCACATCAATCTCTGGGGGAAACTTGACCAGAAAGGTCCATTCATCCAGCTTGTTGATGGCCCATGGCCAGTTTGTTTTGTAAATACTAGCAAAGTCCTTATCTAACTCTTGCTTAGTGACCTCCCCTTGCTCCACAAAAACTATTCCAACATTCTTGAGCCAACCTTGGTGTTGAGCATTGACATCTGGCATATCCAAGTGGTAGAAGCCCAAGCCCTGAGCAGCACCACCCACATATTTGGCAGCTGAGTGAGGTCTTCTCCTGGTAGGGCAATCTTCAACCTTGTGACTGATCATCTTGCAAATGAAATACCCTTTTGGCTTGGTGCACTTGTCTTTGTGGTGTCCAGGATCTCCACAATTGTAGCAAGTGGCACTTGTATAGGACATCAAGCCTGGGTTGAACTGTTGCTTCTGAGCCACATCTTGTTTATTTTTCTGTTGAATCTTCCCTTGGTTCTTACTCTGCTGTGAGCTCCCTCCCTGATTGTTGCTGGGGTCCGAAGACTGACCCCCTGCTTGCCCTTGAATCTGCTGCTGTGGAGGGCCGTACCATTGTTGCTGCACTCCCCCCCATGACTGCTGCGGAAATTGGCCATGGAATTGACCCGGGAAAGCCCAAGGTGGGGGTGGCCCCTGATAACCAAAGCCGAAGAACGGCGGCTGCCCCCCACCTGCACCCATACCTGAATTCAACTGCTCCTGCTGCCAGTTGTTGGAGTTTTCTCCCCTTCCCCCTTTGCTTATTCCACGGCCACGGCATCTCCCTCCCTCCATGGTGGGATCTGCAGCGGTGGCAGCTAGACTTGGCGAGGACGGGGCGGCGACGGCGTTGGGTGGGGAGGAGGGGGTAGTGGAAACCCTAAACTCGCCCCGCCTTCTCCGCTTTTTATACTACTCCATAGCTGACTGTACCTGAGCTCCGCTTCGTCACCATGAAGCTGGAAAGCACCCTGGTGATCTGGACGCCTTTTCCCCCAAAAAATTTCCCGCTTTTTTGGCGCTCATCCTGCTCTGAATCACTCTGAATCCGCCAGCAAGCTCCATAACCAACACGGCTTCAGTTTCTTCAGAAACATTCATATCCTGCCTTGGCTGGAGCTCAGCAACCTCTCCATCAGACCCAGACTCTCTTGCGAATGAGCACGATAGAAGGCTTCCCATCGCACTCTCCTGGCCTTGAATCGCGAGGTCCTTGCCGCCAGTGCCCACGTGATCACCTCCGACGGCTGGGTGGCTCGATTTGGCGCAATCAGAGAGAGCTCCTCCTCCTCTGCGTGCATCAGAATGCGAGTCACAAGCTTCTGGGTTGATTCTGCGCCCCTCCTGGGCAGTCTCAACTCTCTCTGCAGCTTCCTGGTGAGATCCACAATCAACAGTTCTTCTGCCGCCCTCTCCGGTGTTGCTTCTCGCACACTCATGACCGGAGTGGTAGGAAGAGTAAGCTCGGGTTTCTCCTTCCATGCCCTCTGCAATCCTTAGTCCGCAATCCATATCCTGAAATTCTGCAACCTTCGCAACCAGCCAAATTTGCTTAGCCCACTCGTGACACTCGGGTCCAATTGCGCCACTGTTGCAGGATGCCCCAACTCTCAGTCCATGGCCGGGGCATGGGAGAGGTATGGCCAGGGGTCGGCCTCTTCTGAATCTGAAGGCGGCGCCGATGGCATCTTCCCCTCGATGCATTCCCATCTTGTCCGCCTCTATGGGTCTGTGCTCCTTGCCTCCGCCCGCGCCCAATTGACGAAATCCTTCGAAGAGGCGGTCGGGTGTGGCGTCCTCCTCTTCTCCTCCCAATTGCCCTCAAAATAGATCCTCCGCGCCAGATTGAGGAGCTCGTGATCCGCGTTGGCGCCATAGGTCTCAATTCCCCATGGTGCCCATACCTTCATCTTCGGATCTGGCTCCGCCTCCGCCTTTTGCTGCAGCGCCCTCCACTCCTTCACACAAAGGAGATAGGAGGATGCGTCGTCGCGGATCCGCGTGGCTCGCTCCGTCCACCTCCGCATCCTCGTCGCCTGCAGTGTCTTCGGCGACACCGGCCCAATCGGGCGCAGCATCTCCGGGAAGGCCCGGTAAACGAAGGGGGGAGGCATGTACGGGACCGTCGAGCCCGGGTGAGGAGGCGAGCACGTGGATCTGTCGATTCTCGGCATGGGGGCGGGGTGTAGGGCGGGGAGGCTCGCCGTCGCGGGGAAGTCGGCGGCGAGGCTCGCCGTCGCGGGGAAGTCGGCGGCGAGGTGGGGTGGGTGGGGTGGAGTCGCGGTCGCCAGAGCGAAGGGTGGGGTTAGTACCATGAGGGGATTGATTGTGGTTTTCTTACATTATTTTTTTGGCAAATAATGGTAAATTTTAATTCAATGAAAAATGTAACTTGCAATTTTCTATACACATTTCTAGAAGAACTGCAAGTTGCACTTTCTACTAAGTATCGCTTTTCAAAGTTGATTGGGACTTTACAAAAATCTCTCGGCTCAAAATTAGGAAAACCGTCACACATATTCACCGATGTGATTGTTTTTATTAAATATAAAAAATAACTTAGTTCATCTGGTTTCTTTTACATTTGCATGGGTGAATAATTTAGTTAAGAATAAATTAACTCTGGCTAATTAGCAATAATTCATGTTTTCCCTCTAACCACTAGAGGACACAAGTTAGAGCCCACAACTCTACGAACTGCCTTTTGAATTCAACGAACTAGTCAGAATGATACTCTTATACTCCCTCCGTCCCAAAATAAGCGTCTCAACTTTATACTAGCTCTAGTACAAATTTGTACTAAGCTCAAGACACTTATTTTAAGACGGAAGGAGTAGATAATAAAATACACAAGAAACAAGGTTACGGCCTGAGCAACCGGCATTTCTTCTTTCAGCCCAAAACGGCGAAACCACTCTTATTGAATTATGAACGATTAACCCCCTGTGTTACAGCAAACAAGTAGCGAATTGCGCACCAGCTACAGCTTTTCCTTTCGCCCCTCTAATTGCTTGATCAAAAACAGTGTCATGGCTAAAACAGAGGAATCCACAAACAGTGTCATGGCTAAAACAAAGGAATCCACAAACAGTGTCATGGGCTAAAACAAAGGAATCCACAGACAGTGTCATGGCTAAAACAGAGGAATCCACATGGCTAAACAATCAGTTGTACAATTAAATTGCAGAAGTTGATTCTTGTCTACAAATTACAGCAAGTGGAGCTTTGATGGAACAGTTTCAGAAGCCACTTCATATGGACTCTAGCATCTAAACATACAGTGAGAGGGAAACATTCCCCAGTTACTTGGTTCCTGACTAGGGCCATCTTGTTTGATTCTTCATTATCAAAAATCAACTTATTATGACAAAATTGCCTGATGCAATCAGCCCAAATAATGTTTATAGCTCACCCTCACATGCAGAAGGGGAGGTCTGTACATCACTAAACACATTAACATAGCAGAGCGTTCCTCCAGCTTCATCCGCGAACGTTATCTTCCTACGTTTCCTCGGTAATTCTGGATGCGAAGCAGCCTTCTTTCCCTCTAGTGTCTGTCATTAAGATTTTAACAATGTAAGCTGATAGTTCAGAAAGCACTTCAATACTGTGTATTAAACAATCTTAAAAGCAGAGATACCAACCAATATTTTACAAAAACGATTGCAATCTTTGTTCATTATTGTCAACCATTTCCTTGTAGTTCTCTCCACCTTTAATGCATCCTCAGATGCTGCTCTCATCTGTGAATGATAATTGTAAGATATCAGTAAAATATCTGATCAGACTAGAGTTGGGCCTCATCTACTCATAAAGCAGCTGTGAACTTCAGACAGTTCATATAGTATCATAATTCATCGGTAATTCATGACCTTACAATATTTTAAGCTCTGATAAGCTAAACAAGTCCCACCTAATTCAGAGGAAAAAAGGTAGACTTGTGCAAATTAATGCACAGACAGGAGAAAGCACATATTAAGCAGGAGTACATCAACAATTGATAAGGCATGTGATCTTTTCAGTCCAAATAGATGGTTTACATGAGAACCACAAATGTAAATCAATAATAATTCTGCTGTACAAGAAGAAACTAACTTTGTACAGATCATAGCATCAAATTACTAGTAACACAAGGAGTTTTAGCCTTATATTATGTACTATTATAAACAGAAGCAGCTGACAGGGAAAAAACAGAGGAACGCAGAAGACAAATCTTAAATACATATTTTTGTGCTCCAAATCAACATATGGTGCAACTTACCAAACAACAATTTTTGTGTTATTGTTGTATCATCAATCGGTTGCACAGCAGTAAAATCAAATGAGCTCACAGGTAACTGTTATATTTAATAATGTCTCACCTCGGCAGTGTTAAAATTAGGAAGCAAAGACTGTGCTTCTGATGACAAATTTTCGTCCACTAAACTTCTCATGTGCTTCAAGCTCCTGATAAGATTTGCTGCAATGCTTTCTATATCATGCATCTGCCTTTGTGAAAACTCAACAGCTTTCTCAGTGTCCAAAAGAACAGATGAACTTGTCAGCTCAGGAGATCGGGATTCTGTTGACTTAAGAACTCCTTTGCTTGTAAAGGAGACAGAAGTTCTGCTCTTAAGTTTCCTGTCTCTGGTTAATATAGATCGGTATTGCTTGGTTGTAATCTGAGGTAATGCTTGACTACTTGCATCACAATCTTCAAGATTAATCTTTCTCTCTGAAATGGTAATAGTAACATGAATAATAAGAAATACTATAATAATTAACCACTCTGCTAAAAAAATAAAAACACTACAGATGGCATAGATTGCTTACCAAGCCTTTGGACTCCACACAAATCGATACCAGCCAAAGCATTGCAAAACTTCTCCTGAGAAGTTGGTGACATAATCTGAAGAAAATAAAAGGATAGTTTAATGAGAAACTTGTTCATAACTATTCTTTGAAACTTGATTGAAAGAGCTCTGCAGACCTTTCTCTGGGACAACAGTTTTCTTGGAGTATGATCTTCAATTGATCCTTCGTCAATGAAAAAATCAGACATCCTAGTTTGCCCATCAGAAATTTCTTGTGTTTCTTCAGGATTAGAGGAGCTATCTGATATTGCATCTCCAGTTTCTCTTGATTCTTGATCATTAACAGATCTACAAATGTCAGCATTCATTGTACCACGTAACTGATCAATATCCGTTGATGACCCCTCCATGTTGGCAAGTAAGAGGCGGCCATCATGTGAAACATTTGCTGTGGTTGGTGAGCTCAGAGTCACAACAGAATCAGGAACTCCAACAGAAGTTTTTGATTCAAAACACTTCCGCTGCACATTATTATTCAGAGCACCATAAACTATATTTTCTAGCCGCCCATCTTGAGTGTCAAAATTGGCAGTATGAGCCAAATCAAGAGTCTTATCAAAAGCAAAATTGTAGCCTGTGGCTGCTTGTTCAACATTGATATGCAGTAATATGTCCTTTGTTTTCACACCATGGCAGACTAGTGAATCTAATTGACCCTCCACCGGCATCTGCACAACCTCCTCATGCGAAGTGCAAATCCTGTCTGTGCTTCCACATAAATCAGGTTGGATGACCACCGATGTGCACCTCACATCTGTGTAATTACTTGTATCATCTAAAGATTTATGATGGTTGCTCACTTCATCAATGGGACCTAGTGCAGAAAAATTGTTATTAGTCTTTTCTTGTTCCACACTGTCATACAAATGCGCTTTGGCTTCAGAAACATCTGCTTCAGTTGGTTGGGTGATGAAACCAGGCTGCTGTCCACATTCATTATCTTTGATGGGAAATTGATGCAGCACAACAGGTAAATGGTCACAGGGGTGTTCTGCAAGTACAGAACAAAAACAATATTTATCAATGTTTATGAAAAAGGGATCCAAAAAAGGCTTACTTCAAGAAAAAAGTACTAGCTGAAAGACAGAAGTCTGATCTTCAATATTGAGATAACAAAGAACTGGAATATAAGAAGTGTATTTTGTTTGGCTAACAATACTCACCAATAGCAATTGTCGAGTGCTCTTGATCTACAGCTCTTCTTTCAAGCTTCTGTGTCACTAAGTCATGCAGTCTTGACTCGAATAGGGAAGTTTGTACAGGACTAATTTCATCTCTCTTTGTTGATGTACCTAGTTTTGTAGCATGTGGAGAAGATGATGCATCCGTCCTTCTTTTCGCCTTAGAAGGGGTTATCTTTTCTTTCTTCTGTTTCAAAGCAATAAGAGGCTCATCAAGGTCAACTTCCTCGTTTGATCTTTCAACCCCAAGACCCCCACACTGAGACTGACCCTTAGTGCCAGATCCTTCAGAAATAGTTTTTGGAGCCTTCTTATTCTTAACTTTCAACCGAGTTCTTCGATCCTTGCGAGGCACACTGCAAGAATCTTCTTCACCGGAACTATCATCAACAGAAGCAACATTAAGTTCTGAGGGTGAAGGAGAGACAACTTGTTCAGAATCAATTATCTTAGTCTCAGAATCTTCTTCATAATCATCATTGTATATTACACGGGTGTTCTTGCACCTCTCAGATCTTCTGAGAGTGGAAACTATTTTGTGAGCCAAATCTACAGACATTGTGGCCAAATGACAGTCTACAGATTGAGTGCCTTATTTGTAGCCAAATCTACTCAGAGAAGTGAAGGTTAAAAGGATCCCTGTAGGCATTTAAAAAGGAGTTGTTATAATCAAGTAAATGTTGCGTATAAGCATCAATATCTTCACTAGAAATGAAGTCATCTTTCAAAACAGACTACCTGAAGAATCACAATATGTTTGAGAACACTGCAATTAGCTTGTGTATTCTTCATAAGAGAGCAGAAGAAGAAGAAAGAGCTTAACACAACATAAAAAAAACAGAACATACAATTGAAATCTTGTACTAATAAACCGTGCTTCCAGTGGGGAGATGAATGAAGAACATTGAACAGACAACTTTTACAGGGATGGGCAAATTGTAGCCTTTTATTACTAGTACAAAACAATCAATAATCACGAGTTCCTCGACAAGTCCCTCCTGCCCTGAGCCAAGAACCGTGCCTCCAGCGCCTGCTGTCAGCCCATGACCCACCCACCGGCCTAGAATGCTACGTAGGTCACAAAAATTACAAGAGTACTAGCCATGGCAGATTCAGAGTCAACGCAGCCCACACACAGATCCGCTACGATTCACTTCATCGGCCTGAGATGCGAAAAATAAACACAGATCTGGGCCCTGCCGGTACCTGAACCTGAAGAACCCCCGGCCCCGGGTAAATCGAGGGAAAGCCGCGGGACGGTCGGTGTCGAACTCGAAGAGGGCGTCCGGCCGCTCCGTCCGGGGAGGCGCTGACCTTGAGAAGGGATGGACTGAAAGACGGAGGGAGCGGCGGCGGGCGGAGATCTCGGTGTCGGAACTGGAAGAACCCTACTCTGCTTCCCGACTCTCGATACCGGCGTATGTATGAGGAGGATTGGCGCGGAGGGGGCAAAATTTGACTCTGGATATTGCCGGGCGGGGGAAAGTTGGCGCCAGGGTTGGCGGGAAAGGGGAGCAAAATTTTGTGGCGGCTGGCGGCAGCGCCGCGCTTCGACAGGGTTTTTTTGGACTTCGGCGGAGGAGAGAGACGTGGTGGGGACTGGGGAGGAGAGGAGAGGAGGAGAGCGCCCGCCGGGCTGCACGTCAGCCCAACTCATTGCTTCTGGGCCGGCCCATTAAGGGACGCGTTTAAGGGGCGGTTCTGCATTTGTTTTGTTTATTCTCCTTTTTCAGTTTTCCTTTTTGTTTTCACTTTTTTCCTTGGTTTTCTTTGTTTCTTTCTCGTTTTTATTATCACTTCTATGGATTTAAAAAATTTTATTCTTTTTCCTGACGGATGTCTACGTTTTTCATACGCATTATATATTTTTTCCTACATATCAGAAAAATAAATTATACATGTTTAATTTTAAAAAAAGTACATGATTGTCATTTTTAAAATGTATGTTTTCGTATCTACTCCCTCCGTAAACTAATATAAGAGCGTTTAGATCACTAAAATGGTGATCTAAACACTCTTATATTAGTTTACAGAGGGAGTACATAATACACATTGTACATTTTTTATACATATAAAAAATTATACACGTTTAACATTTTTAAATACATGACTATAATTTTCAAATAATTGTTTTGAACATTTTTAATACATGTTAAACATTTTAAAATACCCGTTCAAACAAATGTATGATACAAAACATTATTTGAAAACTGTGCAAACACTTTTTTACGAGCCATACCAAAAAAGAGTGATCAAGTTTTTTTTTTGAGACAATCACACGAAGCTTTTATTATGCCGTCACAATGTTTACAGGGACGAACCAAAGATTACCGGGGTGTCCTAACCAAACATGGCGACCCACCCCTAACTTAAAAGCATGTTTCGCTAGATTGTGAGCCTCGAAACTCGAGCTCCTAAATTCATGGGCAAAATTACAAAATAGTAAAAGTATTACTAGACTCTATGATTTCATGTATAATCGCTCCGTAACTTGTCATACTCTGATTCTTGATGTCGTCCACCACCACTTTGCGGTCAGAAGCTATATGTACCTTTTGTTCATTCAAATCCTGAGCGAGTGCTAACCCTCCCTTTGAGCCAACGCCTCCAATGTTGCAGCATCTCCAATTCCTTGAAGTTGACCACCGATGCCCCCAAGAAGTTTCCATCATGGTCCCGACAAAGAGCAGCAACCGCCCCTTCTCTGCATACCTCTAGTTGCTGCATCAACATTTATCTTGGATAGGCTCATCGGCGGGCTTTGCCATTGTCTCGGCCTCAAGATAGGCTGGGCGTTAGCATTTCTTTACGGTGCTGCAGTTGTCGTGAAGATCACTCAAATAAGCATTGATAAACTAGTGAGTGGACATAGGGCTAGTGAAAATATCTTCATATATTGCCTTCCTGCCGCTCTCCAAACAGCCCAGAGTGTTATAAATCAGTCTTACGAACTCTGGTTGAGACAGTGCATCATGCATCGCGAACAGCCAGTGCTTGGCATTTGCATCCGAGTTCAAACTAATCTGTTCCACCAAATGTTCATCCGATAATGCCCAAATGCACCTCGACATGGTGCCAGTCCAACAGTGCATGCCTCCACGAGTCCGGGATTCCACGCAAAGCACATAGGGGAGATTGTGACATGTGACGGTGGTGCAAAAGGTCGGCCGTAGGTACTGAGTGCTGGGCTAAACGCCATGCAAAAACTTTCCGCTTCGATGGAACCTTCGTATGCCACAGCGATGTCCACTCTTTTCCTTCCGACACCGCCTCTGAGATCCCAGCATTTTCTTCTATCCAATTCTCCCGCTGATATTTGGTGTTCAACACCATGTGATAGGCTGATTTGACTGAGAACGTGCCCCGGCGGTCCCCGCTCCAGGCCCAAAATCCTCGATGTTACGCGTGCACAGTGGGATAGCTAGGATTGCATCTGCATCAAAAGGCACAAAAATAGAACGGATGAGCTACTCTCTCCAAGTGGCCGTGGTGACATCAATTAACTCAACAACCCGAGTGGGAGGGTTTGCAACCAGCGAAGTGATGGGCCTATACGCGTGACCCCTAAGAGTGAGCAAGTGACTGAACTAACGAGGAAGTGACAGTCCTAACAGTCCGGCCCATACGCATGACCCCTTTAGGCGAGACAGATGCTAGTCTTGTTTTTTTCCTGAGAGTCTTGCTATAAGCGTGATATAGCATTCGCGTCTCATTAGGGTCTTTCAGCCTCTCCCATGCGAGCATAGCGGGCCGTGGCCCAACTTGGCGCTACACTTGGGTAGAGACTCACTTGCCCGTCTAGCTCACTGTTCTAAACAAAACTATTGGTTTTCAGCACAACAAACACCCCTCTGGTTTTCTACAGATTAAAAATAGTAAACTAAAAATTGCATATATAAAAACGTTCAAAGATTTTGAAAAATATTTGCGAATTTAAATGAGTTTGAAAAATTGCATTTGAAGAAGTTCATAATCTGAAGGAAAAAGTGAATTTCAAAAAAGTTCATGATTTGAAAATTGTTCATAAACTTGACAAAAGTTTCTCAATTTTAAAAAGTTCACGGATATGAAAAACATTCAAAAAAATAAAACAAGCAAAAAAAGAGAAAGAGAAAGTAAATTTGAAAAAGAAAAAACAAATAGAAAACCATAAGAAAAAAAACTATTGGAAGCTTCGAAAACCAGCCGGAAGCTTCCCAAAACCGGAATCAGTTTCTACTATGAGCCGACCCATTTACTATGGGGGTGTGCGCCCCATACAAAGCATCTATAAATGGGCCTTAAGTGCCAAATATCGTTTGCTGGTGTGGATTTTGTCGTTTGGTGCTCTGGACATATACACGGTTTTAGTTTCGAACTTTCTATGTGTTGGTTGTTTTCATCATCCTTTACCTACGTTTCCTTCTCTTGCAAGAAGGCCAAAGACCGTATATTAAAGACGATCAACTTTATTAGAACATCCTTACGGAAATTAAAAATTACACATAGGTATGTGAATAAATCAACGTCATCTTCCTCCTGCAATTTGTAGGCACGTTGTGAGTGAAAATTCAATACCGCCTCTGCACCTCCGAAGCACCATCAGAGTTGGGGAATTGTTGTTGATGCAGCGGCTAGAAAGTCGTCGGTTGGAGCCAAAAGACGTCGACGGCAACGATGTAGAACACATCGCCCTTCATGAGAAGAAGGTGACAAAATGGATTGGACAACCAACCCAGAGCTGATCAGACATTTTCAAGGGGACCTAACCTCACAAGTTGCACGATGATGCATAAACTAGCTGAACATCAAAAAGACTGAGAAGGAGTTCGAGGCCCAAGACACGAAGCGACGTTGCCCGCTCCACCAGAATATGCCTTTGAATTACATGCATGACACGAAGACACAAAATAGATCCAGCACTCTAGAAGAACAACGGGCATACAATCCCATGCCCATATGTATGATGTCGACGAGAACGTCGTCGGCGAGGTGGACGAGGAGTTGGGGAAACCTTATTCTTGATCCACATGACGCCACCATCGCCTCCACAATGCCACCATTGGGAAACCAAACTCAAACCCTAAGAGAGTCAGCTAGAGCGCCCAACACAAATCCGAGGTCCCGGAGCACGTGGTAGCAGCGGCGATGTAACATCCCAAATTTTCCAAAAAGTTAGGATGTTAATTAGTTAAATTAGAAAAAATAAAACTTGCTTGTGTTTCTTGAATATTAAACAAGAGAGAATTAAAGGACTTTCCCAAATATTAATTTTGGATCTTATTGGGATTTTATTATTAAAAAATCCATCTCAAGACAAAAATTAAATGAGAGAAGGTAGTATGACTAATTCAGTATAAAAAGGTTGGAATATTATAATATTATTTAAATATGTGTTTGGGAGTTCAAAAGTATTCTGGGAATTATTTAGAACCCTAAATTAATTTATAGGAAATTTTATAAAGATCAAAATACAGTTTATAAAAAATTGGGCTGGAAGTGTTTTCCTAAGCTCTAATTATTATGTCGATATCTATATCTATATCTATACTTCTATACTATATATATTATATATATTATTATTATACTATATAGTGTATGAGTATCGAAGCATATGCGCCGTTGGATCTTTCCTATCGGACGGCTGGCAATCAGGCTGTTGAAATCTTGAACAACGTGGCAGTGTAACCACCACCGGATTTTGTGATCCAACGGCCAGCGTCCAAGGGATTCAGTGGGCCTTAGCGTTGTACTGTGCTCCTGTGTGGTGGCAGGCTTTGAAAAGAAGATACAGAAAACGACTCAAAGAATCAGGAGTCTTCTAGGAGCCTCGGACCACGGCAATGCATACAGGGAAGCGCCGGATAAAAAAGAGTGTGCTAATATTAGCATCTATTCCAACCTATTCCATAAGTACTTTCCTTCTCACAAAGAAAGTTTGTAAGAGTTTGACTTCTCCCATGGCAATATTTTTTTAGAGCAGCTCTCTTGACAAAAAAGCAATGCATTGGGTGTCCTGAAAAGATTTGGCTACACCAAAGTGCAAGGGTGGGACGGGGTTTCGAGACCCGCATCTCTTTAATCTCGCCATGTTGGGCAAACACGGCTGGCGTTTCATCACCAACCCAAACTCGCTTTGGCTTTGTGCTCGAGTTCTGAAGGGTCGTTATTTCCCGGACACTGATTTCTTGCATGCTCAAGTCCCCAAGTCAGCGTCGGCCACTTGGAGGGCAATCGTGGCCGGAAGGAGTGCCCTAAATACTGGGCTAATATGCAGGGTAGGAGATGGATCCACCATCTCAGTATGGGAGGACAAGTGGATAACAGGCACGGTCTCCACGACACCAACTCTGAGGCATGCAGACACAGCTATTGATCGGGTGTTGGATCTAATTGATACCGATCATTGGACTTGGAAACATGATGTGGTGAGGGACAATTTTACCGCCCTGGATGCCGCTGCCATTCTTAACATCCCTATCAGGCAGGGTGGGGTGAAGATTTTCTCGCATGTGCATTTGATAAATCGGGGAATTACACTGTAAAGACGGCATACCGCACTCTAGTGACTCAGAACGAGCATTTGGCTCAAGAGGAAGGGGCGGCTACCGAAACCTCAACGGACGATCAACAGTTGTGGAAATCCTTGTGGAAATTGAATGTCATTCCCAAAGTGAGAGTATTCTGGTGGAGAGTGTTGCGTGGCATTCTCCCAGATGAGGTTACACTCAATTACAGACATCTTGCAGATATTCGACAATGCAAAGTGTGCTGTTCCAGGGAGGAGGATCTGAAGCATGCGCTAATACACTGCCCACATGCTCAACGCTTCTGGGAAGAGGCGTGGACTTGGCTGGGTCTTCGCTTGCCTCCTCTTCAGTCGGAAACGTGGGCGCGAGACATAACATGTCACCCACAATTCACTTCAGACAATCGTGCCAAGATCACTACCACTATGTGGTCCATTTGGCATTCCAGGAACCGTATTAAGCATGGCGACGAAGGGAGGAATCCCACAGCTACCATGAGATCTATCAAGGAAGCAATTTCCCTCTTACAGCTGCCACGGAAGGACACCCGGATTCTACCAGGTCACGGCTGGAGACCCCCTGACTTGGGTATGATCAAGATTACAAACGATGGAGCCCTAAACTTTGATGAAGGGCGGGGGGGGGGGGGGGGGTGGTGTGGGAGGAGTGGCTCGCTCCTCTACGGCCCTTTTGGGTTCATGGTGCAAACCATATATGGGGGTTTTAGACCCCTTGATGATGGAGTGCTTGTCCCTGCGAGATGGAGTCTGGTTTGCTTCGCTTCGAGGATTCCCGCATGTGATATGGAAGTCGACTGCTTGGAGCTGGTGAAGCTTTGGCAAAATCGCCACAATGCTCGGTCTATTGTGGCTCCTTTACTTCTAGAAATAGGAGAGCTATGTAATATTTTTTACCTCTTTCGATATTCAGCATGTAAATCGGTCGGCGAACCTTCCGGCGCATCTATGTGCCAAGCGTGCTTGCACATTGAATGTTATGGAAAGCTGGCTCGATGAAACCCCCAGCTTCTTGGTGACCAGCTTATTGGCTGACTGACCCAGGAATGCGTTTAATGAATAAAGCTCTCTGATTTTCCTGCAAAAAAAATAATATTAGCACCTGAGATAGACACAATGTTTTATCTATAAAGAATAAAGAAAGGAGAAAATGGAGAAAAACACATTTGCTGAGAGAAGGTGGACACGTTTCAAAACAAAAGGTGTACACCAATTTAACATGTCCGAGAGTATATTCTGAACAAAAAGTTCCGGGTGTACATATCGGTGCAAGCTTGAAATAGGACATAAAAGCTTGAAATACCAGATAATTAATATTGTTCATGCAAAAACAAATAATAAATTCTTTTGCAAAAAAAAAAACAAATAAGAAATTATATGTCAATTTCTGCCACTTCGGAAATTGCAATTTCTTGATGATGCGACTTGCACATCACAAGGATCTACAAAAATGTATACATCGACCCAGCCTTGCATATAGTGCATCTACCGGATGTGGATTGATTGAGTATATAACATCTTTTATGCAAATTTATTTATAAAAGGTAATCAATCATCATAGAAATAGTACCTCTTGCATTTAGAAAATATAACTTGCTGTCACATCTATTTTTGATGGTACAATTTTAAGTGATTAATTGTAGTGAAATAATATAAATATTCAGAGCTAAGTTATTTATGTAATCTTGACAATCTAAGTTGGCTGTACATGGGAGGCATGTGCCATTTGCTAGTATGTACTAGTATGTTTTTGTGTAACTTTCCAATATGTAAAGGTTTGATTTAAAGTTAGAAGTAGAAAATAAAAAAGGACATTATTAGAAAACCTAAATTATGTCACTCGGGTCGCAACCCAGTACTGCACGCCCTCAACTCGTAGCTATTCACCGCGTAGCCTCAAATCGACGTGGCTTCGCTCAAGCTCGGCTTCCCGGACCCCCAGTTTGGGTCGGCCAACGGTCGCTCTGCTGTTTATTTTTCTTTTCCTTTTTCTCTTTTTTTATTCTTTCTTTCATGTACTATTATACAAAGTTCATTGCGTGTTTATATACAAATTGTTCATCGTATATTTTAAGGAATAGTTCATCCTATATTAAGCAAATGTTCAAGATATTTTTTAAAAAAGATCATTGTGTATTTCAAAATTATTCAATGTATCTCACAAAATGTTCATTGTGTACTTTAAAATTATTCAGCATATATCACAAAATGTTCAATGTGTAAATATTGTTCATTGTATATCACAAAAAATTTCAATGCATTTTTAAATATTGTTCAGCATATATCACAAAACTATTCAGTGTATATTTTATAGATTGTTCATCTATATACAAATTCAATAAATGTTCGCAATTTCAAAGGGTTTTTCTGTTATTGTTTCTCAATTTTTTGATCACTTCTTCAAAAAATGTTCATGTTTTGTAAGTTTGTTTGAATTCAAAATTCGTTCGCTAATTTCCAACGTTTTTCATGTTTTTTTTAAATTGTTTGATTTTTTTCAAAAAATGCTGACTAAGTTGAAATAAAACGAAACTACCGCTGAACATACTCCTTAAGTTTAGTGTTGCACTTCACCTGTTGGACGCAGAGGGGCGTCCAGTAGGAGCTCTCGCGGCAGCCCAACCAACCCTTTCTTTGTTTAGCGAAAACAACTTTTGCCCCGTTATATATATATAAAGCAAATTTCATTTTTTGAGACATTTGTACATTTGTTCAACGCCTGTAAATGGGTCTGCCCTTTTGCGTGCCTCTTCAGCGAAAGCTGACGCAGAGGGGCGTCCAATAGGAGCTCTCACAGCAGCCTAACCAACCCTCTCTTCATTTACCGAATAAGGCTTTCGCCCCGCTTTATATATAAAGCAATGATCACCAACAATCCGATACAAATGCACGCCACCACAACACACGCATACACCTAAGGCAGGATACATATACGCTCAGCGCAACAACACCAACCCTAACACTAATGCCACCACGAGGAGATGAAGCCGCATACGATGAACCGTGGGCTCCAAGGCGGCACCTTCAGAAAGGTTACGACACCGGAGCGCCGCCACCGCCTGATCCGAGGATCAGAGTTTTCCCCGGAGCATCACGACGGGCTATGCGACGACGCCTACAAGAAGAGAACGAGCTTTGCCACCGCCGGTCCGTTTGAAGATAGAACAGGGTTTTCACCCCGGCCAACACTCACCGCCACCGAACGCCACTCCCCGGCAGCCACACCGCCCACACGGCCATGGCCACCATGCAACATCGAGCCACGGGCTATGCCCATGAGCACCGCGCTACCACCACCAGAGCTGCTGCCCCAACAACCAAGACCTTGACACCCCCGCACCCGAAACCCGCCGCTCCCCCAACCAAAGAGACGAACGGAAAGGCCCAGTGCTAAGACCCAATAGGTCAGCCAAAACTGGCCTCCATCGACCGTCCTACCACATCGATCGCGAGACATGTTCGGTCCTGCTGCACCGGGCGTGAGACAACGATGGATTGAAACTGGGAGAAGGCCAACTCTTCGACGAAAATAGTGCCAAGACGACAAGGAGAGGATCAAAGGCCACTCGGATCGACACCACCGCTGGAAGACCACCGAGAGCCCCATCCACCACTGCCACCGCCACGAGTAGCGGGTGCTGCACCACCCGCGGCGAGGATGAACACGACAGTAGCCTGCAGGCTCGGGGCGCCCAGATCTGGCCCGCCAGCCCCGGCTGACACCGCCTCATCCCCACCAATGCCTGGGCCTCCATGCCGTCGTAGAGCCCTGCCTGCCGCCCGCCGTGGAATGCCTCTGCTCCCCGCCACTGGGCCTCGTGGATCTGGCGCGCGCTGCCGCGCCCCAATGAGGAGAGGAGGAGATGGGTGGAGGTTGCCCAGGAAGACGCCCCGCCGCCGCCCTCACTGGAGCCCGCCCGGGCTTTGCCTCCGGCGAAGGCGAGACGAGAAGGGGGAGGGAGAGGACCTGGCGGCGGTGCTGGAGGAGTCGCCCCCGGTGTCGCTAGAGGAGGGCGACGCGGGGGTGTTTCTTTCTGAATTTTCCACCCTCTCTTCATTTCCATCGACCCGCAACCCTGGTCCAATCCTACTACTATGAATTAATAAATTTTGCGGTGCGGCGATTAGGATTGATGCCCTCACTAGTAGAAAACAAGGCTTTGGTTGGGGCCTGGCCAGCCCATTAGTCCCGGTTCAGTCACGAACCGAGACCCATGGGGGGCATACGTCCCGGTTCGTGCGGACTGGGGGCCGCCCGGGCCTCGTGGGGCATCTGTCCCGGTTCATCTGGACCCATTTGTCCCGGTTCCAGGCACGAACCGGGACCAATGGTCCTCGCTCCTGGCCCACAGACATTGGACCCGGTTCGTGGCTGGAACCGGGACATAAGGGGGGCCTTTAGTCCCAGTTCCTGCCACGAACCGGGACCAATGAGTTGCCTATATATACCCCATCGCCGCAGCAGAGCAGTCCACACTGCTCTGTTTTTTCTGGCCGGTGAGAGGAGAGCTTTGTGGTGCTCCAGCTCACCTCCTATGCACATGAGGTGTTCGATGAAATGGCCGAGCCACACTAGTTAAGCTTTCTCCTCTCAAAGCTCGACCTCCAAGCTCCATTTACTCTGAGATTTGTCTAGGTTTAGCGGTCCGTCACGTCCCGTCCCCGTCTTCACCGCCGTCAATCGCCCGCACCGATCTCGTCGCCCTTTGCAGCCTTGCAGGTTCGTCTACCCATGTCACTATCCCCCGCAACAAGTGACAACTCAGTAACGAGCATCGCTAAGAAAAGAAACTGGGAGATACCAATCAACATCGTTGCGGCAGTTCTTGTAGAGGCTAATCCATAATAGCTTACCTTTGAGAATCTCCCTGAAGCGTACAGGAATATTGCTTGGACATTTCAGTTTAGTCACACCACAATTAGGCTTGACATTTCAGTTCCGTGGAGCGCAAACGCACGCAGCTAGCAGCGGCAAGCCAACAACACACTCCTCTGAATCTGATCATGTCCACATGTAAATTTTTTGATTCATTCCCAATTTCTTTCTCTACTACCTAAAAGAACTGTAAGGTTCCGTCTCCCCTCTTACGTCGTTAGTTTCACACCGCGCGTGACTGATTTTTCTTCAGTCCTCCCTGCATTGGTTCTCCACATGGAAACCACTCCTAAAAAACCGACGCCAATTGATTCCCTGCCCTATCCCCACCTGTGTTCTGGCCGCCGCCAAGCTCCCCGATCTGGCGAACAAAATTAAAATTATGGAAAATATGGGATTAGTTGGGGATGGTAAACCAAAAGATTTTATTTATTTGGGGTGTTTTAAAAGGAAAAAGTAATTTTAAAATTTGATTAAATTTTTATTGTGGAACAAAAAATGTTTTAAAATTTTCAAGAGTTTAATTTTAAAAAGGGAAAGTTTGCAAATTTATCCCAAAAAAGGGGTTTTCAGTTTAAGGAAAAATTGGGGAAAAATGCCCAAAAAAAAAGGGGCCCCGCCCTTTAAGTCCAATTTAAACTCCGGAAGGTTTCTTGGTTCCTAAAGTGAACCGTAAATTACCGGGTAAAATTTCCCGGGGGTAAAAAAGGGGGACAGTCATTAGTGTAAAGATTTCCTTTGGGTTACCGCGGCCCTTTAAATTTTCCCAAAAAATTAAAAAGGGTTTAGGAACCCAAAGGGATGTTATGGGTGGGACAAAATTTGAAAAAGCCCGGGAAAAGTTGCCCTAAACCTTTTAAATTTTCCAAAAAAAATTGAAAAACTTTCCATGAAATTTTAAAAGTTTGGGGTGAAAGGTTTTTGGGTTTAAAATTTGGAATGTTTTTGTAAAACTTGGGGTTAATTTGGTTGGCCCAGTTTCTTAAAATAATGGAGGTTGAAATTAAAGGGGTTTTTTTTTTAAATTTTGCCCCAAGTTCCAAAAAAAAAATAATGGAAACTGTTTGGGTTGACAAAACCCCGAAGTAAATTAGGATAATTTGGATGGTTTTTAAACCATGCAAAGGGAAGAAAATTTCATAAGGAAATGGTTTGGAAAACCTTAAAACAAAAAGGGGCCGTTTTTGGGGAAAAATTTTGCGGGAAAAGGGGCCCGGCGGGAAAGTTTTGGAAAAAAAAAGGTTAAAAAAGAAATTTGGGTTGGGCCCAAGGGATTTCAAACTGGAAAAGGAAGGGGCGGTAAAAAATTTTTAAAGGTTTTTAACCCATGAGGGTTTAAACGGGTTTTAATGTTAAACAAAAAAATTTTAATTGGAATACAAAAGGAAGAAAAAGGTTTAATTTGGGAAATTTTATCCTTTTAAAAATTTTTACCAAAAAATGGGTTATTTGTTTGTTTGGAATTTCAAAATTAAATTTTGATTCCCCTTTGGGAAATTAAGGTTCTAATGGAAAATAGAGGTTTTTTTTAAAGTTTTGATCAAAAATTTTCCCAGAAAAATAAATGTTTTAAATTTTTATGAATCAGGAAAAATCATTTATTTTGGACATGAAAAGTTTAGAAAGGGAAACCTGGGCAATTGTTAAGAACCAAAAAAATTTGGGGAAATTGGGTTCAAAAGAAGGAAAATTTTTTGGGGAAAACCTTTTTGGGAAAATTTTTGGGAAGAAATTCGATAATTTGGGAGAATAGGGAAATTGGTTTTTTAAACCCCCGAATTTGGGGTTTCAAAAAAAAACCCCTTGTGGGGTAAATTTCTAAATTCCCCGGGAAACATTTGAGGGGTTTTTTACTTTTGAAAGGGTTTCCTTTCCCCACTATAGGGGAAACCAAACCCTAAAAATGTCCTTAAAGTTTTCAAAATTTGTATTTTTAAGAAACCCAAATTTAAATGGGAAATTTAATTTGACCCCCAGGGGATTTTTTCAGGGCTTTGGGTTTTAAAAAGTTTGGGGGGTTTCCCAAATTTAGTTGGCCAAAAGGGTTTTAACCCTTTTTTGGGCCCGGAAGCCCAAAGTTTCTGGGGCCCCAAAAATTGGGAAAGGTGGAATGGTTTAAATTTTAACCGCCCGGGGAAAGGCCTTTGGGGAAAAATTGGTTTAAGGTTTTTTGGGAAAAAAAGGTTTTGGAAACCCGGCCCTTGAAAATGAAAACATTAGGGGAAACCTTTAAAGGGATGTTGTGGAAATTGCCCCGGAAAGGGGAAGGATTTTAAAAAATGGGTAAAATAAACGATTGATTTTAAAACAAGGGTTTTATTTTAAATGAGGGCCCTTAAGAGGATTTTTAAGGGGGCCCGGGCTAATTTTCGGACACGGCCTAGTTGACTCGGATCATGTAATCACTTAGATGACCAGAGGGATGTCTATTCGAGTGGGAGTTCATAAGATGAACTTAATTATCCTGAACATAGTCAAAAGACCTTTTGCAAATTATGTCGTAAGCTCGCGCTTTAGTTCCACTGCTTAGATATGTTCCTAGAGAAAATATAGTTGAAAGTTGACAAGAGCGATTATGCGGACAAGAGATAGCTTATGTCCTTAATGCACCGCTTAGTGTGCTGAACCCCAAACGCCGCTTGTGGATGTTGCGTAACATCGGACATACACGCTTTGATAACTACGTGATAGTTCAGCTTAAACGGTTTAGAGTTGAGGCACCAAAGACGCTTTCAAACGTCATGAACATATGAGATGTTTCGAGGGCTGAAATTAGGTTTTCAGGCTCGTGCCCACGTCAAGAGGTATGAGACCTCCAACGATTTTCTTAGCCTACAAACTAAGGGAGAAAAGCTCAATCGTTGAGCTTGTGCTCAGATTGTCTGAGTACAACAATCACTTGAATCGAGTGGAAGTTGATCTTCCAGTGGGGATAGTGATGTTTCTTCAAAAGTCATTGCCACCAAGCTGCTAGAGCTTCGTGATGAACTATAAACATATCAAGGATAGAGATGATGATCCTTGAGGTATTCGCGTTGTTTGACATCGCGAAAGTAGAAATCAAGAAGGAGCATCAATTGTTGATGGTTGGTGAAACCACTAGTTTCAAGAAGGGCAAGGGCAAGAAGGGATACTTCATGAAACGGCAAAACAGTTGCTGCTCTAGTGAAGAAACCCAAGGTTGAACCCAAACCCGAGACTAAGTGCTTCTGTAATAAGGGGAACAACCACAGGGGCAGATTTACCCTAGATACTTGGTAGATGAGAAGGCTGGCAAGGTCGATAGAAGTATATTGGATATACATTATGTTAATGTGTTCTTTACTAGTACTCCTAGTAGCACCAGGGTATTAAGATACCGGTTCGGTTGCTAAGTGTTAGTAACTCGAAATAAAAGAGCTACGGAATAAATGGAGACTAGCTAAAGGTGAGTCGACGATATACGTTGAAGTGTTTCCAAGTTTGATGTGATCAAACATCGACGCCCCCTCTACCATCAAGATTAGTGTTAAACCTAAAAAATATTGTTATTAGGTGTTTATGCTGAGCATAGACATGATTGGATTATGTCTATCGCAATACGGTTATTCATTTAAGGAGAATAATGGTTACTCTATTTATTTGAATAATACCTTCGATGGTCTTGCACCTAAATAAATGGTTTATTGAATCTCGATCGTAGTAATACACATTTTCATGCCAAAAGATATAAGATAGTAATGATAGTACCACTTACTTGTGGCACTGCCATGTAAGTCATAAAACGCATGAAGAAGCTCCATGTTGATGGATCTTTGACTCACTGCTTTTGAAAAGTTTGAGACATGCAAACCATGTCTATTGGTGCATACGCATGAAGAAACTCCATGCAGATGGATCGTTTAGACTCACTTGATTTTGAATCACTTGAGATATGCAAATCATACCACATGGACAAGATGACCGAAAAGCCTCTGTTTCAAAGAAGATGGAACTAGATAGCAACTTGTTGGAAGTAACACATTTTGATGTGTGCAATCAAATGAGTGTCGAGGCATGCAAAGGAATATCGTTATGTTCTTAATTCACGATGATTCGAGTAGATGTTGAGTATATTTACTTGATGAAACACAAGTCTGAATTATTGAATGGTTCAAGTAATTTCAGAGTGAAGTTTAAAATCTTCGTGACAAGAGGATAGAATGTCTATGATATGATCATAGAGATGAATATCTGAGTTACGAAGTTTTGGCACACAATTAAGACATTGTGCAAATTGTTTCACAATTAATACCGCTCGAACACCATAGTGTGATGGTGTGTCCGAACATCATAGTTGCACCCTATAAGATATGGTGCGCACTATGATGTCTCTTATCGATTACCACTATCGTTCATGGGTTAGGCATTAGAGACAACCACACTCACTTAAATAGGGCACCACGTAATTCCGTTGAGACGACACCGTTTGGAGAAACCTAAGTTGTCGTTTCTTAAAAGTTTGGGGCTATGACGCTTATGTGAAAAGTTTCGGGTTGATAAGCTCAAACCCAAAGCGGATAAAATGCATCTTCATAGGACACCCAAAACAGTTGGGTATACCTCCTAATTCAGATCCGGAAGCAATAGGGATTGTTTCTTGAATCGGGTCCTTTCTCGAGGAAAAGTTCGTCTCGAAAGGTTGAGTGGGAGGATGGTGGAGACTTGATAAGGTTATTGAACCATCACTTCAACTAGTGTGTAGCAGGCACGTGGAAGTTGTTCCTGTGGCACCTACACCAATTGAAGTAGAAGCTTATGATAGTGATCATGAAGTTTTGGATCAAGTCACTACCGCACTTCGAGGGTGACAAGGATGCATACTACTTCGAGTGGTACAATAATCCTGTCTTGAAGGTCATGTTGCTAGACAACAATGAACCTACGAGCTATGGAGAAGCGACGGTGGGCCCAAATTCACAAATGGTTAGAAACCATGAAATCCGAGATAGGATCCATGTATCAAAACAAAGCATGGATTTTGGTGGACTTGCCCGATGATCGGCAAGCCATTGAGATGAATGGATCTTTAAGAAGAAGACGGACGGGACGGTAATATCACCGCTCTATGAAGCTCGACTTGTATGCGTAAGAGTTTTCACAAGTTCAAGGAGTTGACTACGATGAGATTCTCTCATTCAGAAGCGATGCTTAAGTCCGCCGAATCATGTTAGCATAAGCTGCATTTATGAAATCTGCGATGGATGTCAAAATGAGTTTCTTACCGCCAGAAGGAAAGGTTGTATGTGATACAATCAAAAGTTTTGTCGATCCTAAGGATGCTAAAGGTATGCTGGCTCCAAATGATCCTTTCTAAGGACCGGAGTAAGCATCTCGAGTTGGAATGTGTGCTTTGATGAGATGATCAAAGATTTTGGGTGTATACAAAGTTTATGAGAAACTTGTATTTCCAAAGAAGTGAGGGGAGCACTATAGAATTTTGATGAGTATATGTTGTTGACATATTGTTGATCGTAAATGATGTAGAATTTCCGAAAGCATATAGGGTTATTTGAAAAGTGTTTTCAAGTGAAGACCTGTATTAAGTTACTTGAACATTGAGCATCAAGATCTATAGTGATAGATCAAAAATGCTTAATGGTACTTTCAAATGAGCATATACTTTGACATGATCTTGAAAGTGTTCAAGATGGATCACCAAAGAAGGAGTTCTTGCCCGAGATGTAAGGTATGAAGTTAAGAGTTAAAGCTCGACCACGGCAGAAGAGAGAGAAAGGACGAAGGTCGCCCCTATGCCTTAGACGAGGCTCCACAATATGCTATGCCGGTACCGACCGAAGTGTGCCTTGCCATGAGTCACTATAAGTACAAGAATGATCCAGAATGGATCATTGGACAGCGTCAAAATTGTCCTTGGAGTAAATAAGGACATGTTTTCGATTATGGAGGTGATAAAGAGTTCGCGAAGGGTTACGCCGATGCAAGCTTTAACACCTATCCAATGACTCTAAGTAGCAAACAGGATACGATAGTGGAACAACCATTTGAATAGCTCCAAGTGGGGCGGAAGCAGATTTATAATATGACCTAGAAATTTGCAAAGCACACACGGAACTGAAAGGTTCGCACTCTGACTAAAACCCGCTGACTAAAACCTCTCTCACAAGCAAAACATGATCAAACCCTTAACTCATTGAGTCTTAATCACATGATGATGTGAACTAGTTTACGACACTAGTAAACTCTTTGGATGTTGGTCACATGGCGATATGACCTATCAGTGTTAATCACATGACGATGTGAACTAGATTATTGACTCTAGTGCAAGTGGGAGACTGTTGGAAATATGCCCTAGAGGCAATAATAAATTAGTTATTATTATATTTCCTTGTTCATGATAATCGCTTATTATCCATGCTATAATTGTATTGATAGGAAACTCAGATACATGTGTGGATACATAGACAACACCATGTCCCTAGCAAGCCTCTATTGGCTAGCTCGTTGATCAATAGATGGTTACGGTTTCCTAACCATGGACATTGGATGTCATTGATAACGGATCACATCATTAGGAGAATTATGTGATGGACAAGACCCAATCCTAAGCCTAGCACAAAGATCGTAGTTCGATGCTAAAGCTTTTCTAATGTCAAGTATCTTTTCCTTAGACCATGAGATTGTGCAACTCCGGATACCGTAGGAATGCTTTGGTGTACCAAACGCCACAACGAATCGGGTGGCTATAAAGGTGCATTACAGTATCTCCGAAAGTGTCTGGGTTGGCACGAATCGAGATCGATTTGTCACTCCGTAAACGGAGAGGTATCTCTGGCCCACTCGTAGGACATCATCATAAAGTGCACAATGTGACCAAGGGGTTGATCACGGATGATGTGTTACGGAACGAGTAAAGAGACTTGCCGGTAACGAGATTGAACAAGGTATCGGATACCGACGATCGAATCTCGCAAGTACAAATACCGCTAGACAAAGGGAATTGAATACGGATCGATTGAGTCCTTGACATCGTGGTTCATCCGATGAGATCATCGTGGAACATGTGGGAGCCAACATGGGTATCCAGATCCCGCTGTTGGTTATTGACCGAGAACGCCTCGGTCATGTTCTGATGATTCCCGAACCCGTAGGGTCTACACACTTAAGGTTCGGCGACGCTATGGTTATAAAGGAAGTTTGTATGTGGTTACCGAATGTTGTTCGAGTCCCTGATGAGATCCCGGACGTCACGAGGAGTTCCGGAATGGTCCGGAGGTAAAGATTTATATATGGGAAGTCCTATTTTGGTCGCCGGAAAAGTTTCGGACTTTATCGGTATTGTACCGGAGTGCCGAAGGGGTCCGGGGTCCACCGAGGGGTCCACCTGCCTGGGGCCACATGGGCTGTAGGGTGCGCCTTGGCCTATATGGGCCAAGGGCACAACCAGCCCCAAGAGGCCCATGCGCCAAGGAAACTTGGGGAGGGAAGAGTCTCAAGGGGAAGGCACCTCCGAGGTGCCTTGGGAGGATGGACCTCCCCTCTCGGGCCGCACCCTTCCTGGAGGAAGGGGCAAGGCTGCGCCCCCCTCTCCCTTGCCCCTATATATAGTGGAGGGAGGAGGCATCCACACCTGAGCCCCGGCGCCTCCCTCCTCCCGTGACACCTCCTCCTCTCCCGTAGGTGCTTGGCGCGGCCCTCGCAGATTGCCACGCCTCCACCACCACCACGCCTGTGTTGCTGTTGGATGGAGTCTTCTCAACCTCTCCTCTCTCCTTGCTGGATCAAGGCATGGGAGACGCCACCGGCTGTACGTGTGTTGAACACGGAGGTGCCGTCTGCTCGCACTAGGATCATCGGTGATTTGAATCACGACGAGTACGACTCCATCAACCCTGCTCACTTGAACGCTCCGCTTAGCGATCTACAAGGGTATGTAGATGCACTCTCCTTCCTCGTAGCTAGAATCTCCATAGATTGATCTTGGTGATGCGAGAAAATTTTGAATTTCTGCCACGCTCCCAACAAAGGGCATCATGAGCTAGGTCTATTGCGCAGATTCTTTGCACGAGTAGAACACAAAGTAGTTGTGGGCGTTGATGATGTTCAATATGCTTACCGCTACTAGTCCAATCTTGTTTCGACGGTATTGTGGGATGAAGCGCCCGGACCGACCTTACACGCATTTTACGTGAGACAGTTCCACCGAACGACATGCACTTGGTGCATAAGGTGGCTAGCGGTGCCGCCTCCCACTTTAGTCGGAACGGATTCGATGAAAAGGGTCCTTATGAAGGGTAAATAGCAATTGGCATATCACGTTGTGGTTTTATGAGGTAAGAAACGTTTGCTAGAAACCCATAGCAGCTATCAGAAACATGCAAACAACAATTAGAGGACGCCTAACTTGTTTTTGCAGGGTATGCTATGTGATGTGATATGGCCAAGAAGAATGTGATGAATGATATGTGATGTATGAGATTGATCATGTTCTTGTAATAGGATTCACGACTTGCATGTCGATGAGTATGACAACCGGCAGGAGCCATAGGAGTTGTCTTTATTTATTGTATGACCTGCGTGTCATTGAACAACGCCATGTAATTACTTTACTTTATTGCTAACCGGTAGCCATAGTAGTAGAAGTAATAAGTTGGCGAGACAACTTCATGGAGACACGATGATGGAGATCATGATGATGGGGATCATGGTATCATGCCGGTGACAATGATGATCATGGAGCCCCGAAGATGGAGATCAAAAGGAGCAATATGATATTGGCCATATCATGTCACTACTATATTGATTGCATGTGATGTTTATCATGTTTATGCATCTTGTTTGCTTAGATCGACGGTAGTAAATAAGATGATCCCTTACACCAATTTCAAGAAGTGTTCTCCTCGACCGCGCACCGCTGCTACAGTTCGTCGCTTCTAAGCATCACGTGATGATCGGGTGTGATGGATTCTTACGCTCACATACAACGGTGTAAGACAGATTTACACAGCAAAAACACTTGGGGTTAACTTGACGAGCCTAGCATGTACAGATATGGCCTCGGAACACAGAGACCGAAGGTCGAGCATGAGTCGATAGTAGATACGATCAACATGAAGATGTTCACCGAGTGACTAGTCCGCCTCACGTGATGATCGGACACGGCCTAGTTGACTCGGATCATGTAATCACTTAGATGACCGAGGGATGTCTATTCGAGTGGGAGTTCATAAGATGAACTTAATTATCCTGAACATAGTCAAAAGACCTTTTGCAAATTATGTCGTAGCTCGCGCTTTAGTTCCACTGCTTAGATATGTTCCTAGAGAAAATATAGTTGAAAGTTGACAAGAGCGATTATGCGGACAAGAGATAGCTTATGTCCTTAATGCACCGCTTAGTGTGCTGAACCCCAAACGCCGCTTGTGGATGTTGCTAACATCGGACATACACGCTTTGATAACTACGTGATAGTTCAGCTTAAACGGTTTAGAGTTGAGGCACCAAAGACGCTTTCAAACGTCATGAACATATGAGATGTTTCGAGGGCTGAAATTAGGTTTTCGTGCTCGTGCTCACGCCAAGAGGTATGAGACCTCCAACGATTTTCTTAGCCTACAAACTAAGGGAGAAAAGCTCAATCGTTGAGCTTGTGCTCGATTGTCCGAGTACAACAATCACTTGAATCGAGTGGAAGTTGATCTTCCAAAGGGGATAGTGATGTTTCTTCAAAGTCATTGCCACCAAGCTGCTAGAGCTTCGTGATGAACTATAAACATATCAAGGATAGAGATGATGATCTTGAGGTATTCGCGTTGTTTGACATCGCGAAAGTAGAAATCAAGAAGGAGCATCAATTGTTGATGGTTGGTGAAACCACTAGTTTCAAGAAGGGCAAGGGCAAGAAGGGATACTTCATGAAACGGCAAAACAGTTGCTGCTCTAGTGAAGAAACCCAAGGTTGAACCCAAACCCGAGACTAAGTGCTTCTGTAATAAGGGGAACAACCACAGGGCAGATTTACCCTAGATACTTGGTAGATGAGAAGGTGGCAAGGTCGATAGAAGTATATTGGATATACATTATGTTAATGTGTTCTTTACTAGTACTCCTAGTAGCACCAGGGTATTAAGATACCGGTTCGGTTGCTAAGTGTTAGTAACTCGAAATAAAAGAGCTACGGAATAAATGGAGACTAGCTAAAGGTGAGCTGACGATATACGTTGGAAGTGTTTCCAAGTTTGATGTGATCAAACATCGCACGCTCCCTCTACCATCAAGATTAGTGTTAAACCTAAAAAAATATTGTTATTAGGTGTTTGCGTTGAGCATAGACATGATTGGATTATGTCTATCGCAATACGGTTATTCATTTAAGGAGAATAATGGTTACTCTATTTATTTGAATAATACCTTCGATGGTCTTGCACCTAAATAAATGGTTTATTGAATCTCGATCGTAGTAATACACATTTTCATGCCAAAAGATATAAGATAGTAATGATAGTACCACTTACTTGTGGCACTGCCATGTAAGTCATAAACGCATGAAGAAGCTCCATGTTGATGGATCTTTGACTCACTGCTTTTGAAAAGTTTGAGACATGCAAACCATGTCTATTGGTGCATACGCATGAAGAAACTCCATGCGATGGATCGCTTAGACTCACTTGATTTTGAATCACTTGAGATATGCAAATCATACCACATGGACAAGATGACCGAAAAGCCTCGGTTTCAAAGAAGATGGAACTAGATAGCAACTTGTTGGAAGTAACACATTTTGATGTGTGCAACAAATGAGTGCCGAGGCATGCAAAGTGAATATCGGTATGTTCTTAATTCACAGATGATTCGAGTAGATGTTGAGTATATTTACTTGATGAAACACAAGTCTGAATTATTGAATGGTTCAAGTAATTTCAGAGTGAAGTTTAAAATCTTCGTGACAAGAGGATAGAATGTCTATGATATGATCATAGAGATGAATATCTGAGTTACGAGTTTTGGCACACAATTAAGACATTGTGCAAATTGTTTCACAATTAATACCGCCTGGAACACCATAGTGTGATGGTGTGTCCGAACATCATAGTTGCACCCTATAAGATATGGTGCGCACTATGATGTCTCTCTTATCGATTACCACTATCGCTCATGGGTTAGGCATTAGAGACAACCACACTCACTTAAATAGGGCACCACGTAATTCCGCTGAGACGACACCGCTTGGAGAAACCTAAGTTGTCGCTTTCTTAAAAGTTTGGGGCTATGACGCTTATGTGAAAAGTTTCGGGTTGATAAGCTCAAACCCAAAGCGGATAAAATGCATCTTCATAGGACACCCAAAACAGTTGGGTATACCTCCTAATTCAGATCCGAAGCAATAGGGATTGTTTCTTGAATCGGTCCTTTCTCGAGGAAAAGTTCGTCTCGAAAGGTTGAGTGGGAGGATGGTGGAGACTTGATAAGGTTATTGAACCATCACTTCAACTAGTGTGTAGCAGGGCACAGGAAGTTGTTCCTGTGGCACCTACACCAATTGAAGTAGAAGCTTATGATAGTGATCATGAAGTTTTGGATCAAGTCACTACCGCACTCGAGGGTGACAAGGATGCATACTACTCGAGTGGTACAATAATCCTGTCTTGAAGGTCATGTTGCTAGACAACAATGAACCTACGAGCTATGGAGAAGCGACGGTGGGCCCAAATTCGACAAATGGTTAGAAACCATGAAACCGAGATAGGATCCATGTATCAAAACAAAGCATGGATTTTGGTGGACTTGCCCGATGATCGGCAAGCCATTGAGATGAATGGATCTTTAAGAAGAAGACGGACGTGACGGTAATATCACCGCCTATGAAGCTCGACTTGTGGCGTAAGAGTTTTCACAAGTTCAAGGAGTTGACTACGATGAGATTCTCTCATTCAGTAGCGATGCTTAAGTCCGCGGAATCATGTTAGCATAAGCTGCATTTATGAAATCTGCGATGGATGTCAAAATGAGTTTCCTTACCGCCAGAAGGAAAGGTTGTATGTGATACAATCAAAAGTTTTGTCGATCCTAAGGATGCTAAAGGTATGCTGGCTCCAAATGATCCTTTCTAAGGACCGGAGTTTCTAGATATAAACCGAAAGGTTAGGTGGCTTTAACCTTGAATGTCTAGAGAAAATAAGTGAAATTGAATAGCTATGGCGGAAGAGATTAATTATGCCTAGAATTGTAACAACGTGAAGTTCATCGATAAACCTGATAACTCTTGCAAACTGATCAAACCCTAACTCATGACTATAATGTGAGGCTATTAGCATGTAACCGAGTTGGACCAAACCATTTTAACAAAGGAAAGTACCTAGTGCATGGGAATTTGAATGTGAGATTAAATGTATATTTTTCCGTCATGAAACGCAATTTCCATGCTATAATTAGATAGGAATATAGTTGGTTGACACCAGTAACCAGGCTCTTGTTGATGGTTGGAACCATGCAGAGCAGAAAGGATACTCATAGGAAAATGTTGGAAAACCCAATTAACCACCAAGATGTGTTCGATAAGCAAGCAATACTTTCTTGAATGAGAGTGCAAGGTCGTAGAAGTTTGTTACAAAGAAGTGGTCTTAAGTCTTAGTACCCAAGGTTGGGTTCAAGTGTTGTACCAAAGAGAGGATTGGGCCACTGGAAAAAGTGAATTCCAAGGTTGATCAATGAGTTACACAGTAAGGTTTAAAATTGAAAGGTTATAAGACATTAATCAAACCAAGGATTATAGGAGATATTTACTCTTTATGATAACTCGTGGCTTGAAAATGGTATCGAGTGTTTATTCCAAATGTTATGATTCCACCGGGCTCATTAGTTAAGCATGAAAAGAGTTTGATTGGTACCGTGGTTGAGCCATGAACCGGCTTGGATGCGAGAAAATTAATATGGAGTCCTATTTGTCCGAAATTTTAAATCCGAAAGATGCCAAGGCCGGGTCAGAGGGCAGTGGGCACTGGTGGGGTCCTTATGGCAACAAAGCCCGAGGCCATGCCGAAACTTGGGAAAGAGTTCGAGGGAATCTGGAAGGATTTGGCCAATTCGAGGAAGGGGCCCCCCCCTTTTATATATGAGGAAAAGGCCCCTTGACATCTTTCCTATCTGGCCCAATTGGTCCACACAAGTGTGTTGGATGATTCTACCTTCCCTCCTCTGGAAGGCATGGAGACCACCCTACTTAAAGGACCGGCTGACGACACGTGAGAACCAAGGTCCCCTTCTTAAGTTGCTTAGCATTAAAGGTTGTGATACTCCCCGCGATAAGATTCTGGAAAAATTGTTCTCCACGCCCAACAAGGGTTGACGGTCTTTGGAATTCTTGGAAAAAGAGTGGGGTGTGGTTATAGTTATGAATCAACTGTTGAGGGGAGAAGGCCGCACCTACACCATTTCAGAAGTCAGAAATGCACTTATAGGTGCAAGGTGCCCTCCCAAGGGACATCGGAAAGGTCTTGAGGAAACAAGCACAGCTTGGTTTGGGGAAACGTTGTAGAAACCATGACAGTAAACATGAACAAAAAAGGCATGTTTTGGTGTTGATGATGGCAAGAAATGGATGAATGATTTAGAAGAGACGCGTAATAATCAGAGCTGCGAGAGTTACAACCAGGATAGGAGTTTCTTATTTAGATGCTGTCTGAAACCATGTAATACTTATTTATGAACGGCATGTGTAAAATAGTTACCTTAGGAAAGTGATGGAATCAATTGGGATCAGGATCCTAAATATGCTGGCCCGATTCAAGGACATAGATATTGGCTTATGATACAAGATTTTGGTTTATCAGTTTATGACTTTTTCAGATGGGAGAATAGAATTTAAAATTTGAATGTTTCCAGTGACGCTTGGTTAAGTCAGGAGACGGTATATTTACTACACAAGGTTAAGGATTAACAAAAACTTTACTTCCAATGACATTTGGGAAACAAGAATCAGATGATCGAAGAGATCGCAAAGAGAGTTAGAGTAAGTCGCCACGGAGAGGAAGCAGTGCCTATGCCTTAGACCGAGGTTCATTATGGAGTCAAGTGCTTTTCCGACATAGTCAAAAGACCGAAATATGCAGCTGCATTCCTGTAATACAGAAATTATTGAAAGTTGAAGAGCGATTATGGACAGAGATATTATGTCCATGCACCGCAGGGAACCCCAACGCGTTGTGGATGTAACATCAACACGTTGATAACTACGATAGTTCGTAACGGTTTAGAGTTGAGGCACCAAGCTTTCAAACGTCGAACATATGAGATGTTTCGAGGGCTGAAATTGTTTCGCTCGTGCCACGCCAAGAGGTATGAGACCTCCAACGATTTTCTTAGCCTACAAACTAAGGAGAAAAGCTCAATCGTTGAGCTTGTGCTCGATTGTCCGAGTACAAATCACTTGAATCGAGGAAGTTGATCTTCCAAGGGATAGTGATGTTTCTTCAAAGTCATTGCCACCAAGCTGTAGAGTCGGATGAACTATAACATATCAAGGATAGATGATGATCTGAGGTATTCGCTTGTTTGACATCGAAGTAGAAATCAAGAAGGAGCATCAATTGTTGATGGTTGGTGAAACCACTAGTTTCAAGAAGGGCAAGGAAGGATACTTCATGAACAAAAGTGTTCTAGTGAAGAAACCCAAGGTTGAACCCAAACCGAGACTAAGTGCGTTAAGGAACAACCACGGGCGATTTACCCTAGATACTTGGTAGATGAGAAGGTGGCAAGGTCGATAGAAGTATATTGATATACATTATGTTAATGTGTTCTTTACTAGTACCCTAGTAGCAGGGTATTAAGATACCTTGTTGCTGTGTTAACTCAAATGAGCTACGGAATAAATGGAGACTAAAGGTGAGCCGATATTGTTAGTTCGTTTGATGTGATCAAACATCACGCCTCTACCATCAAGATTAGTGTTAAACCAAAAAATTTATTGTTTTATGCTGAGCATAGACATGATTGGATTATGTCTATCCATACGGTTATTCATTTAAGGAGAATAATGGTTACCTATTTATTTGAATAATACCTTCATGGTCTTGCACCTAAATAAATGGTTTATTGAATCTCGATCAGTAACATTTTCATGCCAAAAGATATAAGATAGTAATGATAGTACCCTTACTTGTGGCACCCATGTAAGTCATAAACGCATGAAGAAGCTCCATGTTGATGGATTTGACTCACTCTTGAAAAGTTTGAGACATGCAAACCATGTCTATTGGTGCATACGCATGAAGAAACTCCATGGATGGATCGCTAGACTCACTTGATTTTGAATCACTTGAGATATGCAAATCATACCACATGGACAAGATGACAAAGTGTTTCAAGAAGATGGAACAGATAGCAACTTGTTGGAAGTAAACATTTGATGTGCATAAATGAGTGGAGGCAGGAATATCTATGTTCTTAATCCGATGATTCGAGTAGATGTTGAGTATTTACTTGATGAACACAAGTCTGAATTATTGAATGGTTCAAGTAATTTCAGAGTGAAGTTTAAAATCTTCGTGACAAGAGGATAGAATGTCTATGATATGATCATGAATATTATTGAAGTTTCACACAATTAAGACATTGTGCAAATTGTTTCACAATTAATACCCCGAACACCATAGTGATGGTGTCCAACATCATAGGCACCTATAAGATATGGTGCCATATGTTCTCTTATCGATTACACTATCGCATGGGTTAGGCATTAGAGACAACCACACTCACTTAAATAGGGCACCACGATTGCTGAGACGACACCGCTTGGAGAAACCTGTTGTCGCTTAAAGTTTGGGCTGACGCTTATGTGAAAAGTTTCGGTTGATAAGCTCAACCCAAAGCGAAAATGCATCTTCATAGGACACCCAAACAGTTGGGTATACCTCCTAATTCAGATCCGAAGCAATAGGGATTGTTTCTAATCGGTCCTTTCGAGGAAAAGTTCGCTCGAAGGTTGAGTGGGAGGATGGTGGAGACTTGATAGGTTATTGAACCTACTCAGTGTGTAGCAGGCCGAAGTTGTTCTGGCACCTACACCAATTGAAGTAGAAGCTATGATAGTGATCATGAAGTTTTGATCAAGTCACACGCATTAGGGTGACAAGGATGCATACTACTGAGTGGTACAATACTGTCTTGAAGGTCATGTTGCTAGACAACAATGAACCACGAGCTATGGAGAAGCGAGGGCCCAATTCCAAATGGTTAGAAACCATGAACGAGATAGGATCCATGTATCAAAAAGCATGGACTTTGTGGACTTGCCGATGATCGCAAGCCATTGAGATGAATGGATCTTTAAGAAGAAGACGACGGACGGTAATATCACCCTATGAAGCTCGACTTGTGAAGAGTTTTCACAAGTTCAAGGAGTTGACTACGATGAGATTCTCTCATCGAGCGATGCTTAAGTCCGCGAATCATGTTAGCATAAGCTGCATTTATGAAATCGCGATGGATGTCAAATGAGTTTTACCGCGAAGGAAAGGTTGTATGATAAAAAAAAAAAAAAAAAAAAAAAAAAAAAAAAAAAAAAAAAAAAAAAAAAAAAAAAAAAAAAAAAAAAAAAAAAAAAAAAAAAAAAAAAAAAAAAAAAAAAAAAAAAAAAAAAAAAAAAAAAAAAAAAAAAAAAAAAAAAAAAAAAAAAAAAAAAAAAAAAAAAAAAAAAAAAAAAAAAAAAAAAAAAAAAAAAAAAAAAAAAAAAAAAAAAAAAAAAAAAAAAAAAAAAAAAAAAAAAAAAAAAAAAAAAAAAAAAAAAAAAAAAAAAAAAAAAAAAAAAAAAAAAAAAAAAAAAAAAAAAAAAAAAAAAAAAAAAAAAAAAAAAAAAAAAAAAAAAAAAAAAAAAAAAAAAAAAAAAAAAAAAAAAAAAAAAAAAAAAAAAAAAAAAAAAAAAAAAAAAAAAAAAAAAAAAAAAAAAAAAAAAAAAAAAAAAAAAAAAAAAAAAAAAAAAAAAAAAAAAAAAAAAAAAAAAAAAAAAAAAAAAAAAAAAAAAAAAAAAAAAAACCCCCCCCCCCCCCCCCCCCCCCCCCCCCCCCCCCCCCCCCCCCCCCCCCCCCCCCCCCCCCCCCCCCCCCCCCCCCCCCCCCCCCCCCCCCCCCCCCCCCCCCCCCCCCCCCCCCCCCCCCCCCCCCCCCCCCCCCCCCCCCCCCCCCCCCCCCCCCCCCCCCCCCCCCCCCCCCCCCCCCCCCCCCCCCCCCCCCCCCCCCCCCCCCCCCCCCCCCCCCCCCCCCCCCCCCCCCCCCCCCCCCCCCCCCCCCCCCCCCCCCCCCCCCCCCCCCCCCCCCCCCCCCCCCCCCCCCCCCCCCCCCCCCCCCCCCCCCCCCCCCCCCCCCCCCCCCCCCCCCCCCCCCCCCCCCCCCCCCCCCCCCCCCCCCCCCCCCCCCCCCCCCCCCCCCCCCCCCCCCCCCCCCCCCCCCCCCCCCCCCCCCCCCCCCCCCAAAAGTTTGGGTTTCCAAACTTAAGGAGGGAAAGGTTTTTTGGAAGGGTTTTATTAAATTAATTTGGGTTTAAAAGTAAAAATTTGGGTTTTCAAAGTTTTGAAAACTTGAAATTTAAGTGTAAAAAATTTTGAAAGATTTTTTGAATAGTTTAAAGAAAACGGGAAAAAAGGGTTTTAAAATTTTAAAAGCTTAAAGTTTAAAACTTAAGTCTTATGGATAAAAAAAAAATTTCAAAAATTTCCAAAAATTCTTGAGTTAAAAGGAAGTTTGAAAAAGTTTCCCAGGGAAGGGAGAAAAAACCGCCAAAGAGAAAAAACAAGTGGCCCTTTGAAGGGCTCCAAGGGCCCAAAAAAACCGAAATGGCATTAAAAAAGGGCAAAAACCCGGAAAAAAAATTTTTTGGGAAAAAAGAAAACCCGTTTGGTTTAAAATTTTAAAGGGACGCTATAAACCTTTTGAAACTAAAAAACGTTTAATAAAAATTGAATAGAATGGTGGGAAAAATAGCCAAAATTTAAAAAAAATTTTAAAAACCCTGAAAAAGTTTTACTTTAAAAAAAAAAACCCAAATTTATTTTCCCCATGTTTAACCCTTTTAGGTGTAATTTTTTTTCCAAAGGGGGACTTGATTTTAAAAGGGATAAAATTAGAAATTATTTGCAAGAATTTAAATACCAAAGCTAATTAAAAATTTTTTAATTTTTTCAGAAACTTTTTTAACCTTAAATTGTTTTAAACCCAAATTTGTGGAAAGGAAAACCGGGGGGCTTAAGGTCCCTTTAAAATAATGGGGTTTTAACCGAAAAGGAGGGTTTCCCCAAATTTCTAAAATTAAGTACCCTTAACCAAGAAAAGGGTAAAAGGGTTTTTCCAACAAACCCCCGGTGAATTCGGATCCCAAATCGGGTGACAAGGTTGATTTGGGGCAAAGGGGTTACGGCCCGAAATCATTTGGGGACCAAAGGGGTTTGATCCGTGGTTAGGGAGAGAAACCCGGGAAAGGTGAACCCAATTAAACAAGGAAATTGAAAAAAGTTTTAGGGAAAAATTGGTCGAGGGGCCCGGGCAAGGGGTTTCGGGCAGTGAAAATGGGAAACCGGGTCCCGGGTTTGCGGGCCCCCATGGGTTTGCCCGGGCCGGGTTCCAGGCCCTTTGTTTGGGGAAAAGGTTGGTTTATGGCCCACCAAAAGGCCCGGGCGCAAGGGGAAAAGGGGGGAAAGGTTAAGGGGGAAGCCTGGGGAAATTTCGGGTGAAAAAGGGGGGGAGTTTTTCCCAAAAGGGGGGGGGATTTAAAGCGGGGGCCCCCCCCGGGCCCTCCCCCCTTTGGGGGGGGCCTTGGCCCAATGCCCCCAAAAAACCCCCCCCCGGGCTTTGGGGAGGAGGCCCCCCCCCCTTTTGGGGGAGGGGGCCCCCCCCGGGCCCCCCCTTTGAAAACCCCCCTCCCCTTTGGGCTTGGGGGAGGAGCCCAAACCCCCCCTTTTCCCCCTTGGGACTCCCCCTTTTTTCCCCCTTCCCCGAGGGAGCCCAAATTTTTGTGTTGAAATTTCCCCCCCTGGACAGGTTTTCACGGGGGAAAAACCAAATTGGCCGTTCCAAAGGGTAGTATTTAATCCCTTTTCGATAAACCCTTTTACTTTTGGGGAAAAGGTTTAAGCCCCCCGGGTGTAGGTCTCCAAATTTTCCGGGACCAAAATTTTCTTTGGGAAAAATGCCTACTGTTTTTGGTAAATTTTTGGGTAAAACCAAAGGGGAATTTGAAATTAAACGCCAACTTTTTTGGGAGGTGGGTAGGGGGAAAATTGGGAAATTTTGGGAAGTCCCAAAGGGTTTGAAGGCAAACCCGGGTTTTGGGGAAAATTTGGGGAAATAAAGTTTTAAAGAAAACCCAATTGGGTTTACTTTTTTTGGGGTAGCTTGTAGAAAAAAGAGAAAATTAAAAAATTGAGGGTTTTGTTTTTGGGGTTTTTTGTGCAAAATGAAAAAGGGAGAAGTTGTTTTTTGGGAATAGGATTCCAACCCATGTATATTAAGCAAATTAGTTTTTTATATTTTTCTTTGGGGAAAAAAGGGAATCTTTTTTAAAAGGTTTCCCTGAAGGAAAAGGGTTGGGGTTAAAGGACATGATTCTTATGGCTTTTTTGGGTTGAGTTTAAGAAAATTTGGGTTTTGGACAAAGAAATTAAAATCCTTAACAAAGAAGGTATGGTCGTAATTTTTCCTTTAAGGGTAAGAATTTAATTCAAAGGGTTTTCCTGTCCCTTTAAACCAATTTTTTGGGCGTGAAAATTTCCCTAAAAGGGGAAAAAAATTTAAATAAAACCTTTGGGAAATTTTGATCTGGGTTTGGGGGAACAGGCCGGCGGAATTATTATTTAAAAAGGGGTTCCCTTTCCCAAAGGCTTTTTTCGAACAGGCAAAACCTTTGAAATTAGGGGGAATTTTTTGGGTTAAGGTTCCCAAAAATTTTAAAAAAAAATTTTGGGGGTGTTGGGTTTAAGCCTTTTGGGGTTTCCCCAAATTTTGTTTAAAACGGGGAAAAACGTGAAAAGGATGCCGTAAAATTTAAAGGGGGATTTAAATGGGAAATTTTTTCATGAAATTAGGTTTGGGGGCAAAATTGAAGGGGATTTTAGTTTGGGGGGAAAAATTTGGTGGTTTAGAAAGAAAAAAGTTTTAAAAACCAAGGGGAAAAAAGTTTCTTCGCAAACACTCCTTTTGAAAAAAAGGGGAAAAAGGCTTAAAGTTTGAAGGAAAAACCGAAACTAATATGGGAAAAAGCGGGAAAGGGTTTACTTATGAAAGGCCAAATTTTGTGGGGAAAAATTTTGGGAAAAACCCAAAAAAACTTCAAAAAGGGAAAACCCGCAAAAACCCAGTTGGGAAAAAGGTAAGTTTTAAAATAAAAAACCCAAGAATTTTTAAAAAAATTTTGAAGGGTTTAAGGATAAATTTTTTTAGTTAATTTTTAAATATTTAGAGAAAAGGTATTTTAGGGGTTTTTTTAGTTTTGTAAAATGGTTCCCCAAAGGGAAAATTTTTAAAAAATTTTTAAAGTTTGGTGACAAACTTTGGTTTCCCATAATATTTAAACCTAAAAAAATGTTTTTTTATTTTAAAATTTGGGAATTTAAAATGGTTATTATTTGGAAAAATACCAATTTATTTAAAATAGATTTTTATAAATAAAATTTTTAAATCCCATTTAAAAAATTTTTAAAAGATAAAAGAAATTGAATTTAAAATTTGGTGAAAATAAAGCGGAAACCCTGGATGGCTTTTCTACTTTTGATTTTTGAAAAAAATTTATTGGGTTTCAAAATAAAAAAAACTTTTTGGATTTAAATTTTAAATAAACCATGAAAGGGAAATAAAAGTGGGGAAATAAAGAATAATGCTTTTAAAACCCTTTGGTGGGAAACTTTGAAAAGGGGTTTTATGTTTTTAAAATTTTAAAATTTAAATTTTAAGGGAAAAAACTATTAAAAGGGCAGTAATTTGGGAAGAATTTTGGACCAAAAAATTTTTTAAAATTTCAAAAAATTGAAAATTTGGGGAAAAGTTTCCCAAAGGGTAAAATTTATGCCCCAAAGTTTTCCCCCAAATTTTGGGGAAAAAGAAACCCCAATTTTTCAAAATTCGTTCAGGGTTGGGGAAGGTCATGTTGCTAGACAACAATGAACCTACGAGCTATGGAGAAGCGACGGTGGGCCCAAATTCCGACAAATGGTTAGAAACCATGAAATCCGAGATAGGATCCATGTATCAAAACAAAGCATGGACTTTGGTGGACTTGCCCGATGATCGGCAAGCCATTGAGATGAATGGATCTTTAAGAAGAAGACGGACGTGGACGGTAATATCACCGTCTATGAAGCTCGACTTGTGGCGAAGAGTTTTTCACAAGTTCAAGGAGTTGACTACGATGAGATTCTCTCATTCAGTAGCGATGCTTAAGTCCGTCGGAATCATGTTAGCATAAGCTGCATTTATGAAATCTGCGATGGATGTCAAAATGAGTTTCCTTACCGTTTTAAAGGAAAGGTTGTATGTGATACAATCAAAAGTTTTGTCGATCCTAAGGATGCTAAAAGGTATGCTGGCTCCAACGATCCTTTCTAAGGACCGGAGTAAGCATCTCGGAGTTGGAATGTGTGCTTTGATGAGATGATCAAAGATTTTGGGTGTATACAAAGTTTATGAGAAACTTGTATTTCCAAAGAAGTGAGTGGGAGCACTATAGAATTTTGATGAGTATATGTTGTTGACATATTGTTGATCAGAAATGATGTAGAATTTCTGGAAAGCATATAGGGTTATTTGAAAAGTGTTTTTCAAGTGAAGACCTGTATTAAGCTACTTGAACATTGAGCATCAAGATCTATAGTGATAGATCAAAAAATGCTTAATGGTACTTTCAAATGAGCATATACCTTGACATGATCTTGAAAGTGTTCAAGATGGATCAGTCAAAGAAGGAGTTCTTGCCTGAGATGTAAGGTATGAAGTTAAGAGTTAAAGCTCGACCACGGCAGAAGAGAGAGAAAGGACGAAGGTCGTCCCCTATGCCTTAGACGTAGGCTCCACAATATGCTATGCTGTGTACCGCACCGGAAGTGTGCCTTGCCATGAGTCACTCAAGGGTACAAGAATGATCCAGAATGGATCATTGGACAGCGTCAAAATTGTCCTTGGAGTAAATAAGGACATGTTTCTCGATTATGGAGGTGATAAAGAGTTCGGCGTAAAGGGTTACGTCGATGCAAGCTTTAACACCTATCCGAATGACTCTAAGTAGCAAACAGGATACGTATAGTGGAACAACCATTTGGAATAGCTCCAAGTGGGGCGTGGAAGCAGCATTTATAATATGACCTAGAAATTTGCAAAGCACACACGGAACTGAAAGGTTCAGACCCGTTGACTAAAACCCGTTGACTAAAACCTCTCTCACAAGCAAAACATGATCAAACCCCAGAACTCATTGAGTCTTAATCACATGATGATGTGAACTAGTTTACAGACACTAGTAAACTCTTTGGATGTTGGTCACATGGCGATATGACCTATCAGTGTTAATCACATGACGATGTGAACTAGATTATTGACTCTAGTGCAAGTGGGAGACTGTTGGAAATATGCCCTAGAGGCAATAATAAATTAGTTATTATTATATTTCCTTGTTCATGATAATCGTTTATTATCCATGCTATAATTGTATTGATAGGAAACTCAGATACATGTGTGGATACATAGACAACACCATGTCCCTAGCAAGCCTCTATTGGCTAGCTCGTTGATCAATAGATGGTTACGGTTTCCTAACCATGGACATTGGATGTCATTGATAACGGGATCACATCATTAGGAGAATTATGTGATGGACAAGACCCAATCCTAAGCCTAGCACAAAGATCGTAGTTCGTATGCTAAAGCTTTTCTAATGTCAAGTATCTTTTCCTTAGACCATGAGATTGTGCAACTCCCGGATACCGTAGGAATGCTTTGGGTGTACCAAACGTCCACAACGTAATCGGTGGCTATAAAGGTGCATTACAGGTATCTCCGAAAGTGTCTGTTGGGTTGGCACGAATCGAGACTGGGATTTGTCACTCCGTGTAAACGGAGAGGTATCTCTGGGCCCACTCGGTAGGACATCATCATAAAGTGCACAATGTGACCAAGGGGTTGATCACGGGATGATGTGTTACGGAACGAGTAAAGAGACTTGCCGGTAACGAGATTGAACAAGGTATCGGGATAGCGACGATCGAATCTCGGGCAAGTACAAATACCGCTAGACAAAGGGAATTGAATACGGGATCGATTGAGTCCTTGACATCGTGGTTCATCCGATGAGATCATCGTGGAACATGTGGGAGCCAACATGGGTATCCAGATCCCGCTGTTGGTTATTGACCGGAGAACGTCTCGGTCATGTCTGCATGATTCCCGAACCCGTAGGGTCTACACACTTAAGGTTCGATGACGCTATGGTTATAAAGGAAGTTTGTATGTGGTTACCGAATGTTGTTCGGAGTCCCGGATGAGATCCCGGACGTCACGAGGAGTTCCGGAATGGTCCGGAGGTAAAGATTTATATATGGGAAGTCCTATTTTGGTCGCCGGAAAAGTTTCGCACTTTATCGGTATTGTACCGGGAGTGCCGAAAGGGGTCCGGGGGTCCACCGAGGGGGTCCACCTGCCCCGGGGGGCCACATGGGCTGTAGGGGGTGCGCCTTGGCCTATATGGGCCAAGGGCACAACCAGCCCCAAGAGGCCCATGCGCCAAGGAAACTTGGGGAGGGAAGAGTCCTCAAGGGGGAAGGCACCTCCGAGGTGCCTTGGGGAGGATGGACTCCTCCCCCCCTCTTGGCCGCACCCCTTCCTTGGAGGAAGGGGCAAGGCTGCGCCTCCCCCCTCTCCCTTGCCCCTATATATAGTGGAGGGGAGGGAGGGCATCCAGACCTGAGCCCCTGGCGCCTCCCTCCCTCCCGTGACACCTCCTCCTCTCCCGTAGGTGCTTGGCGAAGCCCTGCAGGATTGCCACGCTCCTCCACCACCACCACGCCGTTGTGTTGCTGTTGGATGGAGTCTTCCTCAACCTCTCCCTCTCTCCTTGCTGGATCAAGGCATGGGAGACGTCACCGGGCTGTACGTGTGTTGAACACGGAGGTGCCGTCCGTTCGGCACTAGGATCATCGGTGATTTGAATCACGACGAGTACGACTCCATCAACCCCGTTCACTTGAACGCTTCCGCTTAGCGATCTACAAGGGTATGTAGATGCACTCTCCTTCCCTCGTAGCTAGAATCTCCATAGATTGATCTTGGTGATGCGTAGAAAATTTTGAATTTCTGCTACGTTCCCCAACATATTTGTCTGTGTTACTATAAATAAATTATGGAAGATCTTGTTCGGTAATCTTGTTGCTTACAGATTATGAAAAGGCACAATTGTTTAACAAAAGTTTTTAGTTGATAGCATAAACAGTTCACTCAATTGTGTTTACAGTTCAGTGTATGTAGTATATAAATGGTTCAGAATTTGTATTGTCCTTTAGCTTGACCCACCCAGCTTTTTGTTTGTAGCTCCTCCACTGAGTTACATTTCTCATTTCTGTATACAAATGTTTTCTGTTTGAGTAGTATCATAAGCATATGATCATCAGATTAGCTAGCCTGAGATTGGCTCCTTAGGTCCATCAGTTTTGGGCGCCTTCTTTTCCGGTGGCTCAAAGGCAACGGAGGTGATGTCAATCCGTAGTTTACTTCTAATGACTGCATGTCATGTAATAGAGCAAAACTACTTTTTACTACTTCGTCACCATGGACTAATTGTGTTCTTCTTTACTCCCTATGCTGAAAAGCGAGTAAAACACACGCTTTAATGTGTGTTCAAAATTATATTTTTTTCCTTCAAATAAAATCATGGTGTGTAATAATATATTTTCATGAAATGAATAATGTTGATACCTTGGATGAAAGCTAACATGATAGTTTGTGTTCTCTTTATAGGAATTAGATGAATATGCAACCATTGATGCTTAGTTGATGAACTTTTTCGTTATATACATGTGATACTTAGACAAACCCAAATATCCCTTTTTCCTTACATGCTGGGTATAATGGGCCTTTTGATTTATTTTGAAGGATGGTATTTGTAACTCAAAGAACAAGCCATGTCGATGGAGGTGGCGAGCCTGGATTTGTAGGTGGAGACGGTGGGGAGGAAGGACAAGAATAAGAAAATAAAACTGATTTGGCGGTAGAAAGGTTGAAAATGTCACCTGAAGTGCATTAGAACTTAAAAGTGTATGTTCGACATGAATAGAAGTGAGCAACTAGAATGTACGTGCCCTCATGCAACGCACGGGCATTCACCTAGTGGAAGAAAAGATGATGAAGGAAGCTGCGTCGACGTGAGAAAGAGAGGATAAGTATGTGAAAAAAGAAGGAGGATGCATACGTGATGGCATCATTTGAGGGCATGCAGGATGGAAATATCCATGTGAAACAGATCATTGTGATCCAACGCTCCATATTCGCCCTAGTATTAATGCGGCAGCCATAGTCATTTTTTACCGTACGTGGCTGTTTTGAGTATTTTTTTACGAAAAAACTAACGCCCACACATGTGGCATCTTGCACATCGCTCTCACACATTCATCACTACTTATTTTGCCACGTATGAACAGATGATATCAACAAAAATCTTTTTGGTTTTCGGCTTAAAAATATTTTATCTTCTAATTAAAAAATAAAATTAAAACTCTATTTCACCATTAAATCCGTCGCAAAGAGATCTTCAAAACTAGATCCCACGTTGATATGTTTCGACGAAATTCTTTTTTGCCCAAAAATTGCCATGATGTTTACACTGTAGTTGCCATAGTGCTTAAACTAAAGTTACCATGTGGCAATTTTAGTTTGTAGAGCATGGCAATTTTTGTTTTTCGATGATGACAATTCCAGTACTTTGATCATGAAAATTATTTTTTATATGAACCATGACAATTTTAAATGCAGTATCATGGCAAATTTAGTTTATGGTTCATGGCAAGTCTAGTTTCTTAATTCCCCGTTTTTATCAAAATTTACTTTTAAATATAGACGAAAATAGCTGAAATATATCATGACAATTCATGTGCAATAGACATGACAACTTTTAACCCCAAAAAAATTCGTCGAAATATATTGATATGAGATCTAGTTTCGAAGATCTCGCCGCGAGGGATTTAATGATGAAAACAGATCTTCAATCGAATTTTTCGTTTAAGAGATACAACATTTTAAAGACTGAAAATCTAAAAAGGTTCCCACATGCATGCGGTGACATGACGCGGTCTATATATTATGGAAGAAAATCTTATACAACCCGGGTCGTACAGGACAGATTGTGAGACCCTCTCTAACGCGTGACACCTGGAGAAACGAATCTCAAAGCACAAGTTTGTTTAAGTATCCTCTGTACCCAGTAGCAAATTGTGAATCACGTTTACCAAATCCCTAATCCCCTTTTCTTCGCCGCCATCGCTGCCGCCGCTGCAGCTGTAGCGCTTGCTCGTCGTCGCCGCCGCTGCCAACGCTCGCTTTGTCATCGTCGTCAGCGCTCGCTCGTCGTCGCCGCTGCCGCCGGCCACCCACGCCACAACTCTTCTGCTGGCTCGGTTGAGGAAGCACCGGAGCTCCATCCCCGCTGCTCTCCCCAACCATTTACAACCACATTCCTCGGTGCCCCAAGCTCAAGTCAAGCACCAACAAATTACTGGAACGTGCTGACTGAGTCATCTACAGGTGCCCAAACGTAGCGAACTTAGTGAATTTGGGCGCAGCCAAAGAGTGCATCCAGCATGCATAGTGCGCTTGGAGGCGCCCACGAACGGAGCGCGCTGAGCTGGGTGGTGTACCTGACGTCGAGGAGCACGCCGGCGGCGATGTGGCGAGCAGCCATGGCGCATCACAACGGCGACTGTACTTTGACTGTTTGAGGCCGCTGGAGAGATTAGAGAAGGCTGTGCTTTAAGATTCGTATCGCCAGGTGTCACATGCGGGAGAGGGTCTCGCGATGGGTCCTGTACGACCCGGTCGTATGTGGGCGGGTTTGGCTCACATCACACGTGTGGGCATTAGCGTTGTCCTTCTTTTAGCGCACGTGATTCTGAGATTTCTTTTTTCATTAATATTAGGGACGTGAGATCTATTTCTTCCATCGAACATGATTCTGAGACCTCTTTTTTCATTTATGAGGCACGTGAGATATTCTTTTTATAGCAATGAGATCTCTTTTTTTACCGTACGTGATTATTCTGAGTTCACTTCTCTAGAGCTGTGATCTTGATTCTAATATTTGCTTCTTTATTTATACAGGGACGTGATATCTCTTTCTTTTATCATACGTGATTCATAGATTTCTTTTTTAACTTATTAGGGGTGTGATATCGTATGACGCATCCAATTAGTTAATATATAAGATTATTTTCTCCGTCGCAAAATATGTGTCTTTTAGTACGAGCATTAGATGAGACGCACACTGCTATAAATTGCTAAGATCCAAGAGAAAGTTCCGATCGAACACCAAGAGACGAATTCACGCACGAAACCAAGAATGCCGGCCAGCGCTGAGCAGCAGCTCATGGAGATCACCAAGGTCGACCTTCGAGGGCTGGAGCCTGGCCGGCCAGGGTGGGACGAAGCCCGGGACGCGGTGACCGCGTCCATGGTGGCGCACGGCTGCGTCGTGGTGCATGTCCAGCACGTCGGGCTGGACGAGGACATCCGGCAGGCGCTGTTCGGCCGCGCCATGCAGGAGCTGTTCGCGCTCCCCGCGGAGGCCAAGCAGCGCAACACCAACAATGACATGCAGTACGGAGGGTACATCGGGCAGATACCCGGCATGGCGTACGAGAGCATGCGCATCACGGACGTCACCGACGCCGGTCACATCAGCGACTTCGCCGGTCTGCTCTGGCCGCAGGGCAACCCCGCCTTCTGGTGAGAGAGCACATGGTTCTTCATCATCCGCTCTATACATATACTCCTACAATATATTTTTGACATGCATGGATCCCAACATTGTTGTTGTTTCACTGCAGTGACACGGTTGGGGAGTTCGCCAAGAATGCTGTCAGCCTGGAGAAGACGGTGACGACGATGGTCTTGGAAGGCCTCGGTGTCCGAGACGAACACGCCCTCGACTCGCACCGCGACCAGCTCTGCTACAGCCTCAGGATGTCCTACTACGGCATCTGCCCGGAGGAGAACACGGCCAAGGTGAGCCTGCCGGAGCACCGTGACTACGGCATGACCACCATCATCGTGCAGCACGAGGTTGAGGGCCTGGAGGTGCAGCTCAAGGACGGAAGCTGGTTCGCCGTGCCTCCCGAGCCGGACACGGTCGTCATCCTCGCCGGCGAGATGCTCAACGTAAAGCCCGACATACGCCTCTCTTCCCCGCTACTGTGTCTGTGTGCTGAACTGTTAATAAACGTCTGGCTGCAGGTGGTGACCAACGGACGGGTGCGGGCCTGCCTCCACCGCGTCAGGACGCCGAGCAACCGGGAGCGCTTCTCCGCGGTGCTGGGTTGCATGCCCACCCAAGGCTCCACGGTGCGGGCGATGGAGCAACTCGTGGATGAGGGCCACCCTCTGGTCTACCGTCCCTGCGATCCCTACGAGTACTGCGCCTTCCAGTACTCGGACGAAGGCCGCAAATCCGGCGACGCGCTCAAGGCTTTCTGCGGAGTAGCTAAAGATGGACCAGCTGTGTAATGAATTCAACGATGAAGATACTGACCATGGAAGGAACTCTGCGTGGAACATTTTTCCTTTATTTTCGCCTGTGCTTACATAGTTGAGCACGTACGCTCTCCTATGGGTTCATCTGTCGAATAATGTTTTCTTATCTTTTCAGTTTTGTTCAGACGTTTATCTTAGTTAAATATCTTCTTAATAATATTCAGGACTCGACTACAAATCTGACATTAGACTTTTGACCATAGCAAATCAAACATTTTTATGTTATTTCCATAAAAAACTTTTGATTTTCCATGCTTATAAACGTGAGTCAGATTTTAACATTACCAAATATTTATACTAGCAGTGTTTTATCACTAGGCTTGTCGCATCCACGAGGGCAACTTGATCAATTCGTTATCTCAAGCGCAACATGAAGCGGATCTAGAGGGGAGCCATGGAATAATTTGTACTATGTACTTAATATAATCATCTAATACCTTAATGCTATTTTGGGACTACTTTTGAAATTATAATGATCTTTAAAAGTTATACTATATGAGTATCTGTTGTGTAGATCTTTGCAAATTGAACTGATGTATTAAAGTTATGTAACGTACAATTGTATTGTGAACCGTGGCACACCCGACCCAAGATCCTAGGTCTGCCACCGACGCAAAGTGACTTGTTGTCACGATGCGCACCTGTTTACACAATGTTTTCATAATCATGATTACACATGAAAATCACCTCATCTATAGTTCCAACAACATATTTTGGAAGAATGGTAAAAATCGGAACATTCAAAAGGACACAAATGGCTGGTTTTCATAGAGTGATCGATGCTTAGGTTCAAAATGAGGATGAGGGTGAGCTCTTGCAAGGCTCTCCTGCTCGATGTCCACATGGGCACCACAAAGTAAGGGCCTATGCCAGGCTTTGTCACGACTTCCTACCGTTTCGCTTCATGTCGCCTATTTCATTTGGCTCAATTTCCTAATATTTGCATTTAGCTCAAAAAGTCCATGGATTATTCAAAAGCAATATCTCCACTCTGATTTTTTTCACTAGAGCAAATGGTTATTACAATTGAAGAAATTTACTCGACATACCATAACATTATGTCAATTCTCGTGTGTGCTATGTTTATTACTGACTATACAGGAGCCAAAGCCAACAACACCAGTAAAACCCAGAACACCTCCTGCCCACCAGCGGCTCTAACTAGGGTTTCCCGCCTCTGGCCGGCGCGCCTATGATGATTTGCCTCGTCTTCTATAGCCTTAGGTCATGAAGCTTTCAAGTTTCGTAATTTCAAACTTGCTCTAAACTTTCAAACAATAAAAAAATATTAAGTTTGAAACTTTTCAAAATTCAAGTTTTCAGAATAAAAAATAGAAACTTCTAAATTCGCAAGAGTGAGAGTGTTACATGTGTGGGTCACGCCAAGAGATAGAGAAAAAGCAGAACTTCATAGACGCAATGCACAAAGATGGACGCTCCATGACCGACGATGAGATCACTGGATTACTCGTCGGCTTGTTGTTCGGTGGGCATCACACGAGCTCAAGCACCACCACTTGGACAGGAGACTGCCTATCACAGGGGCGGATCCAGGATGAAAACTGAGAGGGGGCAGAGATGTGTAGTGACTTTTTTACGAAAAATGTGTAGAAACTAATGATTAGATCAGTTCAAAAAGTAACAACACAACTACACCAACATATATATTGTGACTGAAAATAATAAATGAAATCATATATTTTCTAATAATATAATTTCATCACACACATTATTATGACAAGTTTGTTGCAAAGTCGAAATAAACTAACCATTTAAGACAGTAACTTGAGAAGCAACAATGTGGTGTTCCTAATCTTCTCGAATAAAATTCTAGCCTGCAATTGGCAAGAAAAAAGTACATGTTAGAAACAATGACGAATATAAAAATTAATTAATAAATAAACCTAAGTCCGGTACCTCCTCCCGTTTCATCGCACGACAATTTTCCCATGGAAGCTTTAAATATCACCTCATTAGGGATGTTATCCAAATTTTCTCTTCTAGAAAGCAAATTAGGCTATGACAAAAAGAAATCATCACTCAATGTTGTTACATAAAACATCCTTCCCAAACTACATAGCGAGAAGAATCTCTCAACCGATGGACTATATTTTCCAGTAATTCTAGGTTTAAACTTGGATGCACGAGGCTCATAATTTCCTCATGTAAACTACTTTCTCCTAATTTCTTTATGATGATTTGGATTGAAATCTGCGTAATTATCTTATTTTAGATGGATCCAAAGGAAGCTAAGGAAAAACCATTAGCTGCCGTGTCAATGGCAAAGTTGAGGCATTAAATAAAATATCATACATGAAGGCAGATCGTCCCTATAGATTTATTCCACTCTCACATACTCAAACTTATTATGCATAAATTTATTCTGTTAATCTAGAATCAATCAACCCTAATTGTCAATTGGTATATTGTACACAAAGTACATATTCTAAATCAAACTCGTTCAATTTTTAACTTGGAAAATCGAAAATAGAACAACAATTTAGAAATTCGAACTGAATCTAGAAAAGATGAACTGGCGCTAGGGCTTACCTCGATTGATCAACGGCACGCAGAAACAGCGTCCCAGATAAAATTGCGAGGTCATAGATCGGCAAGCCGGCCGGCCGTCCAACGTGCATAATGCAGATGATCTGGAAAAAAAAATCGTCTCATGCCGGCCTGGCGTCGATCTTGTCACCGACGCCATAAATCTTTAGCAGATCAAAGACGACTGCTGGAGACCGAAGATGAGCTTGCAAGGGCGTCTCACGTTTTGTCTGGGCGGCAGGCGGCGAATTTCGTCTAGGACTCAGATCTCAGTCCGTGTTTTCCACGAGTGAAACTGCCAAAGACAACGCTTTGTGCAAAGTAATACGGCCGTGATGATGTTCGTATGTGACAAGGCCATGTGCCTAGGTGGGTTGGGTTGTCTCTCAGGATGGGCTTTGGAAAGAGAACGAGAAAAACAAATAAGTGGGGGCAAAGACAACGGGCTGAGAGGGGGCAAAGCTCTATAGTTGAGGCCTAGTACGAGAGGGCCCAAAAATTGAGTGGGGGCAGTTGCCCCCACAACCCTGTATGTGCGTCCGCCCCTGGCCTATCAGCAGTCACTACAAGAAATATGTTAACTTGCGACCATCAATATTGGTCACTGAATGATCATTGTTTTTCATTTGCGACCTTTTTATGAACAAAAACAGTTGTCAAAAGCTGACCGTATTTAATGAAACTTAACGACCTTTGTTGTGAAATGGTCATAGAAGGCAATGACCAAAATAAAAGATTGTTGGTTCAACGACCAATTGTTTTGGTCGCTGGTTGTCTGCCCAGGCCACGTTGGATCCAACGTGACAAGCCGACGTGGCAAATTTGCGACCAAATGAAAAGGTCGTTGATTAGAATCAGCTCGGTCCATTTTGGCGTTTTACATGGGTCGAGCCCAACAATTCAACCTTTCTATATTTTTTTCCAGTCAATTTTTGGTCGGCTTCATGGGCCAAGCCCAACATTGCAACATTTTTATTTTTGGGTCATGGCCTTTTTGTCTCAACAGTTTCATTTTTTGTTTTTTTATAAAATGGGCCAACTAGTCATGTGGGTCCCCATTATCAGGTTCTGGTAACTAGGACCCATTTGTCATGTTCTGGTAAGTGGGTCCCATCTATCAGGCACATAGTCTTCATATTTCAACTAGTATTTAAATTGGCAGAGACAGAAAACACACATGATACTTCAAATAAGAGCAACTAGATCATGCAATACAATGGCAATCACAGTAACGACTACAAGTGTAATACATTGCTTTACAAGCTCTACAAGCTTTACGAGCTCCTTCCGTAGCAATCACAAACTAGGCACCTACTCCAGTCATGAACAACATGCCAAACTCGTTGGACGACCATAGTGAGATGAACAACATGCCGGACTCCCTGGACAACCATAGTCAGGGCTGGGAACAAACAAAATGGCAACATGGCTTCCTTGGTCACCCTGTTACATGAATCAGCAGAGAAGAATCAGTACAAGTGGGGCAAATATATTGTGAACAGACCATTAAAGAAAAGGATAGTTATTTAGAATGATAACACAAACTGAGCTAGTACCATGCTTTTTGTTCTCCAGCTAGTTAAAATGAGATACTCTCATACAAGAAAACAGAGACACACCATGAAAGCTAACAGTAGGGATGCCATAACTGAAATGAGCAAGCTTGTATTTGAGAAACAAAAAAATGCACCAATAATTTTTCGAACGGTAACTAAACTTCTATGCACACATTTCGATAGAAACAAGGGCTTGAACTATACACATTAATTAGAACAGGACCACAATACACCAATATAAGCTAGAATTGACAAGTACACAGCAGGATTCAATTCGTCTTGCCCATATACATCAACCAACAGACATCTAACATCATTATTTTACCGCAAAAGATTGGCCCATAGCAATAGAAGCACAAAATATAAGCTCGCAAGCACATTATAGCAGTTATAATAGAAGCACAAAATTTAAGCTTGCAAGCACATTATAGCAGGTAGGGAAGTGGGAAGATGAACTAATTTAGATGCCAATTGATATCATACAACACACCTCATCCACAACAATACAATTATAAGACAGTTGGACAATGACACAAGCATTTCCACAAACAGTTCATGTTGATGATTAAGTTGTGTACAGGCACTCTCTGTTCTTACAAATCTAGCCTAGGTTTGATTCTGATCTTTCATCGCTTCATGCTAATCTTTTCGGTATAACAATACATATATACCTATTCAGTGATTTGGTTCCTCTTTGCTGAACTTTTATTCTTTCCTGCTCATCTATATAGGTTATGATATAACTTGTACTCCCTCCGTTCCTAAATATAAGTCTTTGCCAAAAAAAATTATAGAAGGCAAAATTTGGATTTTAAGCTACAATTGGCAAAGATTATTATAAATTATACGCACAAATGTACAAATACATCGATCCATGGTGTATGGTGATCGAGAACATATACAATCTCGGAAGTTAGTGCTAATATATCTTGATCAAAGATAAAACAGTACGTGCTATGAACACGTTCTTGTGTTAAATCTTAATTGCAGTTCTAAGTAATCAGCTACTTTTAGTTTGTGAAAGGTTTGATTCAAAAAGAGATGTTTTTGAGATTAATTTATTTGAAGGCATGATTTGGATTTAAGCTACAAATTGGCAAAGATTATTATAAATTATGCGCACAAATATACAGATGCAACGGTCCATGGTACCACATAATGTCTCGATCAAATAATAAAAATTGGTCCTAAAGATACATGATGTGGTATCATGGTCTAAAAATTGGTCCTAAAGATACATGATGTTTTTGTACGAAGTTGAGACAGTTATTTTGGAACGGAGGGAGTATTATATTATTTTGTTCCTTCTTAATTTGGTCCTAAAGATATAGTTTCAGAGTGATCATTTTGCATCAGCCAAGCTTGCCATGGTTACAAATAATTTTTCTGTTGTCCTCAATTCACTTTCTCGGTTTTTTAATGCTACAAGCTGTAAGGGCATATTTATTCCCTAGTGGTTTTGGTGATTGATGACAATGCTTTTGCGGACTAATCGTGTGCGTTAAGTTCTTTCAGAAGATCATCCATTGGCACGAGACGATTTCCTCCCCTCGGTGTTTTTATTCAAGACGGTGTAGCTCCTGCGGTTCGTTGTTGGTGGACTAGTTTTGTAGGAGTCACCGTACTATTAAGAGGGGATCCGCTTTGGTAAGGCTAGGGTGGAATCAACACGTACACATCCTTATCACACCCGTCGCCTTCCCTTCGCATCTTTGAGCTGCCCTCTCTTTCGTTCGGTTTAGCCACATGCCGGTAGTAGTACCGCGACCTACAGCGGTAGTACGGCCGAAGCTCACAAGCGGTAGTACCGCTCACCAGAGCGGTAGTACCGCTCCGATGAGCGGTAGTACCGCTCACGGGCTTCGACTACTACCTCAGTAGTTCCGCGCCTACTACCGCCTCGATTCGAGATGGTGTTTTCTCGTGTCGGGTTTTACGGCACTAGCTGCGGCAGTAGGAGCGGTAGTACCGCTCTGCTCCCGCGGTAGTACCGCTCTGTGGTAGCGCGGTAGTACCTCTAGGTAGGGAGCGGTAGTACCGCCCTCAGCGGTAGTACCGCCCTTCCTTAGCGGTAGTACCGCTCTGTGCGGGGCTGTTGAGTGGGGTAACGGTTGGATGTGTTCCCCACTATATAAAGGGGTCATCTTCTTCCTTGTTGACCTACCTCTTTTCCCCCAAGCTCCATTGTTGCTCAAAGCTCCATTTTCGCCGATCTCTCCCTAGCCAATCAAACTTGTTGATTTGCTCGGGATTGGTTGAGAAGGCCTAGATCTACACTTCCACCAAGAGAAATTTGATTCCCCACTTATCCTTGCGGATCTTGTTACTCTTGGGTGTTGAGCACCCTAGACGGTTGAGGTCACCTCGAAGCCATACTCCATTGTGGTGAAGCTTCGTGGGATTGTTGTTGTTGTTGGGAGCCTCCGGTTGTTGTGGAGTTTGCCCCAACCTTGCTTGTAAAGGTTCGTTCGCCGCCTTCAAGGGCACCAATAGTGGAATCACGGCATCTCACATTGTGTGAGGGCGTGAGGAGAATACGGTGGCCCTAGTGGCTTCTTGGGGAGCATTGTGCCTCCACACCGCTCTAACGGAGACGTACTTCCCCTTAAAAGGAAGGAACTTCGGTAACACATCCTCGTCTCCACCAGCTCCACTCTTGGTTATCTCATCCCTTTACTTTTGCTAGCTTATTTGTGTCCTATCCTTGCTAGCTCGTGTGCTTGTGTTGTTGCATCATATAGGTTGATTCACCTAGTTGCACATCTAGACAACCTTTATTATTGCAAAGTTTAAATTGGTAAAGAAAAGCTTAAAATTGATAGTTGCCTATTCACCCCCCCCTCTAGTCAACCATATCGATCCTTTCAATTGGTATCAGAGCCTCGTCTCTTTTTAAGGACTTTACCGTCCAAGAGTATGAGTTGACGTCGAGATGATGTGGGGAGCACTCCGTGTGAATCCGACATCATCTACGGAGATGGGAGTACTCGATCTCGTGAGGAATTCAATGTGGCGTTGGACACATTGAAAACCTCCATGACGAGCGAGGTCAAGGACATGTTTAAGGATTTCCTAGAAGGGCTTAAACTTTCCACCGCACCCGTGAAAGTGGGTGATCCCGCCAACACGGGAGCGGAGGCTAACTCCGATAAGGGGGAAGCTACGAGTGAGAAAGCCCCCTCGTCTAGTGGTAAGAATGGCACCGGCATCTTTGCCCATGTGCAACCTCCCGTTTATGGTGGGACGATTCCTTCCACTCATTTGAATCATGCCGGTCCACCACCTAAGGTTGATAAAAAGGAGGATTTTGATTCTTGGGTTTATCGTTTTAAGCGTCATTTAAATCATGTGAACACTAACCTTTGGAGAATTATTGAAGAAGGTTTCTATCCGCATGATCCGAGCAACTTTTCTCCAAGAGAGGTCGTGGACCATCAATTCAATGAGAATGCTCTCTTCATCATCCAAGAAGCAATCCTTCCCAAGACCTCCTCATCCCCGGCCTTACATCCGTGCCAAAGATGCTTGGCTCAAGGTGGTGTCCATGTATCGAGGAAGCGCAAGCATTCAACGTTCCAATTATGAAGTGGTCCAAGACGAAGCCGATGAGTTTGCAATGAAGGAAGAAGAAGAACCTCGTGAGCTCTATCGGAGAGTAACCAAGCTTGCCGTCTCCCTCCGGGATCATCGAAGTAAGGACACTGATGACAACTGGATCAAGCGCAAATTTCTCAAGGCAATGATGCCATACCACAAAGCCATGTCCTCCGTCATCCGTCAACGACCGGACTTCCACACCTTGTCCTCAAGTGATGTGTTGGACGAGTTTGTGGCTATGAGCATATTGGACAAGACCACCGACAATGCGGTGCTTCACTCTCAAAGAGCAAAGAAGCCCAACCTCGCCTTGAAGGCCAAGATTTGTGTCGAAGAAGATGAAGAGGAGAGAGAAGAAGAGAGCAACCTCGAAGATACTAAGTATGATTATCATGAACACATGGCCCTTGCTTCAAGACAATTTTGGAGCAAGAAGAACTCAAGACCCAACTTCAACAAGAGCAATTCAAGTGGCTCTAAGGGCAAGCAACGTGTGAGGACGTGTTTCAATTGTGGCAATGTGAGTCACTTTGTTGCGGAATGCCCATATGAGAAGAGGGAAGACAATGGTGGCAAGCTCATCCGTAAGGACAAGGTCAAGTCTTTCCCAACAAGAGCAACTTTCCAAAGAAGACTCCTCACAAAGCCTTGGTGGTTCAAGAAGAGTACAATGAGGATGATGATGATGATGAGGATGGCGAACCGGTTGCCATGGCCTCCGTGGCCATTGCAATGACTCCTCGGGTGTCCCTCTTCGGTTCACCTAATGAAAACATCACCGCCAAGTGCCTCATGGCTAAAGCCACCAACAAGGTAACCCCCAACATCAAAACTACCATCATCCATCATTCCTCTTTAACGGACTGCATTGATGAACATGAGGGGACTAATGTAGAGGAAAATGAATTTGAGATCTTTATGAGTAAACTCAAGGGCAAATCCAAGATGCACTTCGTTGCTCTCTTGGAACAACTTGGTGAAGCCAATGTCATGATCGAGACTCATGAAGAAACCATCTCTAAGATGGAAGGGCACAATCGTGACTATGCCGATGAGATTTCGGATCTTTCCAATGCTCTTGAGGAAGAGCGTGGCCTTCGTTTGGCTCTTGAGGAGTCACACAACGATGATCACGCTAAATTAAAGAAAGACCTTGATCATATTCTTGTTGTGTCTCGTGTGCTTAGTTCCGAGAAGGCAAAGCTCGGAGTTGATCTTGCTAGACTCAACGAGGACTTTGACACTCTCGACAAGGCTCACAAAGTCTTGAAGGGTGCTCATGCTAGTCTCAAAGAGTCTCATGATCAACTCCAAGTGAAGCTAACCAAGGAGAAAGCCACCTTTCCTCATATGATATTGATTGATAATGCAAATGCTACTAACCCTTGTTGTGAGCATGTGCATCTTGTTGAGGAGAATGCTAAGTTGAAGGAGCAACTTGAAAAGGGCCTTGTCTCATGCATTCAAGGTGAGAAGAACCTTAACGATCTTTTGAGTAATCAAAAGGAAGTTGTGGCCAAGGAGGGATTGGGTTCGCGCCAAGCCCAAGAGCAAGGAGAAGAATGACAAGACCAAGCAACCTCCCCTCTCAAGCAAACTTTTGTGAAGGAGGAGAGGGTGCTTCAAGAAGAAGAAGAACCGTGCCAAGGGTGGCAATGTCAAGAAGGACAACAACATTCCCACGAACATAGCCGCGACTTTAACCCCTCTTATGTGTTGTGCCGTGCTAGTGATGGGCATGTTTATGCTAAATTTGTTGGTTCTTCTTATGAGTACATTGAATGGTCTATTTGGGTTCCTAAGACCCTCGTTACTAACATCAAAGGACCCATTACCAAATGGGTACCTAAAACCAAGCATTGATCTCTTGTAGGGGTTTGCTTCCGGTGGGGGATCATGGTTGCTTTGTTGGGGAACGTAGTAATTTCAAAAAATTTCCTACGCACACGCAAGATCATGGTGATGCATAGCAACGAGAGGGGAGAGTGTTGTCTCGTACGCTCGTGAGACCGAAGCGAAGCGATCACAACGTAGAGGAAGTAGTCGACGCTCTCCTCGCGATCCAACCGATCCCAGCGCCAGTTACTCCGGCGCCTCGAAGTTCTTGACACACGTACAGCTCGGTGACGCCCTCGAGTTCCGATCCAGCAAAGCTCCGGGAGAGAGAGTTCACAAGACGACGCGCAGGACGATCTTGATGTTCTATCGACGCAGGGCTTCGCCTAAGCACCGCTACGATATGATCGAGGTGGAATATGGTGGAGGGGGCACCGCACACGGCTAAGGAACGATCTCAAGGATCAACTTGTGTGTTCTAGGGTGCCCCCTGCCCCGTATATAAAGGAGCAAGGGGAGGGCCGGCCGCCCTAGGAGGCGCGCCAGGAGGGGGGAGTCCTCCTCCTAGTGGGAGTAGGACTCCCTTTCCTAGTCCAACTAGGAAGGAGGAAGGGGAAGGAAAGAGAGGAGAGGAGAGGGAAGGGGGCCGCCTCCTCCTTGTCCTATTCGGACTCCCCATGGGGGGCGTGCCACCTCCTGGTGCGGCCCTCTCTCTCCCTCTTGGCCCAATAAGGCCCATTACTTCCCGGGGTTCCGTAAACCCTCCCAGACTCCGGTTTTCTCCGAAACTTCCGAACCTTTCCGTGTCCGAATATAGCCGTCCAATATATCAATCTTTATGTCTCGACCATTTCGAGACTCCTCGTCATGTCCGTGATCACATCCGGGACTCAACTCCTTCGTACATCAAAATACACAAACTCATAATATAACCGCCATCGAAACCTTAAGCGTGCATGGACCCTACGGTTCGAGAACAATGTAGACATGACCGAGACACGCCTCCGGTCAATAACCAATAGCGGGACCTGGATGCCCATATTGGCTCCTACATATTCTACGAAGATCTTTATCGGTCGACCGCATAACAACATACGTTGTTCCCTTTGTCATCGGTATGTTACTTGCCCGAGATTCGATCGTCGGTATCCAATACCTAGTTCAATCTCGTTCTCGGCAAGTCTCTTTACTCATTCCGTAATACATCATCTCACAGCTAACTCATTAGTTGTAATGCTTGCAAGGCTTAGTGATGTGCATTACCGAGAGGGCCAGAGATACCTCTCCGACAATCGGAGTGACAAATCCTAATCTCAAAATACGCCAACCCAACATCTGCCTTTGGAGACACTGTAGTACTCCTTTATAATCACCCGATTCGCTGTGACGTTTGGTAGTACCAAAGTGTTCCTCCGTAAACGGAGTTGCATAATCTCATAGTTACAGGAACATGTATAAGTCATGAAGAAAGCAATAGCAACATACTAAACGATCAAGTGCTAGGCTAACGGAATGGGTCATGTCAATCAGATCATTCTCCTAATGATGTGACCCGTTAATCAAATGACAACTCATGTCTATGGTTAGGAAACATAACCATCTTCGATCAACGAGCTAGTCAAGTAGAGGCATACTAGTGACACTGTTTGTCTATGTATTCACACATGTATTATGTTTCCGGTTAATACAATTCTAGCATGAATAATAAACATTTATCATGATATAAGGAAATAAATAATAACTTTATTATTGCCTCTAGGGCATATTTCCTTCAGTCTCCCACTTGCACTAGAGTCAATAATCTAGTTCACATCGCCATGTGATTTAACATCAATAGTTCACATCTATATGTGGTTAACACCCATAGTTCACATCGACATGTGACCAACACCCAAAGGGTTTACTAGAGTCAGTAATCTAGTTCACATCGCTATGTGATTAACACCCAAAGAGTACTAAGGTGTGATCATGTTTTGCTCGTGAGAGAATCTTAGTCAACGGGTCTGTTACATTCAGAGCCGTATGTATTTTTTTGCAAATATTCTATGTCTACAATGCTCTGCACGGAGCTACTCTAGCTAATTGCTCCCACTTTCAATATGTATCCAGATTGAGACTCAGAGTCATCTAGATTAGTGTTAAAACTTGCATCGACGTAACCTTTTACGACGAACCTTTTTTTCACTTCCATAATCGAGAAACATGTCCTTATTCTACTAAGGATAATTTTGACCGCTGTCCATTGATCTACTCCTAGATCACTATTGCACTCCCTTGCCAGCTTAGTGGTAGGGTATGCAATAGATCTGGTACACAGCATGACATACTTTATAGAACCTATGGCTGATGCATAGGGAATGACTTTCATTCTCTTTCTATCTTCTGCTGTGGTCGGGTTTTGAGTCTTACTCAATCTCACACCTTGTAATACAGGCAAGAACTCTTTCTTTGACTGTTCCATTTTGAACTACTTCAAAATCTTGTCAAGGTATGTATTCATTGAAAAACTTATCAAGCGTCTTGATCTATCTCTATAGATCTTGATGCTCAATATGTAAGCAGCTTCACCGAGGTCTTTCTTTGAAAAACTCCTTTCAAATACTCCTTTATGCTTTGCAGAATAATTCTACATTATTTCCGATCAACAATATGTCATTCACATATACTTATCAAAAATGCTGTAGTGCTCCCACTCACTTTCTTGTAAATACAGGCTTCTCCAAAAGTCTGTATAAAACCATATGCTTTGATCACACTATCAAGGCGTTTATTCCAACTCCGAGATGCTTGCACCAGTCCATAGATGGATCGCTGGAGCTTGCACATTTTGTTAGCTCCTTTAGGATTGACAAAACCTTCTGGTTGCATCATATACAACTCTTCTTTAATAAATCCATTAAAGAATGTAGTTTTGACATCCATTTGCCAGATTTCATAAAATGTGGCAATTGCTAACATGATTCGGACAGACTTTAAGCATCGCTACAGTTGAGAAAATCTCATTGTAGTCAACACCTTGAACTTGTCGAAAACCTTTCTGCGACAAGTCGAGCTTTCTAGATAGTAATACTACTATCAAGATCTGTCTTCCTCTTGAAGATCCATTTATATAATATGGCTTGCCGATCATCGAACAACTCCATCAAAGTCCACACTTTGTTCTCATATATGGATCCCATCTCAGATTTCATGGCCTCAAGCCATTTCATGAATCTGGGCTCATCATCGCTTCCTCATATTTCGTGAGGTTCATCATGGTCTAGTAACATGACTTCCGAACATGATTACCGTACCACTCTGGTGCGGATCTTACTCCGAAGACCTACGAGGTTTGGTAGCAACTTGATCTGAAGTTTCATGATCATCATCATTAACTTCCTTACTAATTGGTGTAGGAATCACTTGAAACTGATTTCTGTGATGAACTACTTTCCAATAAGGGAGAAGGTACAATTACCTTATCAAGTTCTACTTTCCTCCCACTCACTTCTTTCGAGAGAAAACTCCTTCTCTAGAAAGGATCCAGCAACGAATGTTTTGCCTTTAGACCTGTGATAGAAGGTGTACCCAACAGTTTCCTTTGGGTATTCTATGAAGACGCACTTCTCCGATTTGGGTTCGAGCTTATCAGGTGAAAACTTTTTCACATAAGCATCACAACTCCAAACTTTAAGAAATGACATCTTAGGTTTACTGCTAAACCATAGTTCATATGGTGTCATCTCAACGGATTTAGATGGTGCCCTATTAAACGTGAATGCAGCTGTCTCTAATGCATAACCCCAAAACGATAGTGGTAAACCGATAAGAGACATCATAGATCGCACCATATCAAAATAAAGTACGGTTACGATGTTCGGACACACCATAACGTTGTGGTGTTCCAGGTGGCGTGAGCTGTGAAACTATTCCACATTGTTTCAATTGAAGACCAAACTCATAACTCAAATATTTATCTCCACGATCAGATCGCAGAAACTTTATTTTCTTGTTATGATGATTTTCCACTTCACTCTGAAATTCTTTGAACCTTTCAACTATTTCAGACTTATGTTTCATCAAGTAGATATACCCATATCTACTCAAATCATCTGTGAAGGTCAGAAAATAATGATACTTGCCACGAGCATCAACACTCATTGGATCGCATACATCGGTATGTATTATTTCCAACAAGTCAGTAGCTCGTTCCATTGTTCCGGAGAACGGAGTTTTAGTCATCTTGCCCAAAAGGCACGGTTCGCAAGTACCAAGTGATTCATAATCAAGTGATTCCAAAAGCCCATCAGTATGGAGTTTCTTCATGCGTTTTACACCGATATGACCCAAACGGCAGTGCCACAAATAAATTGCACTATCATTATTAACTTTACATCTTTTGGTTTTAATATTATGAATATGTGTGTCACACGATCGAGATCCAACAAACCATTTTCATTGGGTGTATGACCATAGAAGGTTTTATTCATGTAAATGTAACAATAATTATTCTCTAACTTACATGAATAACCGTATTGCAATAAACATGATCAAATCATATTCATGCTCAACATAAGCGCCAAATAACATTTATTTAGGTTCAACACTAATCCCGATAGTATAGGGAGTGTGCGATGATGATCATATCAATCTTGGAACTACTTCCAACACTCATCGTCACTTCCCCTTCAACTAGTTTCTGTTTATTCTGTAACTCCTGTTTCGAGTTACTAATCTTAGCAACCGAACAAGTATCAAATACTCAGGGGTTACTATAAACACTAATAAGGCACACATCAATAACCTGTATATCAAATATACTCTTGCTCAATTTGCCATCCTTCTTATCCGCCAAATACTTGGGGTAGTTCCGCTTCCAGTGACCAGTTCCATTGCAGCAAAAGCACTTAGTCTCAGGCTTAGGTCCAGACTTGGGCTTCTTCACTCGAACAACAACTTGCTTGCCGCTCTTCTTGAAGTTCCCTTCTTCCCTTTTCCTTTTCCTTGAAACTAGTGGTCTTGTCAATCATCAACACTTGATGCTCTTTTCTTGATTTCTATCTTCGTCGATTTCAGCATCACGAAGAGCTTGGGAATTACTTTTGTCATCCCTTGCATATTATAGTTCATCACGAAGTTTTACTAACTTGGTGATGGTGACTAGAGAATTCTGTCAATCACTATCTTATCCGGAAGATTAACTCCCACTTGATTCAAGCGATTGAAGTACCTGCACAATCTGAGCACATGCTCACTAGTTGAGCGATTCTCCTCCATCTTTTAGCTATAGAACTTGTTGGAGACTTCATATCTCTCAACTCGGTATTTGCTTGAAATATTAACTTCAATTCCTGGAACATCTCATATGGTCCATGACGCTCAAAACGCCTTTGAAGTCCCGATTCTAAGCCGTTAAGCGTGGTGCACTAAACTATCAAGTAGTCATCATATTGAGCTAGCCAAACGTTCATAACGTTTGCATCTGCTCCTGCAATAGGTCTGTCACCTAGCGGTGCATCAAGGACATAATCCTTCTGTGCAGCAATGAGGATAAACCTCAGATCACGGATCCAATCCGCATCATTGCTACTAACATCTTTCAACACAGTTTTCTCTAGGAATATATTAAAATAAACATATGAAAGCAACAAACATAGGGAAGCAACAATGCGAGCTATTGATCTACAACATAATTTGCAAAATACTACCAGGACTAAGTTCATGATAAATTTAAGTTCAATTAATCATATTACTTAAGAACTCCCACTTAGACAGACATCTCTCTAGTCATCTAAGTGATCACGTGATCCAAATCAACTAAACCATAACCGATCATCACGTGAGATGGAGTAGTTTTCAATGGTGAACATCTTATGTTGATCATATCTACTATATGATTCACGCCGACCTTTCGGTCTCCGTGTTCCGAGGCCATATCTGCATATGCTAGGCTCGTCAAGTATAACTCTGAGTATTCTGCGTGTGCAAAACTGGCTTGCACCCGTTGTAGATGGACGAGAGCTTATCACACCCGATCATCACGTGGTGTCTCGCACGACGAACTTTGGCAACGGTGCATACTGTGGAGAACACTACTTGATAATTTTAGTGAGAGATCATCTTAAAATGCTACCGTCAATCAAAGCAAAATAAGATGCATAAAGGATAAACATCACATGCAATCAATATAAGTGATATGATATGGCCATCATCATCTTGTGCTTGTGATCTCCATCTCCGAAGCACCGTCGTGATCACCATCGCCACCGCGCGCGACACCTTGATCTCCATCGTAGCATCCTTGTCGCTTACGCCATCTATTGCTTCTACGACTATCGCTACCGCATAGTGATAAAGTAAAGCAATTACAGTATGCTTATGGTTCATACAATAAAGCGACAACCATATGGCTCCAGCCAGATTGCCGATAACTTCGGTTACAAAACATGATCATCTCATACAATAAAATATAGCATCACGTCTTGACCATATCACATCACAACATGCCCTGCAAAAACAAGTTAGACATCCTCTACTTTGTTGTTGCAAATTTTACGTGGCTGCTACGGGCTTTAGCAAGAACCAATCTCACCTACGCATCAAGACCACAACGATATTTCGTCAAATAGACTCCGCTTTAACCTTCTCAAGGACGGGCGAGCCACACTTGGTTCAACTAAAGTGAGAGAGACAGACACCCGCCAGCCACCTTTAAGCACGAGTGCTCGTAACGGTGAAACCAGTCTCGCGTAAGCGTCGCTGTAATGTCGGTCCGGCCGCTTCATCTCACAATACCGCTGAACCAAAGTATGACATGCTGGTAGGCAGTATGACTTGTATCGCCCACAACTCACTTGTGTTCTACTCGTGCAAAACATCAAACCATAAAACCTAGGCTCGGATGCCACTGTTGGGTAACATAGTAATTTCAAAAATTTCCCTACGCACACGCAAGATCATGGTGATGCATAGCAACGAGAGGGAGAGTGTTGTCACGCACCCTCGTGAGACCGGGCGAAGCGATCACAACGTAGAGGAAGTAGTCGACGTTCTCCTCGCGATCCAACCGATCCCAGCACCGTTACTCGGCGCCCGAGTTCTTGACACACGACAGCTCGGTGACGCTCCTCAGCGAGAGTTCTGTCAAGACGACGGCGTGGTGACGATCTTGATGTTCTATCGACGCAGGGCTTCGCCTAAGCACCGCCACGATATGACCGAGGTGGAATATGGTGGAGGGGCACCACACACGGCTAAGGAACGATCTCAAGGATCAACTTGTGTGTTCTAGGGTGCCCCCTGCCCCGTATATAAAGGAGCAAGGGGAGGGCCGGCCGGCCCTAGGAGGCGCGCCAGGAGGGGGAGTCCTCCTCCTAGTGGGAGTAGGACTCCCTTTCCTAGTCCAACTAGGAAGGAGGAAGGGGAAGGAAAGAGAGGAGAGGAGAGGGAGGGGGCCGCCCCCTCCTTGTCCTATTCGGACTCCCCATGGGGGCGCCACCTCCTGGTGCGGCCTCTCTCCCTCTTGGCCCAATAAGGCCCATTACTTCCCGGGGTTCCGTAACCCTCCGGCACTCCGGTTTTCTCCGAAACTTCCGAACCTTTCCGTGTCCGAATATAGCCGTCCAATATATCAATCTTTATGTCTCGACCATTTCGAGACTCCTCGTCATGTCCGTGATCACATCCGGACTCGAACTCCTTCGTACATCAAAATACACAAACTCATAATATAACCGCCATCGAAACCTTAAGCGTGCATGGACCCTACGGTTCGAGAACAATGTAGACATGACCGAGACACGCCTCCGTCAATAACCAATAGCGGGACCTGGATGCCCATATTGGCTCCTACATATTCTACGAAGATCTTTATCGGTCGAGACCGCATAACAACATACGTTGTTCCCTTTGTCATCGGTATGTTACTTGCCCGAGATTCATCGTCGGTATCCAATACCTAGTTCAATCTCGTTCTCGCAAGTCTCTTTACTCGCTCCGTAATACATCATCTCACAGCTAACTCATTAGTTGTAATGCTTGCAAGGCTTAGTGATGTGCATTACCGAGAGGGCCCAGAGATACCTCTCCGACAATCGGAGTGACAAATCCTAATCTCAAAATACGCCAACCCAACATCTGCCTTTGGAGACACCTGTAGTACTCCTTTATAATCACCCAGATTACGTTGTGACGCTTGGTAGTACCAAAGTGTTCCTCCGTAAACGGAGTTGCATAATCTCATAGTTACAGAACATGTATAAGTCATGAAGAAAGCAATAGCAACATACTAAACGATCAAGTGCTAGGCTAACGGAATGGGTCATGTCAATCAGATCATTCTCCTAATGATGTGACCCCGTTAATCAAATGACAACTCATGTCTATGGTTAGGAAACATAACCATCTTCGATCAACGAGCTAGTCAAGTAGAGGCATACTAGTGACACTCTGTTTGTCTATGTATTCACACATGTATTATGTTTCCGGTTAATACAATTCTAGCATGAATAATAAACATTTATCATGATATAAGGAAATAAATAATAACTTTATTATTGCCTCTAGGGCATATTTCCTTCATGCTTGATAGTGGAGCAACAAATCATATGACCGGAAGCAAGGACATGGTGGTGGACGTGCAAGAGATTCCATCTATGCCCACCGATGTCGAGTGGGGTGATGCATCGCATTCTAAGGTATTGGGTCTCGGCAAGGTTGTCATTTCTCATGATCTTACAATCGAGAAAGTCATGCTTGTTGAGTCCTTTGCATACAATTTGCTTTCCGTTCGTCAACTTGCAGTCATGGGTTTTGCTACTTTCTTTGACATTGATACCGTGGCCCTCGTGTGGAGCAAGACTCTTAAAGTAGCCTTTGTTGGGCATGTCGAAAACGGTCTCTATGTGATTAACTTTTCGGAGCGACCCACTAAGACCGCGACATGCCTAATGGCTAAAGTTGACATGGGATGGCTTTGGCATCGCCGTTTAGCCCATGTCAATATGAGATCTTTGCAAAGTCTTCTCAAGGGGGACCATGTTCGTGGACTAACAAATGTTAGCTTTGCCAAAGACCGTGCTTGCAGTGCTTGTATTGAAGGAAAGCTTCATGAGAAGGCTCACCCTCCCACAACTATCATATACTCAAAGAGACCCTTGGAGCTCCTTCACATGGATCTCTTTGGGCCACCATCATTTGATAGTCTTGGAGGAAGAAAGTATTGCTTGGTAATCGTGGATGACTATTCAAGATACACTTGGGTATATTTCTTCAAGAGGAAGAGTGAGACCCAACAAACCGTCATCGACTTTGCAAATGAAGCTCAACGTCAACATAATGCAAAGATCTTGACTATAAGAAGTGACAACGGCACCGAGTTCAAGAACTACACCTTGGATGAGTTTCTTAGTGATGAGGGAATCAAGCATCAATACTCGCACCATATACCCCTCAACAAAATGGTGTGGCGGAGAGAAAGAACCGGACGTTGATGGATGCGGCAAGGACCATGATGGCGGAGTTCAAGTCCCCATACAACTTTTGGGCCGAAGCCATCAACACCGCTTGTCATGCATCTAATCGGCTCTATCTCCGCAAAGGCTTGAACAAGACTCCTTATGAAATACTCACCGCAACAAGCCCAACCTCAAGTACTTCCGGTGTTCGGTGTAAGTGTTTCATTCTCAAGAAAGGTGTTCGTTTGTCTAAATTTGAAGCTAGAGCTCATGAGGGCATATTTGTTGGTTATGCTACAAACTCTCATGCTTATCGTGTCCTCAATAAATCCACGGGACTTATTGAGGAGACGGTAACGTGGAGTTTGATGAGAATAACGGCTCCCAAGTGGAGCAAAGTGGCACTTGTGATGTAGGTGATGAAATTCCTCCCAAGCCATAAGAAGAATGGGAGTTGGCTTTATCCTACCCATTGAGGAACCCCTTGTGGTCAAGGAGAAGAACAATGCTCCACTCAAGTGGAGCCATCACCAACCCAAGGCCCACACGCTCCAAGAACAAAGTGAAGGCCCTCAACCTCAAGAACAAGACCAAGGGCAAGATCGTGCTCAAGACGATGATATCACCTCAAATGATGCCCAAGGTCAAGTTCTCTCCCCGAGCATGCTCAAGATGAAGTTCATGCTCAAGACGGCGCCAAGATGATCAAGTGACCCCTCCTCATCTCACCTCCGAGGAGGAATTAGAGCGTCGGTCGCCAAGATTGCTTCCAAACTCACAACCAAAGGCCATCTCATGGAGAATGTGGTTGGAAGCCTAAGAAAAGGGGTAAGCACTCAGAGACAATTGGCAAACTATTGTGAACATCACGCGTTTGTCTCTTGTGTTGAACCACAAAAGGTCTATGAGGCGCTTGAAGACTCGGATTGGCTCAATGCTATGCATGAAGAACTCAACAACTTTGAGTACAACAAGGTGTGGAGATTGGTGCCAAGGCCTTCGGAGAACCACAACGTCATTGGGACCAAGTGGATTTTCAAGAACAAGCAAGATGCTCATGGGAACATCATTCGCAACAAGGCAAGATTGGTAGCACAAGGCTACTCCCAAGTCGAGGGTATCGACTACGGTGAAACCTTTGCTCCCGTTGCTCGTCTTGAATCCATTCGTTTGTTGATTGCTTATGCTTCCCATCACAACTTTAAGTTGCAACAAATGGATGTGAAAAGTGCTTTTCTTAATGGTCCCATTAATGAGTTGGTCTATGTCAAGCAACCCCGGTTCGAGGACCCCTACTTTCCGGATCATGTGTATCAACTCGATAAGGCACTCTATGGCCTTAAACAAGCCCCACGTCGTGGTATGACCACCTTACCGAGTTGCTACAAGATCGTGGCTTTGAAGTAGGTCAAATCGATCCCACTCTTTTTACTAAGAAGGTCAATGGGGAGTTGTTTGTATGCCAACTATATGTTGATGATATTATCTTTGGTTCTCCTAACAAAGCTTTCAATGAGGAATTTGCCGCCCTCATGACCTCCAAGTTCAAGATGTCTTCGATGGGAGAGTTGAAGTTCTTCCTTGGTTTCGACATCAAACAAAGAAGAGAAGGAACCTTCATCAACCAAGCCAAATACACTCAAGACATGCTTAAAAGATTCAAGCTAAGTGATGTCAAGCCGGCTACTACACCAATGCCTACTAAGTGCCAACTTGACATTGATCCCAATGGTAAAGCGGTGGATCAAAAGGTATATCGCTCCATGATTGGATCTCTGCTTTACCTTTGTGCATCTAGACCGGATATCATGTTGAGTGTGGGTATGTGTGCACGGTTTCAAGCTGCACCGAAGGAAAGTCACTATGTGGCAGTCAAGCGAATCTTTCGATATTTGGCTCATACCCCAAACTTTGGCTTATGGTACCCAAGAGGAGCAAACTTCAAGCTTGAAGGATTCACGGATTCCGATTGGGCGGGAGACAAAGTGGATAGGAAGTCCACTTCCGGAGGGTGCCAATTTCTTGGTTGCTCTTTGGTAAGTTGGTCTTCCAAAAAGCAAAGTTGTGTGTCTCTCTCGTCCACCGAGGCGGAGTATGCGGCGGCGGTAGTTGTTGTGCTCAACTCTTATGGATGAGGCAAACTTTAAAGGAGTACGTGTCAATTGTGACAAAGTGCCTCTTTGGTGTGATAATGAAAGTGCCATCAAGATTTCTCTCAACCCGTGCAACACTTCAAGACGAAGCACATTGAGATTCGTATCACTTCATCCGGGATCACATTAGGCGAGGAGAGATCGAGCTCAAGTATGTCAACACTCATGATAACCTTGCAGATATCTTCACGAAGCCCTTGGATGAAGCAAGATTTCGCGAGTTAAGGCATGAGCTAAATATCATTGATTTGAGCAATGTGGCTTGAACCCGTGCAACTCCCACCACACTCAATGTAATGTCTAGTTTAGGTGTAGGCATGGACATAGGGGGAGTGTTGTTCTATTGATGAACTCTCCCTCCCCCCTTTATGCATAAAACGATCAACTCTTCCACTTTAGCCATTGTTGATGGCGCCTGTGCTTCAAAGAGGAGTTTTGGTCATGGACCCAAGGATAATTCTTCGCGGTGCCATACCAATTGACTCAAACATAGGTGGCTCCGGCCACCGCCCTCTCTCGAGAGAGGCCTGAGCTTGCTCCCTTTTTGTGTTGTTTGCTTTGAAGGAGTGGGTTCCGGTTCATGGTTCGTGTGTTTTGTTTTGATGGTCTCTATCTTGTCATCGACTTTCTGTTCCTTCGGTGTATTTTTCTTCATTTTGTTTGCCTAGGAGACATATCATTTGGTTGTCGGGCGGTACTACCGCTGTTGGTAGCGGTACTACCGCTCCTGGCGGTACTACCGCTGCTGGTAAGCGGTACTACCGCTCCAAGCGGTACTACCGCTCTCCAGCGCGGTACTACCGCTGGGAGGCGTGGGCAGGGGTTATTTCGGGGGCAGGGGGAGTTTCTTCTTCCCATACCCATTCGCCGCCCTCTCTTGTCTCTCTCCAAAGAACCGACGCCATGGAGGGCTCCGGCGGATCTCCCTCTCCGGGCCGTCTTTCTCCATTCCCTTCGGTGGAGTCGATCCCCACCCCGTCCTCTTGCCATGGATGCCGGTATTGCCCCCGTTCTCTGGTTCTTTTTATCTAGGTTTTCAATCTAGCTTCTTAGGGGCATTAGCGGTTGCATCCTTAGATTTTTGGCCAAATCTAGGCTTGAGTAGGATGGAGAAGGCTTCTAGGCTGTTTGGATTAGTGTTTGGTTGGAGTATTTTTGAATTTGGTAGGACGGAAGTACCGGATCTGACCACGGTAGTAGGAAACGGCTGTTTCTCGCCCAGCGGTACTACCGCTCTCCGAGCGGTATCGTTGCTTGAGCGGTACTACCGCTCCCCGGAGCGGTACTACCGCTTGGCGCGGTACTACCGCTTCAGGGTCACGGTACTACCGCCCTCTACCAAAATCCTCTTTGTGATCCTCTTTGTTCGTTCTTGTGGCTTATCCTCGCTTCGTCTGCGTTGTTTGCGTGTTTTGTGTGTGTGGTTCCAGTGATGAGGTTCCCGAGCCTCAAGCTCGTCGTGTCAACCCCGGTCGTAGCTACGTCCAAGCGCTACCGCACCCACCGAGCCTGCCGGAGGATCTTCTAGTGCTCCACCTCCTCCCCAAATGCGTAAGAAGACTGCGGTCGACAAAGCCGGGAAAACTCTGCCGAAAATGCCACCCAAGGAGTTACGGGCAAGGCGCCGTCATAACCCGTATGAGGTCGCCCAAGATCCCACTTTGGTCAACCGTCTGCTCGAACAAGTTTCAGTTTGCCATCTATTTTGATGTTCTCAAGGCCAAGAAGAATCTCTATGTCAAAGTGCACTCCATCGACATTGAGCATATGAAGAGTGATCCTGACTACTTTGGTGAAGCTCTTGAGATGTGCACTCAGTGAACATTCTCCAGATCATGCAATTCAACAAGGACTTCAATGTCGATGTCAGGCCCAGCTTCTATGCCACGGTTCACCTTGGGACTGATGAGGACAGGACTCGACTGGATGACAAATGGCAAGTTGTCACACCAAGTGGAAAGCTTTCATGCAGTTGATTGGGGTGGAAGACCTTGACTTGAGTCTGCTGTCGGCTTTCGCCCCACCTTCGAGCCATCGCCACTCACAAGCAAGCTCTGGGCCCTACTGCACTCAAAATCAACCCCGAGACAAAGAAGGAGACCTATGAGCTACCCGCCTATCTGGATATACTTCACCGTATCTTCAGAGAGACTCTTTTCCTCGCATCGAATCTGGACCAGGTTCACTCTTATCTTGTGGACATGCTTATCTTCCGCCGGTGGAGAAGGGCAGAGCACCGGAGAGACCTTGGATATCTCTCATGTTATGTGGTCTGAGCTGGTTTCTGCCATCTCCGAGCGCAAATGCCCGATTTATGGTCCGTTCATTATGCTGCTCATTGAGAAGGCCTGGGAGCATGTCTATCCCAAGGAGGCACTGGAGCTTGGAGACTTGGTCTCTCACGATGTCAAGCGTCTGAGGAAGAAGGATAACTGGGGCACTCAAGCCCCTAAGGCTGGTGTTCCGTCATCTGCTGCTGCTATGGAGACTGAAGAGGAGACTGAGGCTAAGGATGAAGATGATGACTTCGTGCCCTCTCGGGACAGAGCCATCTTTGGCCCGTAAGCTCAAGGCCAAGGTCAAGAAGCTCTTCCGCATGGAGTCTCACGGTCAAGACATGGCTCACGTGGCGAGAAGAAGGCCCGAGGTCGCCGAAGGAGCTCATGCGCGCGGGCATAGGCGCACTGTCCGAGTGGATCTGAGGACCAGCTTACTGAGGAGGAGGAGTGGATTCAGCAGCACTGCCCATGGACCGATTCTGAGAGCGAGAACTTCCAGACTGACGACGGTGGTGCCGATGATTCTGCAGGGCTCTGATGCGTGTGTTCCTCGCTTGCTCTCACCTGGGGCCGTAGCAGCGCTCCCTCTCCTTTTGGTGTCTCGATGCCAAAGGGGGAGAGAGCTTAGGGATTTGCGAGTTGTGTCTCTTTCATTCGTGTGTCTTGTCTTTTTCATGTTTTAGTTGGCTTGCTTTGGTTGGTTTGTCTGTGAGACCTAAGTTCGTAATTTCGAGTCATATGGTGTGAGACATATGCTACCCTACCCCTTCAGTATCATTATCTATGTCTATCTAGCTCATGAGTTGCATGCCTTTCTTGTTATATCTTCTATGCTGCTCTCATACACCATGCTTAGATTTTTGGTCTCTAAAATGTAGGGGGAGCTTTGTTCCGAGTATGTGTGCTGTGCAGTCCAAAGCACCTATTTAAATAGCACACATCGAGGGGGAGCCCAACTACATGTTAGGACCGTCGGGTTTGTATGCTTTCTATATATCGTGTTTATGCAAATCCCGTATTGTCATCAATCCACCAAAAAGGGGGAGATTGTAAGGGCATATTTATTCCCTAGTGGTTTTGGTGATTGATGACAATGCTTTTGCGGACTAATCATGTGCGTTAAGTTCTTTCAGAAGATCATCCATTGGCACGAGACGATTTCCTCCCCTCGGTGTTTTTATTCAAGACGGTGTAGCTCCTGCGGTTCGTTGATGGTGGACTAGTTTCGAGGAGTCACCGTACTATTAAGAGGGATCCGCTTTGGTAAGGCTAGGTGGAATCAACACGCACACATCCTTATCACACCCGCGCCTTCCCTTCGCATCTTTGAGCTGCCCTCTCTCTTCGTTCGGTTTACCTGTGCGGCGGTAGTACCGCGACCTACAGCGTAGTACGGCGAAGCTCACAAGCGGTAGTACCGCTCACCAGAGAGGTAGTACTGCTCCCAGGGTAGTATCATCTCGATGAGCGGTAGTACCGCTCACGGCTTCGACTACTACCTCAGTAGTTCCGCGCCTACTACCGCCTCGATTCGAGATGGTGTTTTCTCGTGTCGGGTTTTGCGGCACTAGTGCGGCAGAGGAGCGGTAGTACCGCTTCGAGCGGTAGTACCGCTCTGCTCCTGTAGTACCGCTCTGTGGTAGCGGTAGTACCGCTTAGGTAGGAGCGGTAGTACCGCCCTCAGCGGTAGTACCGCCCTTCCTTAGCGGTAGTACCGCTCTGTCTTGGGCTGTTGAGTGGGGTAACGTTGGATGTGTTCCCACTATATAAAGGGTCATCTTCTTCCTTGTTGACGTACCTCTTTTCCCCCAAGCTCCATTGTTGCTCAAAGCTCCATTTTCGCCCGATCTCTCTCCCTAGCCAATCAAACTTGTTGATTTGCTCGGGATTGGTTGAGAAGGCCTAGATCTACACTTCCACCAAGAGAAATTTGATTCCCCCCACTTATCCCTTGCGGATCTTGTTACTCTTGGGTGTTGAGCACCCTAGACGGTTGAGGTCACCTCAAGCCATACTCCATTGTGGTGAAGCTTCGTGGGATTGTTGTTGTTGTTGGGAGCCTCCGGTTGTTGTGGAGTTTGCCCCAACCTTGCTTGTAAAGGTTCGGTCGCCGCCTTCAAGGGCACCAATAGTGGAATCACGGCATCTCGCATTGTGTGAGGGCGTGAGGAGAATACGGTGGCCCTAGTGGCTTCTTGGGAGCATTGTGCCTCCACACCGCCTAACGGAGACGTATTTCCCTTAAAAGGAAGGAACTTCGTAACACATCCTCGTCTCCACCGGCTCCACTCTTGGTTATCTCATCCCTTTACTTTTGCTAGCTTATTTGTGTCCTTATCCTTGCTAGCTCGTGTGCTTGTGTTGTTGCATCATATAGGTTGGTTCACCTAGTTGCACATCTAGACAACCTTTATTATTGCAAAGTTTAAATTGGTAAAGAAAAGCTTAAAATTGTTAGTTGCCTATTCACCCCCCCCCCCTCTAGTCAACCATATCGATCCTTTCACAAGCATTATTGTTCCAGTTTTTTTAGTTATTGATCATGCTATGTTTTAGTGAGACTGACTAAATTCTGAACATGTTTCATGTGAGAGAAATAGCATGTTGATTTCATCTTGAAATAATCATAGCCGAGGGACGAGGTTCGTTACTGAGGGTCATGTGCAGAGCTGGAGAAAGAAGTTGCGAGGCTTGGAACTCTCCTTGTGAAGGGCTCAGGGACAACAGTGAGGACAATGCCTCTTTAGTTGTAATTGTGATACTCTTGATGTGCAAGTAAACACTCCTGTGATACTTATGCTAAAATGTTGGTTGTTAGTACAGAAGTGGTGACATTATTTGGTTCTCTGGTATTGATTTCATGATTTGTGGTTGATACATGATGTAATACAATCCACATTGCACACATTGCATTATATTTTCAGTTACATCTCCTACTTACTCATTACTAACATTCTTTCTAATTCGGTTCTTGCGCCATTGGCGCAACCGGGTCATCTAGTCATGAGGAAAGAGGGAACGACCTACGGCATGGGATACCGAAGAGTGAAAATTGTAGTTCTGTTTTGTTCTTCAAATAGATCTTTTTATTGGGACCACTTTATGTTGTATAGTGAAATCATGTTATATACTATAATCATGTTGTCTTAAGAAGAATCAAGCAAGAATTAACTTGTCCAGTGACTATGTTTAACAATGGTGGGGGCTGGAGGAATAATTAGTATATTTAATGTTCATCGTTTTACAACCTATCAAAGACCGAATGGATAAACAAATTTTTGTGTGTGGCAATATGACCACCATGATTTTCACTTTGACAAAGTATATCCAAGTGATATCATCAACATTGTGTATCCATGTAAACTATATATGTTCTCAAAATGTACCTTTTTTTCATACGTGCATTGCACGTGCAACCTTACTAGTGTTATTAGGAAATGGCTAGAGGGAAAAGAAGCCCAGCAATAGCCTGCCGCTCGTCCCGAACCGCACGCAGCAGCCATGCAGCCAGCGCCTCAAGAACTTCCCGATTTCAATCCTAGTCGTCGCCGCCCCGCCCAACCACCCGGAGCCACCGCCTGCTGACGCCCGCGGCCTGCCCCGCCCGCCGCCCGGTCGGCTGCTATCCGCGCTGGCATGCACGAGTTGTCTCATTCCGAGAGGGGTATCCCATCAGGCAACCCCCTGCCCCATGGTCACTCTGAGTTAGACGAATTGCATCAAATTTGACTATATTTTAGGTATGAGTTCTGAATTTTTTCCGTTGTGGCGTGTGTAGAGCAAACTATATTTGCCGGAGCCGTGCTCTTGACTCCTCCCATCCTTTGTGTTCCTTGGCTAATTGGCTTCGAGGCGTGCAGCAGCCCAAATTTCAATTTTTCCAGAGACCTGATTTCAAACAGAGGCATATAGATCATGATATTGCGTACGCTTCTTGATTGGTATTTGCTTTTGACGGTGGTGACAGTGACTGTTGAGAAAGCATATTGAGAATTTTAGTGTGTTTGTAAGACCATATTAGTCTATTCCTATGTGATATTGGTATTTAGTTATAACGTTCATATGTTATATTGCTTATAAAAAAAGAGCGGACTACCCTGTTGTCAAATGCTAGCTCCGCCACTGCTTTGAGATTCTTATAGCCTTGGGTTTCCACCACAGCATCCATGGCATTCGAACAAGCGATGTACTCAAGGCAAGCATCCTTAAGCTTGTCGCAGCTATGCTGGTCAGCCAAAGCCCATGTGGTTGCCACGGTGTCGACGTTCAGATTCTGGCAAAGGATACTTTGGCAAACCAGCTTGAGCCTCTCCATGGCATATCTGTCTGCAGCCACCAGTAAATGCCGGATCATGTCAGCATTCTTATCACCATCAGGCAAAGAGTCGGTGTATATGAAATGGAGCAGGGGAAGCAACTTTTCGGTGGACGCGGCTTGTGTGGACTTAATCTTGGCCGCAGGTGGATTCCTGGAGATGAGCAAACATCAAGTCGCTGTCCCCCCATGCTCTATGGCTAGTAATAGGTGCTGGGGCCTTAGGCGTATCGATTTGGAGCATTTGTTTCGTCGTTTTGAGGCTGGACCAAGGAACAGTGCGATGTGGTACTGGTGCATTTCGTTTGGTGCATTTGCAAAGGTCACGTGACCCGGGCTGTGGGACAACTAATCAAAAGCAAGGGCGACCCAGTTTGTCTTCTTCCTCCGGACCGAGACGGGACGACGCCTGCTGCCCCGCCTGCTGCTCCTCTCTCCAGCTCGTCTTCTTCCTCCGGATTCAGAACTTGGATAGGGCTCCATGGACCTGTTCGTGCCGCCGCTGGGCGATTCAGAAAAGAGGTAATTAAACTGCCACTTAATCTCCCTCTAGATTAACGTATGATTAGATCCGCTTTGTGTATTGGATGTAGTCGCTGCGGATTCATAAGATTTCCCCATGGCATTTTTTGCATGCAGGATTAGCAATGGGCAGATGGGGGGTACTGCTTTTGCGCGCCCTATAGAGTCCCAGGCATCTATCAGCGTCGCCGAGGGCGACATTCGCCGTGCCGGAGACATCTGCAGCGGCGGCGGAAATGCAGGATCTGTCGGCGAGGACCGGCTTTTGCAAGTGTGCTCGGAGGCTACCAGCGGATGTACACGGAGGTATTAGTAGTTAGTTTCTTTTGTTTATCTGCTTGGCATGTGTGCAATTTGGATGTCAGGCTCGCCCAGGTGTATGGCATGTAGGAATTTACGGTGGATTTGTATAGTTCCTAAAAATCAATCTGGGTGTTTCGGTCTCAGTTTCTACAGTTTTTTTGTAGACTGATGAAAATGTTTATATGTGCATCATGTTTGTAGTCAGACAGAAAAGGGCGTTTGTTTTGCTGCGCTGATTTTTATTTTTCTACTATGTGCAAATAACTAATCTTATAATTGCACCATGGCAGGGTCAGGATCAAGAAAGCCCCTGCTGAGCGAGAACTAAATCCTAACCGCAGAAGTGCTCTTGAACTATCCATGAGGGCGTTCATAAGTAAGCGAGATGGCAATGTACTCAACCCAGCAGTCGGCACTTCGTTTGATTCACTGGATGAGGCGTATCAATTCTATAATTTATATTCATGGGAGGCTGGATTTGGCATAAGGCATTCGAAAAGCAGGCTGAATGTGGAGAGGGTCAAGTGCATGCGGGAGATTGTATGCGGATGCGCGGTGCGTTTCTTAATATTTATGTCCAAAAGAAAAAAAACTCAAGTACTATATGGACAAAAATGTTTTTGTACTGACGATTCATTCCATGTGCATTTGCAGGGTAAACCGGAGAGGGAGAATACAAGATCAACTAGGTGCGGCTGTGCTGCCAGGATCAGGCTGCTGAGGTCGGATGACAATGGATGGTATATTTCAGAGCACAGGCCGCTTCACAACCACTCGCTGTCAAGTACTTGGCAAGAAAATGCACTGGCCTTCACACAGGCCCATTGATCGCTACGCTAAAAATCTTGTTAGGCAGCTGAGAAAAAACAATGTTAGCCTCGGAAAGGTTTTTAGCATAGTTGGCAGTCTTTTGGATCAGTAGACAATGTGCCATTTACAAAAAAGTCGCTGAGGACGCTTTGTTGCAAGCTGAACAAAGAACAATCTGATTCAGATACCCGGAAGACAATGGACATACTTGCATAGATGAAGGCAAACGATCCAGAATTCAACTATACTATCCAGGTTGATGATGAGAGCAGAATAAAAACACTTATGTGGGTTAACAGGCGCAGTGTAGAACAGTACAGGTGTTTCGGAAATGTTGTGACATTCGATACAACATGCAGGACAAATCTTTATGATATGCCATTTGGATTGTTTGTTGGAGTCAACAATCACTTCCAGAGCATTATTTTTTGAGGTGTCATGTTGAGGGATGAAAAGGAGGACACATTCAAGTGGGTTTTCCGTGAATTCATTAGGATGGTTGGCGGCAAACACCCACAAACAATTTTAACAGGTACGACTGTAGTTGAAAACAGTTCTTAATTTTTTCAGTGTTAGACTGATGTTCACGCTGTAAGACTCTGACATGATGACATTATCCATTTATTTGCAGACCAGGCGCGATCGATGGAGTTGGCAATAGAAGCCAAAATGCCCAACACAACCCACAGGTGGTGTAAATGACATGTGCTGAAGAAAGCGAAGGAATAGCCTTTGTGGAGCAAGAAGTCTGATTTCAAGAGTGAATTCCACAAGCTGGTGCATCACATGGTCACAGAACAAGAGTTTGAAGATGGATGGTCTGCAATGCTTGATAAATATTCACTTAGGAAGCATCCGTATCTGACTCAAATATATGAGGTGCGGCATAAATGGGCAAAGTCGTATTTCAGAGGTGTTTTTTGCGCGAAAATGACCAGTACCCAACATAGTGAAAGTGCCAATCACATGCTTAAGAGTTATGTCCCGCCAGGGTGCCCAATGCATTTGTTCATTAAACAATACGAGAAGCTTCAGTTCGATAGGGACTCTGAGGAGAGTTTCCAGGAGAAACGGACTGCTCTGGTATGTTCCGGCCTTCAAGACTAGATTGTTTTTTCCAGTCCGTATAACATTTTGTAGAACCTTGTGCGCAGTACTGACTTAGTTGTGTGTGTTTTAAATTTCTCCAGAGTGGTGTTCTGTTGAAAGTAAATCTCCCAATTGAGAGGCATGCTAGCAGGATTTACACCAGGGCAATGTCTGAGCAATTTGGCGATGCTCTGTACAAGGCAAGGGCTTATGAACTGGATGTCGCTGTACCAAAAAAGTTATACATTCTTACTCATGTGGATGCTCTCTCTCGTGAGAAATGGAGCAAGGTCCAGTTTAAGGTTGAGGTTGATGATGATCAGGCATTTTTCAACTGTGAGTGTTGTATTTTCGAGCACTCTGGAATGGTGTGCTGCCATGCACTCAAGGTAAATACCATATCTTGGCATGTTTGCTGTGCAAATGGTTTTGCCGCTTACTAAACGAGTGTCTGTGACGGCAGGTTATGATCGAGCTCAAGTTGAGCAAGATACCAGAAAAGCACATATTGAAGCGATGGACTATGGATGCCCGTGATATCCTGCCTGATCATCTCGTTCGGTACCAGAAGGACAAAGGGCCACATGGCTTTGACACTTACCATTTGCGGCGAAAAGGGTATCAATCCCGACAAAAGCCATTACCTATTTGCGTGAACACTATTTAGATTGATGGAGAAGAACTTTCACTACTAATGGCGTGAGACTGATGTTGTTCATACCTTCAGTTCGGCCATGGATGTCAGCTCCTGTGCTCGGCCATGGAGTTCTACCTCCTAGCTCGCTGGCTCGTTCTTCCTGCCTCTCTGGTGCGTGGGTGGGTGGGGGGAGGATGGTTGGAGAAGATGAACTGGGCGGCGGATGCAGTAATTGCGTGAGATGACTAGACCCCGATAAGAATTGATGTGGTGGGCCATCGTAACTTTTGCAGGTCGAGACGTGATTTAAAACAGTGTGATGGCAGCTGTTCCATCCGCCCGTCACGAATCTTGACCTCCACGGCCCTAACAAATTACACGGTGTGCTGGTAAAAACACAAAACATGTTTAATTATCGAGGCACAAAATCATGTTAGGGCCCATGTCCAAAACATGATTCTGATTGTGATTTAGGAAGGGTTATTAGAGTCGTTGGCCAAAAAAAGAAGTGTTGGTACTTGACTGAAGCTGGACGATGGACAGCTGGTGCTCTTTGATTGAATCTGGTCCATCTCGCCCTAATCTGCTGTTAACGAAGCATCATCTGTACACAGTGAACCATCGCGTCTGTCGGGGGATTAATGGAGTGGCTCACGTGCGAGAACGAACAACTGTCCATATGGGCGACCCACTTTTTTGCTGCATGCGCATACTCGAGTGTACCTGGTACATCAACAGATAGCTAGATTCTGTCGCTACAACGGCATAGCTGTCAACCAGAATACGTGGGCTGGAATCGTCAACGGGGGGGACAGCTCCCGCAAATACCGTGATGAAGATGGCCAATGTGTAAAACAGACGGACTAGATAAAGTCCTCATAGTGCTCGTCCGCCGTTAGGCATTTTCGATGGAGCAGGGCACTAAAAACATCGGTTTGCATGTCTTTGATGGTAACGCGCCGCGGCGTCCTCGCCTCCTTCATCGGCCCAAAGAGTTCCGCTTTGAAGACGGGTGACTGGCCGGCGAGTATGAACCTGTGGGCTCCGATGGTCTTTCTTCGAACACAGAAAGTGACACCAATCCCTCATCGTCTTCCAGAAGCTTGCTGAAATGCTCGGCGATATCGGAGGGTGGCACCGGCACCTCGATTTTGTTGAATGGTTTGGATTCGGTCACGCCTGGCTCTTTGATAACAGTGACAATATCACAGAATATCACCACCATCGGGCGTACGACTCTTGTCAAGTCTATGATCACCTCCCAACTAGTCTACCCCGCCACTCCGTTGGTCATACCGCCCTCCATCCTACACACCGTCAACAAACTTGAGAGAGCCTTCCTATGGTCTGTAACAGACAAAACGACAGGGGCAAAATGCAAAGTAAACTGGGAGATTGTTTGCCGGCCACTCGAATATGGGGGACTTGGGGTCCTCAACACCAACAAGTTTACACGCACCCTCCGGCTGCGGTGGCCTTGGTACGAATGGAAGGAGCCTACCAAGATGTGGGTCGGATTGGGAAACCTTTGTGACGAGGAGGACTTTAACTTTTTCTATGCTTCCACCATCATCTCCGTTGGTAATGGCGCGAAGACGCGAAGATCCCCTTTTGGGACTTCCCTTGGCTCCTTGGGCGCAAGCCTAAGGATATTGCCCCGCTCATCCATGAAGCTTTCATGCGTAAGAATTGGAAGGTGCGGGAGGCCCTCAAGCACAACGCATGGATCCTCAAGATCAATCCATCCACCTCTATCTCCGTCGAGCATGTCACGCAATTCTTCACACTTCGGATGCTCCTTCATGAGGTCCATCTTGACGAACTCTCCGAGGATGACATCCTTTGGAAGCACTCGGTCTCGGGGCATTACTCGGCGGCCTCCACATATAAGGCACAATTTTTAGGATTGGTTCTCTCCCCCATGGACAAGATGGTTTGGAAAGTTTGGGCTCCCCCAAAAGTTAAGTTCTTTGCTTGGTTGGCTCTCCAAGACAGGATTTGGACCGGTACCGCGGATAGATTGGCAAAGCGTGGGTGGCCAAACTGTGATCTTTGCCCCCTTTGCAAGAGGGAACAAGAGAGCGGGAGTCACCTATTCTTCAAATGCCGCTTCTCTAGAAGGCTTTGGTCCTTGGTCATTGACAAGTACCACGTCCCCGACTTCGTCATTTCCACTTGGCCCCTATTCGACTCGGTCCAATCTTGGTGGGCAAGTACTTGCGACGACGGCTATCCGCACAGACAAGCCAAGGCATCCCTCACCATGCTTGTTTCATGGACAATTTGGAATGAACGAAACGCGCGAGTTTTCATGCATAAATGTGCCCCTCCGGCAGTGCTGCTTCCCTCCATCGCCACCGAGGCTAACCTTTGGATCATCACCGGTGCTAAAAAACTAGGGTCTTTGTTATTGCGCGAGTAATCCGCATGCCGTGTACTCGGATTGTTTGTAACTAACTCTATTCTTTCTTATTTAATGGATGAGGCAAAGCTTTTGCCTCCGTTTCAAGAAAAAAAAACGATGACACTGCACTCGATCGTAGGCGATCATTCAAAAGGAATGCAGATTTGACGTCGCTTTTCTTTTTGAAATTACTAGTCTATGGAGCAAAACTACTGAGGTCAGCTGGATCAAAAGTCCTCAACTCTGTCTTGTGCACCGAAGCCGACATTCCGGTGCTCTGGTCGACCAACCTCAGGTCACAGGACCCCCGCAGCTTGGCTCCCTTGCTCATGAGCTCGAGATATACTGAATGTTATCCTTCTTGACTTTTTCCGTGCTGTACCCGTCCGGGTAGAAGCGGATGGACCAGTCGTGGCCCCCAACGGAGAAAGTACCGGACCTGATGAATTTCTCGTTGCCAATGCCCCTGTGCTTGCTGTAGCCGAAGATGTCAAACATGTGGGTGACCTGCGCCAAATTCGGGGTGCACATCGACATCGACTTAGATTGCTCCATGGCGCGACGGCGACGGCGTGCCCTAGATTGGTATTAATCTGATGGTTGGGAAGAAAAACACGTTGCTTATCAAGGGGAAGGAGAGGGGAGAGCAAAGGACGTGGTGAAGTCCAGCATATGATGGTTCGGAACCCAGCATATGACCGGAGACGGCGCGGCGGTGAAGACGGACCTTTTTTTAGCAAACGGTGAAGACGGAGATGAAGACGACTCAGCTTCCTTTTTCTTTGGAGTTGATGGGCCTGGGTTCGCTTTTGTGCTGGCTGGATCTTATCTTATGCCATCTCATATGCGCCCTCGAGCGTCCTGGGACTTTTTCTTTTTCTCTTATGTACTCCTTTCATTTTCTCTCCCTTATTTGTTCTTTCCTTTTTATTTTATTTTTACATTTTGCAATCATATTTTGGGAAACGCTTACCTTCAGCCGACCGATCGCGTGCGAGCGTCCGTCGCCTCTGTGTCCGTTGGACTGACTCTTCATCATACGGTCGAGAGCAACCCCTTTGTGTTCATGTTTTCTGCAACTGAGCCTTTGTTTCAGAAAAGAGAGTTTGCAATTCGCCACCGAAAAACGGTTATACCCTGTAGAGGCGGACACTCATGCAGCTGGGAGGGCGACGATGGCGAGGATTCTAGTCGGATCTCACCTATTCATGCGACTTAATCATGACAGGACCATGCGGTTAGTGGGTCGGCCCACTACCGGTTCCTAGCAGGTAACACGGTTTGCTGTCTCGCAGGAAGCGAGACATAAACGCACACAAGAGCGCCTCTTCATCGTTCGTCCTCCTATTGGATGCCCATGCGCGTCAAAAACTGCACCTGACGCCCGACCGATAGCAAAATAGGCCGACCTATTCGGGTGATAAACTCATGGCATAGCGCGGGGCCTTGAGGAGAGAGCGCGTTTCTTCAGGTCATTCAGCCTCTCACATGCGAGCATAGGCCACAGGCCAACGTGGCGCTACAATTGGCTAGGCTCGCTCGCTCGCCTGGTTTTCTGAAAAAAAAAATGACCCTTTTGTTTTCTGTAGATGAAAAGATTAGTAAATTAGAAAATGCCTGAAGATTTAAAGAAACTTCACAAAATTTAAAAATGATGGATAATTTGAAAATAGTTCATGAGTTTGAAAAAATGTTCATGAATTTGAAAAAGGTTTACGAATTTGAGAAAAGTTTTTGGATTCCGAAAAAGTTCACACATTTCAAAAAAAAGTTCATGGATCTGAAATAAGAAAATGAAAAAGAGAAAGAGAATATGAAAAATAAAAAACAAACAGAAAACCAAAATAAAAAAGGTTCGAAACCTCTAGAAGCTTCCAAAACCACCCGGAAATTTCCCAAAACCGAGATTAGTTTTTGAGGCATGTCGCCTGGCATGGTATATATAGTCAGATCGTTAATGTCAAAAATCCACTAAATCGATAGTTATCCCCACTAACTGGCATTTTGCCACGGGGAAGTCACTTTCTGAAATTCTTTATCCATTTTCCAAGATGTTTTGGCATCTTACACTTCTCAGCTTCAAATTCAGTCGTTCCCGTTGATAACTTTATATACAACAATGGATGCATGCCAGAGTGGTTATTCAAGCAGGCAAGAAGAGAACAGAGAGAGTTTTCCTAGAAGGGGATATGGTCTTCTTAAAGCTACAAACATATATGTTCAACCTTCGGTTATTCATCGTGCTCATAATAAGTTAACGTTCAAATTCTATGGTCCATACAAAATTCTTCAGAAGATTGGTTATGTCATATGCAAGCTTGAGCTTTGAGTTTTCAGTCGCATCCATCCGATGTTTCAAATTTCTCAACCGAAGCAATTCGTGCCTCCAACAGTCCAACTCATCAGGTGACTACAAGGCTACCTTCTGTTAATGTTAATGTGAATGTTCCTGTTAAGGTTCTTCGCCGTGGTGTCTGGCAATGGGATCATCGTACCGTTGCTCAAGTCCTTGTCGAATGGAGTGAATCTGACCCTGAAGCCACAACCTGGGAGGATTTTGAGTCTCGGTGACAAAAGTTTTTGCATGCTCTGGCTTGGGACAAGGTGACAAGAACCAAGCCCACTGGATCAGCCTCCACGTCCTAAATGGCTTTCTAAAGATGGCTTGCAGGCCAGGAGTGGGCCCGCTAGGCCTTGTAATCGTCTATTAATACCATGTTAGTCTCTTATGCTCGTCTGGAATATTTATGTAAGCTGCGAGGGTGGATGGGAGGAACAACTACAGTAGCAATGCGATTCGAATTCGCCATTGATTCTTAGTCGGATCTTCAATTCCTCGGTGAATAGTAGTTGTAGCTTACAATATATAACTCAAAAGTAACCATGAAACGCAAAAAAACAGTCTAGAAGCAGCAACTCGATATCAAAATGGTGCTCATTTAAATTTAAGGTCTCATTTCACATTTTGTCCCTGTGCCTTAAATTGCTAGAGACGACCTGCCAGACATGTTAAAATAATAGTCATAACTGGAACCAACTTGTGATTGGATAGTTAGAAGAACAGTGCTATCCCCAGCCCGCCAAGGTCCAAGTCATGGTGCTCGCATTTTCTGAATTTATTTCAGCATTTCCGATGATGCGTGTTCAGTGAGTAAGATGTTCCCGTTGACTAAGAGGCACCTATAATGACTTCGTAAATCTCAGGATGATATGCCGGTTTAGTCTCTCAGGGATGCTCATAGAGAAAAAGTATGCATGTATGTATTTATAGAAGCGAGCGTATGCGCGTATGTCTATGAGCGTTTGCGTGTGTTAGAAAAATGGCATAACCGGTGGGTGGATGGACCGATCCAGCTCGCATCTCTGTGTGGGTTCAGTCAAAGGGTCTCTAAACAAATTAAACCCGTCGTGGCGTGTGCATGATGCTGATTGCTACTTGTAGGAGACTAACGTTACTTCTAATGCAACTTTCCAATCTCATACTAATAATGAGTTACCAGTGCCATTGACTTCCCATGTTCAGATGCAGATCTATGCATGCCTTATCTATCATCGCAACTTGCAAGTTAGACAGCTACCACTCACTATTAATTTTCATATGCAATCTAGATTCCATCCTGCCACCGTAGAAAAGATTGAATCTGGAAAGGAAGAGGATCTTGAAGAAGTAACCCGGTTTTCAGGGGAGGATTACTCGGTGATGATCCTGATGAACTGATGATTAGGATGGATTGTGAAGATCAAACAAGAGGTTTGGTGATAAGAAAGGCACCTCTGAAACCGACCACCTTGGCAGCGATGCGTGGGTAAACCCTAGGGTCTCCGTATGCCGTTGAAGGCCAACAGCGCCTTCATGCTAGTAAACTACTCCCCTCGTCTCAAAATAAGTGTCTTAAACTTAGTATAAATTTATATTAAAGCTAGTACAAAGTTGAGACATTTATTTTGGAACGGAGGAAGTACAATTAAGCAGCAGCAACATGCCATTTGCAAAAACTTAAAAACATTAATCAGGGCACATGGCCATCTGCTGAGTTCTACCTATCCCGTCCCAAAAAAATTGTCTTTGATTATTTTGGGAACGGCAATGCTACACGCACGGGCTCATAGTTACGGAATCAACGGACTATGCTTAGTTGGCAGTTTTTTATTGGAGATTAGGAATGAGACGGGGCCCATCCCCATGAAAATCAGGAGGGGGCAGAGATTGATTTGCGCTGAGATGCCCGTGAGATGCCCGTATTGCTCCGTGCGTCTAGGATTATTGTTTTGGGACAGAGGGAGTATTAGATTAGACTAGACACACACTGCATGAATTGCTACGATTAAGCAATTCACACAACATCCAAGAGAACGTTCCGATCGAACACTAGAGACGAATTCACGTACGAAACCAAGAATGCCGGCCAGCGCTGACTTCTACCTAACTATATTTAATTACTTTCTCCCGGAAAATAAGTGTTTATTAGTACGAGCATTAGATGAGACGCACACTGCTATAAATTGCTACGATCAAGCAAATTCACACCAATTAAGATCCAAGAGAACGTTCCCATCAAACACAAGAGACGAATTCACGCACGAAACCAAGAATGCCGGCCAGCGCCGAGCAGCAGCTCATGGAGATCACCAAGGTCGACCTTCGAGGGCTGGAGCCTGGCCGGCCTGGGTGGGACGAAGCCCGGGACGCGGTGACCGCGTCCATGGTGGTGCACGGCTGCGTCGTGGTCCACGTCCGGCACGTCGGGCTGGACGAGGACATCCGGCAGGCGCTGTTCGGCCGCGCCATGCCGGAGCTGTTCGCGCTCCCCGCGGAGGCCAAGCAGCGCAATGCCAACAGCGACGTGCAGTACGGAGGGTACATCGGGCAGATACCAGGCATGGCGTACGAGAGCATGCGCATCAAGGACGTCACCAACGCCGGCCACATCGGTGACTTCGCCGGTCTCCTCTGGCCGCAGGGCAACCCCACCTTCTGGTGAGTGAGACCAGCACATGATTCTTCATCACCCGCTCTTTCCACAGTACTGTTTCCATATATAGAATTATAGATAATGCTTTTTGACATGGATCCCAACATTGTTGTTGTTTCACTCCAGTGACACGGTCGGGGAGTTCGCCAAGAATGCTGTCAGCCTGGAGAAGACGGTGACGAGGATGGTCCTGGAAGGCCTGGGCGTCCGGGACGAGCACGCCCTGGACTCGCACCGCGACCAGCTCTGCTACAGCTTCCGGATGTCGTACTACGGCATCTGCCCGGAGGAGAATGCGGCCAAGGTGACCCTTCCGGAGCACCGTGACTACGACATGACCACCACCATCGTGCAGCACGAGGTGGAGGGCCTGGAGGTGCAGCTCAAGGACGGCAGCTGGTTCGCCGTGCCCCCCGAGCCGGACACGGTCGTCATCGTCGCCGGCGAGCTACTCAACGTAAAGCCATATACCTCTCTTCCCCTCCCCGGCAGTGTATTGAATTTGTTTAAGTGGAACGATGCTGTAATGGATGAACCGTCTGGCTGCAGGTGGTGACCAACGGACGGGTGCGGGCTTGCCTCCACCGCGTGAGGACGCCGAGCAACCGCGAGCGCTTCTCGGCGCTGCTGGGCTGCATGCCCACCCAAGGATCCACGGTGCGGGCGATGGAGCAGCTCGTCGACGAGGACCACCCTCTGGTCTACCGTCCCTGCGACCCCTACGAGTACTGCGCCTTCCAGTACTCGGAGGAAGGCCGCAAATCCGGCGACGCGCTCAAGGCGTTCTGCGGAGTAGCTACAGATGACGGACCAGCTGTGTGATGAGCTGATGAAGATAGATCAGCGACCACGGAAGAAACTCTGCACGGAACAATTTTCCTTTATTTTCGCCTGTGCTTACATAGTTGAGCACGTACGCTCTTCTATGGCTATGGGTTTATCAGTCGAATAATGTTTTCTCACCTTTCCAATTTTGTTCGGATGTTTATCTTAGTTAAAGTTCTTTTTAATAATATTTAGAACTTGCCTACAAATCCGACGTTAGGTTTTTGACCATGACAAATCAAATATTTATTTTATGTTAATTTATATCTGCCGATGATAGCAAGTTTAGTTGGCAAACATATTAAATATGCCTCAGTTCTTTTTCCCCCTAGAAATTTGCCATGCTTGAAATCTAAATTTGCCATCCTCGCGCCAACGTAAATTTGCCATAAGAAACGTTTGATCTGCCATGCTTAAAAAAAATGATGTCAAATTTTAACATTACCAAAATATTTATACTAGCAGTGTTCTATCACTAGGCTAGGCTTGTCACAGCCACGAGGGCAACTTGGTCAATTCCTTATCCCAGGTGCAACATGTAGCAGATCTAGAGGGGAGCCATGGAATAATTTGTACTATGTACTAAACACTAATCATTATCTAATACCTTAAGGCCCTGTTTGGATTGTCGTCTTGGAGAGCTATACCCCTGTAAAATATGCATGCCTCCATCCATGTTTTTTTGCAGGTGGAAATCAAACTGTGGCTGATAATATACATGTGTAAAATAAACATAGGTGCATGAAGATAAAACGATTCCAAGCAGGGCGTAATGCTATTCTGAGACTACTTTTGAAATTATGATGATGTTTAAAAGTTATACTATTTGAGTATCTATCGTGTAGATTTTCGCAAATTGAACTGATGTGTATTGAAGTTATGTAAAGTGCAACTGTATTGTAAACATGGGCACCACAAAGTAAGGGCTTATGCCAGGCTATGTCACGACTTTCTACCGTTCCGCTTCACGTTGCCTATTTCATTTAGCTCAATTTCCTAATATTTTCATTTTAGCTCAAAAAGTCTACGGATTGTTCAAAACCAATATCTCCATTCTGTATTTTTTTCGCTATAGCAAATGGTTATTACAATGGAAGATACTCCACATACCATGACATTATGTTAATTCTCGTGTGTGCTATGTTTATTAGTGATTACACTGGAGCGAAATGCAACAACACTAGTCACACCCAAAACACCTCCTGCTCACGAACATCTCCGACTAGGGTTTCCGCCTCCGATCTCCCTCGTCTTCCATGTTCTTAGGACCATGGATGCCTGGTGGATCCTGCCCTCACCGGCAGGAGGGCTTCTACTCCCTTTCTAGGTCTTATGTGAGTTTTTGTCTAAGGTTTGTGTCCTCACTAGTAGAAAATAGGGCTTTGGTTAAGGTCAGGATAAGGGCATTAATCCCGGTTCATTCACGAACCGGGACCAAAGGGTGTATCAATCACGGTTCGTGAGGCCAGGGCGCCGGCCGGGCCTCGGGGGCCATTGGTCCGGCTTCGTTTGACACTTTTGGTCCCGGTTCCAGACACGAACAGGGCCCAATGGGCCTCGCTCCTGGGCCAGCACTTTAGTCCCGGTTGGTGGCTGGAACCGGGATCAAAGGTCTGTCTTCTATCCCGGTTCTAGCCATCAACCGGGACTAATAAGGGAAGCCTATATATACCTTGTCCGCTCACTCCTCTGTTAGCTCATTGCTCTGTTTTTTTGGCCGGCCGTGGGAGAGGTGTGTGTTGCTCTAGCTCACCTCCTATGCACACGAGGTGTTCGATGAAATGCCTGAGCAATACTTAAGCTTTTTCCTCTCGAAGCTCCTTGTCCAATCTCCATTTTTCTCAAGATTTGTCTAGGTTTGGCGGTCCGTTTTGTCCCGTCCCCGTCCTCACCGCCGTCGATCGCCCGCGCCGATCTTGTCGCCGACACCACCGTGGTGAGCCTGTTGTTCTTATCTTCTTTCTAAAAGAATTTTTTTTCTTACTTGTATGGTTTAGATAGGTACTTGTATAATTTTCTTACTTTTATTAATATTTATTATATAGTGCGATGGTTTTGGTATCCGCCCCGGTCGGCCCTCGTCCTGTCTATGATACAGGTGTGGTATATATTATCTTTTATAACTATTTGTTCCATTTAGTGTTTATGATAATTATGCCAACCAACGTGACATAGATGTTTTTATCTAGAAGGTATGGGAATCGGAAATTCCAACCGACCCTCTTGTCGAGAGGTTAAATTTAGTTGAAAAATAAAACAATTACTTGAAGAAAAAAAATGAAAAGAATTAAGGTGGAGAAGATGAAATTAAAGTTGCATGTTGCGGATGTCGTTGATTATCACAAGATCAAGATGGATGCAATGCGCTTGAAGATTAGAAAGATTAGAAAAATATGCCATTCACATTGTGGCTTGGTATCATAATGCCGTTGGATCAATTGTTACCTTAGTTGCGATTATGATCGCATTTGTTGTTGCATTGAAATGTTTTACATAGTTTCAATGTATGGTTTAATTAGATGCTCTAAAGAGCTATATGTTGTTCAATGAGAACTATGTATGAACTTTATGTATTTATTTTTTCAGTAATAACATTTGATCACTACTGTACATTGGTTTTAATGTGATGATGAACTTCTATTAATTTGGTCAATTCTTTATTCATGATGTTCTGTAATGGTTTTTGACACACTTAATTATACATAATGCACGCATATGAACTGGCAATGGATGTATGGTGACAGACGCACCTCCAAGTACATTAAGGGCGTGCATAATTTTCTCAAATTGGCTGAGGCAAAGAAGTAGAATGGTTTTATGTGTTGTCCATGCCCTATCTGTGGGAATACGAAGTCTTACCCTGACTCGAAAACCCTTCACATCCACCTGCTTGAGAAGGGTTTGATGCCACACTATAATGTTTGGACCAAGCACGGAGAAACAGGGGTTATGATGGAAGACAATGAAGAAGAAGAGGATGATGACAACTATCCGCCCCCTGAATACGGTGATGCTGCAACGGGGGAAGCTGAAGATCAAGAGGAACCAGACAATGTGGCCGATGATGATCTTCGTTGGGTCATTGTTGATGCAAAGAGACAATGCCAAAGTGAAAGGGAGAAGTTGAAGTTCGATCGCATGTTAGAGGATCACAAAAAAGGGTTGCACCCAAATTGCGAAGATGTCAACACAAAGCTCCGTACCACACTGGAATTGCTGCGATGGAAGGGAGACAATGGTGTATCTGACAACAGATTTGGGAAGCTACTGAAAATATTGAAGAAAAAGCTTTCAAAGGATAACGAATTTCCCGACAGTACGTAGGGAGCAAAGAAGGTTCTATGCCCTCTAGGATTGGAGGTGCAGAAGGTACATGCATGCCCTAATGACTGCATCCTCTATTGCGGTGCGTACGAGGATTTGAACGCATGCCCGGTATGTGGTGCATCGCGGTATAAGATTAGACGAGATGACCCTGGTGATATTGAGGGCGAGCACCCAAGGAAGAGGGTTTCTGCCAAGGTGATGTGGTATGCTCCTATAATACCATGGTTGAAACGTCTGTTAAGAAACAAAGGGCATGCCAAGTTGATGCGATGGCACAAAGAGGACCGTAAGAAAGACTGGAAGTTGAGAGCACCCGCTGACGGGTCGCAGTGGAGAAAAATCGAGAGAACATGGGGGGGGGGGGGTGGACTTTGCAAGTGACGCAAGGAACGTATCGTTTGGTTTAAGCGTGGATGGCATTAATCCTTTTGGGGAGCAGAGCAACAATCATAGCACCTGGCCCATGACTCTATGTATCTATAACCTTCCTCCTTGGTTGTGCATGAAGCAAAAGTTCATTATGATGCCAATGCTCATCCAAGGCCCTAAGCAACCCGGCTACGACATTGATGTGTACCTAAGGCCATTAGTTGAAGAACTTTTATAGCTATGGAAAGGAAAAGGTGTACGTGTGCAGGATGAGCACGACCAGGAGGAATTTGACCTACACGCGTTGTTGTTTGTAACCATCAATGATTGGCCTACTTTCAGTAATCTTTTAGGACAGACAAAAAGGGATACCACACATGCACACACTGTCTAGATGAAACCAAAAGTATATATTTGGACAAATTCGAGAAGAATGTGTACCTGGGACATCGTCGATTTCTTCCAACCAACCATCAATGTTGAAAGAAAGGCAAGCATTTCAAAGGTGAGGCAGATCACCGGAAGAAGTCCGCCGTTTGTATTGGTGATCACATACTTGATGTGGTCAATGATTTACAAGTAATCTTTGGAAAGGGTCCCGGCAGACTATCCGTTCCGAATGACCCTGAGGGAAACGCACCCATCTGGAAGAAGAAATCTATATTTTGGGACCTATCCTATTGGAAAGACCTAGAGGTCCGCTCTTCAATCAACGTGATGCACGTGAAGAAGAGTCTTTACGTGAACCTGCTAGGCTTCTTGGGCGTGTATGGGAAGACAAAAGATACACCAGAGGCACAGGAGGACCAGAAATGTGTGCACAAAAAAGACGGCATGCAACCTTAAGCAGTATGAAGGGCCTGCCAGCTACGCTCTTACCAAAGAAGAGAAGGAAATATTTTTTGAATGCCTGCTCAGTATGAAGGCCCCGTCTGGCTTCTCGTCGAATATAAAGGGAATACTAAATATGGCAGAGAAAAAGTTCCAGAACCTAAAGTCTCATGACTGCCACGTGATTATGATGCAACTGCTCCCGGTTGCATTGAGGGGGCTTCTACCAGAAAACATTCGGTTAGCCATTGTGAAGCTATGTGCATTCGTCATTGCAATCTCTCAGAAGGTAATTGATCAATAAATCCTACCAAGGTTAAGGAGTGATTTGGTGCAATGTCTTGTCAGTTTCGAGCTGGTGTTCCCACCATCCTTCTTCAATATCACGAACGTCCTACATTACTAGGGAAAAGCCTATACACAGAATCTTAGCAGCAGCGCGGCTCAAAAAGGAGCGCTGCTGCTAATTAGTAGTAGCGCGTGTGCCGGAAACTCGCTATTGACAAGTTTTTAGCAGTAGCGCGCTCAGTGTAAACCGGGCTGCTAAAAATATTGACCGGCGGTGTCCACCAAACTCCATATAGCAGCAGCTCGGTGCCGCGAGACGCGCTACTGCTATGGATATAGTAGTAGCGCGCTTTTTCTGAGGTCGCTGCTGCTAAATTTCAAATATCCACACTTTTTTGTCCCCGTTAGCAGTAGCGCCGTTGCCCAAAGCGCGCTGCTGCCACTTCCTTAGCAGCAGCGCGTTTTAGCTCCCGTGCTACTGCTAAGCCGCACCAACCCACCACCTTTTCCCCACCCGTCCCTCCCCTCCCCCTCCTCTCTTCCCTTTCCCCTACCTCCCACACATGCTCCCCTCTCACTCTTCTTCTTCCTCAATACTTCTCCCCCATTACTCTCCCTCTTCTATCTACCTTTCTCTCTCTTCATTACTCCTACCTAACTACACCACCTCCATAAATGCATCTCCTTTCTCTTTTCCTTCCCCTCCACTAGTTGAAGTTGTCTCCTCCCAAATTAGGTAGCTAGGTAGATGTAGGATTTAGTTAAGGACCTATTTGCCCCTAACTAGATCTATCTTTGTCAAGAAGAGCTTTGTGCACTTTTGATCTCCCTACAACATCATCTCCACCGTGTGCTCGATCTCGAGATAGAGGTGATTAAAATTTCATGCTTTTGAGTGTGGCATGTTTATGGAAATTGTGTGTGTGGCATGAGTTGACGCCAATTGTGCTTTTGAGTTGCCTATGTTTTGCGAAATGTCAATTTATTTCGCTTTCGCTAATTCGGGCAAACTCTAGATCCATATATGTCCTATTTTTAGGTAAGGTCATGCCAATTTTTGTATGACTTTGATGCATGCATGCATTTTACAATCAATTTGTTTTATTATTACCGTGCGACGCTCATGATGGTCGATGGAATGATGGTGGACAGGTGGTTGCGGTCGGGTGCAGGACATGAAAGAAAATAACCTGACAGAGGTTTTATGTCCGTGTCGAAAATGCAAAGGAATAGTTTGGCTCGACCCCTATGACGATGGTCGTGTCGAGCGCACCTGCTCATGACTGGTTTCATGGATGGCTATACTCGTGGATAACTGAAGATGAGGATGACGATGTTGAGGAAGCCGATGGGGCGAAATGATGACACGGGCAAGACGAAGAGATGATCGATAATGGCGGGGAAGAAGCCGGACATGGCGGCGGAGAAGGGGCCGACATGGCGGCGGAGAGAACGGCTTGGACTCCACGCAGAGAGTTCGCCGGTACTAAGTTCAATCGTCTGGGACCCTCATGTTCAAGCATTGCTTCAAGGAGACGAAAATCGAGAGAGCTGCTTCTAGAGAGGAGGCTAAGCTGGAGCAACTGGTGGTAGACTCAAACACTCCATTGTATGATGGTTGCAACCTGAGGTGACCGGCTTGAGTTTCACGCCCAACTCCTCAAGACGAAGGCTAAAAACAAATGGACCGACACTAGCCTCGATGAGCATCTCAAGTACCTAAAGGATGTTCTTCCCATGGGTAATCTATGTCCTACTAGTGTTGATGAGGCCAAGAAGATCGTGTGCCCTCTTGATCTGCCACACGTTAGATACCATGCATGCATCAACGATTGCATAATTTATCGGAAGGAGCACGCGAAAAACAAGCTGTTCGGTGTGCAATGCTTCTCGATACAAGAAGGCGGAAGAAATGTCCCGGAAAGTTGTATGGTACTTACCGATCACTCCCGCCTCGAGGTATTTTGTAGATCCCAAGGAAGCAAAGCTAATGCGCCGCACGCGGAGAGGAAGAAGCCCGATGATGGAGATGATCCGGCTGAGACACGTGAAGGATGGAAGCCGTGGAGAGCGTTGAACAGCTTCTATCGGTATTTTGAATGTGATGCAAGGAACATCGTGTCGTGGCGAGGTACCGATGGCATGAACTGCTTGGCAACCGAACACCAACCATAGCACATGGCCCGTGTTTGTATGGATGTACAACCTCCCCTGGTTGTGCATGAAATCGAACTACATTCACATGAGCATGCTTATTCAAGGGCGAAACAACCAGGAAATAATATTAATTTGTATCCGGGCTATTTCAAGAGGAGTTAGACACGTTATGGAAAACACCGCCAAGACATGGGACGCCAACAAAGGCGAGTATTTCAACATGAGAGCAGCGTTGATCACGGCGGTGGTACGACTATCTCGGTTATGGATATGTGGCAGGCCAGTGTGCCATGGATATTGCGGATGCACGCGTGCATGGATGATACGACGCCTCAGCAGCTAACGCCAAGGAAAGATGGCGGTCTGGGAAAATCGTGTACATGGGGCATCAAAGATGGCTTGAACAGGACGACCCGTGGAGATCTATTCAATGGTCACACTGAGCATCGAGGACCTCCACGTAAGCGGAGCGGTGCCGAAATCGATGAGCTGTTGAAAACTGGAAGGAGTGCCCGTGCCGGAAAGACGATGAGAAAGGCGCCGAGCCGCTGCTGAAGGTATGGAAGACGAGGTCTGTGTTCGGGACTTGGAGTACTGCACAAACTCGATACACCTCATTGCCTTGATCAAATGCATATCTGTAAGAATGTCCTTGAGAGCTTGCTCGCAAAAAGCGATGAACATGCCGGATAAGACCAAGGATGGGCCGAAGGCAAGAAAAGACTTGCAAGATTTGAAAATCATGGAAGATCTGCACATGCCGCCCCGTAAAATGTCAGACGAGACAGAGACGGAGACAGAGGCACAGGAGAAGAAGGGCAAGAAAATAAAGAAAGAGGATTATTGCCCCCCTTCTTGCTTCGCCTTAAGTCAGGCTGAGATCAATCAATTTTTTAAGTGCCTTACCGGAGTCAAAGTTAGTTCCGGTTACTGTGGCAAGATAAGCAGATATCTAGACACGAACAGGAAAAGGTTCAGCGGGATGAAGTCTCATGACTGTCATGTGATGATGACGCAGATGCTACCTGTTGCCCTTAGAGGGATAATGGACAAGCACGTCCGTGACACGCTTATTGGTCTCTGCAACTTTTTCGACGTCATCTATCGAAAGTTGATCAGTGTGAAGCAGCTCCGAAGGCTACAGGAAGAGATCGTTGTGATACTGAATGAGCTTGAGATGTACTTCCCGCCCGCGTTCTTTGACGTGATGGTGCATCTGTGTGTCCATATTGTGGATGACATAATAGACCTGGGGCCGTCATTCCTACACAACATGATGCCGTTTGAGAGGATGAATGGGATCATCAAAGGATTCGTTTGTAACATGTCCCGTCCGGATGGAAGCATCGTTCAGGGCTATTTGACACAAGAGTGCATCTCTTTCTGTGAGAATTTTCTATATGGCGCAGACCAGCCGCCTGGTGTTAGTGTTGGTTTGCCCGTTAACAAGCACGATGGGAGGCTCGAAGGAGATGGCCACTGCAACGGTCGTAGGGAACTGCACGTGGCTTACTCAGATCGATGCAGCGACTTTGACAGAGCAAACTTGCTAGTGCTACAACACCTAGACGAGGTAGATCCTTTCGTGGCACTACACAAAGAAATTATCGCAAAGAAGTATCGTGACCGGGGGGTATGCAGGACGAACGCAGAAGTTACTAGAGAGCACAACTCCACTTTCCTGCATTGGTTCAAAGAGCATATTATTGCTAATCCCCCGGAGGAGGGCTCTAAGGACGGATTGCTCATATACGCCTTAGCACATGGCCCTCGCCCAACCTCGTAACCTATCGTGCATATGATATCAACGGATACACGCTCTACACGGAGGCCAAAGATATGGACATTGATGATCGAACTCAGGGGTGACGATGGAATGCATGACCGGCAGCGACAACAAAGAATCGGGCGATTTTATGGAAGGGTCGAGGAGATCTAGGAGCTTGACTACTCGACTGCACAACACGACGATGTTCCGTGTCGATGGGCTAAGAATGTCGAAGAGAAACCGGATTTTCACTACCATGACTATACCGACGCCAAGAGCGCTACCGTGAACGCTATCGCAAAAAACGAGCCATGGGTACACGCTAAGCACGTGACACAATGCTTCTTCATAACCGACCTATGCAATCCCAGTCGTGTTGTCGTGAGGAGAGGCAAAAGGAACATCATTGGAATGGATGGAGTCGCCAACGAGGAAGACTATGATCAGTACGGCAACCCAATGAGGGAAGATGACGATGATGATGAAGTATACGTCAAAAGAAGAATCAATACTACATTACCTAAGAAAAATCGTTTTCCATGGAAAAGGCAAAGTCAACTTGAGGGGCTCAATTTTTCTTCGACGAACAAGAAGGGAAAGAAGCTGACTCAAAAACGAAAACATCAGCGCTGAGGAACCGTATGTTATTGGTCAAATGATGTATATATATATATATATATATATATATATATATATATATATATATATATATATATATATATATATATATATATATATATATATATATATATATATATATATATATATATATATATATATATATATATATATATATATATATATATATATATGTTCCTATTTTGTATACATGACTTAGCCATGCATTATTATGCATGGGTCCAATGATGTAATATATATGTTCCTATTTTGCATACATATTTAACCGCCAAATGATGCAATATATATCGCCTCCCTTCGCTTACTGCTCGGAAATAAAAGTGGGAGAAAATAAAGGAAAAGAAAAGGAAAACTGGCAGTAGCGAAGGTAGTAGCAGCGCGTTTTGTCTAAACCGCTACAACTACTGAAGGTAGTAGTAGCGCATTTAGTATAAACCACTACAGCTACTGAAGGTAGTAGCAGCGCGTTTTGTGAAAACACGCTACTGCTATGTCCACTTAACCCAAAATTCTCACTATCCTTGCTTCATCCCGCCTTTTCCCCCCAAATCCCCACTCTCTCCCCGACGCCGCCTCGACCCAGCGGCGCCCTTCGACCCCAAGGCGCACCCCCGACCTGCCTCGCCTCGACCCGACCCAAGGCTCGCCCCGACCCGCCTCGCCGACCAAGGCCAAGGCCGCCTCGACCTCCCAGGCTGCGCCCCGACCACGGCGCGCTCGCCCCCGACCCGTCAGCCCTCGCCTCCCTCCTCTGCTTCCTCCCCTCCCAACCTCGGCCATCGTCGGGCCTACCTCCTCGCCCCAGCACCCTCTGTAAACCCCTCCCCCCTCTCTCTCTGCTAGGGTTCTTCGGTTAATTTACTTAGGTTTTAGTTAGGGCAGTATGTTAATTTGTTTATCTATTTAGTTATGAATTTAGCTAGGTTTCAAAATTAGCTGAATTTATATGCAAATTTGAACTGGACATGTGATATGTGGATATGTCATGTTTTGGACATGTCATGTTTGGAAAATGATCCGAGTGGCCTATGTTACGCCGAATGTTGATTCATTTCGCTTCCGTGAATTTCAGCGCCGATATGTCCATTTTTAGCAAAGGTCATGCCGAAATTTCCCGTGAATAAAGGCATGATTTGTGCTACATAGTTGGCATATCGAGTGCTGGCACATAAATTTCTTTTTTATGTGATTTCTCATTTATTCATACTTTTAGAAATAAATGAGGACACTTAATCATAGGAAACATGTCGAACAACGAAGAAACTGGGCCTTCTGACCAAGATGCGATTTAGATGGATTATGAGGGTGAACAAGAGTACCTCGACTATTTGACTGCTAAGCAAGGTTTGCAGGTCGGCCTCGATGATGGTACTGACGCCGACATCGACAGCGACGACGCCGGCACCGATGGCGGCGCCGACACCGGTGGGGAAGGTACCGGCGGGGAAGATACCGACGGGGAATGTACCGGCCCCGATGCCACTACCGAAAAGAGGAAGCATAAGAAGCAGAGGATACGAAAACCTAACAAACTAGGGATTGGACGACTTGTGATCACAAAGATGGCACTGCAAGTTTGAGCCGTTAGAGCGGAAGAACCTCGCAAGTGCTATGGGAACCAAGTAGGATGCATCCTACTGGAATGCGCGAGCATCAACGACGATGACTTAAGGAGTAAAGAACATTTCACGCAGTTGCTCCTAACGAAGTTGCACAAGAGATTCGGTTGTTTTACGCCACAGACATATGTGTTTGCAGGCGAAAGAAACCCCGCGCACCATACTCTACTTGATCAAAGGCCAGAAGGTGGACGTGGGAAAGGGGATGATAATGGACCCCTCGCAAACCACGTTCCACAACTAGCCGATCCCTACTGGGCACTTCAGGGTTAGCTTGACCAGTGTGAAATCGGGGCACGAGGATTTGCCTCCTCTAGTACAACATGTGGGAGCGGACGACGAGACCCCGCCGCGGATTGGAAGCTGCAAGGGTTGGGTGCTGCTATGGCCGAAGAATCTTATTCGTCTGGAGCCGGCCGAGAGCACACTAATAACCACACAACAAGCATGTGCGGAGACCACCACCCTGCCTACGCATTACCAGCTCTGTAGTGCCGCCGAGAGCGCGAATCTACATGATGAAGGGGTGCAATAGTACCGCTGATGTAATTTCTCCCGAGAACAGAGAATTCAAGTTCCCGACGGGATGATAACATAGAACAACCGTGGATGATCCAAGATGAAAAAGATTAACAATCACGCCATGGGCATGTTCAGCAATGATTTGGCCTCCTGAAAGGGAGGGTGAAACGAGCTATTGAGGCTGATGAACCCCGTCCAAGATTCTGGAGGAAACTCGACACTTACGGAAGAGGAGTTCAAAAGTTCAAGGACACTTGCGCTACCGAGGCAGCCAAGGCTAAGGCTGCGAAATTCAAGAGCCTTCAAAGAAGGAACACGGGATGCATCGCCGAAAGCTGTGGCTACCTCGTAAAAGGCCCATATGGGATAAGGAGGACGCGAACGTGAAGCCGCTGGGTTTCCTGCACTTTTGCAAAGTTCACCAACCCCTTGGAGCGTGACTTCATCAGGCCCGCTACAAGTGGGACAAGGAGAAAAAGGGTTTTTACACGGACAAGATCACGAGGAAATTGATTAGACTCATCGAGAAGCAACACCAGCTTGCAGCCGAAAGCCCTACTTCTCGATGAGGCCCAAGTGGGACACCCTCTCAACCGGCCTTGAACGAACTTAAGGGACTCCTTTGGGCCAGCGGCCGCAATATGGTCATGTGCACGGCGCCGAGACGGCGCCACGTGGAAGGTGTTTACAACGAGGGCCCGGAGGCCAAGAAGCAAAAAGAAGTTTAGTCAGCGGACATCGACGCCAAGGTGAAGCTTATGGTCGAGAAAAAGCAGCTGAGGACGCGAAAAAGCAGCCGAGGACAAATATGAGTTGCTACAAAGAGCAGTCAATGCAGCTGAATCGCGTGCAGAAATGATTTTGCTACTAACTTGGTTCCAGTTATCATCAACTGGACGAAGGAAAATCCAGACAAGACGGTACATGATTTCCCGTTGCCCAGTTTTGTCCGGAGGAACTCCATGAACAACAACACCATCGCACCATCACTTGCTCACGCAACCGGGCCTCCTCTCGTAGCCGCTCCCGCTCATAGCAGCCCGTCCTCAGTCTCTGGCGCGCTAGGTGGGCCTTCATCTTTGGCTGAGCTCGACGCCGTCACGGTAATTACATGTCGCACCAACATATATATATATATATATATATATATATATATATATATATATATATATATATATATAATATTCCATTTTTGTTGCCTTTCGGTTGTTTTACTCCACAAACATATGTGTTTGCAGGCGAAAGAAACCCCGTGCACCATACTCTACTTGATCAAAGGCCAGAAGGTGGACGTGGGAAAGGGGATGATAATGGACCCCTCGCAAACCACGTTCCACAACCAGCCGATCCCTGCTGGGCACTTCAGGGTTAGCTTGACCAGTGTGAAATCAGGGCACGAGGATTTGCCTCCTCCAGTATAGCATGTGGGAGCTGACGACGAGACCCCTCCACGGATTGGAAGCTGCAAGGGTTGGGTGCTGCTATCGCCGAAGAATCTTATTCGTTTGGAGCCGGCCGAGAGCACACCAATAACCACACAACAAGCATCTGCGGAGACTACCACCCCTACCAAGAATTACCAGCTCCTGAGTGTGCCGGGCCGAGAGCGGCGGATTTACATGATGAAGGGGTGCAATAGTACTGGCTGATGTAATTTCTCCTATAGAACAGAGAATGGATGATGAGATGAAGGTCGACCCTATGGATTTCCTCAATACAAACGCGTATGACTGTGACATAGAAATGATGAGTCAACCATATGACGAATAGGGCTATCAGCTTGCTAATGAGGATATGGATGATATGCCCGGGCAAGGTCGTAGCAGGGATTGCAAAAAGTCTCTCTTCATGAAATCCTCACAGGACACGCCTGAAGATGCTGCCTCAACACAGGCTCAACTAGCCGGGCGCGAGGGTCGTACAGTACTTAGCCCGGGAACACTGGGGCAGGGGTTAAGGAAGGGTCTGGAAGGTGTGCCCAAGAAAAAGGAGAGGAAGAGATCGGGGAAGATAACGGCCTCCAATCAAGCCAGAGCACATAGCAGCCAGATGATGCATTCTGAAGAGCGTGTAACCATGAAAGGTGCGGTCATGTTCCATCTCACGGGCGAGCCGATGCTACCACCGAAACCGCTGGAGGCACTATCAGGGGATCTCAGGAGACTGCATGACCATGTGCTGCCGACTGAGAAAAGCCTACTTGCCTCAAAGGATCCAGGATATCCGACATACGTGGCTCGTGTGCCTGAGGGGAAGTGCTACATCGAGACACGACCCGCGGAGGTGTTCTTCCTGCGATTTGACCATATCTTTGAGATGTTTCTAACAAGGCGGCTCGATTTTACAATCATCCGCCTTTTTGCGCTAAATATGAGCTCCGTCATGAAGAGTGAAGAAGTCTCGCAAATCTGTGTGGCGGATCCGTACTACATGCACGAGTCTTTCTTGAGTCTCGGCGACTTTGAGCGTGAAACTGCTAGGGAGTACCTCCAAAACTTCATGGTACAGAATAAGGACCGGAAATTGTCCTCGTGCCTTATCATCCAAAGTAAGTCAGTTCCGACAACCCTTTCAGACATTTCAATAATTCCTTCTCTCATATGGGGAATAATTTGAGGTGTCTTTTCCTCGCAGCAACGGGCGCCATCCTTATCGCCCTTTACCCGCAAATCTCCCACGCCGTGTATTTTGACCCTTCCAGAGACTACGAGAAAAAAGACTACACCCACATAATGAATATTCTAGATGATGCTCTCCAAGGCTTCAGCATTAGAGGTGGCCGCGTGCAGATCAGGAAACAAAGGAACAAGAAGATGGGTTTCGCGCATAAAACTAACTTCTCCTGCATCCATGTCCCAAAACCAAGCAAGAAGGATGGATTATACATCGTCCATCTCATGATTCAGTTCAACACGGATCACCAAAAGCTTCGCATGAGAAGCATAAATGATGATCATATCCACAAGTGGCTAGAATCTCATGGAGAAGCGGATTATAAACTTAGAGATGACTTCTTTCACATCCAAAGCGACATTGCAACGATCATCATGAAAGAAGACGTCGATGAGAAGGGGATGTTCCACCACGGCCCTATATCGCGAGCTGACGTTCGAACTCACATAGGCATGCAACGTCTAGAACTCACGCCGTTCAAGAAGCTAGGGTTCATCCTCGATGATATGGAAGGATGGAACTTCTAGTGATTTATGATGCCAATGATGATGATATGTGTCAGTTGAACTTGTATACTTTTTGTAGCGATGAAACTTTGTGATGTCCACGGTCCCTGCCGAACTTGCGCAATGCTACTTTTTTTAGTTTGCATATGATGACTTGCGTACCTCTAGTTAATTAATTTGCATACTGTATGTTGCATCTAGTTGCTAACCCTTTCTTTTGCGATGTTGCTCTAGTATATTTTGTTGCATATATATGATTGTACATCCTCTTCATGAACATGCATCTCTAACAGGTACCTAATTTCTTGATGGCGAGATGGAATTGCTATGTCGTGGTACAAAGGGAAGGTTCCGGGGTGTACAACGAGTGGCATGAGTGTCAAAGCAAGTGAATGGGTTCACGGCGCCAGCCATAAAGGCTTCAAAAGCATAAGAAGGAGAAGCTAGTTACTTGAGGTTCACACTAGCGAGAGAGGACTCAGAATCGCCACCTCATGTATCAGATAGTTCCGCCTCACTCATAGTGATAGCTCTTCTTGCGTGTATACCTTTGTTTAGATGGATGACTTGTTGTAGTTGCAAGTATTCGAGACTTGCATGTATCGCTATTTTCGAGATGATGACAAGATACCACTTTGTGTTGGATGATGATTATGATGAGACTATTTTATGTATATGCTATGATTACATTTGTGGTCTCATGAGCATTTGTATGTGTATCATGATGACATTTCTATGTGCTAAAGATTCTTCTATAAAGCCTGTTCAAATACAAAACAAATATGCCAAAAAACAAAAAACTACTTAAATTAGCAGAGCGAGCGATAAAAGTTAGCAGGAGCGCGCGATAGCGAAGAGCGCCCTGTGCAAAGCGCTAGAGCTACTAGCAGTAGCGAAGCTTCCAATAAGCGCTGCTGCTACACTTGTGTAGTAGTAGCTGCTGGTGAGCACGCTACTGCTATGTGTTAGCTGTAGCGCCTTATTAGTAGTGCCACTCCCGCTCATGATACACCTAAAACCAGCTGCTTCTAGCCTTTTCCTAGTGGTGCTAGTTCATCTGGTCGACGAGATTGCCATTCTGGCCCTGTATTTCTACACAATATGTTCCCCTTTGATAGGTTCATGTTAGTCTTAAAGAAATATGTTCGTAACCGTGCTAGGCCAGAAGGAAGCATCTCCACGGGCCATCAAACAGAGGAGGTCATTGGGTTTTGTGTTGACTTCATTCCCGAACTTAAAAAGATTGGTCTCCCTCAATCGCGGTATGAGGGGAGACTGACTGGAAAAGGCACGCTAGGAGCAGACTCAATAATATGTAGGGACAAGCATTCTTGGTCTCAAGAACACTACACAGTTCTACATAATTCTACATTGGTGACCCAGTATGTCAATGAACATAAGAATATTCTGTGCTCCAAACACCTGGAGCAGTTTGACGACTGGATTACATGTGAACACATCAGGACTTTTGGCAGTTGGTTGCAAACACATCTCGTGGGTGACAACTCTGTTGGAGATGAGTTGTCCTCGTTTGCCAGGGGACCATCTTTGACTGTATTGACTTACAAAGGGTACGAGATAAATGGGAATACATTTTACACGATCGCTCAAGATCAAAAGAGCACCAACGAAAAGAGTGGTGTCTGCTTTGATGCAGCAACCAACATGGGAAAGGACACATATTATGGTTACATAGTGGACATATGGGAACTTGACTATGGACATGATTTTAAGGTCCCTTTGTTTCGGTGCAAATGGGTCAGTCTGTCAGGAGGCGGGGTACAGGAAGACCCGCAGTACGGAATGACAACAGTTGATCTAAACAATCTCGGGTACACAGACGAACCATTTTTCCTAGCCAATGATGTGGTGCAGGTTTTCTATGTGAAAGACATGTCTACCAAACCGAGAAAAAGAAACGATAAGGAAGTGAATACATCATACGATGAGCCAACACTACTGCAGGATGCTGCTAACGCGGCACTACGATCAGAGACCATTCGACGAAACTGTGTGCGATGCAATACTTGCAAATGGTGGTGTAAAGTCAAAAAAGGTGCAAAACATTTGCGATGACGGATGCATCAAACATGGTTCAGATTTTAGTTGCGTGTGTGATGCAGGGCATACAGTTCAGTTCAATGAACTGTTTGTGATGAGGAAGAAGAACGGAATGGGCAGTCAGATGAAGGCGTGTGCGATATACGGCATACAGTTCAATCGGATTAACTGTTTGTGATGAGGCGGAACAACAGAAATAGACAGCTAGATAAAGGTGTGTGCGATTGAGGGCATACGCTTCAGAAGGATTAACTGTTTGCGATTAGGCAACAGAACAGAAATGGTCAGGCAGATCAAAGGTATGTGCGATTGATGGCATACACTTCACACGGATAAATTGTTTGCGATTAGCCACAACAAACAGAAACAGTTAGACAGATCAATGTGTGCACGCTAGACGGGCAAACATTCTAATTAAAAGAAGCGTGCGAGATGGTAAGAACGAGCACGCACGGTTCTTGGAACAAGACATGTGCTGACATTGTCTATTGCGGTGCATCCTACGGTGCAAACGCCACGTACGCGGCCGAGGAAGCATGCCCACGTTACGCCGTCTGGGAATAGTGCCGCACTTAGAAATTATAGAACCGCCAATAAATTTTGAGCCTGCGTCCTGTCACATTCCAAATAGCAAACCTGTTCACACCGATCAAAACCTAAACGGTTTCCCACTTAGGAGCGTACTAGTACTCGGTTATAAATACTACTACTCAAAGATGAGTGCACATTCCTCCTCAACTTCTCATCCACAAAAACAAACAAGTCATTCATCATCGTTCCCTTGCGTCTGCCATGGGCAGCGTGAGTTCTGGGTCGAGAGATTGCCACCAGGGAGAGGCGAGCATGGAAGCTGAAGCACGAGAGATGTCCTGCCTTGCCGCGAAAGCAGCCGACATGTCCCGCCGCATGGCCGTTGCAGCACAGAGGTCCCGCAGTGCCGCCAAAGCAGAACGGAGGTCCCGCCGCACCATTGATGCAGCAGACTGGTGCGTCCGCGCTGCAGAAGCAGCAGAGATGTCCGGCCGCGCCGCGGAAGGAGCAGAGATGTCCGGCCGCGCCGCAGAAGGAGCAGAGATGTCCTCCCGCGCCGCGGGGGCCTGGGAAAATGTCTCGCGGGCAAGTGAGGACTCTTACAGGCGATCATCCATAGCCATATGGATCAGATCTCTGTTGGGAAACGTAGCATGTAATTTCGAAATTTTCCTACGCTCCCGCAAGATCTATCTAGGAGATGCATAAATCCGAGAGGGGGAGAGTGTAACGCCCCGGATTTGATGCGTCAGGTGTCTTCTAGCTATTCGTCGTTGTTGCCATGTCATTTGCTTCTGTGTTGCATTTTGCCATGTCATCATCTGCATTTCATCTGCATGTTTTTCAAAACTTGCATCTGTTCGGGTCCTCCTGGTTCTCTCCGTTGTCCGTTCGGAGTCCAGACCACACTCGCACGCGGCTGCGGCACCTACGAATATTATTTTTATAAGTGGCATAAAATTTTTCTCGGAATGGGGTGATAGTTGGCATGCGGTCTTATTATAGTGTAGACAGACCGCCTGCCAAATTTCGTCGCATTCGGAGTTCGTTTGGCAGCCCAACCGTCATCCGTAGTCGGTTTAATCGTCAGATGTTTTCGCTCCGGAAACTGTGCCGGGCTGCACTTCTCTTCTCTCCCCTAATCCCAAGGCCCCTCTCCACAGCCCATCTAGTCCACCTACACCACCCCACCGTCCGACGCCGATTGTACGGTCCGAAAACGGTCAAAACCCCCAACCCTAGCCCGCCTGCCTTATATAAACACCTCCCCATGCCAATTTTGGCCTCCTCCAACCTCCCACCTTGTTTCTTGCGCCCCAATCATCAGCCGCCACCGCCCTCATCGTTTTCCGCGCCGGTCCTCTCCTCCTCCGCCACATGGCGCCGTCCCCGCCGCCTAACGCTACCCAGCGCCGCCGCCAAGTCAGCGCAACCGCCTTCCTCCACCAACCGCAGGGCGCCACACGCCCCCCTGTCCTCCCCCGCGCCCCACTTCACCGCAGCCCTGTAGGCCCATCCGCGGCCCGCCCTGAGCCGATCTGGGCCCGGAGGAGCCCGTGCGCCCCGCCGCCTGGATCCCCGCTCGAGGGGAGGAGTCGCCCGTCCCCGATCTCGCTCTCTCCTCGCGACCCTGGCTCCCGCCGGTGAGATCCGCCGCCGTGCCCGACCCTCGCCGCCTCGCCTGGGTGCGCCACCAGATCGCCGTCTCACCGCCCGGTTCCTCTCCTCTGGCCTTCTCTCCCTCTTACGATCTCTCTCTCCCTCCCACTCTGCAGGACGCCATGGAGCTCCGCCCGTCGTCGGTGGTCCTCGTCTTCGCCGGGAACCGGTTCCCCCCACCAGATCCGGCGTGGGTCTGCCCGTCCCCGGTCCCCCCTTGCGCCATCGGCTCCCGTCGCCGTCCCTGCAGCGCGCCGCCGTGCCCTGCGTCCTCTGCATCAAGCGGAGGAAGACGCCTCCGTTCGCCAACCCTGCATGGGCCCCGCACCGCCGGCCCAGGCAACGGCCTCCCTCGCCTCCTCTCCTCGGGCGCAGCCAAGGCCCAGCAGAGCCAAGGCCCAGCCCAGCTTCAGCCTCCACATCGGCCCACCTCGCCCTCTGGTTTTTTTGCTAGGTATAAAAAAGCTGCTAAGTCCCAGATTTTCAGCATTTTGTGCCCATGTTCATCGCATCATAACTCTGTGCGTGTAGCTCCATTTTGTGCGTGTAATATGTCAAAATGTTCGCCATGAGATGCTATACATTTCATTCCATTGTGTCATGCTTGTTTGATATCATCTTGATGCCTGAATCATCGTTGCAGGAGTGCTATATGATGTTAATCTACTGAAACTGTTATAACTTGATGATTTGTCATTTTTGTTGCATTTGATGTGTGCATCCTATGAGCATGAGCTCTACATGTGTTTTGAACTACATCATGCCATATTTACATTGGTGCCATTCATGTCTTTTTGTGAGTCTTGTAGTGAGTGCATCAAGCTTGTTAAGTAGGGTACTTGCTGTTGCTGTTTTACTAGTCTGAATCTGTTATTTCGTGATGTTATGTAAACCTACTTCTACAAGTCATTCTATGCATAATCTGGAGATGTTTCACTAAGGATGTGTTGTTATACATGTAATACTCTATCCATCCATTCCCCTGGTTGCATATATAACCTGCCGTAGCTTGTTGTAATCTTGCTCCAAAATTGCTAAATAATGTTTCTGTCAGCCTGTCAACATTAAGTTCAATGTTGCCATGATTGTTGTTAGTGATCCATGCACCCTATGAATTTTCTCTTGCATGTATAGCTTCATAAACATGTATTCTTACTGTTGGTTGCCTTGTGATGCCATGTAATGCTCTGTGGTGAGTGGTACAAGCTCACCAACATGCCTACTTATTGTTGTTCCTGCCATGTATGAATCTGTCATATAACTTGCCATGTTTAAATGGGTGCCATCATATCTTCTGATCCTTTTTGGCTCATGGTCATTAAAGGACTTTTGTTATATGCATTTAATAGTATCATTCCATGCCTTTGTTTGCCATGTTAAGTTCTTGTAACATGTTGTTTGATAGCACTAAACATTGCGACCTGATGTTATTTCTGCAAGTCTGAAACTGTTATTATATGCAATATTGCTATGTGTTTTGGATCATGTTCTAGTGGTTTCTGGAGATAGTTCAGTGTTCATGTTTTGTCATGCTGTACCTGTAAATAATTCCCATTCCTTTTTTTCTCATGTTGGTGTGCTGTAGCATGTTGTTTGGATGCTTGCTAGATGCCTAGTTGCTGTTTTGGGCAGATTGTTGCTATAACTTGTTTCATGTGTGTGTGTTGAACCGTTGCTCCGTTTTGAGTGTGCTCTATATGAAACTTGCTTAGTTTTGCATGTAGTTTCATATTATCATGTTGCATCCTTGTTTTGAGGTGTTTGCTTGATGGTTGGATGTGTTTTGCATCAATGCCATGTTTATCTTGTTTTGCTCATATCTCCTAGGCCCTAGCTCCGAATTAAATGAACTTTATATGTAACTTGACTAGAATCTCGTGTAGATCTTCTTGGTGTATCTTAACTTTCTGTTTAACAACTTGAACATAAGGTTTATTCAGATCTGGACCAATTTCGAAATTTGCATATGAGGACTTACCAGAATTGTTATATGTTGTTTCCGACCTCATTTAAACTTGCCTTGATGTGGTACTCTTGTTTGCATCATCTCTTGCCATGAGTAGCTTCATGTAGTCTTGTCTTGCATCATGCTTGTTGTGCATCATGTCTTGTATATGTGTGGTGTGTTTACCGTGTTGTGTGCTCCTCTCGATAGTTCCTGCTTGCTATGATCGTGAGGATTCGCTCGCTCACGCTTGGTCTGCCTTCGTGGCTTCATGTTCTTCATGGACTCGTTCTTCTTCCTAGCAGGATTTCAGGCAAGATGACCGTCACCTTGGATCTCATTACTATCATTGCTATGCTAGTTGCTTCGTTCTACCGCTATGTTGCGTTACCTACCACTTGCTTCAAGCCTCCCAAATTGCCATGAACCTCTAACCTTTGTCACCCTTCCTAGCAAACCGTTGTTTGGCTATGTTACCGCTTTTTCTCAGCCCCTCTTATAGCGTTGCTAGCTGCAGGTGAAGATGAAGATTGCTCCATGTTGGATTATGTTCATGTTGGGATATCACAATATCTGTTATATATATTATTAATGCATCTATATACTTGGTAAAGGGTGGAAGGCTCAGCCTTATGCCTGGTGTTTTGTTCCACTCTTGCCGCCCTAGTTTCCGTCATACCGGTATTATGTTCCCGGATTTTGCGTCCCTAACGCGGTTGGGTGATTTATGGGACCCCCTTGACAGTTCGCTTTGAATAAAACTCCTCCAGCAAGGACCAACCTTGGTTTTACCATTTGCCTCACCACCACCTACTTTTCCCTTGGGAGTCGCTCTCTCGAGGGTCATCTTTATTTTAGCCCCCCCGGGCCAATGCTTCTCTAAGTGTTGGCCCGAAAAGAGCAGACTGCGGGGCCACCTTGGGGAAACTTGAGGGTTGGTTTTACTCGTAGGATGTCTCATCCGGTGTTGCCCTGAGAACGAGATATGTGCAGCTCCTATCGGGATTGTCGGTGCATTGGGCGGTTTTGCTGGTCTTGTTTTACCATTGTCGAAATGTCTTGTAAACCGGGATTCCGAGTCTGATCGGGTCTTCCTAGGAGAAGGTATATCCTTCGTTGATCGCGAGAGCTTATCATGGGCTAAGTTGGGACACCCCTGCAGGGTATAATCTTTCGAAATCCGTGCCCGTGGTTATGCGGCAGATGGGAATTTGTTAATGTCCGGTTGTAGATAACTTGACACCAGATCCGAATTAAAACGCATCAACCGTGTGTGTAGCCGTGATGGTCTCTTTTCGGCGGAGTCCGGGAAGTGAACACGGTTTTGGGTTATGTTTGACGTAAGTAGGAGTTTAGGATCACTTCTTGATCATTGCTAGCTTCACGACCGCTTGCTTTGCTTCTCTTCTCGCTCTTATTTGCGTAAGTTAGCCACCATACAAGCTTAGTCGTTGCTGTAACCTCACCACTTTTCCCCTTCCTTACCCATTAAGCTTTGCTAGTCTTGATACCCATGGTAATGGGATTGCTGAGTCCTCGTGGCTCACAGGTTACTACAACAACAGTTGCAGGTACAGGGTTATGCGATGATCTCGACGCGAGAGCGATATTTACTTGTTTTGGAGTTATTCTTCTGCTTCTTCTTCGATCAGGGGATAGGTTCCAGGTCGGTAGCCTGGACTAGCAGGGTAGATGTCGTTTGAGCTTCTGTTTGTGTTTCATCCGTAGTCGGATGTTGATCTTATGTATGATGTATTGTTGTACTCGTGTGGCATTGTATGCCTTTTGTATGTATCCCCATCTATTATGTAATGTTGATGTAATGATATCCACCTTGCAAAAGTGTTTCAATATGCGGTTCTATCCTTGGTGGGACCTTCGAGACTCTTTAGGATAGTATTGCATATTGGGCGTGACAAGTTGGTATCAGAGCCTCGACCGAACCTAGTAGCCCCCTTGATTGATCGTGTAGTTTGGCCGATGTCGAGTCTAGAATAAAGCTATTTTCATAGTCTAGTTATATCTGAGAGTAGGACTTCTTTTTACTCCTCAGCCCCTTCGTCGCTCTGGTGAGGAATCTTGACATAGGTGTTTTGAATTACTTCTCTTCCCCTTCAAATTTTTCTTTAGGTTCACGCAGTTGGTTTCCGATCGTTAGCTCTCAGCTCTTTTCGTCCGGTGCATTTCCCGTCAAGTTGACTCGAGCCTCTTCATCATTGAGTTCAATCCTCAGTTGTTATTTTCCCACCCGCCCACCCCTTTTTCTTCTCGGAACCGGAGTCCGTAATCGAGTATCCATCCTACTCGTGCGAAGTCTTTGCCTTCTTTCCTCAATGATTTCAATCGGTGTTTTATCTTCAAGATATTCGTCGATTTCCCTTCCAAGTTGCCTTTGTTTTTCCCGCCCTCCCACCCTCTTCTTCCCGGAGCCTGAGTCTGTTTTGACCATCAATTTCATTCGTATGGAGCCTCTTCGCCTTTCCTCAATTATCTCAACTGTTGAATTTCGCCTCGCTTGACATTCATCGCTCTTTTTCTTCTCCGGTGGATTCAATTCAAGTTTTTTTCGGGTTGGTCACATTCTTTTCCCTTGGATCAAGTGTTCTCCTTGCTCGTTTGCCTCTCGCTATTCAATCATTCCGGAGTTCGGAAGACATCTCAGGAGATTCGTCTGTGTTCCAATTGATTCGAGGTTGTCACCTCATCTAAATATTTCAATTGTTCCGGTGCATCATTTCTCTTTCAACAATCTGTTCTTTTCAGTAGGCCCTAACCCACATGTCTTTTCCTAGGATCTTACCTGACTCTTCTAATTATTCCGGAGCCATCCCTAGTTCTTTTCAAGTGTGATGTAAGAATGGATTCCATCAGTCACATGCCTTCTCCAAGATCTCTTTCAAATTCTTTTCATTGTTGGCTCAATCTCTCTGCTTTTCATTCTACCGGAGTATCTCAGTAATTTTTGGGGGTGTTTCCCGTCATCATTTGAAGACCGAAGAAGAGTTTTTCCTCTAATCTTGCCCGTTCTCTCGAAGATTCGTGGGTCTAGCTTCATGTTATCACTCTCGAATTATTCCATTTGTCAGATATTTTTTTCTTAACCATCCGGAGTATTTCAGGAGTTGATTTCTTTTTCGTTTCACCGGAGGCCATCATTTCAGCTACCGTTATCCAATTATCCCGGTGCTTCATTCAAATGTTCTTTATCAGTTCAAGTTCTTCCCGTTCTCTTGCATCTAAATCCCCTCTACCATATTGGTTCTTCTAATTCTTCCCGGTGATTCATCCTCTTTCGTCAGTCATTTCGAATTCTTACGGTGGTTCCTTCAGATTCTTTTCCTTGGTTATCATTTTAATTCATTCGTTCTTTTCAATCCTATCGGTGGTTCATGAAGACCTTCTCAAGTTTGCGATATGTCACTTCTCAATCCTTTTCAAGAAGAATAAGTAGTATGCAAAATCCATTGCTTGTCATCAATTTAATTTGATGAAGCATAAGCATACGATAAATCTTACTATTATTTCATCGTCGAGTAGTCCCTTTCTTCGGAGTTTGTTCTTGATGAATAAATTCTAGTTCCAAGTCTTTTCGTCTTTTCTTTTCCGGAGTTCAAATTTCCTCGGCCATCTCGTCGAAACCCCCATCTAAGTCATCGCAAGGCTCATCTTATTCTTTCTTCCTTCATTCTATCTCATCATCCTTCTGTCACCGGAGCTCTTCATGGTGGTTCTTCATGATTAAATTCATTCTTCAAGAGTTCATCAAGAATTTGTTGGAGAAATTCAAGCATCTTTTCTTCTCACGTCTCGAAGTGCAATTAATTCTCCGTATTCCTTTGAAGTGGAGTTTTGCATTTCTTCGTTCTTCTCAGATATTCAAGCATTTGATTGTGGTATAATTTCACCTCAAGTTTCGAGTTGTTTTTGATAAGTCCATAACAAGCTTATTCTTTCGTTGTTCATTTTCTCAAGAATTCCGTTCAACCCTTCCTTCTAAGTTCTTTTCCTTCCGTTCTTTCAATTCTTTCGGAGGCATTGCATTGTTCATCTCGTCAAGTGCCATCCCGTCTTGTGAAGCTCGTGTTCTATTCCTTCATGTTTTAGCCGGAGTGCTGCCTAAATCCTTTCAGTCTTATTCGTTTTTTATCTCGTTCTAACCGGAGTGGTTTCATAGTCTATCCGATTTCGTGAGCTTTCGATTCTTGTCATGCTCGTCGTTCCTCTCTTCTTCTCGAGTGCTCTCGATTCTTTGCTTCTTCTCTTGAGTTCTCGTTTCACCTCATCCTTTTCCCTTCCGTCTCGGTCCTAAGATCTCGGGACGAGATCTCTTGTTAGTGGAGGAGTGTTGTAACGCCCCGGATTCGATGCGTCAGGTGTCTTCCAGCTATTCGTCATTGTTGCCATGTCATTTGCTTGCATGTTGCATTTTGCCATGTCATCATCTGCATTTCATCTGCATGTTTTTCAAAACTTGCATCCGTTCGGGTCCTCCTGGTTCTCTCCGTTGTCCGTTCGGAGTCTAGACCACACTCGCACGCGCCCGCGGCACCTCCGAATATTATTTTTATAAGTGGCATAAAAATGTTCTCGGAATGGGGTGATAGTTGGCATGTAGTCTTATTATAGTGTAGACAGACCACCTGCCAAATTTCGTCGCATTCGGAGTTCGTTTGGCAGCCCAACCGTCATCCGTAGTCGGTTTAATCGTCGGATGTTTTCGCTCCGGAAACCATGTCGGGCTGCACTTCTCTTCTCTCCCCTAAGCCCAAGGCCCCTCTCCACAGCCCATCTAGTTCACCTACACCACCCCACCGTCCGATGCCGATCGACGGTCCAAAAACCAAACCCCAACCCTAGCCCCCGCCTTATATAAACACCTCCCCATGCCAATTTTGGCCTCCTCCAACCTCCTACCTTGTTTCTCGCCCCAATCATCAGCCGCTGCCGCCCTCATCGCTTTTCGTGCGGTCCTCTCCTCCTCCGCCACTTGGCGCCATCCCGCCGCTTAACGCTACCAAAGCACTGCCGCCAAGTCAGCGCAGCCGCCTTCCTCCACTAACCGCAGGCGCCACGCCCCTGCCCTCCCCCGCCCCACTTCACCGCTGCCCCAGAGGCCCATCCGCGGCCCGCCCGGCCGATCTGGGCCCGAGGAGCCAGCGCTCCGCTGCTCAGATCCCGCCGAGGAGGAGTCGCCCGTCCCTGATGTCGCTCTCTCCTCGCGACCCTGGCTCCCACCGGCGAGATCCGCCGCCGTGCCCGACCCTCGCCGCCTCGCCTGCGTGCGCCACCAGGTCGCCGTCTCGCCGCCCGGTTCCTCTCCTCTAGCCTTCTCTCCCTCTCACGATCTCTCTCTCCCTCCCACTCTGCAGGATGCCATGGAGCTCCGCCTGCCGTCCGGTGGTCTCGCTGTCGCCGGGAACCGTTCCCCCACCAGATCCGGCGTGGGTCTGCCCGTCCCCGGTCCCCCCTTGCGCCATCGGCTCCCATCGCCGTCCCTGCAGCGTGCCGCCGTGCCCTGCGTCCTCTGCATCGAGCAGAGGAAGACGCCTCCGTTCGCCAACCCCGCGTGGGCCCCGCACCGCCGGCCCAGGAAACGGCCTGCCTCGCCTCCTCTCCTCTGGCCCAGCCAAGGCCCAGCAGAGCCAAGGCCCAGCCCAGCTTCAGCCTCCACATCGGCCCACCTCGCCCTCTGTTTTTTTGCTAGGTATAAAAAAGCTGCCAAGTCCCAGATTTTCAGCATTTTGTGCCCATGTTCATCGCATCATAACTCTGTGCGTGTAGCTCCATTTTGTGCGTGTAATATGTCAAAATGTTCGCCATGAGATGATATACATTTCATTCCATTGTGTCATGCTTTTTTGAGATCATCTTGATGCCTGAATCATCGTTGCAGGAGTGCTATATGATGTTAATCTGCTGAAACTGTTATAACTTGATGATTTGTCATTTTTGTTGCATTTGATGTGTGCATCCTATGAGCATGAGCTCTACATGTGTTTTGAACTACATCATGCCATCTTTACATTGTTGTCATTCATGTCTTTTTTTGAGTCTTGTAGTGAGTGCATCAAGCTTGTTAAGTAGGGTACTTGCTGTTGCTGTTTTAATAGTCTGAATCTGTTATTTCGTGATGTTATGTAAACCTGCTTCTACAAGTCATTCTATGCATAATCTGGAGATGTTTCACTAAGGATGTTTTGTTATACATGTAATGCTCTATCCATCCATTCCCCTGGTTGCATATATAACCTGCCTTAGCTTGTTGTAATCTTGCTCCAAAATTGCTAAATAATGTTTTTGTCAGCCTGTCAACATTAAGTTCAATGTTGCCATGATTGTTGTTAGTGATCCATGCACCCTATGAATTTTCTCTTGCATGTATAGCTTCATAAACATATCTTCTTACTGTTGGTTGCCTTGTCATGCCATGTAATGCTCTGTGGTGAGTGGTACAAGCTCACCAACATGCCTACTTATTGTTGTTCCTGCCATGTATGAATCTGTCATATAACTTGCCATGTTTACATGGGTGCCAACATATCTTCTGATCCTTTTTGGCTCATGGTCAGTAAAGGACTTTTGTTCTATGCATTTAATAGTATCATGCCGTGTCTTTGGTTGCCATGTTAAGTTCCTGTAACATGTTGTTTGATAGCTCTAAACGTTGCAACCTTATGTTATTTCTGCAAAGTCTGAAACTGTTATTATATGCAATACTGTCATGTGTTTTGGAGCATGTTTTATTGATTTCTGGATAGTTCAGTGTTCATGTTTTGTCGTGCTTTACCTGTACATCATGTCCATGCCTTTTTCTCTCATGTTGGTGTGCTGTAGCATGTTGTTTGGATGCTTGCTAGATGCCTAGTTGCTGTTTTGGACAGATTGTTGCTATAACTTGTTTCATGTGTGTTGAACCGTTGCTTCGTTTTGAGTGTGCTCTATATGAAACTTGCTTAGTTTTGCATGTAGTTTCATATTATCATGTTGCATCCTTGTTTTGAGGTGTTTGCTTGATGGTTGGATGTGTTTTGCATCAATGCCATGTTTATCTTGTTTTGCTCATATCTCCTAGGCCGTAGCTCCGAATTAAATGAACTTTATACGTAACTTGACTAGAATCTCGTGTAGATCATCTTGGTGTATCTTAACTTGCTGTTTAACAACTTGAACATAACGTTTATTCAGATCTGGACCAATTACAAAATTTGCATATGAGGACTTACCGGAATTGTTATATGTTGTTTCCGGCCTCATTTAAACTTGCCTTGATGTGTTGCTCTTGTTTGCATCATCTCTTGCCATGAGTAGCTTTATGTAGTCTTATCTTGCATCATGCTTGTTGTGCATCATGTCTTGTATATGTGTGGTGTGTTTATCGTGTTGTGTGCTTCTCTCGATAGTTCTCGTTTCGTTGCGATCGTGAGGATTCGTTCGTCTACGCTTGGTTCGTATTCGTGGCTTCATGTTCTTCATGGACTCGTTCTTCTTCCTAGCTGGATTTCAGGCAAGATGACCGTCACCTTGGATCTCATTACTATCATTGCTATGCTAGTTGCTTTGTTCTATCGCTATGCTGCGTTACCTACCACTTGCTTCAAGCCTCCCAAATTGCCATGAACCTCTAATCTTTGTCACCCTTCCTAGCAAACCTTTGTTTGGCTATGTTACCGCTTTTGCTCAGCCCCTCTTATAGCGTTGCTAGCTGTAGGTGAAGATGAAGATTGCTCCATGTTGGATTATGTTCATGTTGGGATATCACAATATCTCTTATATATATTATTAATGAATCTATATACTTGGTAAAGGGTGGAAGGCTCGGCCTTATGCCTGGTGTTTTGTTCCACTCTTGCCGCCCTAGTTTCCGTCATATCGGTATTATGTTCCCGGATTTTGCGTCCCTAACGCGGTTGGGTGATTTATGGGACCCCCTTGACAGTTTGCTTTGAATAAAACTCCTCCAGCAAGGCCCAACCTTGGTTTTACCATTTGCCTCACCACCACCTACTTTTTCCTTGGGAGTCGCTCTCTCGAGGGTCATCTTTATTTTCGCCCCCCCCGGGCCAATGCTTCTCTAAGTGTTGGCCCGAAACGTGCAGTCTGCGGGTCCACCTTGGGGAAACTTGAGGGTTGGTTTTACTCGTAGGATGTCTCATCCGGTGTTGCCCTGAGAACGAGATATGTGCAGCTCCTATCGGGATTGTCGGCGCATCGGGTGGTTTTGCTGGTCTTGTTTTACCATTGCCGAAATGTCTTGTAAATCGGGATTCCGAGTCTGATCGGGTCTTCCTGGGAGAAGGTATATCCTTCGTTGATCGCGAGAGCTTATCATGGGCTAAGTTGGGCCACCCCTGCAGGGTATAATCTTTCGAAAGCCGTGCCCGCGGTTATGCGGCAGATGGGAATTTGTTAATGTCCGGTTGTAGATAACTTGACACTAGATCCGAATTAAAACGCATCAACCGAGTGTGTAGCCATGATGGTCTCTTTTCGGCGGAGTCCGGGAAGTGAACACGGTTTTGGGTTATGTTTGACTTAAGTAGGAGTTCAGGATCACTTCTTGATCATTGCTAGCTTCACGACCGCTTGCTTTGCTTCTCTTCTCGCTCTTATTTGCGTAAGTTAGCCACCATACAAGCTTAGTCGTTGCTGCAACCTCACCACTTTTCCCCTTCCTTACCCATTAAGCTTGGCTAGTCTTGATACCCATGGTAATGGGATTGCTGAATCCTCGTGGCTCACATATTACTAGAACAACAGTTGCAGGTACAGGTTATGCGATGATCTCGATGCGAGAGCGATGTTTACTTGTTTTGGAGTTCTTCTTCTGCTTCTTCTTCGATCAGGGGATAGGTTCCAGGTCGGCAGCCTGGGCTAGCAGGGTGGATGTCGTTTGAGCTTCTGTTTGTGTTTCATCCGTAGTCGGATGTTGATCTTACGTATGATGTATTGTTGTACTCGTGTGACATTGTATGCCTTATGTATGTATCCCCATCTATTATGTAATGTTGATGTAATGATATCCACCTTGCAAAAGCGTTTCAATATGCGGTTCTATCCTTGGTGGGACCTTCGAGTCTCTTTAGGATAGTATCGCATATTGGGCGTGACAGAGAGTGTGTCCACCTACCCTCATAGACCGAAAGCGGAGGCGTTTGCTCAACGCGGTTGATGTAGTCAAACGCCTTCTCGTTTCGACCGATCGAGTACCGAACGTACGACACCATTGAGTTCTGCACACGTTCAGCGCGATGACGTCCCTCGAGCTCTTGATCCAGCAGAGGGTCGAAGGAGTACACGAGTTCCGTCAGCACGACGGAGTGGTGACGGTGATGGTGATGTGATCCGCGCAGGGCTTGACCTAAGCACCGCGAGAATATGACCGGAGGCATAAACTATGGAGGGGGGGGGGGGGGCGCCGCCCCCACCCCTTGTCCAATTCGGTTTCCCGTTGGTGGGGGGAGCGCCAGCCCCTTGTGAGCTGGTGTGCCTCCCTCCTATGGCCCATATGGCCCATATCTTTCACCGGGGGGTTCCGGTAACCCCTCCGGTACTCCGATATGTACCCGATACACTCCGGAACACTTCCGGTGTCCTAATACCACCTTCCAATATATCATTCTTTACCTCTCGACCATTTCGAGACTCCTCGTCATGTCTGTGATCTCATCCGGGACTCCGGACAACCTTCGGTCACCAAAACACATAACTCATATAATACATATCGTCATCAAACGTTAAGCGTGCGGACACTACGGGTTTGAGAACTATGTAGACATGACCGAGACACTTCTCCGGTTAATAACCAATAGCAGAACCTTGATACTCCTATTGGTTCCCACATATTCTATGAAGGTCTTTATTGGTCAAACCGCAATGTCAACGTACGTTATTCCTTTTGTCATTGGTATGTTACTTGCCCTAGATTCGATCGTTGGTATCTTCATACTAGTTCAATCTCGTTACTGGCAAGTCTCTTTACTCGTTCCATAATGCATCATCCCACAACTAACTCATTAGTCACATTGCTTGCAAGGCTTCATATGTTGAACATTACCGAGAGGGCCCAGAGATACCTCTCCGATCGGAGTGACAAATCCTAATCTGGATCTATGCCCACCCATAAACACCTTCGGAGATACCTGTAGAGCATCTTTATAATCACCCAGTTATGTTGTGACGTTTGATAGCACACAAGGCATTCCACTGGTGTCCGGGAGTTGCATAATCTCGTAGTCGGAGGAATATATATTTGACATGAAGAAAGCAGTAGCAATAAAACTGAAAGATCATTATGCTAAGCTAAAAGATGGGTCTTGTCCATCACATCATTCCACTAATGATGTGACCCCATTCATCAAATGACAACACATGTCCATGGTTAGGAAACTTAACCATCTTTGATCAACGAGCTAGTCCAGTAGAGGCATACTAGGGACATGGTGCTTTGTGTATGTATTCATACATGTATCAAGTTTCTGGTTAATACAATTCTAGCTTGAATAATAAACATTTATCATGAATAAGGAAATATAAAGTAATAACTTTATTATTGCCTCTAGGACATATTTCTTTTAGTCTCCCACTTGCACTAGAGTTAATAATCTACATTACATTGTAATGAATCTTACACCCATGGAGTCTTGGTGCTGATCATGTTTTGCTCATGGTAGAGGCTTAGTCAACGTGTCTGCCACATTCAGATCCGTATGTATTTTGCAAATTTGTATGTCTCCCTCCTTAACAAAATCTCGGATGGAGTTGAAGCGTCTCTTGATGTGTTTGGTCTTTTTGTGAAATCCGGATTCCTTCGCCAAGGCAATTGCTCCAGTATTGTCACAAAAGATTTTCATTGGACCCGATGCACTAGGTATTACACCCAGATCAGATATGAACTGCTTCATCCAGACTCCTTCGTTTGCTGCTTCCAAAGCAGCTTTGTACTCAGCATCACACATAGATCCCGCCACGACGCTCTGCTTGGAAGTGCACCAACTGACAGCTCCACCATTCAATAAAAATACCTGTCCGGATTGTGACTTAGAGTCATCTGGATCAGTGTCAAAGCTAGCATCGACATAACCACTTACGACAAGCTCTTTGTCACCTCCATAAACGAGAAACATATCCCTAGTCCTTTTCAGGTACTTTAGGATGTTCTTGACCGCTGTCCAGTGATCCACTCCTGGATTACTTTAGTACCTCCCTGCTAAACTTATAATAAGGCACACATCAGGTCTGGTACACAGCATAGCATACATGATAGAATCTGTAAGTGCATCTAGTGCCACCCCTAGTTGGTTTTGGAGTATTGACGACAAATTTGGTTGAGGGACTAATGTGTTTGTGAGAATTGCAGGATAACACAGGTAGTTTCCCTCACTGATTCGGTTTACCTACCGGAGATGACCCCTAAAAATGTATGAAGACATTGAAGACAATGGTGGTATATGAAGGTATTCATAATGAAGACTATGACAAGAGAAGACATTGAGTGAAGACTATGGAGCGCGAAGACTGTGTCGTTTCGTTGTTTCATGTTTCTTCTGTGTTGAGTCATAGGAACCAACGTACTGTTAAGTGGGGTCCAAGTTAACAAAGTCGAAATGATCAAGTGATGCTCAACCCAAATCCTATGTCTTCGACGAAGACAATGAGAGCAAATCTTATCCAGAGCTGGATGAGTCAGCTTTGCTTGTAGCCCAAGTAAAGTTGTCGTGTGTGTTTGAAATCGACCGTTGGAACACGTGTCGGTTCCTTAGTGACCGAGGTCATTTCGGACATATCAGGTCGGGTTGCCTAGTGGCTATAAATAGCCCACCCCCTACACCATAAATTGGTGGCTTCTCAGAGTTAGTGCACGGCTCTTGTCGTTTGAGAGCAACCCACCTCGAAGCCTTTGAGAGAAAGAAATCCTTGCGAGGACAAAGCCCAAACACCCAGAACCAAAGAGTGTTAGGCATCACTGAAGTCTTTCTGTCTGCGTGACCTGAAGACTTATTACACTTGAGGACTGTGAATACTCCAGCCGGTTAGGCGTCGCGTTCTGAGCATCCAAGAGTCATTGTGGATCGCCGGTGAACGAAGTCTGTGAAGGTTTGGAAGTCTACCTTGAAGACTTACCAGAGTGATTGGGCGAGGACTGTGTGTCCTTAGCTCAAGGGGAATAAGGTGAAGAGGCCATCTTCTGAGTTAAATCTCAGCCTCCCTAACCAGATGTACAGTTGTCACAGCAACTGGAACTGGTCCAACAAATCCTATATCTTAAACAAGTGACTGGTTCTATCCTCTCCCTTCCCCTTACTTAGTGTTTGTCTTCGTGAAGTCATTGCCTATTTGTCATACCTGTTTGACTTCATTGCTTGACTACTATAGTTGGTCGGCTTCATACTATCTTCCATCCTGGTCCTTACTACTAAGCTGCTATTAGTCCTTGTCCCTTCACTTTACTGCATACTGGACTATAGTTTGCTTGTTGTAGTTTCTCTTCCACTACATATCAATTAGGTTATTTATATTGGTTGTCTTCGAAACTTCCACGTTTTGAAGACTTTCATAAAAATCGCCTATTCACCCCCTCTAGTCGATAACTAGCACTTTCAATTGGTATCGAGCAAGGTACTCCTTGTTACGTGTGATTCGTTTAACCACCGGAGTTTTAGCTATGTCGATCGCAGGATAATCAAAGTCTCCGCTGCTTGCCCGTGTTCGATGGAACTGAATATCCCTACTGGAAGAATAAGATGCGCATGCATCTTGAAGCCATTGATGTCGACCTCTGGTATGTCGTCAAGAACAGCGTTCCCAAAACTGGTGAAGGTGTCACCCCTGCTGATGTCAAGAAGTTCATTCAACTGGACTCAACTACCAAGAACATTATCTGTGGTCATCTGACCAAAGGACAGTATGGCCGTGTGAGTGCTCTGGAAATGTCGAAGCTAGTCTGGGACTGGCTATCCAAGGTCAACGAAGGCGTCTCAACCCAGAGAGATCAAAGGATTAGTGTTCTTCCCAACCTCTTTAACCGCTTCAAGAGAAACGGCAATGAAAATGTCCAGCCCATGTTTGATCGTCTCACCGACATCACAAATGAGCTTCGTGCTCTCGGCGCCACTGAGATTACCAAGCACAAAATCGTCAAGACACTACTGAGATCACTTGACAGCTCCTTTGACACCCTTTCCCTCATGATACAAGAATGCCCTGACTTCAAGACACTCGATCCGTCTGATATACTTGAGAGGCTCAACACACATGAGTTCCAGCTTTCTGAGAAAAGAGATATCTATGGTCCCAACTATGGACGAACTCGCGCTTTGAAGGCAAAAGTTGTTTCCTCATCTGAAGAAGAATCTGACTGCAGTTCTGATGATCCTGAAGACATTGGAAAGGAACTTGCTTTGCTTGTGAAGAAGTTCCAGAAGTTCACTAAGAAGAAAGGCTTCAGAAAATCTTCACGATCTAGCTCAAGAAATGATGAAGCTTCCACTCATGACCACAAGAAGAGAACATGTCACAAGTGCAAGAAACCTGGACATTATATATCTGAGTGCCCACAGTGGGACAATGAGAAGAAGAAGAAGAAGAGCAAGGAATATGATTCTGATGACAAGAAGGAGAAGAAATCTTCAAAGTCTTATTCCAAGTCCTCATCAAAGTCTTCATCTCATAAGAAGAGCTCATCTGGCAAGGCTCGTGCTTTTGTTGGTAAGGAAATGGATTCAGAGGAGGAGTCTGCTTCTGAGGAGGCGGAAGTGGAGTCTGGAGAGGAGTCCGACCACAGCGTTGCAAGTCCGCTCTAGCCACAGCCTATGTTGCCAAGTCCATCTTCAACACTGAAGACAATGACTTCCACACCAACGCTGAAGCTGATGACATGGACGACCCTGCTCCCACCTACTGCTTCATGGCACGTGGTGCCAAGGTAAAATCACGTGATGCTTACTTTCAAACATCAAGTGAAGATGAATCTGATTGTGAATCCAAGCCCAGCTACAAAACACTTGCTAAAATTGCAACTGAACAACAAAAAGCTATGGAACATACTCAAAAATTGTTAGACAAAAGCGATGACCTGTTGGACGCGGAAAATGACACGTTCACAGTCCTTAGTTGAAGACATAAAAAATCTTCGTGCTAAGTACCAAGAACTTGAAAGTCGTCATGAATCGCTCTCAACCACTCATGAAAAGCTCTCCTATGATTATCTTCAAAGGAAGCAAGAGCTTGAGAAATTGAGAGCGGCTCATGAATATCTTGAAAAAGAGAATGAGTCACTTCGTGCTCAACAGATCAGTTCCGCTCAAGATGGATTTGAACCACCATGTCTAAAATGCCTTGAGCGGGATATCACTACCTCTGTCGCTGAATGTTCAACTGCTTCTATTGTTGCATTGTCTTCAACTACTAATGTGGTAACTAACCCCTCTGCGGAGGATACCACTGCTATTTCTGATGAAAATGCTAGGTTGAAGACATTGCTTGAAACAGGGATGTATAAAAGTCTGAAAGGACATCAGACACTTTGTGATGTCCTCAAAAAGCAGATTCTAAACCGAAACCCTAGGAAAGAGGGTGTTGGGTTCGAGAGGAAAATGAATGTTGATGGTTCCTACTGGAAGCCTGAGCAGTATCCCAAAACCACATGGGTTGCTGCAAAGGGACCTTCAGTGGATTCATCCACCTTATCTGGCTTTACCTGTGCTAATCCTATTATCATTGATGAATCCTTTGATGCAAACTATAAACTGTTCAAAAATCAGAATGGTTAAGTGTTTGCGTGTATATTGGTACTAATCGCAGGAATGGACCACCTATGAAGAAGATCTGGGTTCCCAAAAGTTGTCTTGAGAATCTTCCAAAGAATGTGATCATGACACCACCGAATGAAGACAAACCCTGCACCTAAGGCGTCATGTGGTCCAAAGGCTTCAAATGACAGAGGACTCACCTGAGTCACCCTAACGCCAATGTTTTGCAGGGAAACCGTACTCAAATTTATGAATATGAGCATGTGTCTTCAAACCGCTATGTTCATAGAACTAAGAACTTATCTGCTTATTCATATGAGTATCATTCATCTCCTGCAAGGCTATTTGTTAGGGCTCCAAAGCCGAAGTTCTCAGATGCTGCACTTAGACTCATTGCTTCTAAGCCACCCCTGAAGATGTGGGTGGTTAAGAAGAATTAACTTTCTTTTGCAGGAAAGGGTCTCCAGCCGAAAATCAAAGGCGTCTGATGCTATTGCTGGGGACCTTAAACATCTTGTAGGGCGCAAGATTAAATGCCCAAATGGTCTCATTATGTATTTTGTTCCTGAATTGTTTGCCACTCATCCTATCAGTCCTAATCTTGATTTAAGCTTCAATAATCCACTTGCCCGTCAAATGTTTATGCTTCACAATGCTCTTGGTGAAGCCTATCCCCCTAACTGTACTGTAGGGTATGACACCTTATGCTTGTAATGGATTATGGACAAGGGATGCACTAATCACATGATGGTGATCAAGTCTTCTCATGGACTCAACCTTACGTCCATCGGACAAGAGTCACATCACATTTGGTCGACACCGGTAAAAGCAAGGTATTTGGTCTAGGTAGAGTTGCAATCTCAAAGGATCAACACATGGATAAAGTGATGCTTGTTGAATCCTTGGTTTCAACTTAATGTCCGCCTCAATGCTTTCGACTTAAACATGATTGTGCTATTCGAAAATATCATTGCCTTGTACTAATGGAATCTGACAAGTCTCTAGTCTTTGAAGGGTATTGGAAAGATGATCTATACATGGTAGATTTCTCAGCAGGTCCACATCTTGACGTATGTCTTCTAGCAAAAGCTTCAGAATGCTGGCTCTGGCATCGAAGGCTGGGGCATGCTGGCATGAGGAACTTACACACACTCTCCAAGAAGAAGCATGTCATAGGCATCAAGGGTGTCAAGTTCAAGAAGGATCATCTGTGTGGTGCCTGCGAAGCTGGAAAGATGACTAGGGCAAAGCACCCGTCGAAGACAATCATGACGACATCTCAACCCTTCGAGCTGTTACACACGGACTTATTTGGCCCTACTCACTACTCTACCCTCACAACAACTGCTTGTCTCTATGGCTTCGTTATTGTTGATGACTACTCAAGATATACATGGGTGCACATAATTCTCCACAAGACTGAAGTGCAAGATGTCTTCAGAAGCTTCGCCAATCAAGCCATGACCAATTATGGCGTCAAGATCAAGCATATCAGAAGTGACAACGGCACTGAGTTCAAGAACACCGGACTTGATCTTTATCTGGATACAATGGGAATCACTCATGAGTTCTCTGCCCATACACACCTCAGCAAAATGACATCGAGAGCGCATGAATGTAGAACCCTCATTGAGATGGCTCGAACAATGCTCGACGAGTACAAGACACCAAGAAAGTTCTGGCCTGAAGCTATTGATACAACATGTCACGTCATCAACCGTGTTTACATCCATAAGCTTCTGAACAAAACATCCTATGAGATCCTTACTGGCAAGAAGCCAAATGTCAGCTACTTCAGAGTATTTGGAGCTAGGTGCTGGATCAAGGATCCCCATCACAAGTCAAAATTTGCACCTAAAGCTCACGAAGGCTTCATGCTCGGTTACGGAAAGGACTCGCACTCTTACAGAGTCTTCAACCTTTATCTCTACAAAATCATCGAAACTGTGGACGTGTGATTTGATGAAACCAATTGTTCACAAAGAGAGCTCCTGCCAAGTAAACTAGACGAAGCTCCGCCCAGTGAATCTATCAAGCTGATGGGAACTGGAGAAATCATGCCTTCTGAAGCACAGCCTGAAGAGGAACTTATCATTTCTGCACCTAACCATCCTGAAGACAATGATCAGTCTGAAGATAATCCTCCCAATGATGACAATGATCAACAAGAGCAAAATCTTCGTCCAACTCATCCTCGAGTCGCAAATGAAGTACAAATTGAGAAGATAATTGATAGCATCAATGCACCTGGTCCACTTACTCGCTCAAGAGCAGCACAGTTAGCAAATTTCTGTGGACACTTTTCTTTTGTGTCAATATCAGAACCCAAGAAAGTTGCTGAAGCCTTTATGGAACCTGAATGGATACAAGCTATGCAAGAAGAACTTCAACAGTTCAAGCTGAACAATGTTTGGGAACTTGTCAAGCGTCCTGACCCTCGGAAGCATAACATTATTCGTACAAAATGGATATATCGAAACAAGCAAGATGAGCATGGTCAAGTCGTCAGAAACAAAGCACGACTTGTGGCTCAAGGATATACTCAAGTTGAAGGAATTGACTTCGATGCAACATTTGCTCCTGTGGCTAGGCTTGAAGCTATTCGCATACTGCTAGCCTACGCTAACCACCACAACATCTTGCTATATCAAATGGATGTGAAGAGTGCATTTCTCAACGGTAAGATTGAAGAAGAAGTATACGTCGCTCAACCACCTGGCTTTGAAGATCCAAAACATCCTGATATGGTGTACAAGATAAATAAAGCACTGTATGGCCTCAAACAAGCTCCTCGCGCTTGGTATGATACGATCAAAGACTTCCTGAAGAGCAAAGGCTTCAAACCTGGATCCCTTGATCCAACGCTCTTCACGAAGACATATGATGGTGAACTATTTGTGTGCCAAATATATGTGGATGACATTACCTTCGGTTGCACCAACCAGAAGTACAGTGATGAGTTTGGATACATGATGCAAGAGTAGTATCAGATGTCCATGATGGGTGAGCTGAAGTTTTTCCTTGGTCTTCAAATTCGTCAGCAAAGGAATGGCATCTTCATATCGCAAGAAAAATACCTCAAAGATTGTCTGAAGAAGTTTGGAATGCAAGATTGCAAAGGTTACACGACGCCAATGCCAGCCAAACACCATCTGGGTCCCGACGACAATGGTAAAGAATTTGATCAAAAGGTATACCGCTCCATGATTGGTTCCTTACTTTACCTATGTGCATCTAGGACAGATATTATGCTTAGTGTTTGCATGTGTGCTCGATTCAAAGCGGCACCAAAGGAATCGCATCACTTAGCTGTGAAGCGAATTCTTCGATATTTGGCTCACACCCCAACGCTCGGATTATGGTATCCAAAGGGCTCAGAATTTGATTTGGTTGGATTCTCGAATGCTGATTATGCTGGTCACAAGGTGGATCGCAAGTCTACATCAGGCACATGTCACTTTCTGGCATGATCACTTGTCTGTTGATCTTCAAAGAAGCAGAACTGTGTATCACTCTCAACTGCTGAATCTGAATACATTGCTGCTGGATCTTGCTGCGCTCAGCTTCTATGGATGAAGCAAACTCTCAAGGACTATGGCATCAATCTGAAACAAGTACCTCTCTTCTGCGACAACGAAAGCGCTATCAAGATTGCCAACAATCCAGTCCAGCACTCGAAGACAAAGCACATTGAAATTCGTCATCACTTTCTCGTAGATCATGTCATGAAAAGGATATTGACATCATTCACGCCAACACCAAGAGCAATGGCAGATATCTTCACAAAGACCTTGGATGAGAAAAGGTTTTGCAAGTTACGGTGTGAGCTAAATATCTTGGAATCCTCAAATGTCCTGTGATCAGGCACACATCCTAACACTTATGCATGTTGATGACTTAGATGTGCAACACACGAAGTAAAGTATATCTTCAATCAATGGAGACTTACATTCTGAGTGTGAATACATTAACATGAAATTTGACTTCAGAGCGCCACGATAATTGTGCGCCGTGTCTGGGTCTAATGCTTCCTATACGGTGGGTAACGCCACCAGCAAATTTCTCTGTTTGAAGTGTTCCACACATGGCGTTATTCTAGCTATGTCTTCACATTTGGTTTGTCTTCAAAGTTCAACTTATCTTCATGATTTCCTTCACTATGCTGATTTGATTGCTTTCGATATATATATATATATATATATATATATATATATATATATATATATATATATATATATATATATATATATATATATATATATACTAGTGTTCTGTCCTCTACAACATTCACTTATAGCTATGTCTTCCTAGTTGAATCTTTTGAACTAAGTGAATGTGATCGGACCCTAATCTCTCTATGCTTTCTATCTCAAACTCCATCTGTCCAAATCATATGCATTCTATTGAAACTGTCGAATGTCTTCTCTGCATCCTTGTCAGCAGAAGACACACAGACAAACATTGAGTCTGTTTTAAATGATTCATCATTATTGTTTGAAATCCGGAGAAGCCGAAACGACCATCCGACAAACCTGGAGGGTGTGGGAACGTGGGACAGCTCCGAGTATGTTGCATGCTTGCCACGTACCCCTCAGATGTGAACCGCCAGGGGCACCTGAGTAATTGTGCTGTGTCGCACACCACCTTATAAATACATGTCCCCTGCAGTAAAGAAAACCTTCTTCCACCTCTCCACCTCGTCAAAACCATAGCGCCACCGCTAGCTCGCGACGACACCGGCGACGAAGCGCTTAGCTGCCGCGACTTCTCCGACGCCGTCCTCACGCCGGCCGCGAACATCGACTTCTCCGCCGCCGCCGTAGCTGTCCTCCGTCGCCAAGTTAGGGCACGGTGGATTGAACTGCTCGGTCTCCTACTCATCTCATCTAGCAGTTCTTCGTGTGGTAAATATAACTCTATTTTTACCATCTTTTTGATCCTCAAAGATTCATCCTGTTTACCAAAGCTGTTTCTGCCTATACAATGTTAGATCTATTCTATCTGCATCTCATACTGCCTAGTATATTCACTTAAGCCTCATATCTAGTTAGATTCCTCACTTGTACCTATTCACGGATTCGTACAAATCTGGAACCAACTCTCAACGTATAAGTGAATGTCTTCGCATCATGATGTCAATGTCTTCAAACTGATTTATCTTCAAAATCTTCTGAGAATGCATATGACCTATTCCCCTTCCCTCGCATCTCTAATGCTGTCACAGGTGCATGCCCGTGGGAGAATCCCTTGGTTCTCATAGTCTGCATTCATTTGCAGAATTCTTACAGCATCATATTAACTCTCCCGAAGCCAGTTTCTGTTTGTCCAGCAAGCGAAAGCTTTTGAAGCCTTTGAACGCGTTGAAGCCATTCAGTTTGAAGTTCATGGCTACAGAGAAATCAGTAAGGAAGGGTGGCAGACAGCGTCATGAGGGAATATCAAAAGATTTACCTGATGACCTCGCAGAGCTGTATAAGATAGATCCTGAAGAGACTTACAATCAGCGCAAGACACGAATCCAATGGATTCGACGATATTGGGCTGAACAATGGTTCAAATACAAGTTCGTGACCCAGGAATATGCTGTGAAGAATGCTATCAAAAGTCTTTGGGGTGATATTGTCTTTCGAGGCCTTCCACCCAAGAAGAGAGCTGAAGCTATTGCACAAGGTTTCTATCCTTGTATGGTCCATGGACCTCAGCCTGAAAATGCCGACCCAACGTCATTGCTCTGGTGTCGTGATGATAATCTCTTCAAGCGAAACTTTCAGCACGCAAAGGCATCAGCCAAGGAAAACAAGAACTCATTGGGATTAGACTTCAACCCTGGTCCCTCTGCTCCCCATGCTGACGACTCCCGTGATGCAGAGCCCAATGTCATCGGTCCTTTCTACAACCTTGATGGCCTCATCACTCACATCATGGTCCAAGGTGCCCAAGTGGATCATTCTGACGATGATACTGACACTGATGAAGCCCCAGCTCCTACTCCAAAGCCGCAGAAGCTAAAGAAGGCTAAGGCTTCTAGATCAGCTGCTCCTCCAAAAGTTTCACGTGCGAAGCCACTGGCCACTACACCTCCTGAAGACAGTGTGCAGTCTGAAGATCAATCACGCATCTCCAAGAAGATGGAGAAGAAAAAGAAAATCGTCAGACATTCTGATCAGACATTGACTCCTGTTGCCATTCTGCGAGAAGAGCACATTGATCTATCCAGTGATGAAGATCTTGCAGATGATGCTCTTGAGCAACTGATCAAGAGCAAGGAAGAAGCAGAGATCTTCAATGATTTGCCTCTCTTTGATGTGGCAATCATCCATCACTTCATTGATGAGTGGTTTGACAACCCCAATCTCAGCTTCAAAGATCTGCAACTTCCCATTGGCCTCAGCGTCTCCTTCAATGGCGCCATTGCTTCTGAGCTAGCTCTCGCTCAGCGTCTCGTTGAACTGAAGCACACGATCGACTATGAGAAGGCTCAGTTCAAGAAGCATGTGGCAAAGCTCAGCGTGCAAGATGTCAAGAACTTCAAGACCATGCTGCACGAGCTCAAAGAAGCCTTTCACAAGAAGCGTGATGAAGCTAAAGGCTCTCGTGAGCGCATGAAGAGCCTGGCTAACAAGTGTGTACTAGCCTACAATGAGGCTAAGAAGCGCAAGGCTCTTGGCCGTCCTGGCATTGACCCCAGAAAGGCTGCAAAGAAGAAGAAGCCATCAACTGATCAAGCTGCACCGTCAAGGCAAGAATAACCTCGCATAGTCTTCCCAAGCAGCATGACTGGCTCGTAGCCAATGGTCAGGTCAACCGCTTCTGAACAGAAGAAGACGAGGGCTGACGAGGCTGAAGCCAGAAAAAGGAAAAATCCTAAAGCCTCTGATGCTGCTCCCTCCAAGAACAAGCGCAAAACCAAGAAGAATCGGGCTGCTTCCATAGAGCCCTTAGTTGTTGAACCTATCTCAATGGTTCGACCTGCATCTGAACACCAAGAACGATGAATGATAGTTCATGAGCCTGCTTTCACAGAGGCTCCTGAGGCTGAAGACATTCCAGCAGTTGATCCCATCACTGTTGAAGACATTGGTCACCATGACAATGTTGAAGATGATGACATTCTTCCTCAGATCTAACACAACCTGGTATCATCGCCTGTTCCCACGAACAGCGAACTTATCAGCATTGGTCATCCTCTGACGCCAATTGCTCAGGATGCATCATGGGCTGATCACTCACAACAACAAGACTCCCCGAGTACTCCCCAACAACAACAAGTCACACCACCTGTCCAAGAAGAAGAGGAAGACCTTGAGGGCCAGCCAACTCCATCTCCAAAGGCGTCGCCAGCATACCGCAGGCTTCGCAAAGGACCAAGGCCAGAAGTCCCTCTTTCGAGCGTTCCAGAAGGAGAAGTGCACCACCAATCTGTTGCACGTCAAGTGTTTCCAGAAGCCACTTCAACTGTGAATGTCTCTGAGTCTGAAGCCAAAGCTGCTGAAGACAATCCGGCTGCATCAGCCGATGACAACCCAGTACAAGAACGTGTTCCTACACCAGCTTGTCACGACCGGTTCTTCAATAAAAATATTTATTGAACAACCGACCTATGAAGTCCAATATGAGGAAAATCCTCCATACCGGTAGACAAAACTTTGAAACAATAAGCCAATAGCATTGGAATATTACAGGGCCGGGCTGAAGATGCCCAACCAATTATTACAAACAGGCCAATAATTATACATGATGGCGGATATAACACAATGGTGTGGGGTGGAAATACTACTGACTCGAGGTAAGAGTGGTTGGTGAGGCTCATCGAGCATTGAGGTGAGGCTCGATGAATTTATTTGGGTAGCGGAAGCGGATATATCACAATGACTAATCCAGGGGTCGCACGAGACTGACTGGGATTCCTCTAGGCGTCAGACTCGCTATAGAACTCTTCATTCATGAGATCGCCTTCGTCAGCATCTGGCCAAATCAACAAGCCAGGTAAGTACTTGGAAAGTACTCGCAAGACAGTTCGGACAAAAGATATAACAAATGAATGCATGAATGCGACATGATTAATTTAGAACAAGGTGCTATCAAATCAGTAACACAAGTAAGTAAAAAGGGGATCGGCGGTAGTCCGCTCAAAAACCCAAAGAAAGATAAACTCAAAGCCGATCGGGTGTCTGAAGCGACGCCTCGAAGGGTGAACAAATAAGTAAAGCATGCCACAGTCGGGCGTTTAAGCGACACCTCATAAAGGGCTTATATTGAAAGAAAATACATGCGTGCCGTAGTTGGACGTCGGAGCGACATCACAGAAAGGGCTTATAATAAAAGTAAATAATAACAATGCCGCAGTAGGATGTCTGAGCGACATCACAAAAAGGGCTTATAATAAAAGTAAATAATAACAATGCCGCAGTCGGACGTCTGAGCGACATCACGATAAGGGCTTATAATAAAAGTAAATAACAACAATGCCGCAGTCGGACGTCTGAGCGACATCACGGAAAGGGCTTATAATAAAAGTAAATAACAACAATGCCGCAGTCGGATGTCTGAGCGACATCACGGAAAGGGCTTATAATTCATTATTCATAACTGACAAGATATAGTGCTCACGGAAAATATTCCTCACAAGGCAATAAGCAGGTTAGTCCATTCACGGGAAAATAAACACTTAACACTCACATGGTTATCAGGAGTTTCTGTCACCGAGACTGACATCTGATAAGATAAGGTGAACACGGTACTCGGACATGAATAAGATGAATTCAAGAATTTTGACTCTGCAGAGTTTGTACCAAAAATTGTCCACAGCCAACGGATTTCCGTAGTCATGAAGGACTAGTTCCGCTTACGGTATTTCGGAGGAAAACACAACTAACTAGTACACACCCATCATACCTCACGTTGCCAGGAATCACCCTAGACAGCGTTTAAGAAAAACTTTGAGACAGGGAGATCACAATCTCGAATAGCATGGGATCAAATTTATTAACGCGCGCTCTAAGGGGTGCCCCCCTCTCGGTCCCAACCGGAAACACCCATGCCCCCTGACCGGATGAAAGGCTTTAATCCAGGGCCATGGAACCTTCATCCCGGCCTCTCGATTTGGTGTGTACCAGGAAGTGGTTTGCAACTTACTAAGTCGTATCCCTTGCGGGAAACAGGTGGTAGTACGAAAGGGGAGGCGGACCGGAATCTGACTGATTTGTGTTGACACGGGGTCAACGATCTGGCATAAGCCTGGCATGCTACAACACTGCCATCTTACCCATACTCATGCCAACTCATGGCCATGCAACAAGTTTCCAACAACTCATGGATTTACCGAGCTCATTTGCCTCAAATATTACGAGATAAACTATCATCGAAATGCTCATGAATGTGCCATGATACAAAAATAATGCAAACATGCCCAAACACTCATCATATCAAAAGTTCAAACATTTCTTGCCTGGTTCGGAGTAGTCGGGGTCTAGCTCGGCGAAGTTCGTGGTTCCGTCACCTCCTTCGGTATCTACGGTACACAAAATACACGCGCTAACGTAAATACCGTGGGGTATAGAAAGTTAATCCAAATATTTTTCAAATAAATATGATAAAAAACAAGACAAAAATTTGAAGAGGACAGAAAAAGAATCAAACAAAAATACTTTTCTGTTTAAAAGATATAAGGGTTTTGGTCCAGGGACCTCTCTGTAATGAAACAGAAAACTTCCAGGGGGCTTTGCAGAAAAGTCCAGAAAACGGTTCGTTTAAAAGAAACGACTGAGAGGCTGACAGGCGGGCTCCACCTGTCGAGTTTGAAAATTTAAAAGAGGGAAACAGGGCGCGACGGTGCCCAAGAGGTGCCGTGGTCGCCGGCGGCGATCCACGGCGAGGCAGAGTGATCGGACGGTACCTTCGTGATCAGCACGTCCTTCCGCGTCTGTGGGATGTGGAAGTGGTCGCCGGCGAGCACTGTGTCGACGGCGGCCCTTTCTCCGGCGGACGGCGGTTCGGGCAGTCGTGGACCTCGTCGGAGAGAGCTGTGAAGATTAAATCGGAGTGGGGGTTAGACTCTTAGTTGCCCGAGAGGGTTGCTGACGAGGTTAGGGCGCCGGAGACGGCCTCACCGGAGTGAATCAAGGTGGAGGCCGAGGCGGAACGAGGTGGCCGGAGTTGGGGAAGAAGAGCCCCTCGAGGCCCTTCCAGGGGCTTGGCGAGTACTAGTGAGGTGGTGGAGGTGTGCGGGGGCGAGAGCGCGCTCGGGGTGCTATATATAGCCGGCCCAAGGCGGTTGCCGAGAACGGGGTTCTCCAGCGAAGTGATTACGGCGGTGCTGTGGCTGCACGGTCGGCTTAGGAGTTTGAGCATCGACTAGACGAAGTACTGGTGCCATCCCAGTGTCCAACTCAGCAAGGTGGGCGAGGTTACGGCCTGTTCTCGACGGAACGGCCGCACGGCCCGTCGGCGGCAGAGAACGCGCTCTACGCGTGCCAGGCCACGGTGACGGTGCTGCATGCGTGTGCTGGCAAGGAAATGGCTACGCGGAGCTACCGGGAGGTTTGGGCGGCGCCGAACAGCGTTATACCGCAGTTTTGCTCCCTGTCGGCCACTACGGTGGTTCTGCCGCCGCAAGACACGCCGGTGCAGGCGGGCCAGGGTGCCACCAATGCCAGGAACGCGCCAAGCACGCGTGTGAAGCTCCGGACAAGCAGGCTAGGCTGTGAGCAACGTGCCAAGTGCACTGTGGGCATGTGACTGAAACTCTGACGGAGAACGACACTGCAATCTGAATTTAACTGAAGATGAACAGTAATAGTGCATGCAAGGTGTTTGACATAATGATTTAGGCATGTAGGGATTTTTCCTTGAGCTGGTTTTTGGTGGAGGGGCCTCTCATTGCATCTAGAGGCTGCCTGAATTTTTGTGAAATTTTTGGAGCAGAGAAGATATGAATTTCACCAAATTTGACAAATCTGGTCCAAACTTGCAGAGACTAGAATTTGAAATCTTTAAACAGAAGAGGAGTGGATCTTGAGTGTTCTAGGTTGTGGGTACCAAGGACTATCCAGGGGAGTTGGTTTGAGGTCAAAACTCAAATGCATTTAGGTACTTGCTTTGCAAATCACCTAGGCTCAAAATAATGGATAGAAAAGATTTGGGAGGAGAAATAAATGAAATAAAATTCAAAAAATGGTTGAGCTTGTTGAGACAGAATGCTTGGATTGCCCAAAGTGGAAGGAGAGATTTTTGGGAAGATTTTACCATGTGGTGCATGGTAAAATCATGAGTGAATTTCAATATTGGAGAAGATGCAAAACTCCTAGAGTTTCTTTTTGAAAGAAAAATAAACTCCAAAGATTTTTCTTGAAATTTTTGAGAAGAGGGCAATCAGAAGGAAAATTTAAAAACCAAACACCAGAGTTGAAGGAGATGCAAAAAATGAAATATTTGCTAAAGGGAAAAGGCTTTTGAGAGAGATTTTTGGAAGGGTTTAGAAGACATTCTTCAAATCCAACAAATTTTTTGAAGAAAATCAAAAGAATATTTTTGGGGTTTTCTGTCGGGTTCTCCTTTCAGACTCTTCCAAGATTTTTATCGGATTCTCCCGATATGTAAGGTCTGGTTGCACGTCAATGTTTTTATGGGGGTACTCGTTTCTCTGGGTTGCTTACGCACTTCCTCAATCGGGAGATGTGGAATACGTCGTGGATGTCGGATAATTCTTCGGGTAAGTCGAGCTGGTAGGCCACCGTGCCTCTTCGTGCCACTATGCAGAATGGTCCGATGAACCTTGGTGCTAGCTTCCCTTTAATCTTGAATCGATGCAGGTCTCTCATAGGGGATACTCGTAGGTACACAAATTCACCGGGTTCAAAATTGACTCCTCGATGCTTCTGATCGTAATAACTCTTTTGTCGGCTTTGGGCTGTCTTGAGTCGGTCCTTAATCACCTTGACCTTATCTTCAGCCTCTTTGAGCAGGTCTGGGCCGAAGATATGACTGTCTCCGGTTTCTGACCAATTTAGTGGGGTTCGACATCTTCGCCCGTACAGAGCTTCAAATGGTGCCATTTGCAGGCTGGACTGATAGCTGTTGTTATATGCGAATTCTGCGTATGGTAAGCTCTCTTCCCAGCTGGTCCCATAGGTGAGGACACATGCTCTCAGCATATCTTCTAGAATCTGGTTTACTCGCTCAGTGTGCCCATCTGTCTGGGGATTGTATGCAGTACTGAATGCCAGCTGAGTTCCCAGAGCTTGTTGTAAGTGATCCCAAAATCGGGAGACGAATTGAGTGCCTCTGTCCGAGATTATTTTCTTTGGGACTCCCTGTAAGCAAGCAATACGGGAAAGGTAGAGCCTAGCAAGCTTCTGAGAGGTGTGGGTTGTCTTCACGGGGATGAAGTGTGCTACCTTAGTTAGTCTATCAGTCATGACCCATATGGCATCATGTCTGTGTCCTGACCGAGGTAGTCCAACAATAAAATCCATTCCAATCTCGTCCAATTTCCACTCGGGTATCTTATTTGGTTGCAATAGCCCGGCCGGTTTCTGGTGCTCGGCCTTGATGCGTTGACAAGAGTCACAACATGCTATAAACGTGGCTATGTCTCTTTTTATACCATGCCACCAAATGTTTCCTGAAGATCTTTGTACATTTTTGTTCCGCCAGGATGGATGGAATACGGAGCGGTGTGGCCTTCAGCCAGGATTTGCTGTTTAAGGTCATGGATATTTGGTACGCAAAGTCTATTCCCGTACCACAATATTCCTTGCTCATCGATAATCTAATTCGAGGCTGCCCAAATTCATCTTCTGTTTTATGCCTTCAATGCTGGGGTGTCCACGTTGAGCCTCTTTAACTTTCTCTATTAGGGTAGGCTGTAACTCTAAGTTCGACACACTGCCTTCAGTGACAACCATCAGATTGAGCTTTGCGAATTCCTGCTGGAATTCAGGTCTCAAGTTTGGCATGCTGTCGTTGTTCGGACTGGGGTTCCGACTCAGAGCATCTGCTACAACATTTGCTTTGCCTGGGTGGTAGTGGATTCCAACATCATAATCCTTTACTAATTCCAACCAGCGTCGCTGCCGTAAATTGAGCTCTGTTTGTGTGAAAAAATACTTGAGGCTTTTGTGGTCCATGTATATTTCACAACGATTACCAAGTAAGAAGTGTCTCCATTCCTTGAGTGCATGAATAACTGCTGCTAATTCCAGGTCATGAGTAGGATAATTCTCCTCATGCTTGCGAAGTTGTCTGGAAACATATGCGACAACCTTGCCTTCTTGCATTAATACGCACCCGAGGCCCTTTCGAGATGCATCACAGAATACCTCAAAATTTTTGTGTATATCAGGCACAATTAGTACTGGTGCTGTCGTCAGTTTCCTCTTCAGTTCTTGGAAACTTTTCTCGCAAGCTTCCGTCCATTCAAACTTCCTGTCTTTCTTGAGTAGTTGCGTCATTGGCTTTGCTATGGTGGAGAATCCTTCAATAAATCTCCGGTAGTATCCTGCCATACCCAAGAAACTTCATACGTCCGTCACGCTGGCTGGTGGCTTCCAGCCAAGTACGGCCTTGACTTTTTCCGGGTCTACGGTGATACCTTCTTGGGTCAGTACGTGGCCTAGAAAACCTACTTGCTTTAGCCAAAATTCACACTTGCTGAATTTAGCGTACAATTGATGTTTCCTGAGTTCTCCTAGTACAATTCGGAGATGTTCAGCGTGCTCTTCTGGTGTTTTGGAGTATACCAGAATATCATCAATAAATACCACAACAAACTTATCCATAAACTTCATGAATACTTTGTTTATGAGGTGAACAAAATAAGCGGGGGCGTTTGTTAGTCCGAATGGCATTACGGTGAACTCATACAATCCGTATCTGGAGGTGAAAGCTGTCTTGGGAATATCCTCGGTTCGCACTTTTAGTTGATGGTATCCCGACCTTAAGTCAATCTTTGAGAACACCTTGGCCTGAGCGATTTGATCGAATAAATCATTTATTCGTGGCATCGGATATTTGTTCTTTATTGTGACCATGTTTAGCGCTCGATAGTCTATGCACGATCTCAGTGTTCCATCCTTCTTTTTGGCAAACAAAATTGGTGAACCCCAAGGTGAGGAACTGGCTCGTATATACCCTTTTTCCAACAATTCCTTTATTTGCTTCATCAGTTCTACCAATTCGGATGGTGCCATTCTGTATGGTTTCTTGTATATGGGAGCGGTTCCGGGTGCTGGCTCAATGCTGAATTCTATCTCTCGATCTGGTGGCATGCCTGGTAGCTCTTCGGGAAATACATCTGGAAATTCACACACTACTGGAACCTTGCTCAATTCAGAAATATCCACCTTGTTCAATCTCGGTTGCCGGGATATTTTTCTTTCCTTGGCTGAAACTTTTATGGTCTTCCCGTGGTGATGGGTGAGAATTACGGTCCTGTTGAAGCAGTCAATAAAACCCTTGTTGGTGGTTAACCAATCCATCCCTAAGTTGACATCCAGTCCTTTATTTTCCAACACGATAAGATTTGCGTGAAACTTCAACCCTTCAAACTCGATAACCACACCCCGGCAATAATTCTGAGTAACTTGCTTAATTCCACGGGACTTGACGATCATAGATTTTTCCAAGGGAAGCATCGAAAAATTATTTTGCAAAGCAAAATTTTTCGAAACGAATGAGTGAGAAGCTCTAGAATCAAACAAAACCATGGCAGGTATTGTGTTGACGTGAAACGCATGCGAGTACGATATCTGGGGCATTTTGTGCTTCCTCTTTGGTCACATGGTTCAGATGACCCTTCCGTGGTTGTTATTTGGGTTGAAATTGTTGCGCTTTGGCGCAATTATTGCCTCCGTTGTTTGGCTTTGGGGTCGAGTTCGTTGGCTTGGGGCACTGCTTGGCATAGTGCCCTTCTTCTCCTCAAGCGTAACAGGTAACGCCTGGGCGGTATGTGAACTCCTTGTCCCTTGCATGGAAATTCTTGATTGGGCGTGAGACGCTTGTCGTGGGCTTGGGTGTCCAGTTTTTCTGAACATCTGTCTTGCTGCGGTGGTTGCGGGCGTGATTAGTCTGGTCCTCTTCCGCTTATGGAAATCTTCTAAGCTCGTCTCTCATTTTCCAAGGTAATGGCCTTATCCACCAGCGCCTTAAAATCTGGAAAGGTGTGTACGACCAATTGGCATTTAAGCGCGGTGTCGAACCGCCTAGGAATTTCTCCATCTTTTGTTTTCCGCATACGCTCCTCGTTGGCGTAGCGAGACAGGAGAGTAAACTGACTGTTGTATTCTGACACCGTCATTGTCCTTTGCTTGAGCTCATCAAATTCTCTCTTTTTGATCTTCATAAGACTCTTAGGAATATGTGCCCCACGAGAACCTTCTTTAAATTCTTCCCATGCTATATTATTTTCGTTGGGGTGCATGTGTAGGAAATTTTCCCACCACGATGCGGCTGCCCCGATGAGATAGTGCAGAGCATAAAGAACTTTCTCAAGATCTGAACACTGGGCAATGATTATTTTTTTTCCATGTCTCGAAGCCAGTCCTCGGCTTTAAGAGGTTTGTCAGTGTGAGAAAATGTTTGGGGACGTGTCTTCTGTAGCTCAGATAACTTTGATTGCTGGTGATATTGTCCACGGTGATTCCCCATATTGATGACTTGGTTCATTATTTCCTGATGTTGCTGCTGACTTTGTTCATAAAGACGGCACATTTGGGAAAGTGCCGTTTCACTGTCCTGTTGACTAGTCTGCCCCTGTGTGAAATTGTTGCCTGGGGGTGTGCCATAATTTTCCTCTGTCGGAGTCGGCATGGAGCGCGTCCAAGGACGAGACATAGTTCACTCTGGGGATATATTTTGAAACACTCATAAGAAAATAAATTGAGCCGCAAAAATCAATAAATTTAAGATGGAAAAAAGGTCGCAAATGCTCCAAGATTTTTCAAGAGAATAAACGTTTGCGCACGGAGAAGGACTGTTCATTACATATCTTACACGCAAGCAGTAATTATACAATACATCACTCAGGATATGCGTACATAATCCTGACCTGCTATTTAGTCTAGTGCACTCCTCCAGATCCTACATGATGCGCAAACAAGCTACTTCTCACAGCCTATGTACATATAAACATATCGTACAAATCGGTACATAGCATGGCGGCTAAGCGTACTTAGTCGGAGATGGTAAGGATTTCCCTTGGCCTGCCAAGGGTGAGGCGTAGTGAGGCTGGGGACTCAACCTCCTCTTCGGAGATAGGCTCCAGACGTGAGGTGCTGCGCTGAGTTGGTGGAGCAGGTGCCCTGTGCGGGACAACTCGAACATGAGCGGGCACGAGGGGTGGTGCAGAACGAACCGGAGTAGGCGCAATGACATGGTTGAACTCCTCCGTGGTAGGCAGGCGACGAGTAGCGGTGAGAGCAGTAGGAGCAAATGATGCTGATGACGAGACGAAAGTCAGTGGCGGTGCGGTGCGCAGGAGCTCCCTCCTGTTGGAGGCACAGCCATGGACTAAGTCCATGCGGGCAGCTACAAAGTCGTCCACCAGGTTGTCGAAGGCTGCCTCCAAAGCCAGGAGATACTCGATGAGCATCTCAAAAGCTTCGTCCCGTTCTCCTCTGGGGCAAGAGAACGCGTAGTGGCAGGTATATGGCACATGACATGGCAGGTAGCGGTAACGACGAGTCTTCATCGAAGGAAGGATATCCCTGAGACGAGCTATCGCCTCACGGGCTGCCATCTACAGTGCATGCTTCTCTGTGGGCATGGCTCTCCCCAAGAACCGGTAACGCTCAACTGGCCCACCCTTGAATTGCACCGCGGCTTGGTGCATGGTTAGACGGTCATTGATCTTGTGCTGAGAAAGTGAGAAGACTGGGCGCACAGCTGGCCCTATCGTGACTTGGACGATGAAGGAGAGAAGCTTGACGAACCCATCGGGCATGTTGGCGAACATCTGCGACTCGCAGTCGTTGCCAGCCATCTACAAAAGTAGGCAAAAATCCTGAGTAGTCAAATCATAAATTTATGCTGACTGTTAGAAATTGACTACATTTGTAAAAATAATAAACAACTCTATCTTGCTAATAATCGATTAGCGATCGCACCTAGTGGCTTCCAACAGTCAGCTTGGCTCTGGTACCAAGCTTGTCACGACCGGTTCTTCAATAAAAATATTTATTGAACAACCGACCTATGAAGTCCAATATGAGGAAAATCCTCCATACCGGTAGACAAAACTTTGATACAATAAGCCAGTAGCATTGGAATATTACAGGGCCGGGCTGAAGATGCCCAACCAATTATTACAAACATGCCAATAATTATACATGATGGCGGATATAACACAATGGTGTGGGGTGGAAATACTACTGACTTGAGGTAAGAGTGGTTGGTGGAATAACACAGTGGGGGTGGTTAACATGTCTACTGCACTGGCGGCTCATCGAGCGTCGAGGTGAGGCCCGATGAATTTATCTGGGTAGCGGAAGCGGATATATCACAATGACTAATCCAGGGGTCGCACGAGACTGACTGGGATTCCTCTAGGCGTCGGACTCACTATCGAACTCTTCATCCATGAGATCGCCTTCGTCAGCATCTGGCCAAATCAACAAGCCAGGTGAGTACTTGGAAAGTACTCGCAAGACAGTTCGGTCAGAAGATATAACAAATGAATGCATGAATGCGACATGATTAATTTAGAACAAGGTGCTATCAAATCAGTAACACAAGTAAGTAAAAAGGGGATCAGCGGTAGTCCGCTCGAAAACCCGAAGAAAGATAAACTCAAAACCGATCGGGTGTCTGAAGCGACGCCTCGAAGGGTGAACAAATAAGTAAAGCATGCCATAGTCGGGCGTCTAAGCGACACCTCATAAAGGGCTCATATTGAAAGAAAATACATGCGTGCCGCAGTCGGACGTCGGAGAAACATCACAGAAAGGGCTTATAATAAAAGTAAATAATAACAATGCCGCAGTCGGATGTCTAAGCGACATCACAGAAAGGGCTTATAATAAAAGTAAATAATAACAATGCCGCAGTCGGACGTCTGAGCGACATCACGGAAAGGGCTTATAATAAAAGTAAATAACAACAATGCCGCAGTCGGACGTCTGAGCGACATCATGGAAAGGGCTTATAATAAAAGTAAATAACAACAATGCCGCAGTCGGATGTCTGAGCGACATCACGGAAAGGGCTTATAATTCATTATTCATAACTGACAAGATATAGTGCTCACGGAAAATATTCCTCACAAGGCAATAAGCAGGTTAGTCCATTCACGGGAAAATAAACACTTAACACTCACATGGTTATCAGGAGTTTCTGTCACCGAGACTGACATCTGATAAGATAAGGTGAACATGGTACTTGGACATGAATAAGATGAATTCAAGAATTTTGACTCTGCAGAGTTTGTACCAAAAATTGTCCACAGCCAACGGATTTCCGTAGTCACGAAGGACTAGTTCCGCTTACGGTATTTGGGAGGAAAACACAACTAACTAGTACACACCCATCATACCTCATGTTGCCAGGAATCACCCTAGACAGCGTTTAAGAAAAACTTTGAGACGGGGAGATCACAATCTCGAATAGCATGGGATCAAATTTATTTACGCGCGCTCTAAGGGGTGCCCCCCTCTCGGTCCCAACCGGAAACACCCATGCCCCCTGAACGGATGAAAGGCTTTAATCCAGGACCATGGAACCTTCATCCCGGCCTCTCGATTTGGTGTATACCAGGAAGTGGTTTGCAACTTACTAAGTCGTATCCCTTGCGGGAAACAGTGGTAATCTGAAAGGAGGCGGACGGAATCGACTGATTTGTGTTGACACGGGTCAACGATCCGCATAAGCCCGGCATGCTACAACACTGCCATCTTACCCATACTCATGCCAACTCATGGCCATGCAACAAGTTTCCAACAACTCATGGATTTACCGAGCTCATTTGCCTCAACTCTTACGAGATAAACTATCATCGAAATGCTCATGAACGTGCCATGATACAAAAATAATGCAAACATGCCCAAACACTCATCATATCGAAAGTTCAAACATTGCTTGCCTGGTTCGGAGTAGTCGGGGTCTAGCTCGGCGAAGTTCGCGGTTCTGTCACCTCCTTAGGTATCTACGGTACACAAAATACACGCGCTAACGTAAATACCGTGGGGTACAAAAAGTTAATCCAAATATTTTTTAAATAAATATGATAAAAAACTAGACAAAAATTTTAAGAGGACAGAAAAAGAATCAAACAAAAATACTATTCAGTTTAAAAGATATAAGGGTTTTGGTCCAGGGACCTCTTTGTAATGAAACAGAAAACTTCCAGGGGGCTTTGCAGAAAAGTCCAGAAAACGGTTCGTTTAAAAGAAACGACTGAGAGGCTGACAGGCGGGATCCACCTGTCGGGATTGAAAATTTAAAAGAGGGAAACAGGGCGAGACGGCGCCCGAGAGGTGCGGTGGTCGCCGGCGGCGATCCACGGCGAGGCAGAGTGATCGGACGGTACCTTCGTGATCAGCATGTCCTTCCGCGGCTGTGGGAGGTGGAAGTGGTCGCCGGCAAGCACTGTGTCGACGGCGGCCCTTGCTCCGGCGGACGGCGGTTCGGGCAGTCGTGGACCTCGTCGGAGAGAGCTGTGAAGATTAAATTGGAGTGGGGGTTAGACTCTTAGTTGCCCGAGAGGGTTGCTGACGAGATTAGGGCGCCGGAGACGGCTTCACCGGAGTGAATCGAGGTGGAGGCCGAGGCGGAACGAGGTGGCCGGAGTCGGGGAAGAAGAGCCCCTCGAGGCCCTTCCAGGGGCTTGGCGAGTACTAGTGAGGTGGTGGAGGTGTGCGGGGGCGAGAGCGCGCTCGGGGTGCTATATATAGCCGGCCCGAGGCGGTTGCCGAGAACGGGGTTCTCCGGCGAAGTGATTACGGCGGCGCAGTGGCTGCACGGTCGGCTTTGGAGTTTGAGCATCGACTAGACGAAGTACTGGTGCCATCCAAGTGTCCAACTCAGCAAGGTGGGCGAGGTTACGGCCTGTCCACGACGGAACGGCCGCACGGCTCGTCGGCGGCATAGAACGCGCTCTGCGCGTGCCAGGCCACGGCGACGGTGCTGCATGCGTGTGCTGGCAGGGAAATGGCTATGCGGAGCTACCAGGAGGTTTGGGCGGCACCGAACGACGTTATGCCACAGTTTTGCTCCCTGTCGGCCGCTACGGTGGTTCTGCCGCCGCAAGACACGCCGGCGCAGGCGGGCCAGGGTGCCACCGACGCCAGGAACGTGCCAAGCACGCGTGTGAAGCTCCGGACAAGCAGGCTAGGCTGTGAGCAACGTGCCAAGTGCACTGTGGGCATGTGACTGAAACTCTGACGGAGAACGACACTGCAATCTGAATTTAACTGAAGATGAACAGTAATAGTGCATGCAAGGTGTTCGACGTAATGATTTAGGCATGTAGGATTTTTCCTTGAGCTGGTTTTTGGTGGAGGGGCCTCTCATTGCATCTAGAGGCTGCCTGAATTTTTGTGAAATTTTGGAGCAGAGAAGATATGAATTTCACCAAATTTGACAAATCTGGTCCAAACTTGCGAGAGACTAGAATTTGAAATCTTTAAATGAAGAGGAGTGGATCTTGAGTGTTCTAGGTTGTGGGTACCAAGGACTATCCAGGGAGTTGGTTTGAGGTCAAAACTCAAATGCATTTAGGTACTTGCTTTGCAAATCACCTAGGCTCAAAATAATGGATAGAAAAGATTTGGGAGGAGAAATAAATGAAATAAAATTCAAAAAATGGTTGAGCTTGTTGAGACAGAATGCTTGGATTGCCCAAAGTGGAAGGAGAGATTTTTTGGAAGATTTTACCATGTGGTGCATGGTAAAATCATGAGTGGATTTCAATATTGGAGAAGATGCAAAACTCCTAGAGTTTCTTTTTGAAAGAAAAATAAACTCCAAAGATTTTTCTTGAAATTTTTAAGAAGAGGGCAATCAGAAGGAAAATTTAAAAACCAAACACCAGAGTTGAAGGAGATGCAAAAAATAAAATATTTGCTAAAGGAAAAGGCTTTTGAGAGAGATTTTTGGAAGGGTTTAGAAGACCTTCTTCTAATTGTAACACCCCAAAAATTTAACCAGGTTTTAGTTATTAAAATTTTGCCAAGAGTTTAAATTTTTTGCCTGCAAGAATATCTCTGTTGATTTCAAAACTTTTCTTTTAATATTAAGGCGTTTTTCCCAAGTGGGTCCTTCCAACACATATTGGACTTATATGCCCTCTCTTTAAAAACATCCCTCAGTCAGTAGATTTAGTTATTAAATTATGTCCCCCTGAGCTTTATCCATTAAAATGACTTGTTTTAAGTTTTGGAGCTCCTTTTTGTACTACAACCAGTTGATAAACTTAACTAAAAATCCAACCAAAATTTGGGGATGTCATGTGATGTCTCTAAATCACTTTTGTGCAATAATATATTTCATTCATTGCATATTTTGAGTGCTACACCTGTTTTTCTTCTCTGGTCCAGTGGACAATTTTACACTACAACCCTTTTAAATATTTCTTTCTAGCTTCCACCAAAATTATGGGATGTTAGTAGCAGCATATGATTCCACTTTATGCAAAAACCCAGTGTTGTCATTTGAAAATTTTGAGTGAATCAACCTCATTTTCTTTCTGGTCCAACATGATGGTTTGTACAACAACCATATTCTTGCTTGCTCCTTGGCCCTTTATTCTTTCCCCTGCTTGTAGACCACCCTTCACAACCCTTAAGTCCAGGAGAGTGGACCCATTGGATGATCCTAAGTGCTTGCAATCATGCCCTCTTCTTTCTGTCAGAAACTGAGGTTTTGCAAAAATTGCACTATCAAGTTTCTTGTTTTGACAAACTAGCTTCACCACCCCCTTATCCATCCAAGGAGACACTGATCTGGAGAATTTGGTCACCCCAAGTAATGCCTAGGTTCCCGTGGCATTTTGTCAAACACCTTGAGAGCATGAACAGTTTTGGCATGAGTTTTGGTTTGCACTGTGGACCTTATCCTCTGACCCAGCGACCTTGTCCACTAAGCTTCTAACTAATGCTAACCAAGACCTGTAAATCCCCAACCCCACCAAGGCCTCCTAGCATGCCCTGGCATTTTGCCGAACGGTTGGCGTGCACGCTCTGGGCGCGGACAGAGCGTGCGTTTTGCACGTGCATGCGACGAGCTGCCGCGTCCCAGGTTGACCCCTCCCCCCGAGCTCGATCTGATCCGCTTGTATAGCCGTGTCGCGCCCCACCCGACCGCCCCTGGCTCGCTACAGCGGCGCCGCAGCAAGCTTCTTGGCGGCACGCTTGCGGCTGCATCCATGGACGGCGCCGCCCAAACCTCCTCCGCTCGCCAGCTTCCCTCGTGAACAGGCCGTTCTCATCCCCCAGCTCCTTTAGCCAGGCCGTGCCCCGCTAGCATCGCCACGTTGCCCTGCAAACCACAGTGGCGGTGAGCCACCGCCCTCATCCACGGTCGTCGCCGAACCGCCTCTCCGTGCCTATATGAACCCACTCCGAGCTCTTCACGCGGGAGAGGAACCCTCCTTGATGCCATTGAAAGGCCCCTCTAGCTCCCATTCCTCCAGAGGCCACCGATCTCCCTGTCTCCAGCAGTTTGGGCCACCGCCGCCCTCCGGTCGATTCCGAGCAACCAGAGCTGCTTCCCCTCCATGCTCTCCTCCTTTGGCTGCATGTCGACCCTCGAACCCTTTCCCACTCCCATTTTCACCCGGGAGCCACGGTATGCCAAGCCCCTTTCCCTCCCGAAGCTTCCCCTCCGCCATGGAGGAAGGAGCTCTCACCCCCAAACTTCACCACGCCCCTAACCACCGCAGATTGATGCGGTACCTCCTCTCGATCACCCCCATATCACGAGCGCATCGAACGGTCTCTTATGTCGCCGGGGATCGCCGTTGGAAACGGCCCCTGTCTCTGTCGAGGCGCGTACGGGGGAGAAGATGAACCCGACAGGTGGGGACCACCTGTCGGTGAGCCAACCCAAGCCACTAGTGGCGCAACCCGACCGATACATTTTTCTCTGGTGGAAGCGTATTTTCGGTAAGTACGCGACCAATCTCAGAAGACGCAGTCCAGGCGAACCGTTTTCCTTTTCCCGTCTTTTAAAAAAACAAAACTTTGACTAAACTTTGACTGTGCTTAACTTTTAAAATATAACTCCAAATGACTTGATTCTTTTTCTGTTGCTTCCCAAATATTGTCTAGTTTATTTTCATATTTATTTGAAAATTTTCCAAGCAACCTTTTTGTACTGTTTTTAAAGTGTCTGTTATTTGAATATTTTTCAAAATAGGATTTTGGAGAGAAGCAGAAAACTTTCAAAAGTTTTTAGGATGCACCCTGCCTCTGCACAACCTGAAGGCAAGCATTGTGAACCCCGGCATAATACTTTTGTGTGTTCGTTGACACGTTTATAACATCACCTCATTTCGGAGGACTCGTTATTTCATGTGATATGATCATGTGCATGGATGCATATTAGTGATTTCCATGCTGTTGGGAATGAACACAGTTGTGATGATAATCATCCTCATGTGCCTAGCATGCATGCCGGAAGAAGTCCGGGAAAACCTCTGCCTTGGGTAGGCATGAGTTTGTCGCCGGTCTCCGTCGGGACGGTTATGTCCGGTATGGCATGGTAAGGTATAGTGAGCGGTGATTCTGTTGGTTGAATTCTTTTCATTATTCATGTCATGCAGGGAAATTTGTAAACCTCCTGAGTCGACCCTAGATCGAGTCTTGTTCCTGTAACCCCCATACTTGTTCCGTACTACCACTCGTCTCTACAATAAGTAGAGTACGGTTCAGTAAGTTGTCAACCTCTTTCTAGCACACACCGCATGAGAGGCGAGGGTGGAAGATACCGGTTGTAGCTGGTAGGCAGGCCACCTGGTCCGGGGGCATGGGTGTTTCCGGTTGAGACCGAGAGGGGAGGCCACCCCTTAGAGCGCCGCAATATAAATTTGATCCCATGCTACGCGAGGTTGTAGCCTCCCACTTAGAGTTTGCTTGACAGTGTCGTGGGTGATTCCGCACACGTGTGATTTAAGCCGTGTGTGCAAGTTAGGTGTGTTTTCAACAAAAGATCAGAGACGGAATTAGTCCCGATGGACTAAAGGAACTGCTACTCGTGGGTAAAGAGTACACCCTCCGCAGAGATTAAACCTATTCAATAGCCGTGTCCATGGTTAAGGATTACAGTGCAGGATGGGTCAAGTGTCGGTCTTAGTGTCGGTCTTCTGAGGTGAAACTGTTAAATCGAACTGATATTACGACTTGTGACATGTGATAATGACGATTATCATTTTGTTGTGGACTAACCCGTGATATTATTATATTATCGAATATCCCCGGGCGGTTCTACCTCCCGGATATTCACTATGATTGTTTTTCTTTAAAGCCCTTTATGTGGTGTCGCTTAGACGCCTCGACCGTGGCATTTCTTTTAAAGCCCTTTATGTGGTGTCGCCAGACGCCCGACCGTGGCATTTCTTTTAAAGCCCTTTATGTGGTGTCGCCAGACGCCTCGACCGTGGCATTTCTTTTAAAGCCCTTTATGTGGTGTCGCCGACGCCTCGACCGTGGCATTTCTTTTAAAGCCCTTTATGTGGTGTCGCCGATGCCCGACCGTGGCATTTCTTTTAAAGCCCTTTATGTGGTGTCGCGAGACGCCTGATCGTGGCATTTCTTTTAAAGCCCTTTATGTGGTGTCGCCGACGCCTCGATCGTGGCATTTCTTTTAAAGCCCTTTATGTGGTGTCGCAGACGCCTGACCGTGGCATTTCTTTTAAAGCCCTTTTGTGGTGTCGCCGACGCCTGATCGTGGCATTTCTTTAAAAGCCCTTTATGTGGTGTCGCGACACGCCTGATCGCGGCATTTCTTTCATAAGTCCTTTATGTGGCGCTGCTTCAGACGCCTTGCCGTGCCTTTATTATTATTATGTTATTGCATTTTCATAAATAACCTGCTTACATGCATCGAGATTCATTTACCTTTTGTGACCGACGCCATGAGCATAAATATTTCTAACATCGTTGTTATATTATTCCTGTGTTCATAATGTTTGCGAGTACATTCAAAGTACTCACTGGCTTGTCCCTGGCTATTGTCTTGGCCAGATTTCTTGCGCGGAAAGGAGCGACCGTGTTGACAGCCCCGGAACCTAAGCAACGGTGATAGCAGCCTCGCGAAGATAGGAGTTAACCTGGTCAGCTGTTCCCGTGGGAAATGGAGTCCATAGACACTGATGATTTACAACCCGCTTCCGCCACCAACCGCTAGAAACCATTTGTTATACTCACAGACCAGAATGGTCTTGTACCACATATTTTGTGTTTTGCTTGGAGTTTCAGATTGTTGGTGCCTCATCACCAACAAGAATCCCGGGGCTGATGAGCACAAGGGCCATTTTCTGGGAATTAATACCTGGAGAATCGGTCCCCACACCCATTGCAGAAGCAGCTGTTCCTGAAGTGAACGTGACAGTGCCCTACCCTCCAGCTCATCAAGTGGAGGTTGAAAATCTTGAGGCTGCCACCACCAACACAAGTGAAGCCAATGACATAGTCATGGCTGAAGCGAATGTGGAGCCTGCACCAATCAATGTGCCCGAAGCCAATGATACTACTGCTCCTGAAGCCCTCAAGTGCAACCTCAAGCCCTCACAGCAACCCGGCCACCTTGTTGCCACGCGCCCTGTTCCGCCACCAAGGCCCTATACAATTGAGCATGCCTACAACTATGGTCGCTAGTCACCGCCGATGGCCTGCTCGTCCCTCCGCCTCATGCCTCGGGTCCTCGCTTTGAATATCATGTCAGTATATGCCTCGTCCGAAACCAAAGCCAAGACTGCCACGGTTCCTGTGCATCGCCACCTCTCCGTGGTCCTTCAATGCAAATGGCTTCAAAGACCACAACACTTTCTTTGACAGAGAAAAGAACCCCTACTCAAGGCCAAGAATCTCATCGATCGCTTCGAGCTATCAACAGTGGGTTATTACTCATGCGCTCAGATGATCAAGGGCACATTTTCCCTCATATGCGCCTCGACACTGAAGCCATTGCAGGACTGCCATGCTTAGAAGAAGCACTTGACTACTTTCGTGATGCAGGTCTGCTCAGCTTTGTGATGCATAAAGAACATTGGAATGAGGAACTTTTGCTTCAATTCTATGCTACCTCCACATTCGCGGCTACTACAGAGATACGAAGACATGGGTTCTCGAGTGGATGACCGGAAATGTTCATCATGAAGCCAAAGCTCTTGACGTCATTGAGCTTACAGGCCTAACCACTCCCGGAGAGCTGTTCGAACCAAATTGTCAACTCCACCGCAATGCACTGGAGAGCATCTTCCATAAGCCAGAGCCCAACATGAGTGAGATGTTGAGCATGATGAAGCCTTTGCCACCAGACGCTGAATACCCAACAGAGTTCTTTGTTGATGACCTTGAGTATCTGCCTCGCACAATATATCACATCATCAGGCGAACTCTATGGCCTATCAAAGGGCATTCGTCATCTGCAAAACTTGAAGGAGCCATGAAGACATTGGTCTTCTACATCCTCAATGGCACCAGCTTCAATACACAAGAATTCTTCATCCAGGAACTGGCTGCATCTGGTTCTGACCTTTTTGGCGAAATTCTATGCTCCATGGGTCATGCGCATCATCAAGCTACACTTCATCACAACTATCAGCCCTCTGCGCCGCAATCATCTGATCTTTCTACCCAAGGTTGATATGTCAGTTGAAGCCATATACCCTGAGCCTGCCAAAACGCCTCTTTGTCTTCAAAATGCAGATCACCACAGCTTCTCTCAACCCATGGAAGGCATCCAAGCAGTATCTCGTGTCTATCCAATGGCTGGGAACACTCGTATGCCTCACCGCATGCAAAACTGAAGCTACCGAGAGCACAATAGCACAAAGGCCTCTAAGCGCCTCGATCCTAAATGACCGAGAACTTCTTGTGGCAATCGCATCGTAAACAAGACAAGCATCACTTTTAGCTCAAGCGACGATGCAAAGCCTCTTGGTGGACGCCAATCGCATTCTAAATCTTGCCACCAAGAATGCTTTTGTCACTCACGAGACCGTCGTCGATCATGGAAGAGTTTGACGCTACTCGGTCAAGCAGATCTTCAAGACGATGGCTTCACCGAAAGATTCAAGTTTGACTCCACCTCCACGGAATGATGTCCTCGTCAACTCCATCCCTTGAAGACTCTGACTATTCTTCCTCCGCGGCAACTGTGAATGCCAGAGTGATCGATGATGAAGCCGATGCTACTTCACCGCCCCCTACTTCTGCACGCGTCGACAGTGCACCAAGTTCGTCTGCACCGCCAAACAACAACGACAACCCTGCTGCTTCACCTTCTCCTGATGAAAGCGAGTAGATGCTCTATGTCTTCAAACCTTTTTGGTCCTTACTGACAAAAGGGGGAGAAGCATATGAGTTTGATAGTCTTCAAGCGGGTTTATATGGGCGGCTGCTTTATATTTTGCTTAGTGTTTACAACTCTCGCTTTTGATACATTTGGTTCTTTGAGTTGTAACACTTAAACTCGATGGTCGTCTGCTACTTATTTGCCTTTCTGTGATGCGATGATAAATTCTGCATGTGCAATGATAACTTCCGCACTTAGATCATTCTGCAGACGTCCATTTTTCATTATGCATGTCATTCTCTCAGTTATATCATTTCACGCATGATGAATTATCTTCATAAGTTGAAGAGGATCTCCACAAGTACAACCTCCCATGTGCACTTGCATTCCAAAAGCAAATTACTTATATGCACATCTTCAGGGGGAGCCCTTGCCACTTATGAAGATAATACCCTATCCTTTACAATTTCACATACTTTATCCCCGTTGAAAACTTCAACCAGTTTGTCATCAATCACCAAAAAGGGGGACATTGTAAGTGCATCTAGTGCCACCCCTAGTTGGTTTTGGAGTATTGACGACAAATTTGGTTGAGGGACTAATGTGTTTGTGAGAATTGCAGGATAACACAGGTAGTGTCCCTCACTGATTCGGTTTACCTACCGAAGATGACCCCTAAAAATGTATTAAGACATTGAAGACCATGGTGGTATATGAAGGTATTCATATTGAAGACTATGACAAGAGAAGACATTGAGTGAAGACTATGGAGCGCGAAGACTGTGTCGTTTCGTTGTTTCCTGTTTCTTCTGTGTTGAGTCATAGGAACCACCGTACTATTAAGTGGGGTCCAAGTTAACAAAGTCAGAATGACTGAAGTGATGCTCAAGCCAAATCCTATGTCTTCGAGCGAAGACAATGAGAGCAAATCTTATCCAGAGCTGGATGAGTCATCTTTTCTTGTAGCCCAAGTAAAGTTGTCGTGTGTGTTTGAAATCGACCGCTGCAACACGTGTCGGCCCTTAGTGACCTGTGGTAATTTCGACATATCAAGTCGGGTTGCCTAGTGGCTATAAATAGCCCACCCCTACACCATAAATTGGTGGCTGCTCGAGAGTTAGTGCACGACTTTTGTCTTTTGAGAGCAGCCCACCTCAAGCCTTTGAGAGAAAGAAATCTTTGCGAGGACAAAGCCCAAACACCCAGAGCCAAAGAGTGTTAGGCATCATCAAGTCTTTCTGCTCAAGTGACTCAAGACTTATTACACTTGAGGACTGTGAATCCTCCAGCCAGCTTAGGCGTCGCGCTCGAGCATCCAAGAGTCATTGTGGATCGCCGTGAACGGTCTCTGAAGGTTTGGAAGTCTACCTTGAAGACTTACCAGAGTGATTGGGCGAGGACTGTGTCCTTAGCTCAAGGGGAATAAGGTGAAGACGCCGCCTTCTCGAAAGTTAAATCTCAGCCTCCCTAACTGCACGCATAGCTTGTCACAAAGAATCGAACTGGTCCAACAAATCCTATGTCTTCAACAAGTGACTGGTTCTATCCTCTCCCTTCCCTTACTTAGTGTTTGTCTTCGTGAAGTCATTGCCTATTTGTCATACCTGTTTGACTTCATTGCTTGACTACTGTAGTTGGTTGGCTTCATACTGTCTTCCATCCTGGTCCTTACTACTAAGCGGCTATTAGTCCTTGTCCCTTCACTTTACTGCATACTGGACTATAGTTTGCTTGTTGTAGTTTCTCTTCCGCTGCATATCAATTAGGTTATTTCTATTGGTTGTCTTCGAAACTTCCACGTTTTGAAGACTTTCATAAAAGTCGCCTATTCACCCCCCCTCTAGTCGATAACTAGCACTTTCAGAATCTATGGCTAAGGCAGAGGGAATGACTTTCATTTTCTCTCTATCTTCTGTAGTGGTCGGGCATTGAGTTTGACTCAACTTCACACCTTGTAACACATGCAAATAACCCTTTCTTTGACTGATCCATTTTGAACTTCTTCAAAACTTTATCAAGGTATGTGCTTTGTGGAAGTCATGTCAAGCGTCTTGATCTATCTCTATAGATCATGATGCCCGATATATATGCAGCTTCACCGAGGTCTTCCATTGAAAAACTTTTATTCATGTATCCTTTTTTGCTATCCAAAAATTCTACATCATTTCATCCATATATAATATTAGAAATGCTATAGAGCTCCCACTCACTTTCTTGTAAATATAGGCTTCTCCCAAAGTCTGTATAAAACCATATGCTTTGATCACCTCATCAAAGCGTATATTCCAACTCCGAGATGCTTGCACCAGTCCATAAATGGATCGCTGGAGCTTGCACACTTTGTTAGCACCTTTAGGATCGACAAAACCTTCTGGTTGCATCATATACAATTCTTATTTAAGAAATCCATTAAGGAATGCAGTTTTGACATCCATTTTCCATATGTCATAATCATAAAATGCGGCAATTCCTAACATGATTTGGACAGGCTTAAGCATCGCTACGGGTGAGAAAGTCTTATCGTAGTCAACTGCTTGAACTTGTTGAAAACATTTTGCGACAAGTCGAGATTTATAGAAAGTAACATTACCATCAGCGTCAGTCTTCTTCTTGAAGATCCATTTATTCTCTATGGGTTGCCGATCATCGGGCAAATCCACCAAACTCCACACTTTGTTCTCATACATGGATCCTATCTCGGATTTCATGGCCTCAAGCCATTTAACGGAATCTGGGCTCATCATAGCTTCTTCATAGTTTGTAGGTTCGACATGGTCAAGTCACTTGACCTCCAGAACAGGATTACTATACCACTCTGGTGCGGGTCGTGCTCTGGTTGACCTGTGAGGTTCTGTAGCAACTTGATCTGAAGTTTCATGATCATTATCATTAGCTTCCTCTCCAGTTGGTGTAGGCATCATGGGAACGTATTTCTTATATGAGCTAATTTCCAAATTGAGAGAAGGTACAATTACCTCATCAAGTTCTACTTTCCTCCCACTCACTTCTGACAAGAGAAACTCCTTCTCTAGAAAGGTTCCATTCTTAGCAACAAAGATCTTGCCTTCGGATCTGTGGTAGAAGGTGTACCCAATTGTTTCCTTAGGGATTCCTATGAAGACGCACTGCTCCGATTTGGGTTCGAGGTTATTAGGGTGAAGCCTTTTGACATAAGCATCGTATCCCCAAACTTTAAGAAACAACAGCTTAGGTTTGTTGCCAAACCACAGTTAATACGGTGTCGTCTCAATGGATTTTGACATGCCCTGTTTAACGTGAATGCAGATGTCTCTAATGCATAACCCCAAAACGATAGTGGTAAATCGGTAAGGGACATCATAGATCGCAACATATCTAATAAAGTGCAGTTACGACATTCGTACGCACGATTAACCTGTGGTGTTCCAGGTGGCGTGAGCTGTGAAACTATTCCACATTGTTTTAAATGAAGGCCAAACTCGTAACTCAAATATTCACCTCCACGATCAGATCGTAGATACTTTATTTTCTTGTTACGCTGATTCTCCACTTCACTCAGAAATTCTTTGAACTTTTCAAATGTTTTAGACTTGTGTTTCATTAAGTAGATATACCCATATCTGCTCAAATCATCTGTGAAGGTCAGAATAACGATACCCTCCACGAGCCTCAACACTCATCGGACCGCATACATCGGTATGTATTATTTCCAATAAGTCATTAACTCGTTCATTGTTCTGGAGAACAGAGTTTTAGTCATCGTGCCCATAAGGCACGGTTCACAAGTATCAAATGATTCATAATCAAGTGATTCCAAAAGTCCATCTTTATGGAGTTTCTTCATGCGCTTTACAGCGATATGACCCAAACGGCAGTGCCACAAATAAATTGCAGTATCATTATCAACTTTGCATCTTTTGGCATCAATATTATGAATATGTGTATCACCACGATCGAGATTCAATAGAAATAGACCACTCTTCAAGGGTGCATGACCATAAAAGATATTACTCATATAAATAGAACAAACAATATTCTATGATATAAATGAATAACCATCTCGCACTAAACAAGATCCAGATGTAATGTTCATGCTCAACGCTGGCACCAAATAACAATTATTCAGGTCTAAAACTAATCCCGAAGGTAGATGCAGAGGTAGCATGCCGACGGTGATCACATCGACCTTGGAACCAATCCCGATGCGCATTGTCACGTCGTCCTTAGTCAATCTTCGTTTAATCCGTAGTCCCTGTTTCGAGTTACAAATATGAGCAACTGAACCGGTATCAAATACCCAAGCACTACTACGAGAATTTGTAAGGTACACATCAATAACATGTATATCAAATATACCTTTTTGCACTTTGCCATCCTTCTTATCCGCCAAATATTTGGGGCATTTCCGCTTCCAGTGACCAGTCCCTTTGCAGTAGAAGCACTCAGTTTCAAGCTTGGGTCCAGCTTAGGGTTTCTTCCCGGGAGTGACAACTTGTTTGCAATTCTTATTGAAGTTCACCTTCTTTCCCATGCCTTTCTTATTGAAACTAGTGGTCTTGTTAAACATCAACACTTGATGCTCCTTCTTGATTTCTACCTCCGCAGCCTTTAGCATTGCGAAGAGCTTGGAAATAGTATTTTCCATCCCTTGCATGTTGTAGTTCATCACGAAGCCTTTGTAGCTTGGTGGCAGTGATTGAAGAACTATGTCAATGATACAATCATCTAGAAGATTAACTCCTAGCTGATTCAAGTGATTACGGTACCTAGACATTCTGACTATGTGCTCACTAACAGAACTGTTCTCCTCCATCTTGCAGCTATAGAACTTGTTGGAGACTTCATATCTCTCAACTCGGGCATTTGCTTGAAATATTAACTTCAACTCCTGGAACATCTCATATGGTCCATGACGTTCAAAACGTCTTTGAAGTGTCGATTCTAAGCCATAAAGTATGGCACACTGAAGTAACGAGTAGTCATCAGATCGAGCTTGCCAGATGTTCACAATGTCATCTTCTGCTCCCGTAGCAGGCCTTCACCTAGAGGTGCATCAAGGACAATAATTCTTCTGTGCAACAATGAGGATAATCCTCAAGCTATGAACCCAGTTCGTGTAGTTGCTACCATCATCTTTCAACTTAGGTTTCTCTAGGAATGCATTAAAATTCAAGGGAACGGTAGCACGGGCCATTGATCTACATCATAGATATGCAAAAACTATCAGGACTAAGTTCATGATAAATTAAGTTCAATTAATCATATTACTTAAGAACTTCCACTTAGATAGACATCCCTCAAGTCATCTAAATGATACGTGATCCAAATCAACTAAACCATGTCTGATCATCACGTGAGATGGAGTCGTCATTAATGGTGAACATCTCTATGTTGATCATATCCACTATATGATTCACGTTCGACTTTTCAGTCTCTAGTGTTCTGAGGCCATGTATGTACGTGCTAGGCTTGTCAAGTTTAACCCGAGTATTCCGCATGTGCAAAACTGGCTTGCACCTATTGTATTTGAATGTAGAGCCTATCACACCCGATCATCACGTGGTGCCTCCGCACGAAGAAATTTCGCAACGGTGTATACTCGAGGATATACCTTGAAATTCTAGTAACGGATCATCTTATAATGCTACCGCCGTAGAAGCAAAAGAAGATGCATAAAGATAAACATCACATACAATCAAAATAAGTAACATGATATGGCCATCATCAACTTGTGCTGTTGATCTCCATCATCAAAGCAACATCATGATCTCCATCATCACCGGCTTGATACCTTGATCTCCATCGTAGCGTCATGGTCGTCTCACCAACTATTGCTTCTATGACTATCGCTACCGCTTAGTGATAAAGTAAAGCAATTGCATGTCGTTTGTATTTCATACAATAAAGCAACAACCATAAGGCTCCTGCCAGTTGCTGATAACTTTTACAAAACATGATCATCTCATACAACAACATATACCACATCATGTCTTTACCATATCACATCACAACATGCCCTGCAAAAACAAGTTAGACATCCTCTACTTTGTTTTTGCAAGTTTTACGTGGCTGCTACGGGCTTATAGCAGGAACCGTACTTACCTATGGCACAAAAACCACAATGGTGATTTATCCAGTTTGCTGTTTTAACCTTCAGAAGGACCGGCAACAGTCAAAGTCGATTCAACTAAAGTTGGAGAAACAAACACCCGCCAGCCACCTTTATGCAAAACTAGTTGCATGTCTGTCGGTTGAACCGGTCTCATGAACATGGTCATGTATGGTTGGTCCGGGCAGCTTCATCCAACAATACCGCTGAATCAAAATAAGACATTGGTGGTAAGCAGTATGATGATCACCGCCCACAAATCTTTTTGTTCTACTTGTGCATATCATGTATGCATAGACCTGGCTCTGATGCCACTGTTGGGAAACGTTGAATGCAAATTTTAAAAAATTCCTACGCTGATGCAAGATCTATCTAGGATATGCATAACAATGAGAGAGGGAGAGTGTGTCCACGTAACCTCATAGACCGAAAGCGGAAGCGTTTGCTTAACCGGTTGATGAAGTCGAACGTCTTCTCGTTTCGACCGATCGAGTGCCAACCGTACGGCACCTCCGAGTTCTACACACGTTCAGTGCGATGACGTCCCTCGAGCTCTTGATCCAGCAGAGGGTCAAAGGAGTAGATGAGTTCCGTCAGCACGATGGCGTGGTGACGGTGATGGTGATGTGATCCACGCAGGGCTTCGCCTAAGCACCGCGAGAATATTAGTTAAGCGTAAACTGTTGAGGGGGCGCCGCACACGGCTTGGAGCAATTGGTGTGTCTCATAGGGGCGCCCCCTGTATATAAAGGAGGAAGGGAGAGAAGGCCGGCCTAGGAGTTCCCCAAGTGGGGGGGGGGTCCCACTTGGACTCCCACTAGGATTCGCCCCCCCTTCCTTTTTTTGTATCGGGAAAGGGGGAAGGAGTAGGAGAGGGAGAAGGAAAGGGGGGAAGGAGTAGGAGAGGGAGAAGGAAAGGGGGGCGCCGCCCCCACCCTTTGTCCAATCGGTTTCTCAGGAAGGCCAGCCCTTGTGGGCTGGCGTGCCTCCCTCCTATGGCCCATATCTTCCACTGTGGGGTTCCGCTAACCCCTCCGGTACTCCGGTATGTACCCGATACACTCCGGAACCTTTTCGGTGTCTGAATACCATCTTCCAGTATATCAATCTTTACCTCTCGACCATTTCGAGACTCCTCTTCATGTCCATGATCTCATTCGGGACTCCGAAAACCTTCGGTCACCAAAACACATAACTCATATAATACATATCATCATCGAACGTTAAGCGTGCAGACCCTACGGGTTCGAGAACTATGTAGACATGACTGAGACACTTCTCCGGTCAGTAACCAATAGCTGAACCTGGATGCTCATATTGGTTCCCACATATTCTACGAAGATCTTTATCGGCCGAACCACAATGTCAACATACGTTATTCCTTTTGTCATCGGTATGTTACTTTCCCGAGATTCGATCGTCGGTATCTTCATACCTAGTTCAATCTCATTACTGGCAAGTCTCTTTACTCGTTCCATAATGCATCATCCCGCAACTAACTCATTAGTCACATGCTTGCAAGGCTTCATATGATGTGCATTACCGAGAGGGTCCAGAGATACCTCTCCGATACTCGGAGTGACAAATCCTAATCACTATCTATGCCAACCCAACAAACACCTTCGGAGATACCTGTAGAGCATCTTTATAATCACCCAGTTACGTTGTGACGTTTGATAGCACACAAGGCATTCCTCTGGTGTCCGGGAGTTGCATAATCTTATAGTCGGAGGAATATATATTTGACATGAAGAAATCAGTAGCAATAAAACTGAACAATCATTATGCTAAGCTAACAGATGGGTCTTGTCCATCACATCATTCCACTAATGATGTGATCTCGTTCATCAAATGACAACACATGTCCATGGTTAGGAAACTTAATCATCTTTGATCAGCGAGCTAGTCTAGGAGAGGCATACTAGGGGCACAGTGTTTTGTCTATGTATTCATACATGTATCGAGTTTTTGGTTAATACAATTCTAGCATGAATAATAAACATTTATCATGAATAAGGAAATATAAAATAACAACTTTATTATTGCCTCTAGGGTGTATTTCCTTCAATCTCTGGCTGGGCGAGGTTGCAGGACGACATGAAAGCCTCATTTGAACAAGCTACTGGCGTCATCCCACAACTAAGGGAGAGCAATGAGAAGCTCCAGGCCGAGCGCGACCTGCTGAGGGCGAAGATCGTCGGAAGTGCGGAGCAGCAGGAGGAGACCACTGCCTTGTTGAAGAGGACCAGCGTCATCGTCGAGAAACTTATGGACGAGAATGCCGTGCTGCGCGTGAAGCGCAAAAGGCTGGTGGAGGAATCCGTGGATGCTCTCAAGCAGCATATTGAGGATAGGAAAGAGCTCATCGCTGCTCACCGCGGAGACTAGTTTCCGCGGCCTGCAGCAACGGATCAAGAAAGTAGAGATCAGTGAGCCAGATCGTTGTTGAGGGAGTCCTGGATTAGGGGGTGTCCGGATAGCCGGACTACCATCATCAGCCGAACTATCATTTGCCGGACTATCATCATCGACCGGACTCCAAGACTATGAAGATAGAAGATTGAAGACTTCCCCCCGTGTCCGGATGGGACTTTCCTTGGCGTGGAAGGCAAGCTTGGCGATATGGATATGTAGATCTCCTACCATTGTAACCGACTCTATGTAACCCTAGCCCTCTCCGGTGTCTATATTAACCGGATGGCTTTAGTCCGTAGGACAACAATCACAACAACCCTTATAATCATACCATAGGCTAGCTTCTAGGGTTTAGCCTCCTTGATCTCGTGGTAGATCTACTCTTGCAAACATCCACAATATCAATATCAATCGAGCAGGACATAGGGTTTTACCTCCATCAAGAGGGCCCAAACCTGGGTAAACATCGTGTCCCTTGTCTCCTGTTACCATCCGCCTAGACGCACAGTTCGGGACCCCCTACCCGAGATCCACCGGTTTTGACACCGACATTGGTGCTTTCATTGAGAGTTCCTCTATGTCGTCACCGATAGGCTTGATGGCCTCTTCAATCAACAACGATGCAGTCCTGGGTGAGACCTTTCTCCCGGACAGATCTTCAGATTCGGCGGCTTGCATCATGGGCCAACTCCCTTGGCCATCCGAGCAGATCGAAGTTACGCCCCGGCCGCCAGTCAGGTTTGAAGCCTAAACTTCACGGCCGATATCCGCGGGATTTGACCTTGATGGATCTGAGCCAAAGCCGAAGCGCCGCTGTCACGATGGGCATGACCTAACTCGCCACGGACAACACCTTGAGGTCAGACCGGATCCGCCCGACTCATAGTCCGGAGCCGATCGTCAATCAAGGACGGATGGCTGGACACCGCCGAGCCGAACACTTACCTTGTCCCACATAAACCCCATGACTCGAGGTGCCGGACTCCTGCCGGACTCCGACCTCCTGCGCCCGCCACCGAATCCGATTGGCGCCGATCATGAAATTCACCGCTGCGGACATCTTTTCAGACTCGCCTTTGGCGATATCATAAATTCATTGAAGCATCTTCGCTATTCGAGAGCCCTGGCCAACTACGGCCAGGGGCGGTTGGGACGTGGATGACGAAGAAATTCAGATCCCACCCACCACCCACTTCATAGCCACCGCCGATGATTTAACCGACGATTGACCACGACTCAAGACATCGACGGTATGGACGACGATGCCGAGACTACAAGAACCAGTGCCTACAGACACCGAAAACCACCTCGCCATACGACATATACATGGTGGACACCCCAAAAGATGGGGACGGCGAAGAAGAAGCGGAGGCTGATTCCTTGAAGAAACAGCCCAAGCACCGACGCTGCCGGGCGCCGCCTAAATCCCGCCACAAGAAGAATGGAGATTCCGCACAGAGATAATAACACCCCGTAAAGTGCCGAAGACAACTCCCTCCAAAGACGATCCAGCGCAGGAGGAGGCAGAAGCAAGCCCTCGTGAGAGGGCGGCAAACAAAGAGGTCGAGGATGACAATTACTTACCTCCTCCGGAGACGAGGCAAGCCTCGGCGACGATTTAATTCGTCGTGCTCGAGGATCCCGCTCGAACAAGAGCGTTTAGACGCAGGGCTAATGGCCACGCAAACAGCCTAAAGAAAAGCAACAACAGCTTCAAGCTGATCAAGACCTCATGGCCGACAGATGGACCGAGGTCCTCGTGGCAAGAGTATGAAGTCGAACGCCTCCAAAAGTTACCCAAAACGCAAGTTGCTCCCCGATTAGAGGAGGCAGCATCACCAGCGCACAACACGGCAGACCGACCACCTCGTGGCCGCGAGTAGAGAGGCGTAAACCTCCACCAAAACCGCACCCGGCATCGCTCTAAAGCAAGAAGCCGCGGGGAACGCGCCGACTTGCGAGATATATTGAGGACAAGGCAAGACAATCCAGATCTATCTATGGATCACATGGACGCCCCACGACCCACGCATTTAATACCGTCCGCACCGGATACAACTACTCCGCCGGGCGAACACAGCAGATAACGCCTCTCGAGCTACGCCGCGATATTGCTCAATACAGAGGCGCCAAGACACCCGCTATGCTTCATTGACGAAGTAATGGATCATCAAATCCTCAAGGGTTCAAAACCGCTAATATCGAATCCTATGATGGCACAACAGACCCGCGGTCTGGATTGAGGATTATCTCCTCCATATACACATGGCCCGGCGACGCATCTTCACGCCATCAAATATCTCCCGCTGCTTAAAGGACCAGCTCGGCATTGGCTTAACAGCCTGCCCGCAGAGTCAATTGATGTTGGAAGACCGGAAGCCGCATTCCTCGACAACTTCCTGTGGCACGATGTGCAACCACCGGATGCGATGACCTAAGCCACATAATCCAGCAGCTAGACGAATCGCCAGCAATTCGACACGGTTCTTAACAAAGAAAAATCAAATCGCCGACCGTCCGGATGCGAGCCACTCGCTGCCTTCAAACATAACATCCGCGACGAGTGGCTGGCCCGCACCTAGGACAGAGAAGCCGAAATCTATGGCAGCCCTCACATCCTCATGACCCGCTTCATGCGGGAGAGGATAGCTGGCTCGCTCACAAGAATAACCTCAAAGAAAACGCTGGCAGTCCGGATACTAAGGACCGCAATGGCAGGTTGCGCCGAAACAAAACAAACGCCGCATTAACGGCGACAGAATGAGGATACGGCCAAATGCCGGATTCCGAGGCTCCAAACCCGGTCAACGGAAGAAGCCATTCAAAAGAACCACTCCGGGCCCGTCCAATTTGGACCGAATACTCGACCGCTCTTGTCAAATTCATGGAACCTCTGAAAAGCCATCTAACCATACCAACAGAGATTGTTGGGTATTCAAGCAGGCAGGCAAATTAATCGCCGAAAACAGTGACAAGGGGCTACACAGCGATGACGAGGAAGAGACCCGGCCGCCGAACAACAGAGGACAAAAGGGATTCCCCCCTCAAGTTCGGACGGTAAATATGATGGAGCGGAAGCGTGCACTAAGGGACGTATACGCGATGGAGCCAGTCGCCCCAAAATTCAACCCATGGTCCTCTTGCCCGATCACTTTCGATCGAAGAGACCATCCGACCAGCATCCGCCATGGCGGATTCGCCGCATTGGTTTTAGACCCAATCGTTGATGGATTTCACCTCACGAGTCCTCGATGGACGGCGGCAGAGCCTGAACCTGCTTTATCGTGATACAAAGGCGCAAGATGGGCATAGACCCTTCAAGGATTAAACCTACAACGACGACCTTCAAAGGCGTCATACCAGGTGTCGAGGCCAATTGTACAGGCTCAGCTACACTGGAAGTGGTCTTCGGATCCCCGGATAATTTCTGAAGCGAGGAGTTAATCTTCGACATAGTCTCGCTCATGGCGGCTATCATGCTCGCTTTCGGACGAACCGCGCTTGCAAAGTTCAACGCGTGCCGCATTATGCATACCTTAAGCTCAAGATGCCAGGCCCTCGTGGAGTCATCACGGTCAACGGAAACACGGAACGCTCCCTCCGAACGGAGGAACATACAATGCTCTCGCGCAGAAGTACAGAGCAGCCTGTTAAGGCAATTCTCGAGTCCGCCGTTAAACGACCGGACACCACCAAACGCGCCCGAGCAACATCAACCAAGACCACCCGCACGCCCGCATCGCCAGAGTAATGCGCCCCAACCCCAGCCCTCGCAAAATTGCAAGACAAACTCTCCACAGACATAATTACGCCTCGGAGATACCATGGGCATAGGGGAAGGGCACAACCACAACAGACCCAGAGCGGTTCGACCACACCAGGGCTCCCAAGTGTGTCACTCTTTTTGTTTTATTTTTCTTTTTTATACAGAACTCAGTCCGGCGCGAACCGCCGAACTCATGATGCAACAGCCAGGAAGGACTAAGGCCGCGATGAACACTCGGTGGTCTCCATCACGAGCATTAAATTTGTTAAAATACAACATTCTGCGGCCTACCCTCGAGGGAGACGCCTTTAATTCGCCCAATCCCTTGCTTTCCGCACTATTTGTATCATTCCGCACCGATAGCATATCTTCTCTAATAAAATGCAGCACTTTTTGCCTTTAATTGCATTACTTTATATATATGTTCATTTATTTACATGTTGCACCTGTGCATCTTGGTACGCCAAATACACCAGGGCTTATGTCCTCCGCTTTATGGTGTGATAAAGTCTGCACACTTTCACAAGTGCGGCACCCGAACTTATAGCATTATATGAATCGGCTCCAATCATGTCTTGGGTCAGTAGTTGGGTTTGCCCGCTCCCATGTTTGGCACCTTACGCTCCCGCTTCTATCGGCTAAGGTAGCACTGGAGAACCACTGCGATTGCGCCTCGTTGAGCCGGTTAACGCCTCGAGGAAAAGCTAAACTGACCGGCATGATAAGGCGTGAGACCGGTCGCTGTTCGAGAGGTCCTTTCGGTCCTTAAAGACCTACGCCGCTCGAGCGAAGTTCGGATTATGTCCGACGAAGGCGTGATATTGCCCCAATTCGGTCTTCCGATACTAGGGGCTTCACGAAATTTAAAATTATAGAATTTTATGGCTAAGTGAGAGTGTTCAAGCACTATAAGTCCGTTGCCTTGTTCGTTGTGTTGAGCGCCCCTAGATGGACCCAAAATGGGAACAAGAGTGCTCAAGTTTATCCCGAACACCCCAAAGACTGTGGCATGGGGGCTGAAGCCGACGACTTGCCATCTCTCGATTTAATAAACGGCCGCATGTAAGGTAATATTTTAAATTAAACAAGCGTTGCTTAGCGATATGAACAAAGTTTTCAGCGCATGTGATAACACATTGCGAATTCACTCAATAATTACATCCCTGGGGCACTCATCCGCAATCTTGCGGGCACCCTTCAGACAGCCTTATAGTAAAGTTCGGGCGACGATGCTCCTTGCCCGCTGGTGGCGCGTCGCTGATTAGCTTCTCCGCATCCAGCTTGCCCCAATGCACCTTTGCGCTGAAAGGGCCCGACGAGCACCTTCAATACAGGCGGAGCGCTTGATAGCCTCCACCCAGGGGCACGATCCACCAGCCGTCGCCGCGAGGCCGGTAGCTCCTGTGCATGGCCTCTCCGGCCACACCGGACTATGAGCCCTTCATGGCCTGCTCGCCACCTTGTGAAGCTCGACCAGCTGCTTCAGCTGGTCGCTAGGGGCACTGGATGGCCGGCCTCAAATACCGAGACCGAAGACCTTCTCCGCTGATCTCCCTCCTCGGCTCGGTAGAATGCGGCGGCATCGACACGCCATGAGGCAGATCTGCAAACGCCTCGAGAGCTCTGAATTCGGGTAAGTATCACGTAATTTACATTCACATGCTTGCTTTGCATGAAAATGCCTTACCCGCCGCTATCTTCTTCATCAATTCAATCTCTGAAGGGACTTATGGGCCTCGGCCTTGGCGGTTTTAGCACTTTCGAGAGCGAGGCAAGCTCGGACTCTCGAAGTCTTTGAGTCACGCCCAACCTCTCATGCTTTTCCATGAGAGCCTCGAGCTCTTGCTGAACCACCGCCACCCTCGCCTCTTGCTTTTCTCGCTCTGCCTGCCTCCGTGGCCGCATTATGCTCGTCATGACACGGCCTCCTTCAGGCCGCCACCTCGCTCGTGGCCCCCGCAGCACCCATGTTATCCTTGTTATTTTTGTCGCAACCTAAATCCTTTTCTGTAAGGTACAAATTCAAAGCGGTGTTACTCACCTTCTTTGTCTTGGAGCCGCTTCTTGGCACGGCCGAGCTCTTGCCCGGACCGCTCGAGCACCTGCTTCAGCGCACCGACCTCCGCAGTCAGTGTGGCAGAGGTCAGCAACGCAGCCTGCAACCCATATTGACATAATTTTTTAGCAACCCTGCGTATATCTTTTTAAGATCCTCAGTCCGACTTTTCTTTCCGAACACCGAACCGAGCATCAGTGGCTACTGTCTATGCGGTATTATATTGCATATTTTTAACTTCTTACCTCAAAGCCTAATAGAAGGCTATTGCAGGCTTCGGTCAGCCCGCCTTTGGCGAGCTGTACCTTTTGAATCACCGCACTCATAATAGTGCGGTGTTCTTCCTCGATGGAAGTGCTCTGCAGCGCCTCCAACAAATTGCCCGGCGCCTCCGGTTGGACGGAAGCCGCCGACGTCACGGTCTTTCCCTTCGATCGAAGGGGCCGCCTGCCGGACTCCGGAACCATGCGGGTTCTGCTAGGAGTCCGGCGAAAGTCCGGAGGGCGCTTTGTGGCGCCCGAGCCTCCCCGATGGGTCCTTCGGGATCCCATCCCGGCATCTTTGGCGTCGCGAGGGGTGGAGGCGGTCGGGATGGAGTCTACATCCGACGAAGCCAATGACCCGCTCGACGAAGCGGGGAGATCATCACTGGCCGGACTACAGGTAGCATGCGGCGTTAGAATGACACCATGTGACGCAGAAAGAGAAACTATAAATCATTCAGGAATCCGGATACTTACGATCTCGCCGGAGGCCTGGCCCTTGAAGGCCATTCTTCCTCGCCAACGTTGATGTTGGCAGAACTGTCCGGGAATAGTCCTTCCCTCTTGACCCTCCGCCTCCCAGCTTGGGGAAGCCTTCCTCTTCCTCTCTCCTCCTCCGGGAGAGCCCTTCCTCCTCCTCATTTTCGGGGAGGAGTCGGCCCCGAGTCGCCGGACACTTGAAAACGGGCACTCTTCGAGCACCGTGGCCTCCTTCTTGGTTTTCTTCTCCGCACCACGTGCGGTGCCGGAACCAAAGCCTCGCTAGACGAGCGCCTCTCGGATTTTTGGCATAGGAGCCGGACAGTAATCTGCTCCGCCTTCTTCATCCAGTCCTGTCAAAGGAAAAGGGGAATTAAAACCCGATAGAGTCAAACTATGAAAAAAGTGTCCCGTAAAGGGTAGAATCACTTACCTCGTCACCAAGGCCAGAGTGAAATCCGCGATCTTCCGTCATGGATGCGGGGCTTCGCGCCTTGAACAGCACCTTCCAGCGCCTTCAGACGTTGTGTCAAGATTTTGTTCAACGCTGGTGCTGTTCCGGATCGAACTCCCATAAATTGAATGCCCGCTCTTGGCATGGGAGAATCCGCGACGAGCATGACTTGGACCACGTTAACCAGCCCGAGCTTCTTCACCAGCTTCTTGATACAGTGTCCGAGTCCCGTCAGCTCCTTCAAACTGCCCCACAGCAAGCCCTTCTCTTTCCGGGAGGTGAGCTGCGGGGATACCAGATCTAAACTCGGGGCCGCCGCCCATTTAGGGTCGCTGCTCGGTGATGTAGAACCACCCCGATTGCCACCCTTGACGGATTCCACGAAGGCCCCTTCAATTAAAGGACGCTGGGCATCTTGCCCAACATGGCGCCCAAGACTCCGCTTGAATGCCCTTCACTACCTTCGCTTGACATTGAAGGTCTTGAGCCACAAGCAAGTGGGGCTGGATGCGAGGAAGGTTTCGCACACCACGATAAACGCCGAGATGTTGAGGATGAAGTTCGCGCCAGATCATGGAAATCCAGGCCGTAGTAGAACATGAGCCCCGGACAAAGGGGTGAAGTGGAAAGCCCAGTCCATGGAGGAAGTGGGAAAGAAAGACAACCCTCCGATGGGGCCTGGGGTGGGGATGAGCTGCCCTCGTCGGGCAGCCGGTCGCGATGTCGCTGGAGAGGTATCCGGCGTCGCGCAGTTTGGCGATTTGCTCCTCCTTAACGGTGGAGGCCAACCATTTACCTCTCGCTCCGGACATGGTCGGAGACGGTTGAGACGAGATGCGCGAACTTGGGCGCTGGAGCTCGAGTGCGCGGGTACGGAGGAAGAAGGCGTAGGTGAGAAGGTGAATCCTTATCCCTTATATGGGCGGGCGAAATCTCACGCGTCCCCCACCGGCCTGGTAAAACTCGCTTATCTCCCAAGCGTCACCATCAATGACGCGGTTGGGTTACCCACACCCGTATTGATGAGAATCCCGGATTAAGGGGAAACACGATCTCTGCTTCGACAAGACGTGCCAAGGAAACCGCCGCTAAATGCGCTGAGGTGGTAAAGTAAAAACAATTCGAGTAATGGCTTGGTAGTGGTGTGACGCCGTACACGGAAAACGCCGCAGATTGAATTTGTGTACATGTTGTTATTCTCTACGGTGGAATGTGGAATTTATTTTGCGAGCCGACACTATCCTGGTGTTCCCAATCTTCTATCATTTGAGGAGGAACCCGCCTTGCAATGCCAAGCAATATACACGCCGGACTTATCGTCATTGAAGCCTGGTTCAGGGGCTACTGAGGGAATCCTGGATTAGGGGGTGTCCGGATAGCCGGACTACCATCATCAGCCGAACTATCATTTGTCGGACTATCATCATCAACCGGACTCCAAGACTATGAAGATAGAAGATTGAAGACTTCCCCCCGTGTCCGGATGGGACTTTCCTTGGCGTGGAAGGCAAGCTTGGCGATATGGATATGTAGATCTCCTACCATTGTAACCGACTATATGTAACCCTAGCCCTCTCCGGTGTCTATATAAACCGGATGGCTTTAGTCCGTAGGACAACAATCACAACAACCCTTATAATCATACCATAGGCTAGCTTCTAGGGTTTAGCCTCCTTGATCTCGTGGTAGATCTACTCTTGTAAACATCCACAATATCAATATCAATCGAGCAGGACGTAGGGTTTTACCTTCATCAAGAGGGCCCGAACCTGGGTAAACATCGTGTCCCTTGTCTCCTGTTACCATCCGCCTAGACGCACAGTTCGGGACCCCCTACCCGAGATCCGCCGGTTTTGACACCGACAATTGTCTTCATTCTTCTTTTGCCCTTGTGTATTTCGAGCATTGCCTGATGACCCACAAGTATATGGGGTCAACTGTAGCCTTTTCGATAAGTAAGGGTGTCGAACCCAACGAGGAGTAGAGGGAAATGTCAAGTGGTTTTCACAAGGTAATGCCTGCAAGTGCGAAAATTGTAAGTAGTGGAGTAGCTTGATAGCAAGATAATTTATAACGAGCAAGTAACGATAGTAGTAGCAAAAGTGCAGCAAGGGGGCCCAGTCCTTTTGAGGCAAAGGACAGGCCAAAACTGTCGCTTATGATAAGCGAAGCGTTCTTGAGGGATCACGGGAATTTCATCTAGTCACTTTCATCATGTTGGCTTAATTCATGTTCGCTACTTTGATAATTTTATATGTGGGTGGACCGGTGCTTAGTTGCTGTTCTTACTTGAAAAAAACGTCCTACTTATGATTAACCCTCTCGCAAGCATCCGCAACTACGAGAAAAGTATTAAGAATAAATTCTAACCATAGCATTAGACTTTTGGATCCAATCGGTCCCTTACAGTATAGCACATAAACTAGGGTTTAAGCTTTTGTGACTCTCGCAACCCATTATCTAATAACTACTCCACAATGCATTCCCTTAGGCCCAAATAAGGTAAAGTGCCATGTAGTCGACGTTCACATCGCACCACTAAGGGAATCACAACATACATATTCATCAAAATATCAAACACATATCAAGTTCACATGATTACTTGCAACATGATTTCTCCAGTGACCTCAAGAACAAAAGTAACTACTCACAAATGATAATCATACTCAAGATCAGAGGGGTATTAAATAGCATAATGGATCTGAACATATAATCTTCCACCAAATAAACCATATAGTAATCAACTACAAGATGTAATCAACACAACTAGTCATCCACAAGCACCAATCTATAGTTCCGGTACAAAGATTGAACACAAGAGATGAACTTGGGTTTGGGAGGAGTTGGTGCTGTTGAAGATGTTGATGAAGATAGCCCTCTCCAAGATGGGAGAGTTGTTGGTGATGATGATGACGATTATTCCCCCCTCCGGGAGGGAAGTACCCCTGGTGGAATCACTCCGCCGGAGGGCAAAATTGCTCCTTCCCAAGTTCCGCCTTGAGACGGCGGTGCTTCGTCCCAAAAGTCCTCTCCTCATATTTTTCTAGGTGAAAATGACTTATATACCAGAAGAGGGGCATCGGAGGTGGGCGTGGGTGAGCACAACCCACTAGGGCGCGCCTGGTGGGCCCCCTCTGGTACTTATTGACTCCAAAAATTCTGATTAATTCCACAAAAAATCCTCGCAAAGTTTCAGCTCATTTGGAGTTATGCAAAATAGGTAGCTTGACGTAGCTTTTTCAGGTCCAGATTTCCAGCTGCCAAAATTCTCCCCCTTTGTGTATACCTTGCATATTATGAGAGAAAAGGCATTAGAATTACTCCAAAAAGCAATATTATACAATAAAACAACATAAATAACAGTAGGAAAACATGATGTAAAATGGACGTATCATTGCCGCATGTGGCCTTTTTTCATCATCTTCTTCATCGACCATGGATCCTCATCAATGCAGGCAGCTCTGGCGTAATCCCCAGTCATCCCTTGCTCCATCTGAGCCTTCAGGAATTCCACCGGGACATCAACGTAACCCCTGGAGAGCAGGTCAACCCTGATCTTGGCCAATAGCAACTGGAGGCAGTCGTCCCCGCCGGCCTTCCTCTTGTCAGCCGGCCAAACAACGACACTTCTCATCTAGCTGCCGCCTCTGTTCCTCGATCCACCGGGGCGGAAACACACCGCCGGGGAGGTCGTCGATGTTGGGGGCCTCCGTCTCCCTGTGGTACATGAACACGGCTATGTCCTCGATCGACAACCGGACCATGCCTGCGGCCGGAGACGGCGCCGGTGTTGAGGGGTCGGAGTACGACATGATCCGGCCCACCGCCGCCTCCAGCTCCGATGGGCTCAGCGCCCCCGCCTCCGGGAAGCTCGCCAGGTTCTCCCTGACAATCGCCCGCAGCTCCGCGTAGGAGTATTCGAAGAAGAAGAGGTCGTCCTCCATCGGCTCGTCCGTCGTCGACGGCAAGCCCTCGCTGCGGTGGATCGGATCAATCGGAGGGCAGACGTACGTAGAAGAATAGAGCGATTGTGATGAGGCGGCTGTGGCGATTGTGATGAGGCGGCTGAGGCGGCTGCAAACATGATGCAGAATAGAGCAATATTATGTTCCTAAATATGTAAGACAATTATTATCCACTGTCATCGTCCTTTTATTCATCATGCTTACTATAAGTCACATTCGATGGTATATAGGTCCGTTGGATCTTACATCAAGATCCGTGCAAAACTTTTCTTTTCAGATTTTCATTTTTCTCTATTAAATCTCAGTCCAATGAGACATAGCCACACCGTGAAACAGGGGCTCGAGCGCCATTAATGGAGGTGTTGAGAGGGACGTACGCGGCGGATAGAGGTCAAAGGGCTCTCCTCCCGATGAGCATGCATAGGGGTCTGATTGCATGCCTCCCGTACTCAAATAGCTACCCTGCATGATACCTCCTAGCCAATAAAAAAATGGGACGCGTGGCGGCACGTAATTGGTAAGTGGAACACCCACGGTTTCAATAATAGTTGTGTTTCTGATTTGTAACGTGACAACACTTGTTCCAAAATGACTTTGTTGATTATTAGTGTGTGCGCCTTCGCATATCGGACAGAAAAATTACCACAACATGTTGGTGCCATGTCATGACACCATGCCAAGTTTCATGATTTTCAGGCATGTTTTGGATTTACATGAATTAAAATAATGAAGTTTCTCAATCTTTCTGGCCGAGCCACGACGCACAGATGTTTGAATTTCATTCCTATTTCTTGCATGGGACCTAGAAATTCACCCAAGGACACACATGTGATTTTTCAACCAATGTTGGTGCACTAGAGCATGTCCTTGTAGTTCAAATTTGAATTATGCACACTAAATGCCCAGAAATTCAATTATGTATAAGAAAGGCCACAGAACCCGGAATAATTCCAAAATTTAACATGATAATTCTATTTGGTCTAATCTGCGTGTGTAAAAAAATTAAGGCGGGAATAGTAGTGTACGTATGTCGTTTCGCACACGGAGGTGACACATTCCCTCTCGGAACCACGTGGAGAGAAGCTCTGGTTTACAAGAAGCTTATACCAAAGTTTCTCCTAATTTGGCCAAAACTTTTACATCAGCATGTTGGTGCCATGTCAGGACACCATGCCAAGTTTCATGATTTTCAGGCGTGTTTTGGATTTACATGAATTAAAAAACCAAGTTTCTCAATCTTTCTGGCCGAGCCACGACGCCCAGATGTTTGAATTTCATTCCCATTTCTTGCATGGGACCTAGAAATACACCAAAGGACACACATGTGATTTTTCAACCAACTTTGGTGCATTAGAGCATGTGCTTGTAGTTCAAATTTGAATTATGCACATTAAATGCCCAGACATTCAATTACTGTATAAAAAAGGCCAAATGAACCCGGAATAATTCCAAAATTTAGCACGATACTTCTATTTGGTCTAATCTGCCTGCGTATAAAAAATTAAGGTGGGAGAAGGCAGCGTACGTATGTCGTTTCACACACGGAGGTGACACGTTCCCTCTCGGAACCACGAGCCTTCTTGAGAGAAGCTCCGGTTTGCAAGAAGCTTATACCAAAGTTTGTCCCAATTCGGCAAAAAAAAATTACAGCAGCATGTTGGTGCCATGTCATGACACCATGCCAAGTTTCATGATTTTCAGGCGTGTTTTGGATTTACATGAAGTAAAAAACCAAGTTTCTCAATCTTTCTGGCCGAGCCACAACGCCCAGATGTTTGAATTTCATTTCCATTTCTTGCATGGGACCTATAAATTCACCCAAGGACACACATGTGATTTTTCAACTAACTTTGGTGCACTGGAGTATGTGCTTGTAGTTCAAATTTGAATTATGCACAATAAATGGCCAGAAATTCAATTAATATATAAAAAAGGCCAAACGAACCCGGAATAATTTCAAAATTTAGCATGATACTTCTATTTGGTCTAATCTGCATGTGTAAAAAAATTAAGGTGGGAGAAGGCAGTGTACGCATGTCGTTTCACACATGGAGGTGACACGTTCCCTCTCGGAACCACGAGCATTCTTGAGAGAAGCTTTGGTTTGCAAGAAGCTTATACCAAAGCTTGTCCCAATTCGGCCAAAAAAATTACCGCAGCATGTTGGTGCCATGTCATGACACAATGCCAAGTTTTTCAATCTTTCCGGCCGAGCCACGACTCACTACAAAAAAAATACACTTCCGTGATGACACATGTTTGTCACAGTAGGTCGCGTTTTTTGTCATGCATGTACATCCATGATGATTTTATGACAGAATCAAGATAGTCATACCTGTGCTATTGTAGAAGTGTTCCATGACATTACCAAAATTATCATCACGGAAATGTCCACTTCCATGACGATAAATCGTGCGTCACAGTAGTGCTTTCGTCAAGGGTGACCGACACGTGGCATCCACTGTAACGGAACGTCGTTAAGCTATCGGGTTGGGTTTTGGATCCGATAACCCGTTAACGGCCCCGACCAATGGAGATTTTCCACGTGTAAAATCATCATTGGCTGGAGGAGACACGTGTCAGGTCCGCGTTTGCACAGGTGTCACTCATCCAATGGGCGAGACGCGCCGATGATATGTTGACACGTGGACCGGCCCATCAAGTTTAAATGGGTTGGCCCAACTAAAGGCCCACAAGATTTTGCGGACCATAATGGGCCGGCCTAGCTAAAGGCCCACGAGATTATGCGGACCATAATGGGCTGGCCCAGCTAAAGGCCCACAAGATTTTGCGGGCCATAATGGGCCGGCCCAGCAAAGGCCCACAAGATTTTTGTGTGCCATAATGGGCCGGCCCAGGTAAAGGCCCACAAGATTCTTGCGGATCATAATGGGCCGGCCCATCTAAATGCCCACGAGATTTCGCCGACATTAATGGGCCGGCCCAGCTGTAGGCCTACAAGATTTTGAGGACAATAGTAGGCCGGCCCATTAACTGGCTGCCATGTTTTGGGCCAAATGCCGGCCCATATTTGATCCGGTCCATTAATGGCCTGCCACGTTCCGGGCCTAATAATGGCCCATATGAGAGCCGGCCCGTTAAAAGCCTATCACATTATGGGCCAAATTACGACAATAATAGTAGAATGATATGACATTGTTCATAGTTAAGACATTGTAGAATATGACATTGTGATGTAGTGGGTAGGTTCACCACACCACTGGATTACGGATGAAGAATGTATATACATGCAAAGGCAAAAGAAGATCACTTGCTCTGTATAGTTTAATTTACATGGTATGAAGAAGGAACTTGGTTGTACAACTGAAAACTTAAATTGAGAAGGACAAAATTTTGTTTATGAACTACATAATAAACTTTAAACATGCAATTTGATGCAGACACCAAAAATAAATAGCTGTTGCAGTCGTGCCTAACCAAATATACAGAACAAAGTTTGAAGGCTTGAGAAGGACAAACTTACATTACTGGTGAAGACAGGCTCTATAAAGCCCTTATCCATGCTGATGGGGGGGGGGCAATTCAAGAAGTTTACCACAGAATCTTCTTCATAAGCATTGCCTTTATTTTACATTTTGTTAAGAGTAAATATAGATGTGATAATATACGAAAAATGGAGAATATTTAAGATAAGATGAAGAGTGATGCTACATAACCAAGTAGCTATAAATGTATGTGCAGTGATACAGGAAAAAGTCACAGCCAAGAGCTATGCACAGCTAAACTTCTTGAGTACCAACCTTATGGTAAGAGTAAATATAGATCTGATGTGTAGAAAATGGAGGGCAAAGGAAAATAAGCTGCAGAGTGATGGTACATGAACAACTACTCACAATATAAGTACAATCGATAAAGGACATCATGTACTTACAAGAACAATGCAGAGCTAAAAAATTCATTGGCATTGATATATTCTACACTAATGTAACCATTCATACATATCGATAATTTGGAGCGAACAATTGATAAGCAAGCTATCATGCATACTGCTGTCACATAATGAACCAAGTATGTATGCAAGTACAGTGATACAGGACAACAAGTACTAACAAGAGCAAAGCAGCGGGCAGCATATTTGCCATATCCTGTCGTTCTTTTCAAACCGGAATTCTTCTTCGAGCAGATTTCCTGTAGAAAAGATCCGTAAGGCACATGCAGAAAAGTAGAAGTTCAAATTGTCATGTGATTTCATAGACAGTACCTCATCCCGAACGAGAGCAAGGCATAACAAGGTTTTTCCATTCAATGTCTTCTAAATTTAGCATAGGAGACTTCACCGAAATTCGCTTATAGACTTGCCATCAAAGTGTGATTTCCTCGTAACACCGACATCGTTGTAATGCTTCCATGAAAAGAACAAGCAAGCTTTGCTCGTCATGACTATCCAGATTGACCTCGCCTAGTTACAACAATGTAATGTAAATCATTGATGTGTTCCATCAGCAAAAAACAGAAAAATAATAGCCATGAATAATAGCACTTACACGTAAGTTGGACAGGAAGATGTGAAAATGGCGTTTGTCTTCACTATAATCTTCCCATGATGGGAATATATGCACGTAGTCCCTAACAACATTGAAAGCATTGTCTTTTAAACTAGGAATAAATGGAATGGGGTTCCAATTTGCAGGAATTGGCCGTCTCTGCAGCTTGGGATAGGTCTTGGGCGGTGGACTTGCTGTACTTTTTTTTGCGGAGGGATTTTTCTGTGGTACGGCTGGTGCTATGGCAAATGAAATCGGTATACCTTTTGCTGGAGTGCAGGTCCTGTGTGGTGGGGCTAGTGGTGTGGCCAGTGAAGTATGGGTACAGTCTGCTGGAGTCGGTCCTATGTTTTGTGTCACTGGTTGTACAACAATATAAGTGGGGCCCTGTCTGATTTCTCCGGCACCACCACGTTTTTCAAGGACTTTGCTGGTGCTCCTTCAGGTTCGGCAATCACCCTCTTCCTTTTTGATGTCTGATGCACAAGAACAACATTTGAGTGGAAAAACATGGTATGATGACAGATGGAATATGTATTGATAATGGATGGGCATGGCATCTCGAGTTATATGATGAGTATACTAAGCAGATGGCGGTGCAACAAAGTAGAAGAAATTCAAGACAACATATGCAAGATATGCGCAATCAATAAAACCTTGCCAAATTAGAACAGACGCCTTGATGGGTGAACAGGACAGGCCATCTGCCTTTGACTCCTCGAGGTTAGAATAGTCATTAGGATGATATTCTGAACAAGAATCAACAGGTGGGGAGCGTATGAGTTTCATTGCATCCAGAATGGCACTCAATGCCTTGGTGCCAATTTTGTAAGTCATTGCAGTGTTCCACAATATTCTTCTAATGCGCGGATTCTGATATTCACTGTAATTGCGTATAATATCTGAGAACCATGAAAACGTAAATAGTTGTGAGATTATCTTTGTAATGCAGATGATATTCTAATATAGGGGTGCCCCTGTAAACACTTGTGTGCTATCACTGGATTCTGATGAGAGAGCTCATGTGTGTTGTAATATGGTGCGTGCATTTATATAGCACAAGTACACAAAAAATAGGCTCCAGAAGTAAGGATAGTTGGCAGATGATAGGTTCATAATATACTGTATAGAGAGTTTACTGCCAAACCATGATAACAAGAGCACACAGCAACTAGGAAGATCATAGTGTACATAACAGGGCTACACCATAACCACGATATATAAATCTAGAAAGTGGAACTGGCTTGAAAATACGGTGTTGTATTGCCGCTAGTAATTGAAAGCCTATCGATCACGTACAGGCCAGCTCTATCAGCTGTTGACTGCAGATGTCCCTGCGCCCCTTCCTGACAAGGAACATACTATACGTACTAAATACAGAATAAACAAAGAGGAACATGTTAAATAACAGAAGAGGAAGCATATTCTTGAGGTTCCGCTTCATTGCATACAATGTTGGTTGCCCACTCATGATGAATCACAGCGCCCAAAGAAATGCAATTCCATGCTGTCTCTCTATATGTGGCAATTTTGCACAAGAGTCATTAGGATCATATTCTGAACAAGAGTCAACAGGTGGGGAGCGTATGAGTTTCATTGCATCCAGAATGGCACTCAATGCCTTGGTGCCAATTTTGTAAGTCATTCCAGTGTTTAGCTTCAAGAGTGGACTATTGCTAGTGCGACACAAAGAAGCTACATATATCATAGTGTAGATAATGGGAAAACCTTAAGCATCAGAGTAAAATCAGCAAAGTGGAACTTGCTGGAATATATGTGCTAGTATTGCCGGTACGGTTAGAAAGGCTTCGGATATGAGCTCTCTTCAAGTGAAGGTGCGGTACTGCTAATATCAGTGTAACTCTCAAAGGAGACACAACTCCCCGCATTTCCTTGCTATTCTTATAGGATTCAAGTGGGCAGGTCACTACAAATCCTATTCCTACGTTTACAAAATCCTAAGAATCAAAGAGGCTCAAAGTGTCCATCACAACCGACCATATAGACCTCTACACTGCAAATGTCCCTGCTCATCTTCAGTACAAGGAACATACTGTACTACTATCATACTCCTCCGGTCCAAAATATAAGTCTTGGTAGAGATTTCCACTATGGATCACATACAGATGTATCCAGATACATTTTAGAGTGTAGATTCACTCATTTTGCTCCATATGTAGTCCATGGTGGAATCTATACAAAGACTTGTATTTAGGAACGGAGAGAGTACATATTAAAGAAGAACGGATGAGGAACATGGTAAAGAAGAGCAAGCAGATTTTGGATAAAAAAATGTTGGTTGCGCAGTGCCCACACATGATGAACCAGAGCGCATTAAGAATGCAACTCCCAGCTGTCTATCGACCATTTCAAGAGATTGGATGAAGATCCTACGTCTCCTAACCCTTCTTCTTCCTCGTCTCTGATTCTTCCCATACAGAACATCGCACGGGTCGCCGGCCGGACCACCGGCCCCCACCACCTGTGTTCCTCCGCCACCCCCACCCCCGCCCCAACCCCCACCCGCGTCGAGTTTTCTTTTTTCGGCGAGGCCCCACAACCACCCGAGCCCCTTCGTTCGCACCGGCGAACTCCGGCGAGCTCTGAAAAATCGACTGACCCAATTTTGAAATTTAGTCTACTATGATTTAACTAGTGTGGAATATAAAAGGGGAAGACCATAAGCATTGGGAGTATAGTGTTGAGCGTGCCATGGCGGATCTGAAGGTGCAAACCTGACAAAGGCAACTTCGCAACCAAGACAAGAAATCAGAGTACAGCAGTGGCGATCTATTTATCTGCTGAGAATTTGACGATGCTGCGGTAGCGATGGCTGTCGGCGGCGTGGAAGCAGATCTAGGAGGGTAGACGGTGGCGGCGGGGCACAGTGTACGAGACGGTTGTAGGAGCGGCGCCGGCAAGGTGGACGACGGCGGGGATGAAGCGAGAGGATGGGATGCAAGGATCCCGGTCCGAAGCTGTGGATGAGAGAGGAAGATCTCTAGTAATGGACGACAGCTCTGGCATGGTGGAGGAGGACGGCGCTGGATGGGGTGGCGGATGGCGGCGGACGGAGGAGGGTGGGGTGGAGAGGGTGTTTTGGCACCCACGGAGTACGAGTGGGGAAAAGGGAGGTAGAGAGTAAGGGGGGAACCATGTATTCAGGGCGCGCTTATCTCAAATGCGTGGAAATTTACAAACTTAGGCCCCGTTTCAAATTTCTACTACATCACAACAATTTTAGTCGGTTGGGGATAGGACGGTAATCTTGCATACACCGAATATTTGCCGACAAGAGTTTGTTTTTGGCGCCCACCGTGTATGAATATGAATCAGGGAGGGAGTCGATTTCGGCCGAGGACACACTGTGTTACGTCACGTTTGGCTGAAATTACAAACCTACCCCTATCGAAACCTATAGAAATCCAGCAGATAGGCTTTGCGTGGCAGGGATAGGCAGTAGTAATTTCCATCTCGCAGATTTTGGTTTCGGTGATTCTCGCGACTTTCCCCGCTTCGCTCAAAATTTGCGAGTGCACGCCATCCGTGCCAACTCAATTCGAATCCCGTTTGTATTCTATTTTTTTCGGGTGGGATCCATTTTCAATTGGAATTAAATTCTATATACATCATTTTTTATATATCACTACTAGGGAAAAGCATATACACAGAAAGTTACTAGTAGCGAGGGTTAAAAACCCTCGCTACTGCTAACCAGTAGCGCAGGTTCTTAAACCTCGCTACTACTAAGTTGATAGCAGTAGCGCGGGATTTTAACCCTCGCTATTACTAAGCGGTCTGTACCGTGCCCCCGGGACATGCCATAGGTTGTTAGCAGTAGCGCTACTACTAAGTTTGATAGCAGTAGCGCTGGTTTTTAGCCCTCGCTACTACTAAGTGGTGCCATAGTAGTAGCGAGGGGGTAAAAAACCGCGCTACTACTAAAGGTCCCATTTTCAAACTCTACCCCCCCCCCTGTGGATCGCCTTTTCAGTTGTAAAAAAAATAAAAGAAAATGATGAAAATGTCAAAAAAATAAAAGAAAATAAGTTTCCCATGTGATATGTGGTCTAGTTGTTGGGAAAATTTGCAAACATGAATTTCGACTTTATTTGCAAAATCTCTCGAGAATTTGTAAAAATGGGCATAACTTTTGCATAATAACTCGGTTGAAAAAGTTTTTTATATGAAAAATCATCTACTCGAAAAGTTACATCCAAATTTTCAAAATCCTCAAAAACCTCAAAAACCTAACAGAAAAAAAGTTACGGGGCTTTTAAGATCTAGAGTGGAAAAAATCAAAAAAATTTCAAACTGTGTGGTCAAACTGTGTTCAAACAATGGTCAAACTAATTATTCTAGAATATTAGTGTTACTAAATAATTATTTTTGTTTTTTTTGAATTTTGGTCAAATCTGGTCAATCTATGGCCAAACTGTGGTCAAACTGTGGTCAAACTAATTATTCAAGAAATATTAGTGTTACTAATTTTTTTAGAAAAGTAGTTTCAAACTCAAATAATGAAATGTGTGACTTCATGCTCAAGCTAAATTCCAGAGGTTAATAGGATTGACATCTTACTATTGTCAGGAAAACAACAAGTGCAGACTTGGAAACGAGGGAGAATAGAACCCGGAAGTTAAGCTTGCTCAGGCTGGAGTAGTGAGAGGATGGGTGACCGTCCGGGAAGTTAGATGATTTGGAATGATGATGGGTGATTAGAGATTAAATTGAGCAGCGATGAGGGGTGATTAGAGATTTGAGGTTAAAATAATTCAGATATTTGAAAATTAGGGGAAAAATCAAAATATTTTTTCGAAAAAATTCAAAAAAAACCCGCCCTGGTAGTAGTAGCGCGGGTTTTTACCCACGCTACTACTAAAGGACATAGTAGTAGCGCGGGTGGCACCCGCGCTACTGCTATACGTTAGCTGTAGCGCCTTATTAGTAGCGCCGGCCCCCGCGCTACTAATAGGCCCAAAACCCGCGCTGCTGCTAGGCTTTTCCCTAGTAGTGTATATTTTCAAAAGCACAACACCACTTATACATAAACATGGTTTACAAATGGCATGATCTTAGATTCATAAGGTTGTATCCATCAATTTGGATTTTCAAATATTTGAAACCACTTTATGTTGAAATCCAATGTATGCATTACTCGCTAACTGTCTCCAATTAATTCGTGTTTCTCAAACATGTATAATGTGTTTCACACACGCACCATATAGTGTAATCCCGTTTAGACATTAATTGCATATAAACCATGCATTGTTTGTAATTAAAGAATCTATGGATCACCAATATTGATGAACTATATAACATTAGACATGTGCCCAATTTCAAATGAATATGCATGTTTGATACACCAATTTGCGTTATGATATTATCGATGTCGTAATCTCCAGTTTAAATATTTGAATCCCCTTTAATACAGATATTCGTCTCATATAGCTATCACTCATGCTTATATAGGACTATCTCTCTGGACCTATATGCATTCATCGTCTCTCAGGTATCTCTTGTGCTACCTGTATGTCGACAATGATCTTTTATCTTTGTAACACACTGACGGTACTCTCTCCCTCGACCTTCATCACTCTATCTCTATCTAAGTATATCTCGCTCCCTGATATGTGTATCTAACTATGATTCTCCATGTGGAATCTCTTTCTCTCACACAAACACAAAACTTTGTCTCCCGGGGTCTCATTTCTCTCTACTATTCCCATGTGTACCACTCGCACACCCCTCATACAGAGATGTCTTTCGCTCCTTAGATATGAGAACCTACGACTCTTCCTCGTAAATATCTCTTTCTCACACACAAACACAAACTCTGTCTCCCAGGGGCTCATATTTCTCCATTGTTCTCTTGTATGTCGCTCACACACACTCGCTCTCCCTAGAGATATCTTGCGTTCCCTCATATGTCTCTCTAGCTATCACTCTCGTTGTGATATATCTTTCTCTCTCGCAGACACAAAACTCCGTCTCTCGGGATCTCATTTCTCTTTGATATATGTTTGTATGTGACTCACATGCACCCTCTCTATATGTCTCTCACACCCACACACATAACTCAGCCTTCTGATCCACTCGACTCCTATCTCTAACGCACACTAGCTAGCATCTTTATCTTTCTATTTATCTGTTTCTCCATCAACCTTCTTTCTCGCCCTCACTCTTGATTCCTATCACGCACACTACATATGTTTCTCTCTACATGCAGTCAAGTGCCCTCTCACACACATATATAACTTCACCCTCTGAACCACCAGGCGCTCATCTCCAACACCCAAACTAGCGGATGTCCCTCTAGCTAGCATCTCCATCTCTGTATCTATCTATAGTTTATCTCTCAACATTTCTTTCTCGCACGGAGTCTTGCTTCCTATCACCCACACTATATATGTCTCTCCATACATATGCATTTATAGGTTGATCTCTTTTGCACAATCGTTGTGCCTCACTCCCTCTGCTCGCCATAGATGCATGCTCCACCCACGCCACTATCTCTTAAAGACAAAAACACATGCTCAATTGTCCGGCCTTCTTCCCTGCATTCTCACATGCATGCATATTGTCATACCGATCCGTCTCTCCCATGACTTATGTCTTCTTTCTTTTATCTCGATCATGCGTGCGCGCACACACACACACATCCCACGTATACATGTATACCTCTCACACATGCAAGTTCAAGGTCTCTATGTCTCCATACGTAGTTAATTACCCTCAATCCTACCGCCACATCGAATCGTTCTCCTCTTGTGTGCACATAACTTCCGCCTGGATGGTAAAACACACACTCACACTTAACAATCTCCTTCTAGCTACCCCCCCCCCCCCCGCGCCTCTCACTCTTCCCCTATATCCCCGAAACCAATAAGACCATCCCTTTGTTTAATTCCCACCTACATGCACCATCGATATATAGTAGTCTTCCTCGGTGTCTCTCGAACAAACACATTCTCTCGATGTCGACTCCTCTCACACGCACACACCTTCTCTTCCCTCTCTATGAGCATTTTCTCTCTCGCACCCCATCGTTGGTGGCCTCTGCCATACACATCACCTCTCTATGATGAAGCCATGCACACTTAAATTACATCCGCCACCGCGGACCCCGCGACACACACACACACACACACACACACACCCCCCCCCACACACACTAAGATTCCATCTCTCTCTCTGTCACACACACACACGCACACACACACACACGCACGCACGCACACCCACCCACCCACCCCCCACACACTAAGACTCCATCTCTCTCTCTCCCTCTCACACACACACAAACTAAGACTCCATCTCTCTCTCTCACACACACACACACACCCCACACACGCACACTAAGACTCCATCTCACACACACATGCTCTAGGCGGAACATTTGTTCCTACCACCCTTCATCCAACCTTACCCGTATGATAAACAATCACCTTAATTTACTTGGATAACATGGAAAAATTCCACTTTACTTTAGTAGTCAGCAAACCTATCATCTGTACCCTTATAAAAAGACGAGTTGGCAACGATGGCGTGCCTGCCATCTTGTAATACAGACTGTATGATCTATATCTGACGGATAGAAAGCAAACTATGATAATTTTACAAAAGATACCCGCACCTCTCTCCACATCCTTATCTCCCACAACCTCATTGCTCAGCAATTAAAAAAGGAATACGTCTCTGGAACAATCTAGCATGCATGGTGGCTGCTGCCGCCTGCCGGCGCCGTCCATCCCCATGCCTCTGCCCATTCCGACCACCAGTAACCACCACGCTCCACTCCTCCTCGCCTTATCTCTCATCTTTCATTTTTTCGATGACATTCTCGAGATACCAGTTTTCCGATAAAATTCTCGAGATATCATTAGTTTTTACACATGGGATTACTCCTGCATGGGTCAATCACAACAAGTGTTTCGTAAAAAAAATGCATATTGATGTTCCGTGCAATGCACGAGAATCTTGCTTGTAACTATATAACACAAACCACGAGCAGGAACTGACATTTTTTTGACACAACCACGTTAACATGGCCACGTAAATCTTATATTTACTAATTGGAGGCACCATTCGAGCCTCCACGTTAATCCTAGGAAACTATCTATAAATAACCATTAGATCTTAATTCTACGTGTAGGATTAAATGAGATTTATAATTCTATTATATATGTTTAGTAGTCCCTACGTAATTTTAGGGGAGCAGTCCATACATTACAAGGGAGACTAGATATGCCCAAGAGATCATGCGTGTTAGAGTAGGAGACGTGGAAAGTAGGGTCACCTAGAAAATTAAAGATTCTTTTTCTGGCAGCGTGCTACACATCCATAGCTATGTACTCCTTTATACTTAAGTGTGTTGTGCGTACATCTAGACATCTATACTATTTTTTCTCTTTCAAAAATCACCATGCACACATATATACTCCCAAATTTGTATGTGATGCACATAGTGTTCTCTGAAGAAAAAAATGTCGGTGTACTAGAGTAGGGGTACCCTAGTACCCCGAACTCGTGCACGGACAGTTGCAGCGCCCCACGGCAGGGCTGGCTTGATGGCCACCAAGATCCTCAGCGGCTCCTTTGGAGCCATTCAAGAACAAAGTAGTCAAGACCCCGGCAAGAGGAGCTTGCCGGGAAGGCCACTCAGGGCGCAAAGGAAACGAGGCCCCCGGCAAGAGGAGCTTGCCGGGAAGGCTTGGCGGGCGCTGAACCCCCAAGCGCGACAAGGTTCCTGCCGCGGCAAGGCGCTTGCCGGGGCAGGCGACCTCTCTTCATCTCCGCTCCAGCTCACCCGCCAACGTGTCACCACGGGGCTCCCCCAAGTACGCGTGTCGATGGGCTGTACAGCCAGCGGGGAGTAGCGACAAAGAGCGCTGACAAGCCACCATCGTGGCGGACGGAGGCGCACTTAACGGTCCCTGTTACACTGTTCGGGCGACTGAGACGGGCATTGATGACTCTTGTCCCTTGCCGTCAGAGTTAGGTATAGATTCCTGTACACTGTACAAAGCGGTGTACCTACCTATGTTTTTACCATTGTAACCTAGTCTACTTGCCACATGTGGTAACCCCTTGTGCCTATAAAAGGAGGCCCGAGGGCAACGTAGAGGGGGTTCCGAGGTTCGGCTGGTTTCGGTCCAGCTCCAGCTTAGTTCATCACATTCAGGCTAGGTTTTGTAGCCCGCATTGCTCCCTAGCAAGAAAAGAAGAGAATCCACAAAGCAGCAGTAGGAGTATTATCTCCGGAGAGCTCCGGCTGGGTAAAACCTCTCGTCGCATCGCCTCGACCCGCTCTTTGTGCAATCTCTGCCCCCTCCGAACCACAAAGGGCCCAGTCCCGTAGGTGCTCGTGGGCACGATCAGTTCTTCCCCGACATCTCTGGCGCGCGGTAGGGGCGCCGAGGCTGTGTAAACCCGGTCCGGCGGTCGCACTAGCAACTCCATCGACGCCTTCGTCGACATGGCGCCGAAGAAGAAGCCTTCGGCAGCAGCTGAGCCGTCCGCGTCGAACCAACCACCACCGGAGCCGTCAGATGGTGGGGGAAACGCTGGCGGAGGGACCGGCGTCGTCGAGAGAGCCCACGATGCCGCCAGGTCCAAGGACAACGCGGCGCGAGCGTCGGCGTCCGAATCTGCACCGCGTCCTTCGCAGGAGGCGCGGGACAGACAGCGTCATGATACCCGCGGCACCATACGATCTTTGGATCAAGGCCAAGCGGGAGGATCCCGAGGCCCTTGAGAACCGCATGCACCTCAGCATGCCGGTACGAGTGGGGTACGGTCGCTGGGGCGGGATGCTGCTCCTCCTAACTTGGTTGGGAGTCCGAGCACATCCTGTTCTTCGCTCCGTACGCCGTTGCCGCCAACCACACCAGCGGAAGCCTTGGCGAGAGCTCAGTTACTACTAGATTACCCTCCGACGGCCGATAAGGTCGACGAGTGGAGGGCCACAATTCAGAGTCTCATCGGCCGCCAACGGCGACGCCCCGCTGCAACCGAAGCGCTTCACAACCGCGGCGAGGCGACAAGGCGCGAGCCGATGGCGACGAAACTTGCGGGGGTGCACCCACCGTACACTCCCCTTCTCGAAGGCCAAGATCGCCGACTCGCCGGATCCACCTCGAAAGCGACTCCACAGCGTCGTCGGATCCTCGAGCTCGTTGCGACCAGCGCCAAGTTCTTCGGGAACGGCAAGAAGAGGACGCCGAACCCGTACGAAGCGCCAAGAGAAGCGCCGTCAATCGACCAACGCGCCAGGCCCACCGTCGATATGCACGCGCCAGGGGAACCAGGCGACTTGCCGTACGCGGTGGGTTGCCCTGCGCTCACTCGTGAGCTGCGGCAAGTCCGTGGCCCGACAAGAAAAACTTCAAACCAGACGTGCCGGAGAAGTACGACGGCAGGACACACCCATCGGAGTTCCTCAAGATCACGCCATCGCGGTGCAAGCTGCGGGGACGAGACGACAAGATCCTCGCCAACTACTTCCCCTTGGTGCTCAAGCCAAACGTCAGATCTTGGCTCATGCACTTGCCGGATGGCTCTATCTCTTCTTGGGCAGATTTGTGCCACCAGTTTGTTGGCTCCTTCACGGGCGGCCACAAGCCTCATGGCCAAGAGAGTGATCTCCACCTGCTTGCCCGTAAGGAGGGGAGTCTCAAGCAAATTTATCCGAGATTCAATCGAGTGCACTACAACATCCCAGACGCCCACCCTGCTGCAAAGGATCGTGCATTCCATCGTAATGTACGAAATCGCAGGATGAGGGAGGAGATGGCGATGTGCAAAGTGAAAGACGCCACGAGCTATACGCCCTGGCCGACAAGTGTGCACGCTACTGAAGAAGGAAGGAGACTCGTGAGAGAATGTGGGAGCAGAATCGATAGTGAAGGGATCGCCCGGCAAGGAATAGCCAAGCGGAACAACAGGAGGAAGAAAACCTAGAAGTACTAGTTGTCGAGCAGTCCGCAAGGACGGTGCCGCCAACCAAGCCAAGGCCGGTGGCCCGGCAAGGAGGTTGCTGCTGACACCGACCGCCAAGCTGTGGCGGGCGGCCGACAAGCCCGGCAGCTCCAACAAGCAAGATCAGAAAATCCACCGCACCAAGGGCCACGATCTCCAGAGCTGCAAGAAAGTCGAGCAGCTTGTTGAGCTACAGAAAGCTGAATACGAGCGGCGAGACAAGGAGAAAGCCCAAGAAGGTGCAGGTGTGGCAAGTAAGAAGAGACCCGGTCGGGGAGGACGCCGCGGCAAGGCCAAGCAGCGGCAAGGAGACAGACCTCCCCGTGGCCGCGACAAGGAAGAAGATGAAGATGAAGATGACGAGGACGATGAGGACGATGAGACTGATGAGCATGAGTTTCAAAAGGCAACAGAGGTCCTTTATGCCGATGGTGGTGCGTCATCGCATACCTCGCACCGCCAACTCAAGCAATGGATGCGTGAGGTCAATGCAGCGTAACCGTCCATAGAGTCACGCAAACCTCTCAAGTGGTCCAGCACGCCCATCATTTTTGACATTGAGGATCACCCGATCGCATCATCGCGGTCGGGTGTTTGCCGATGTTGGTCTCACCAACCATCCGCAACCTCAAGGTCACAAAGATGCTTGGTTGACGGCGGGCCGCCTGAATTTGATCTCCTCCGCAGTGCTCCGTAAACTTCAAATCCTCGAGAGCGGGCTCAAGAAACCGGTACTTTCCAAGGAATCAACCCAGAAGGAGCAAGCCCGGAGGGAAGATCACGTTGCGGTAACATTCGGCAGCGAACTCAACTTCAGAACCGAGAGGGTCACGCTTGACGCCGCCGATTTCCCATTGCCCTACAATGGCATACTTGGTCCGCCCAGCACTCGCCAAGTTCATGGCCGCCTCATTATGCATACAACCTACTCAAGATGCCCGCCCGATAAGCGTCATTTCTGTCCATGGCGACAAGAAAGACGCACTTATCTGCGCCGACAAGATTTACCGGGATGCAGCAGCCGCGACAGATAGCAAACCACTTACCGCTGAAGCTCCCGGGGCGAAGAAGAAGACCACTAGGTCCGGCAAGAGCACTGTTGCCCACTCCGGCAAGCGCACCTCTTCGGAGTGCTGCGCTACCATCGAGGACGCACCATCGAGCTCCACCGGCAAGTGCAACAAGACGATGGCAGCTCCGCCAAAGACCAAGAAGGTGTCCGCCAAGGAGGACGGCACTGGTGGTACCTTCACCATCAGTGCCACACTTGATCCTAAATAGGAAGGCGAGCTCGTTGCTTTCCTGCGGGCGAATGTCGATGTGTTTGCATGGCAACCATCTGACATCCCCGGCGTTCCCAGGAAAGTAATTGAGCATCACCTAGCTGTCTGTCCTCACGCGCGGCCCGTCAAGCAAAAAGTTAGTAAACAGGCAGTGGAGCGCCAAGAGTTCATAGCAGAAGAAATCAAGAAATTGGAAGCAGCAGGGCTTATCAGAGGAGTCCTCCACCCCACGTGGTTGGCCAATCCGGTAGTGGTGCGCAAGGCTAATGGGAAATGGAGGCTTTGTATTGACTTCACAGATGTTAATAAAGCTTGTCCCAAGGACCCATTTCCCTTGCCACGTATCGACCAGATTGTTGACTCCACGGCTGGATGCGATCTTCTTTCATTTCTTGATGCATATTCAGGATATCATCAGATCTTCATGGCAGAAGAGGATGAAGAGAAAACCGCATTCATCACACCATGTGGCACGTACTGCTTCATACAGATGCCTTTCGGTTTGAAGAATGCTGGTTCGACCTTTGCAAGGGTAGTCCATGATGCCTTTGGACCTCAGATACACAGAAATGTAGAAGCTTACATGGATGACATAGTGGTCAAGAGCAAAGACAGGACAACCTTGGTTCAAGATTTGGATGAGACGTTTGCAAACCTGCGCAAGATCAACCTCAAGCTCAACCCCGAGAAGTCCGTGTTTGGAGTCCCTTCCGGCAAGCTTCTCGGGTTCTTTGTATCTCAGCGGGGAATTGAAGCCAATCCCGACAAGATCAAGGCCATTGAGCAGATCGAAGCACCAAAGCGCGTCAAGGATGTCAGAAGGCTTGCCGGTTGCGTGGCTGCTCTCAGCAGGTTCATCTCTAAGTCTGCTGAACGCGCCCTTCCCTTTTTCAAGATTTTGAAAAAGGCAGGTCCAATGAAATGGACTCCCGAAGCGGAGGCTGCGCTGCAGGACTTGAAGAGATACCTGTCCTCCGCTCCAATACTTGTCGCACCTAAGCCACAAGAAAAGTTGCTGCTGTATATAGCGGCGACCAATCAAGTGGTTAGTGCTGCGTTAGTAGCGGAGAGGGAGGCAGATGATGAGCCGACAACCGAGGCAGGCGCGTCCAGCGACAAGCAAGATGCTTCGCCGTCAAGCTCTGGTCCCGACAAGGACGGACCAGCGCAGGGTTGCGACAAGATACGGAAGAAGATGGTGCAGCGCCCAGTCTACTTTGTCAGTTCCCTTTTGCAGGGGGCTAGATCGAGGTACTCTGGTGTGCAGAAGCTGCTTTTCGGCCTCCTCATGGCCTCGAGAAAGCTGCGCCATTACTTCCAAGCACATGAGATAACAGTTGTCACTCGCTTTCCGCTGAAGAGGATATTGCAAAATCCAGAAGCAACAGGCAGGATTGTTGAGTGGGTGCTGGAACTATCAAGCTTTGGTCTCAAGTTCGAAAGCACTTCAACTATCCAGAGCAGGGCATTGGCAGAATTCATAGCAGAGTGGACGCCAACGCAAGATGAAGAAATTCCAGAGACGAGCATCCCCGTCAAGGAGGCAAATAAAGAGTGGCTGATGTACTTTGATGGTGCCTTCTCGCTGCAAGGCGCCGGTGCCGGCGTGCTGCTTATCGCACCCACCGGAGAGCACCTCAAGTACATAGTCCAGATGCACTTTCCCAAGGAACAAGCAACAAATAATACTGCAGAGTATGAAGGCTTGCTTGCCGGTCTCAGGATTGCGGTGGACCTTGGGATTAAGAAGCTCATTGTCAGGGGAGACTCACAACTTGTCGTCCGCCAAGTAAATAAAGATTACCAGAGTCCGTTGATGGAAGCATACGTCGATGAAGTGAGGAAGCTGGAAGAGCACTTTGAAGGCCTGCAAATGGAACACGTTCCAAGAGCACAGAATGATATAGCTGATGGCCTCTCCAAATGTGCCGCACTTAAGTTACCTGTGGAACCAGGGATTTTTGTGCTCAAGCTGACTCAACCAACCGTGACACCATCAACAGGACAGAGCAAAAAGAGAAAATTGGTTTCCGGCGACTACTTTCCGGCAGAGCTCTCCGAAGCCGCCGCCAAGAAGGTCCCTAAAACCAGCGAAATATCACCGAGGAGCAGTCTGCTCCGACAAACCATGCAGTTTGTATCGTTGAAGCAAACGCTCCCGACAAGCTTAGCTCCGGCAAGCTTGACGGGGATCATCGAGCTCCGGCGGACCCGCAGGTCCTTGCCGTAGAAGCTGATGGCCCCGCAGTGATAGATGAGCCTTTAGTCCTCGTTGTCGAGCCACAGGCTCCAACGTGGGCACAGCAGATCGTCCATTTCCTTCAGACAGGTGAACTTCCCGAAGAGCAAGAAGAAGCGGAAAAAGTAGCCCGGCAGTCAAGTATGTACCAGTTTGTTGACAACATCTTGTACAGAAGAAGACTCAACGGAGTGAAATTGAAGTGTATTTGCCGGAAGAGATGGATGAAGCTGTTGGCGGAGATACACGGAGGCATATGTGGTCACCACATTGGCGCAAGAGCTCTTGCCGCAAAGCTTTCCGGCAAGGTTTCTTCCGCCGAAGCCCTCGGGATGCAACTGTTGCACAAGTAACGGTTGCGTGCAGTTCCATTCAAGACAGATACACCAGCCAGCTCAAGCTCTCCAGACGATCCCTTTATCCTGGCCCTTCTCGGTGCAGGGGTCGACATCCTCGGCCCCTTCCCCGAGCTGTCGGGGCTTTGAATACTTGTGCGTCGCAATCGACAAGTTCACAAAGTGGCGGAAGTGGAACCAGTGAGGAAGGTGACAACACGATCGGCCGTCAAGTTCTTGGTCAATTGTTTGCCGTTTTGGGATTCCTAACCGGATCATCACCGACAACGGCACACAGTTCACGAAGTCGCACCTTCATCGAAAGACGCCCAAGATCTTGGCACCAAGATCTGCTTTGCTTCCGTTGCTCATCCAAGGAGCAGCGGTCAAGCGAAGAGCAAACGCTGAAGTGCTGCGAGGACTCAAGACCAAAACTTTCGACAGGCTGCACAAGTCGGAAGGAACTGGATCGAGGAGCTGCCGGTGGTTCTTTGGTCGATCGAGCGACGCCAAATCGAGCCATCGGCGGACACCCTTTGCTCTAGTCTACGGAGCAGAGGCAGTTCTCCCCACGGAACTTCGTATATGGGTCACCTCGAGTGCTCACTTATGATGAGCTTGAGCAAGAGCAGCTGCGACAAGATGACGCTGCTCCTCGAGGAAGATCGTCTTCAGGCTGCTTGTCACGAGCTGCTCGTTACCAGCAAGCTTTGCGTCGCTACCATAGCCGCAGTTAATGCGAAGCTTCGAGGAAGGCGACCTTGTTCTTCGGCGCGTTCAATCCGCCAAGAATTCCAACAAGTTGACGCCGAAGTGGGAGGGCCCTTATCGGGTAAAACGAGTCACTAGGCCCGGCGCTGTCCTCCTTGAGACCGAAAAGGGCTTTCTGGTGAGCAATTCCTGGAACATAGAGCATCTTCGCAAGTTTTACCCATGAGGCGCGGTTGCCGGAACCCGTTCCGGCAACCACCCTTTTTGTACAACTCTTGCCGCTGTTGCATGTAATCCTTTGTACAAAGCCGGGCGCAGACCCCGTGCATCAGTAAAGCCTATGGTTGCGCACATTTTTGTTAATACATGCTTTCATAATCATGTATGCATGTGTTTACTAACATCTTGTGCAGCACCCGCACCCGGTAAGCGATAATGAGCCATTAGGCTCCACAACTTTCTTTTTCTTTTCTTTCTTCTCAAACAAGAAGAAGGTTCATCCACCCACAAGTTAACCGGGGGGAGAGGAGGAGATAATGGTGTGGGCGTCGCTCGAGGAACCGTCGCCTTGCCGGAAAATGGACAACAGAAAAGCTAAGTTGCTAAGTTTAAACGACCAGTTTTAAATTTTCAAGTTATCTTCCTCGAACGATAGTACTTTGTATGGAAAACCTGTGCGCGGAGGAACCAAATCGTGACTCGCGCCCTTACTTTGTTTCGAGTCCGCTCAACAATTTAAGTGAGCTGCGACTAGTCCATGACGAGGTTGCTTGTCGGTAGCGATCCCGCCAAAGAGCTGCTGAAGTTCCGCTTTTCGGCGCTCGCGGCAAGGGTGCTGCACCGCAAGTTTCCAAAGCGTGGGTAAAACATACAAGGAAGAAATCGAGTAAAGGAAATAACATTGCATTCGATTGCCTAAGATAGTGTATATTACATGATAACTTGTCGCAGATCTAATAGCTTTTTCGCCTAAACATGATCTACAGTGACAAGGGAAAGATAGACTTGGCGGCCTAGTCCACGCGGTCGCCCTCGAGCCTCTTGACTCCGCTCACCCTGTCCACAATGGGTGCGACAAGGGTCTTGAGCGCTTCAACATCGGCGGATGGAGGCAGGGACTTGAAGGCCTTGGAGAAGTCGACGCCTAGGTTGCGGAAGGCCACCTTCATCAACACCTTCTGGAGAGCCTCGGCACAGACTTGGCGTGATTCCTCCGCCAATTGCTTCGGAACCTCATCCCGGAGCCGCCGGATACCCGCCAACACGCCTTTGAAGAATAGGCTGAGCTTGACGCTGGGTTGGAGGTTCTCGTCGGTGGAATATCCAAGATCTGTCATCCCCAACTCTATCAGCTCATTGTGGATGTCGGCGGCGGTGTCCAAAAGACCTTCTGTCCAATGCATTATGCTGTCCCGAAGATTATTCTGGGCGGTCACGCCATTCGACAGCAACTCCTCGGTGGCCTTGATTTTCTCCAGCAAGCCTGTCTCCCGCTCCCTGACGCCGTTCAACGTCTCCGTCAAGGTGGTCAATTTCAGCTCCAGATCCGCCTTGACGTCCTTGGCGGCATCGATCTCCTTGGTCTTTTCAGCCAAACGACCCTGCAGCTCGCCGAGGGTATAAGCGTCCTTCTCACGCTCGCGCTTCAACCCGGTGACCTCCTCGGCACTCTTCTGGAGGGTGGACTCCAGCTGAGCCACCCTCGTCTCCAGTTCCCCTTTGGCGGCCTCAAGGCAGCGGCAGCATCCTTTGCCTCCCGGCGGCCCGCCCGATCGTTTGCTTCAAGCAGCGAGATCTTCCTCAAAGCTGTCGAGGTTGATCTTCCGCTCGCGCCATTCACCTTCTCTAGCGGAGAGCTTCTCACCGCAAGCCTCTGCTGCTCCTCAACCTCGCCTTTCTCCAAGATAAAGGCCGTGCGCTCTCGAAGAAGCTGCTCCGAGCCTCTGCTATGTCCGGAGAGTCTCTTTGTTGGCGCGTTGGAGCTCTTCCGACGCTTTCTCCAAGTCAGCTCCGCCCTCGCGACAAGCGCCTCCACAGACTCCAGTTTGGCTTGTCGGGCGCGGTAGCGACAAAGACCTCCTTAGCAGCTGCTCCTCCTCGGGTTCACCATCGCTGCTTCTCGGGGCATCAACCAGCGATAGCCCGGCGGAGGCAAGCAGCTCCGCATCGAAGGTCTCCCCTTCGGCTGGCGCCCTGGAGCTTGATGCCCATGGGAGCTTGATGAAGACACCCTCACCAGCTTTCAGGTAGGCGCCAGGCTAGGGCTCCTCGGAGTCTGGTGCGGCATCGGTGGCGGGGGGATCGGCGGTCGGCGCAGCGCCTGGCGCTCCTGCGGCCTCCGGGCCATCAGTGCGATCGCCGGGTTCCTCCCCAGCCTCTGCACCAGCGGCCTCGGCAGCCTCCTCGCCGGCGGGCTTGTCAGCACCAGCTTCCTCCTCCTCCATGTTGGCGGCGTCGACACTGTCGCCGCCGGCGTCTTCCTCGTCGGCAGCCTCGGTTTCCATCGGATCTCCGACAGATGGATCTGATGGTTAGAAGGAGGAAACACAAATCAAACAGATATTCGAAAGAGGGAAACGGAAGAGCAGAACCCAAGGAAAACTATCAAGACAAGAAGGTTACCTGCAGTGGGGCCTGTGGCCGCGGCCTCCACCACCGGAGGGTCGTTGGCGCCAGTCCTTGTCGGGGAAACTCCCCTTGTCGGAGAAGCCTCCCTTGCCGGAGAGTGCTCCCTTGGCGGAGAATTCTCCCTTGGTGGCGTAGTTGAAGCAAGCAGAATCTCGGGAGCGGCCTCCGGGGCCTCCTGATGAGGCTGGACCTCGGGGGTAGCCTCCGGAGCTCCATGATGTGGCTGCTCTGCTCCTACAAAATCCAACAAACCAGATATAAGTAACGGAAAAGCACCCAAGCCCGCCTAACCACGGGAAGCATACCAGATACTTACGCTGGGGGCTGTGCTGGGGGCTGCTCTGTTGAAGGGTTGCCGGGTCCGCCAAGGGAGTCCCGGACGTGCCCCCTGTTGCTACAGGGGAGTCATCTGAGACGACGACCACCGGCGTCTTGGCCCTCTTCGGCGCCCTCTGAGCTGACGCCCTGAAGAAGAAAGTTCAGAGTGGAACCAGTCAGATATAAGATAAAGCAATAAATTGGAAGACTACAAATAGCAGCGGCAAGATCTTACTCTTCCTCTTCTTCCTCGGAGCTGAGAGCGGAAAGATCAAACTCTGCTCCAGCGCGACGGATTGGGGGAGAAGACTCCCTCTGGCGCTTAGCGGGTGCAGGGGCCACGACTCCAGAAGGCCCTGAGCCCGTCGCCGTGGCGAAATGAGGCGCTCCCGCGGCAACAGTGCTTGCCGCGGTGGAGCGCGTCGGGCGACGAGGTGGCTGTTGGACCGTATGCTCCCCCACCATTTCTCCGGTCCTCCGGAGACGTCTCCTTGGCGGGGCGGCGAGCTCCTCCTGCGGCAAGCTACTTGACGGCGGAGGAGAGGCGTCCCCAGCAGGCTCACTTGGGTCGTTGTCGGGCTCGATCTGCTCCTCCTCACCGATGAACTCTTCCCGGTCGGCAAGGCTTGCCGCCTCGGCCCTCTCTGCTTCCTTGACTGTGAACCCAAATGCACCGGCAGCAGCGGCCTCTGCAGCCTCCTCCACCCTTGTGGCGATGCGCGCCATCTCCTGAGCAGTGGTGTCGTGGGTGAGCCGTCTCTTCTCGTCGGCGCGGACCGGCACTTCAGACAAGTCGTCGAAGAACTGCTGCACTATGTCATCGGCGGGTTCCTGCCAAGTTGGAACGATCCCATGGGAATCGCTGGCGGCATTCATCGCGGATGCGATCAAGCGACGAGTTGTTGCACAAGGTACAACTCCCTCGGCAACATGCACCATCCAGGGTTATCCGCTTGAGCTTGAACAGCTCCCGCAGCATGCCGTCAAGCTCCGTGGTGGTGAAGTTCAATTTAGGCCTGGGCGCAGCCTCATGATATCCGCCGCGTTACGGAATTCCCAAGCAGGTCTCCCTTTCTCCTGCAAGGGTGTAATGCGGCGGCGAAGAAGTCGCGCTAACTGCCCCTACGGTAAGCCCTGCTTGCGGGCGTAGAATCTCGTCGTGGCAATCTTCAACTTGTCGTCCTCCGTGCCAAGTTGCTCCAATCGTTACCCGCGAACTATGGGGGTCTTCTTGCAGGCAGTAAAAGGCTGTGGCTCCTCCTCTAAGATCCAGCACCAGTCAGCCTCCACTCCTCCCACTTGCTGCGCAACTCTCCATCAAGGCGCTTCCTTCTTGCCGATCCTAGAGGTCCATGCAATTCCTCCGACAGCGGCTCTCCTCTCTCTCGCTGGGTGAGAAGTAATGGCGGAAGAGGCGACGTTTGGGTGGACCCGACAAAGTTCTCGCAGAGATGTGCGAAAACGGCCAAGGTGAGGACGGCGTTGGGGGTGAAGTCAAGAAGGCGGAGGCCATAGGTGTTCATGACATCACAGAAAAACTCAGAAAAGGGCGGGCAGAGCCCGCACCAGAAGAAAATCGCGAAGAAAGGGTACCCGATGGAGACCTTGGCAGACGTGGCGGCGGAGATGACCCTCGTGCGCGGATGCGCCCGGGTCACCGTCGACCAGAAAAGGTAATACATCTCCCGCAGCTCCTTCCTGTCGAGCAGGGGATCGAAGAGGGCCCGCTCTTTCCGCAGCACCGCGAGACGCTGCGCCTCGGCAGATTTCACGCCTTTTCCCTTATCGGCCTTCGGAGCCATAGGGAGTCGAGGTGGAGGAAGCCGACGGCGTTGGTGGCACCGGTGGCAATGGAGGGGGGCGGAACGTCGCTCTCTTTGCGCTCGAGAAGGAAAGGGGAAAGCGATGGGGGTTTTCCAATGTGACAGCGAGGGCAAGTGGGCGTCCTGCCCCGGTTCCTCCGCTTATAAAGAGGAGGGGACGGGCGTTCCGATTTTTCCCATTAAAGAAAGCCCCACGATCTCCCCCACGACGCCACGTCCGACGCGTGCCGTTCGTGGGAGACGTGGTGGGTCCAAGGCAAGTAACGGCGTAATCAAGACCACGCGCGCCCGTGCACTGTTTTGGGCCTGGCCCAACAGAGCTTGGCGCCGTGTGTGGCCCAGGCCCGGGGGCTCCTGTCGGTGTACTAGAGTAGGGGTACCCTAGTACCCCGAACTCGTGCACGGACAGTTGCAGCGCCCCACGGCAGGGCTGGCTTGATGGCCACCAAGATCCTCAGCGGCTCCTTTGGAGCCATTCAAGAACAAAGTAGTCAAGACCCCGGCAAGAGGAGCTTGCCGGGAAGGCCACTCAGGGCGCAAAGGAAACGAGGCCCCGGCAAGAGGAGCTTGCCGGGAAGGCTTGGCGGGCGCTGAACCCCCAAGCGCGACAAGGTTCCTGCCGCGGCAAGGCGCTTGCCGGGGCAGGCGACCTCTCTTCATCTCCGCTCCAGCTCACCCGCCAACGTGTCACCACGGGGCTCCCCCAAGTACGCGTGTCGATGGGCTGTACAGCCAGCCGGGAGTAGCGACAAAGAGCGCTGACAAGCCACCATCGTGGCGGACGGAGGCGCACTTAACGGTCCCTGTTACACTGTTCGGGCGACTGAGACGGGCATTGATGACTCTTGTCCCTTGCCGTCAGAGTTAGGTATAGATTCCTGTACACTGTACAAAGCGGTGTACCTACCTATGTTTTTACCATTGTAACCTTGTCTACTTGCCACATGTGGTAACCCCTTGTGCCTATAAAAGGAGGCCCGAGGGCAGCGTGAGGGGTTCCGAGGTTGGCTGGTTTCGGTCCAGCTCCACTTAGTTCATCACATTCGTGCTAGGTTTTGTAGCCCGCATTGCTCCCTAGCAAGAAAAGAAGAGAATCCACAAAGCAGCAGTAGGAGTATTATCTCTCCGGAGAGCTCCGAAGCTGGGTAAAAACCCTATCGTGCGCATCGCCTTGACCCGCTCTTTGTGCAATCTCCGCCCCCTCCGAACCACAAAGGGGCCCAGGTCCCGTAGGTGCTCGTGGGGCACGATCAGTTCTTCCCCCCGACAAAAACTGTGTAGAAGTTTTATAAATCTATGTTCTAAGTACATTTAAAAATATAGTAAATAATCATAATTGCTAAAATAAATATATTTACAAAATAAAATTTAATAAACTCTGCAAGTGTGCATCAGAGGTCCGCTGATTTAAAAAGTGGAGGCATGTTGTATAAGTTTCATATTTAAGATACTTAAATAATAATTGAGCAATAATGAAAGAACACTTAATTAATTATAAAAATGTAATTTAGTAGTTGCCAAATAAATATCGCTCAAAATGTATTTAGAAAAATAAAATTGCTAAGCATTGCAAGTGCATCAGAGCTCCGCTGATTTTAGAAGTGAGGGTATGCAATTTAAATTTCATATTTTAGATATTTATGGAATAATCACACAATGATGCATTAACACTTAACTAACTAAAAATGTAAATTAATAGTAGCCAAAGAAAAAAAATTGTCATTACTTTTCCCAACGACTCTATTGGGATGTCAAAACGATCAATTTTTTAAATACGTAGAAACCAACTTCCAAAATTTAATAGGTCTGCATCCGATAATTTAGCTGAACTCTTAAACATGTGAAGTGTAAGCTTCGAAAAATTTATAGAGATCTTAAAAATATTAAAGAAAACTTCTAAATTCTAATCTTGAAATTGAGAAAAATAAATAAAAGGATGACTTTTAGAACGTTACGGTCCAAGTGAAAGAAAAAGATCGAACCAGAAAACCAGAAAATATAGAGAATTATTGGAAGGATAAACAAGGATTTCACAACTTTCAAATCAAACATGAAAAGTTACAAGGATAAGCTTGAACCAAGCCGTGGCCCATAGCTACGCATGTAGCTCACCGGCATGTTGACGTGATAGCTGCTTGATTGGTGGGGGTAGCAGTTAGTTAGATAGGTTTATATGTGTGTATGCACGTGTGTGACACTAAGATGGAAGGAGAAAGAGATGCTTCAAAGTGATCACATAAACTAACTCATGAAGAATGGTTTTAGTTCACCTTTGATTTTCATCGTCCAAAGCAAGTAGACAGCGTTTTTGAGTATATTTATAGTGGGAAGTAGGGAAATATAATATGGTGTACGCTATGAAAATAAGTAGCAAAATATGCTCTACTTCTGTTTCTACAATATTTAATAAAAACAATATTTATATAAACTTTCCATGTATAATATTATCTTTTTCAAAACCTGCTAGCCCGTGCAGGAGTACGGGTTGATGACTAGTTACTAGCTAAAGTAAATACCATTATACTTATATCCCGATGCAAAAGGTTGAGTACATGTCCGAAGAGTAGAGTCGCACACACGCACTCTGTCTCTCAGAATCTCTCTCACACACACACCAGTTACGTGACGCCCTCTTAAGCAGACACATATGTTAGAATTTGTGCACCCGCGGGTACACGTGATGCTGCGCATTTATTTAAGCCGGAAGGCGAACCCAAACAGTAGATGCATTCATTCCCCTCCCGCCGCCTCTTCTCTGGTCGCCGTTGCCCGTTAGCCATGGCCCGGCTGGAGGTAACAACATACCCCATACTCCCACTGGAGCGGCGCTTTAAAATGGAAATTTTAGTGGTTATGCATGCATCTTTTTGTGCTAGCACTCCTATATAAGGGTTGACTGGTCGCTTCCCACGGACGTGCGCGGGCAGTGGAAGAGGAAGGAGAAGGGAAGCGGGATGTGGAGTAACGTTTTTTACCACAATTTCTTAGGAAACTGAGTGCAATAATTGAGTAGTTTTGCAAACTACCAGTACTACACCTGAAACGGTTCAAAACCTATACTCCCTTGCCAGCGCGCGCTTCCCGTGTGAAACGGTCAGCGTCGTCCTGGAGCGTCAGTGCCGCATTAATGCCCGGCCAGAGCGGAGGCGACCTCTCCCTGGCGTCGCCTTTGAAGTGGCGCGATGGCCGAGAGAGCGCCGCTTCCCGGTGCACGCGACTGCTCCGCGTTGAGACTGTCCATAGGCCCTGTTTGGATCCATGGGTTAGAGTTAGTTTGAGCTAGTTGGGGCTCAAATAGCCCTAAAGTATCCAAGCATGAGGGTTTAAATTGGAGCAAGTTGCACCGAACCCACCAAAAAAAACTATCCCACCCAAGAGGTGCTAACTGGAGATAGTTCTCATTGGGACCACTGAAAAATCACTTTTCTCTCTCCATCAAGTGCATTTATTGTCAATCTAACCCTGTCACCCAAACATCTCTTTGGCTACAGTTAGTTCAGGGTTAGTCATGAGTTAGTCTAACCTCTAGCTAAGTTAGAGTATCAAGCAGGAGCAGTATAGGACATGCAAGTTGCTCAAAGCATACAGTCAATTTCGTACGTGAAAGGATTTTTTTCTTTTTGAAAACGGAACGTGAAAGGAAATTTTTTTAGAATACTCTTGGCATGTCGCTAACATGTGATGAGTTAACCGACCTCATTAGATGGCAAAAACGCCAGCCCGCCGCACTTTGATAGAGACGAGGAGGGAGAAGCGATATAGGCTGCTGGATTACTAGAGATAGGTGTCACACGGAAGCCAAGAAATATGGTGATAGCGTGGGTTAGCCATGTACTAGTATAATGTAACTACATTGGGCTGCCGTGTTTCGTACTCTTCCAGTCCACTATGAAGATGATTGATTGATTTTATATCGCTGAATAATATTAAATATTATGAGTGCAGATGCTCCACCACGAGGTTCCTTGCTCATTCTCGGTCGTCGGGAATCTATGTTCTTGCACTCTATATTTTTATGTGAGCTTTGTTCATCCTTTTGCCAACACGCGAGACATCTAGCATCAAGGTGCACGTGTTATGCAAGGATCGTTCCATCTATATGAAGAACACGTGGACTGGAACTACGAGACGGACATGTACCCGTGGAGTGGACGATTTAACCTGAGTAATGTAGCGCAGTAAGTGAAGTAGAAATGCACAAATGGTATGAACATGCGTGGCATATAAGGTGTGTTTGGTTGCGTTCTCGTCTCAGCATAGTTGTTCCCTCTTCATGCATGCTCAACTCAACACCCCTCTTCATGCATGCTCTCTTCATGCATGCTTCTAGTGTATTTGTGCTAAACTAGTGTGGACGCATGCACCCTCCATACACTCTACCAAACACCCAAAAGTAGGTCGACAAGGGAACTCTTGGGCGGCATTTGTCTCTTATTACGTACTACCACTAAATGTTGTACGTGCAATGCACGGTGATGTTATGGAGTACGTGCCTAAGTACTCTACTACTACTATATTAGTTGGAGGCACATATTAAATTTTATATTTGTTTACGTGAATGCCCCGAAACCTTCCAACTAGACGTGTCTTTCTCTCCAGGTCGCACTTTGTATCATTCATACCACTAAGTACTACTACGTGTGGTCTCCGACCCAGAAGTGGAAGAAGTGGAGACGCTCTACCATGCTGTTTTTTTTACGCTCGGCTCTACCACGCTATTCATGTCCCACTCCTTTCGCTGACGTGTGGGACATCCAACACGTGCTGTGTTTGGCACCCTTCGTCGTAAGAGTTGAAACGCTAGCATTCATCAGAAATAAAAAATAATTATAAATCAGCAGTGATACTATTTTTTTAGAACCAATCAGCAGTGATACTATACCACACGGCTTCCTTGCTCCTCGATATCGGAAAGAATACTTCCTTTCGCCAACATGTGGGACGTCGACCATCCTGGTCCACTTGCCATGCACACAGAACTCCAAGGGAGAGTCGCCCAGGTCATCGCGCCGCAGTAACAATGACTAATGAGCTGTCAAATCACAGGCCCACCTCCCACTTTGAAGTTGCTCGGACGAAGGAACCATCATGACTTTGTTGAGTTCCGCTTCTTCAAGAAAACTACTGTACCAGCAGTACTGCTAGCTATCGTAGTTACTCCAACATAGGCCTCCTTTCGTTCATAGGATAGGAATTATGAATATGAAAATCATTGGAAGTGAGATGACATGCATCTCAATTCCTATAGAGAAAGAGATGCCATTTGATGCATAGGATAGGAATTTTTCCATTTAGTCTAGGCTAATGTACTGGTAATTTGCTCTAAAAACTACAGTAGTAACTAGTAGTACTGGTACATGCTCGTACTCAGACACATACACACACACACACACACACTAACTACTAGTACTACTACTTCTCACATGCTGGACATACGCCGTCGTTCTCCTTCCCAGCTTTGTCGGCGACGCCCCACCGTGCTTGGATCTCCGCCGACCCATCCACAGCAGCGTGTGCGTCCTTTTCTTTCTTGCGGTGGCGGGCCTCTCTTTTCTTGAGTGCTTTCTGACTTTTCTGCTCCCTCTGTGCGGCTTTGGCCGCCTCTTGCACTACCACCCATTCGGCCTTGGCATCTTCAAATTCCTCCCACATAGTTGTGAGGTCGCGAGCGGCGATGAACTCGGCACGGCGGGATGCCATCGCTTCCCTACAATTTTGTGTGCGGTCGTGGGCGGCGAGGAACTCGGCGCGGCGGGATGCCATCGTTGCCTTACCAGTTAGTGTGCGGCGCGGTGGCATGAACGACGCTTGGTGAGAGCTCTGGGGTGGCGTGACCGGATAACCGTATAGTGCATTGGTTTGTCGAGAGCTCAAGGACAGAATGTCAGGACCCCGATTCCAAGTCACATCGACCTAGCTGGTAACACCTCATATCACTTTGTAAAGCATTTGTCGTACACGAGTCCACTAATCACCATCACAATACTCCATCATGGATCCTCTCACGTCATCCCACGAGAGGGCCATCCACGATACTCACACTTATCTTGAGGCTTTTAGTAGTATCCATTTACTTGTCTATGAACTGATATAGTTAACCCAGAAGTTCTTCTCCGTGGACACGGCTATTCGAATAGATCATAGTTAACCCTGCAGGGGTGTACTTCTTCACACACGCTCTCACCACTTATCGCCGTTTACACGACATGTACTCGGCAACCTTCAAGCGGAAGCCCAACGTGGGTGTCGGCCACAGCCTACCTAAACACTCAAGTCCCTAGTCCAGGTTTATCGCCTATTCGGGTTCCATCCACAGGGAGTCCGGCCGAGGTTTCCCATACAGCCCCGAACGATGTGTGCAGGGTTCCCGAGATACCAAACGGGCACTCGGTACACACCGGCCACGTGCCTACCGCAACACAACCCACCCCTAAGGTCAGCGTTATGCGTCGGCCCCAAAGATGCTACAAACACCAGAAACTACTTGCAACTCCCGGACTAAGAACAAGGGTGGTTAAGAAGCCGAGAGGGTCCATTGGTTTCGGGCCCAATGCGTGATAGTAGCTAATTCATGGATCACAAACACAGATCTCAGTTCTTAGGATCGGCTTCAATGAAACAACCCACCATGTACTCCTACATGGCCTCTCATCGATACCTTTACCAAATCGTGTTCAACACTTTCACTCTCGAACCATCACAACCTTTCACTCCAGTTCATCATCCCGATGAGCCAGACCTGACACAACTCTAAGCATAGCAAGCATAGCATGGTAGGAATCACAAACATGGCTCAATCAACTCCTACACATACTAGTGGGTTTCATCTAGTTACTGTGGCAATGACAGGTCATGGAAAGGAAGTGGGTTCAACTACCGCAGCACACAACAGTTTGAATCGCGTTGTCTTAATGCAGTAAACGAGAGCAGAAGCGAGAACATGGGTTTGTATCGGAATGATCAATGAGTTGCTTGCCTGATGGAACTGGGGTAGAGTACTGCCCTTCAGATGGGTAGTCGAGGTTATCCTCGGGGGCAGAACCTATCATGAAAGCACACCGAAAGTAAACACACATGACAATATGCAACAATATGATGCATGCTATGACATGGCAATATGGATGTGTGTTGGCCTAATGCAAGCTGAAATAACAGGGGATGAACTCATTTGAATCAAGGTTTCAAATGATAGCTCATTTGAGTTAGTCCTAAAGGTGCATTATCTTATTCTGGTTAAACAGCATAGTTAACTTGCTTTAACATGCATGAAACCTGTACCAATGGATAGAGTGGATTTTTCTGATAATTTTTCATATATAAAACTTTGCATTTGGAGTTATAGATTAAAAGTTATAAGCATTTGAAATTTGAGTTATATTCTGGAATTTACTATATCAGAATAAATCCAGAAATTGAATTAATGCGTCAGCATGAGTCAGCATGACGTCAGAGTCAACAGGGACGTCCAGGTCAAACCTGGCAGTGGGTCCCGCATGTCAGGGTAATTAACTTAACTAAAAATTAATTAAAACTAACCTATTTAGTTAGCAGGGCTGGGCCCCATCTGTCAGTGACCTGTCGGGGTCAACGAGGGCCCACAGTGGTCAACGTCCACGTCGGCTGCACCGGCGACTAGCCGCCGGCAAGCCCGACGCGGCGGAGGGAGTGTTTTGATTTATCCGCGACCAAACGAGTCGCGAAGGTAGCTACGGTAGCTAGGAGCAACCCGCGTCTCGGTGGAGTTGGTTGGGGTCGGGGTGGCGGAGTTGGCGCCATGACACGAGCTAGGCGGCCGCCGGGGTTCGGCCAACGACGGGCTTGGGGTTAGAGGGCTCGGTGAGGTGCGGGAAGTACATGGGTAGACCCCTTGGGGTGCGGTGAGTGCAACGGACACCATGGGGTGGCCGGAGAGTGACCGGGAGCACGTCGGCGACGAGCTCCACGGCGGCGGGTGCGGGTGAACGTGGCTCGGTTGCTACGTTGCTCGAGGGCGCGAGAGAGAGGGAAGGGGAGTTAGGTGGGCTCACGGGCGTCGCGTAGAAGCTCTCGTCGAGGTCGGGGATGAACCGGAGCGACGGCGGCGACGAAAGGGATCTCCGGCGACGGCGAGCTCGGTCGAGGTCGGTGGGATGAACTCGGGGCACTAGAGCGAAGGGACTCGGCTGGCTAGGGGTAGTGGAGTCTGGCGGGGCTCCTGGACATGGTGCGGAGGAGCACGGACGGCGGGAGCACGACTCACGCGGGCAGTCTGGGCGGCGTCGTCGGCCAAGGCGGGGGAGCTCGAGGGAGAGGAACCGGGGCGGAGAGGGAGTATCCAGGGGGTTCGGGGGAGAGAGGGAGGTCGGTCCTCAGCGGCAGCTGGCGAGAGGAGCGGCGAGGCGGCGACCAGGTGCGTGGCACCCATGCGGTGCCATCTCGAGAGACTGGCTGCCTGCTGGCCGAGCCAAGCAGCTGTTGGCCTTGGCTGCTTGGCTGGGCCGGCAGGTGGGCCGGGTAGGTGCGTCAGGTAAGTTTTTCTGTTTTTTTAAAAACTTTTCTAATTTCCTGCAACTTTGTGGGGTTTTCTAAAATACCAAAACAGTTTGAAAAATCACCAAAATGATCCTGGTCCCTTGTTGGAATATTTCCAACATGAAACATTTTGGTTTGGCAATTTTTGAACATTTAAAATATTTTGTATAATTTAAAATGCTCAAGTTCAAAAACTTGTGAATTAATCCAAGGACCTTTGGTTGACCTAGAAAATGATACACCTCCTTTGACATAGGTTCTGAACCAAAGCAAAGATGATGAGCATTTTGAAGGGCATTTCAGGTTCATTGAAATAATTTTAGTAAACCCTAGTTGAATTAAGGGGGGTGTTCGGGGTTTCTGCCTTCCCATTTCAAATTCAAATGAAATTTAAACATGATGCACACCCTAATGCATGGTCTAACTGGGATGTGACAACTCACCCCACTCAAAAGAATCTCGTCCGAGATTTAGGATCTGTTTGAAAAAGGTGGGTACTCAAGTCAAGTCGATCCTCCCTTTCCCAAGTTGCTTCTTGCTCGGAATGGTTTGACCATTGAACCTTTAGAAACTTGATATTCTGACGTCGAGTGGTACGCTCGGCTTGATCGAGGATACGAACGGGATATTCTCGATAGGTGAGGTTATCTTGGAGATCAAGCGTTTCGTGGTCCACTCCACGGATAGGATCCGAGAAGCAACGCCTGAGTTGGGAAACGTGGAAGACATCATGGACTCTGGAAAGATGCGGAGGTAGTTCCAATTGGTAGGCAACTTCTCCTCGTTTGGCAAGAATGCGAAAGGGTCCAATGTAACGAGGAGCCAACTTGCCTTTGATACCGAATCGATGGGTTCCCTTCAAAGGAGTAACCCGAAGGTAAGCCTTCTCGCCAATTTCATAAGTCATTGGCTTATGCTTGCGGTCATATTGGCTCTTTTGACGAGATTGGGCTGTTTTCAATTTCTCACGAATAACGCGAACCTGCTCTTCTGCTTCCTGAATCATATCCGGGCCAAAGAGTTGTCTCTCCCCGGTTTCTGACCAGTTAAGAGGCGTTCGACATTTCCGTCCATAAAGAACTTCGAAAGGGGCTTTGCCCAGGCTGGCTTGATAACTATTGTTATAAGCGAACTCGGCGAATGGAAGGCATTTCTCCCAATTCATGCCGAAAGAGATGACAGAAGCTCGAAGCATATCCTCTAGGATTTGATTGACTCGTTCTACTTGACCACTTGATTGAGGATGGAAAGCGGTGCTAAAGGAGAGACGAGTTCCCATAGCGTTTTGGAAACTTTCCCAAAATCGAGAGGTGAAGAGACTTCCACGGTCTGAGTTAATCTCTAATGGAACACCAAGAAGAGACACTATTCGAGAGATGTACAAATCAGCTAGCTGGCTAGCGGTTATACTCTCACGAACGGGTAGGAAGTGGGCTACTTTGGAAAGACGATCGACGACAATGAAGATAGCATTATTCCCTCTCTTGGTCCTGGGAAACCCGATAATGAAATCCATACCGATTTTATCCCATTTCCATTCAGGAATTTCCAAAGGTTGAAGGGTACCAGCAGGCCGTTGATGCTCTGCTTTAACTCGACGACAGACGTCGCAATTAGCAATGTATTGAGCGATTTCTCTCTTCTTTCTAGTCCACCAAAACCTCTGGCGTAGGTCTTGATACATTTTTGTACTACCAGGATGAATGGTGAGAGGAGAGTCATGAGCTTCCTTAAGGATCCATCGCCTCAGGTTGCGCACCTTGGGAACCACTAGACGGTCTCCAAAGAACACGACACCTTGTTCATTAATGGAGAAACAATCTGCGACTCCTTTCTTGATGTTTCTCCTGATACGGGAGATTCCCGGATCTACCTTCTGTGCTTTGATGATCTGATCCGTAAGGGTAGGTTTCGCCACCAGGGTAGAAAGGAATCCTCGAGGAACAATGTGAAGATTAAGCTTACGAAATTCCTCGTGGAGAAATGGTTGACTTTGTTGTAACATCAGGTTGTTACAATAAGATTTTCGACTTAGGGCGTCGGCCATGACATTGGCTTTGCCTGGGGTGTAAGATATTCCTAAGTAGAAATCTGTAATCAACTCGACCCAACGTCTTTGCCTGAGATTCAAATCCGGTTGGGTGAAGATATATTTCATACTTTGGTGATCAGTGTAGATTTCGCAACGATTACCCAGAAGGTAATGTCGCCAGGTTTTGAGTGCATGAACCACTGCTGCAAGCTCTAGATCGTGTGTGGGGTAGTTATCCTCATGTGGATGCAACTGTCGAGAAGCATAGGCAATCACATGACGATCTTGCATAAGTATGCAACCTAGTCCTTGTCGCGAGGCGTCGCAATAGATAATAAAGTCCTTAGAGAAATCTGGTGGAACAAGTACGGGAGCAGATGTCAGGCGTCTTTTCAGTTCCTGAAAGCTGAACTCGCACTGTGGCGTCCATTCGAACTTTTTATCTTTCTTGAGGAGTTCCGTTAGAGGTTTAGCAACTTTAGAGAAATTCTCGACGAAGCGGCGGCAATAGCTCGCTAAACCGAGGAAACTCCGAACTTGCTTGACCGATTCAGGTGGAGTCCAATCGAGGACAGCTTGAACTCTCTCGGGATTGACAGCAATGCCCTTACCAGAAATTACATGTCCTAGATAGGTCACTTCTGGTAACCAAAATTCACACTTAGAGAATTTGGCATAAAGGCGGTGCTCTCGAAGTTTCATCAATACTAGCCTTAGATGTTCGGCATGTTCTTCCTCATTCTTGGAGTAGATGAGTATATCGTCGAGGTATACCACGACGAATTTATCCAAATACTCCATGAAGATTGAGTTCATTAACCGAGAGAAGGTGGCTGGAGCATTGGTTATTCCGAAGGACATGACGGTGTACTCGTATTGGCCATAACGAGTGACAAAGGCCGTTTTGGGAATGTCCCCGTTCTTGATTTTGATTTGATGGTAGCCCAATCTCAAATCCATCTTGGAAAAGACTGAGGATCCAGCGAGATGATCATACAGATCGTTGATCCTGGGGAGCGGATACTTGTTCTTGATAGTGACCAAATTGACAGGTCGGTAATCTACAACCATCCGATCCGTACCATCCTTCTTCTTGACGAAGAGGACGGGGCAAGCCCATGGAGATGAACTAGGACGGATGAAACCTTTCTGCAAGGACTCATCGAGTTGTTTCTTAAGTTCAGCTAGTTCTAGGGGTGCCATCTTATATGGTCTTCTAGAGATTGGGACGGTTCCGGGAACAAGATCTATCACGAACTCGACATCCCTGTCAGGTGGAGTACCTGGCAGTTCCTCCGGAAAGACATCCGGGAAATCACGGACTACCGGAATATCTTCGAGGTCTGGAAGGGGGTTGGCATTTAAGGAGTAAAGCTGGCGCTTAGACACTCGGGTTAAAACATTCACTGTCTTGCCCGAAGGATGGGTAAGTTGAACAGTTCTAGTAGAGCAATCAATCTTAGCATAATGGGCTGACATCCAGTCCATACCCAAGATGATGTTTATGTCCGAGGACTTAAGAGCTATTAGAGATGCAAGAAAGACTAATCATCGACAAGAATTTCATTCCCATGACTTATTCTAGAGGTTTGCCATCTAGAGCCGTGGAGTTTGAATTTCCATGGAGGTATGCATGTCACGAATGTGGTGTTGTGCAATCGAGCATAGCTCTCGAAATAAATGAATGAGATGCTCCAAAGATCAAAAGAACGGTTGCGGATGGCAATTAACAAGAAGCGTACCGAGGACGACGTTGGGATCCTCATAGGTTTCTTCAGCAGAAACATAATTGACATGGCCACGAGTGGTGGCAACTGGTTTAGCATAGGGCACCTTTCCTGCTGGCTTGCCGCGGCCAACAGACTTTCCAACTTGATTGGGGTTGTTCTGGGGACACTCTCGGATATAGTGGCCCGTCTCTCCACACTTGAAGCAAGTTATCACATTTGGGCGTGGAGCAGCATTAGCAGTGGGGCCTCCATAAGTCTTGGGCGGAAGATACTGCTGGTTGGGGCGAGGCGCCTCAAAGGATGGCCTCGGGGTGAACCTGGGTGGTAGAGCAGTATTTGGAACCCAAACCCGGCGCTTCTGGGATCCAGAGCCGGATGAAGATCCAGAATCACGGATGTGCTTGCGCGAAGCCTCAAAATCAGTCTGCCCAGTTTCGGCGCTGATAGCCTTATTGACTAGCTTCGGAAAAGAGGTACACTCATGCAGACGAAGGTCTCGGCGTAGCTCAGGGCTAAGTCCCTTGCGGAACCTTGCCTGCTTCTTGGCATCGGTAGAAACTTCTTCGGGAGCATAACGTGCTAACCTCCCAAATTCACGGCTGTAGGCATCCACTGTCAGCCTACCTTGGGTGAAACTGCAGAATTCCTCACGTTTGCGGTCCATAAGACCTTCTGGAATATGATGCTCACGGAAGGCGGCACTGAATTCAGCCCAAGTTGTAACTTGTCCAACCGGACGCATAGCCTCATAATTCTCCCACCAGAGACTAGTAGAGCCTTCAAGATGATAAGCGGCAAAGGTGACCTTGTCACCTCAGCCACGTTGGCGGAACGCAGCTTGTGGTGGATGCTGCGGTTAATCATCCGCGTCGAGAGGCTCGACGGAATATTTGAACTTTGGGGGATACAGCTTGACGAAGTCATTGAGTGAAACCAAATCATTTCTTGGCTGGCGTGCGGTGTTTTGTTCGATCCGCTCCAGTAAGCGATTGGTTTCACGCTTATTGCGTTCTGCTTCCAGCATAACCTCGGCCAAAGATGGTGGTTGCGGCAGATTCACATTTCTGGCTGCACTAGCTTCTCCCTGCTCCGGAGCAGCAGGAGTGTTGCGGGTGTTGACCATCCTAGGAGACAAAGCAAAGGTTTAAACCAGGATGGCAGAATTCAACAAGGAAGAGCGGAAGGTAATGGATAGCATGGAATGCAAGATGTTCATCCGTATGACATGGTAATATAAAGCTTCCATATATACATATACCAACGGTCATACACACCATTCATAGTTTGGTACAAGCCTGACGGAGTACAACTATAAGGAAAGGCGTTACATCTCATCAGAAGCATCCCAACTTCTATACATTATTTTTCTACACTTCCGGAATGTTACACACTAAGTCGTATTCCACAAGTCACGCAGGACGGTGGAAACACAACTATTACCACACTAGGAATACTACTACTATCTCAGGCAGCTCCATAGTAGTCCTCATAGAAGTCACCACCCAAGCCTGGAAGTGGAACATGATCGTCCGGAAACAGACAATCCTGTGGGGCCTGTGGACCATAAGGACTCGGATGTGGCCGTGGTCCAACAAACGGTGTGAAGGAAATATGCCCTAGAGGCAATAATAAAGTTATTATTTATTTCCTTATATCATGATAAATGTTTATTATTCATGCTAGAATTGTATTAACCGGAAACATAATACATGTGTGAATACATAAACCTACAGAGTGTCACTAGTATGCCTCTACTTGACTAGCTCGTTAATCAAAGATGGTTATGTTTCCTAACCATGAACAAGGAGTTGTTATTTGATTAACGGGATCACATCATTGGTTGAATGATCTGATTGACATGACCCATTCCATTAGCATAGCACCTGATCGTATAGTTTGTTGCTAGTGCTTTTCTTCATGACTTATACATGTTCCTATGACTATGAGATTATGCAACTCCCGCTTGCCCAAGGAACACTTTGGGTGCTACCAAACGTCACAACGAATCGGGTGATTATAAAGGTACATTACAGGTGTCTCCGAAGGTACATGTTGGGTTGGCATATTTCGAGATTAGGATTTGTCACTCCGATTGTCGGAGAGGTATCTCTGGGCCCTCTCGGTAATGCACATCACATAAGCCTTGCAAGCATTGCAACTAAATGTGTTAGTTGTGAGATGATGTATTACGGAACGAGAAAAGAGACTTGCCAAGAACGAGATTGAACTAGGTATTGGATACCGACGATCGAATCTCGGGCAAGTAACATACCGATGACAAAGGGAACAACGATGTTGTTATGCGGTCGACCGATAAAGATCTTCGTAGAATATGTAGGAACCAATATGGGCATCCAGGTCCCGCTATTGGTTATTGACCGAGAGGTGTCTCGGTCATGTCTACATAGTTCTCGAACCCGTAGGGTCCGCACGCTTAACGCTTCGATGGCGATTCTTTATGAGTTTTATGATGTTGATGTACCAAGGTTGTTCGAGTCCCGGATGAGATCACGGACATGACGAGGAGTCTCGAAATGGTCGAGACATAAAGATTGATATATTGGAAGCCTATGTTTGACTCCGGAATCACTCCGGGTGAAATTGGGAATTTTATCGAGTACCGGGTTACTGGAACCCCGGGGGTCAATGGGCCTTGATGGGCCTTAGTGGGAAAGAGAAAGGGGCCATATGCTGGCGCAGCCTTCCCCTTCCCTAGTCCTATTAGGATTAGGAGAAGGGGTGGCGCCTCTCTCCCTTTCCTTGGTCAAACCCTAGTTGGACTAGGATTTGGGGGAATCCTACTCCTAGTAGGAGTAGGACACCCCGGCGCCCTCCCTCCTGGCCGGCCAGCCCTCCCTTCCCTCCTTTATATACAGGGCAGGGGGGCACCCCATAACACACAAGTTGATCATTGAGATCGCTCCTTAGCCGTGTCGGTGCCCCTTCCACCAAACTACACCTCGAATATACCGTCATGGAGCTTAGGCGAAGCCCTGCGCTGGTGGAACATCATCATCGCCACCACGCCGTCGTCGATTGAAACTCTCCTCAACACTCGGCTGGATCGGAGTTCGAGGGACGCCATCGAGCTGAACGTGTGCAGAACTCGGAGGTGCCGTGCGCTCGGTACTTGGATCGGTTGGATCGGGAAGAAGTACGACTACTTCCTCTACGCTGCGTCAACGCTTCCGTTGCTGGTCTCACGAGGGTGCGTGACAACACTCTCATCTCGTTGCTATGCATCACCATGGTCTTGCGTGATCGTAGGAAATTTTTGAAATTACTACGCTCCCCAACAGTGGTATCGAGCCTGGTTTTATGCGTTGATGTCATATGCACGAGTAGAACACAAGTGAGTTGTGGGCGATACAAGTCATACTACCTACCAGCATGTCATACTTTGGTTCAGCGGTATTGTGAGATGAAGCGGCCCGGACCGACATTACGCGTGACGCTTACGCGAGACTGGTTTCACCGCTGTGAGCACTCGCTGCTTAAAGGTGACCGGCGGGTGTCTGTCTCTCTCACTTTAGTTGAACTGAGTGTAGCTACGCCCGGTCCTTGAGAAGGTTAAAACGGAGTCTATTTGACGAAGTATCGTTGTGGTTTTGATGCGTGGTAAGAACGGTTCTTGCTCAGCCCGTAGCAGCCACGTAAAACTTGCAACAACAAAGTAGAGGACGCCTAACTTGTTTTTGCAGGCATGTTGTGATGTGATATGGTCAAGACGTGATGCTATATTTTATTGTATGAGATGATCATGTTTTGTAACCGAAGTTATCGGCAATGGCAGAGCCATATGGTTGTCGCTTATTGTATGAGATGCAACGCCATGTAATTGCTTTACTTTATCACTAAGGAGTAGCGATAGTCGAGAAGCAATAGTTGGCGAGACGACAACGATGCTACGATGGAGATCAAGGTGTCGCGCCGGTGACGATGGTGATCATGACGGTGCTTGGAGATGGAGATCACAAGCACAAGATGATGATGGCCATATCATATCACTTATATTGATTGCATGTGATGTTAATCCTTTATGCATCTTATCTTGCTTTGATTGACGGTAGCATTATAAGATGATCCTTACTAAATTATCAAGAAGTGTTCTCCCGAGTATGCACCGCTGCGAAAGTTCTTCGTCTTTGAGACACCACGTGATGATCGGGTGTGATAGGCTCTACGCTCAAATACAACGGTGCAAAACAGTTGCACACGCGAATACTCAGGTTATACTTGACGAGCTATGCATATAAGATATGACCTCGAACACGGAGACCGAAGGTCGAGCGTGAATCATATAGTAGATATGATCAACATATTGATGTTCACCATTGAAACTACTCCATCACACGTGATGATCGGTCATGGTGTAGTTGATATGGATCACGCAATCACTTAGAGAATTGGAGGATATTTTTCTAAGTGGGAGTTCTTAAGTAATATGATTAATTGAACTTAAATTTATCATGAACTTAGTACCGATAGTATCTTGCTTGTCTATGATGTGTAGATAGATGGCTCGTCTTTGTTGTTCCGTTGAATTTTAATGCGTTCCTTGAGAAAGCAAAGTTGAAAGATGATGGCAGCAATTACACGGACTGGGTCCGAATTTGAGGATTATCCTTATTGCTGCACAAAAGAATTACGCCCCGGAAGCACCGTTAGGTGCCAGGCCTGGTGCAAGGGCTGCGCCGGAAGTTATGAACGTCTGCAAAGCAAAGCTGATGACTACTCTATAGTTCGAGTGTGCCATGCTTTACGGCTTAGAACCGGACTTCAACGTCGTTTTGAACACCATGGGGCATATGAGATGTTCCAGAGTTGAAGTTAATATTCAAGCGAATGCCCGGATTGAGAGATATGAAGTCTCCAATAAGTTCTATAGCTGTAAGATGGAGGAGAACGGTTCTCATCGGGAGCATATACTCGTAATGTCCGGATATAACAATCACTTGATTCAACCGGGAGTTAATCTTCCGGATGATTGCGCCATTGACAGAATTCTCCAATCACGCCACCAAGCTACAAGAGCTTCGTGATGAACTATAATATGCAAGGGATGACCAAAACAATGCCCGAGCTCTTCGCGATGCCGAAAGCCATGGAGGTAGAAATCAAAAGGAGCATCAAGTGTTGATGGTTAACAAAACCACTAGTTTCAAGAAAAGGGCAAAGGAAAGAAAAGGAAACTTCAAAAGAGCGGCAAGCAAGTTGTTGATCAAGAGAAGAAACCCAAGTCTGGTCCTAAGCCTGAAACCGAGTGCTTCTATTGCAAGCAGGCTGGTCACTGGAAGCGGAACTGCCCCAAGTATTTGGCGGATAAGAAGGATGGCAAGGTTAACAAAGGTATATATGATATACATGTTATTGATGTGTACCTTACTAATACTCGCAGTAGCACCTGGGTATTTGATACTGGTTCTGCTAATATTTGCAACTCAAACAGGGCTACGGATTGCGAAGATTGGCTAAGGACGAGGTGACAATGCGCGTGGAAATGGTTCCAAAGTCGATGTGATCGCAATCGGCACGCTACCTCTACATCTACCTTCGGATTAGTATTAGACCTAAATAATTGTTATTTAGTACCAGCGTTGAGCATGAACATTATATCTGGATCTTGTTTGATGCGAGACGGTTATTCATTTAAATCAGAGAATAATGGTTGTTCTATTTATATGAATAATATCTTTTATGGTCATGCACCATTGAAGAATGGTTTGTTTTACTAAATCTTGATAGTAGTGATACACATATTCATAATGTTGAAACCAAAAGATGCAGAGTTGATAATGATGGTGCAACTTATTTGTGGCACTTGCCGCTTAGGTCATATCGGTGTAAAGCGCATGAAGAAACTCCATACCGATGGACTTTTGGAGTCACTTGATTATGAATCACTTGGCACTTGCGAACCGTGCCTTATGGGCAAGATGACTAAAACACCGTTCTCCGAACTATGGAGAGAGCAACAGATTTATTGGAAATCATACATACTGATGTATGTGGTCCAATGAATGTTGAGGCTCGTGGCGGATATCGTTATTTTCTCACCTTCACAGATGATTTGAGCAGATATGGGTATATCTACTTAATGAAACACAAGTCTGAAACATTTGAAAAGTTCAAAGAATTTCAGAGTGAAGTGGAAAATCATCGTAACAAGAAAATAAAGTTTCTACGATCTGATCGTGGAGGAGAATATTTGAGTTACGAGTTTGGCCTACATTTGAAACAATGCGAATAGTTTCAAGCAACTTACGCCACCGGAACACCACAACGAAATGGTGTGTCCGAACGTCAGAATCGTATTTTATTAGATATGGTGCGATCTATGATGTCTCTTACTGATTTACCGCTATCGCTTTTGGGGTTATGCTTTAGAGACGGCTACATTCACTTTAAATAGGGCACCATCTAAACCGCTGAGACGACGCCTTATGAACTGTGGTTTGGCAAGAAACCAAAGTTGTCGTTTCTGAAAGTTTGGGGCTGCGATGCTTATGTGAAAAACTTCAACCTGATAAGCTCGAACCCAAATCGAGAAATGTGTCTTCATAGGATACCCAAAGGAGACAGTTGGGTACACCTTCTATCACAGATCCGAAGGCAAGATTTTTGTTGCTAAATTCGAAACTTTTTGGAGAAAGAGTTTCTCACGAAAGAAGTGAGTGGGAGGAAAGTAGAACTTGATGAGATAATCTGTATCTACTCCTTATTGAGAAGTAGTACATCACGTAAAACAGTTTCGTGACACCTACACCAAATAGGGAGGAAGCTAATGATGATGATCATGAAACTTCAGATCAAGTTTCTACAGAACTCGAGATCAACCAGAGCAAGATCCGCACTGAGTGGTACGGTAATCCTGTTTTGGAAGTCATGTTATCGGAACATGATGAACCTACGAACTATGAAGAAGCGATGGTGAGCCCAGATTCCACAAAATGGCTTGAGGCCATGAAATCTGAGATGGGATCCATGTATGAGAACAAAGTGTGGACTTTGGTTGACTTGCCCGATGATCGGCAAGCAATTGAGAATAAATGGATCTTCAAGAAGAAGACTGACGCTGATGGTAATATTACTGTCTATAAAGCTCGACTTGTTGCAAAAGGTTTTCGACAAGTTCAAGGGATTGACTACGATGAGACCTTCTCACCAGAAGCGATGCTTAAGTCCGTCCGAATCATGTTAGCAATTGCCGATTTTATGATTATGAAATTTGGCAAATGGATGTTAAAACTGCATTCCTGAATGGATTTACGGAAGAAGAGTTGTATATGATGCAACCGAAGGTTTTGTCGATCCAAAGGGAGCTAACAAAGTGTGCAAGCTCCAGCGATCCATTTATGGACTGGTGCAAGCCTCTCGGAGTTGGAATAAACGCTTTGATAGTGTGATCAAAGCATTTGGTTTTATATGCACTTTTGGAGAAGCCTGTATTTACAAGAAAGTGAGTGGGAGCTCAGAGCATTTCGATATTATATGTGGATGACATATTATTGATCGGAAATGATATAGAATTTCTGGATAGCATAAAGGGATACTTGAATAAGAGTTTTTCGATGAAGGACCTCGGTGAAGCTGCTTACATATTGGGCATTAAGATCTATAGAGATAGATCAAGACGCTTAATAGGACTTTCACAAAGCACATACCTTGATAAAGTTTTGAAAAGTTCAAATGGATCGTGCAAAGAAAGGGTTCTTGCCGGTATTACAAGGTGTGAAGTTGAGTAAGACTCAATGCCCGACCACCGCAGAAGATAGAGAGAAATGAAAGATGTTCCTATGCTTCAGCCATAGGCTCTATCATGTATGCAATGCTGTGTACCAGACCTGATGTGTGCCTTGCTGTAAGTTTAGCAGCAGGTACCAAAGTAATCCAGAGTGGATCATCGGACAGCGGTCAAGAACATCCTTAAGTACTTGAGAAGAACTAAGGATATGTTTCTCATTTATGGCGGTGACAAAGAGCTCGTCAGAACGGTTACGACGCAAGCTTTGACACTGATCCGACGATTCTAAATCGCAAACCGGATCGATTTACATTAAACGGTGGAGCTGTCGGTTGGTGCAGTTCCAAACAAAGCGCCGCTATGGGATCTACATGTGAAGTTGAGTACATAGCTGCTTCGAAGCAGCTAATGAAGGAGTCTGGATGAAGGAGTTCATAACCGATCTAGGTGTTGTACCTAGTGTATCGGGTCCAATGAAAATCTTTTGTGACAATATTGGTGCAATTGCCTTGGCAAAGGAATCCAGATTTCACAAGAGAACCAAGCACATCAAAAGACGCTTCAACTCCATCCGGATTTGGTCCAGTGGGAGACATAGAGATATGCAAGATACATACGGATCTGAATGTTGCAGACCCGCTGACTAAGCCTCTTCCACGAGCAAAACATGATCAGCACCAAGACTCCATGGGTGTTAGAATCATTACTATGTAATCTAGATTATTGACTCTAGTGCAAGTGGGAGATCAAGGAAATATGCCCTAGAGGCAATAATAAAGTTATTATTTATTTCCTTATATCATGATAAATGTTTATTATTCATGCTAGAATTGTATTAACCGGAAACATAATACATGCACTACTGGAATCAGCTACTTTGCCATCTGCCAGATCTTTGCCGTCTGCTAGCGGACGGCAAATAAGCTCTTTGCCATCAGCTACACAAAAAGCGGACGGCAAAGAACAGGCTGATGGCAAAGACCAAGGTTACCATCAGCCAGTTCTTTGCCGTCCGCTCATGACGGGCAAGATTCGTTGCCGTCCGCTAGCGGACGGCAAAGAGGAGGGCCCCACCGACGAGTTGCAAAAAAAAAAACCTATCGGGCCCTTCTTTTGCCGTCCGCTAGCGGACGGCAAAGAGCACGCAGGCGGACGGCAAAGGATGGCGGACGGCAAAGAGGGGGGGCCCACGTAACGTTAACGGCGCCCCACCCCCCTCTCTCTCTCTTTCTCTCCCACCTTCGCACCACCCCGCCGCCTTCGCTTCGCACCACCGCCTCGCCGCCGCCACGCCCCCCCGTCGCCCCACCACCCCGCCGCCACCCCGCGCCCCCCCCGCTGCCCCGCCGCCCTGCCGTCTGGCGCCCATGCCACGCCTGCAGGCCCCGCCCCCTCCGCCGCCCAGGCCGGGCCCCGCCCCCCGCGCCCGGCCGGGCCAGCGCCGCCGCCCAGGCCGCCTGTGGACCATAAGGACTCGGATGTGGCCGTGGTCCAACAAACGTGTGAAGGAAATATGCCCTAGAGGCAATAATAAAGTTATTATTTATTTCCTTATATCATGATAAATGTTTATTATTCATGCTAGAATTGTATTAACCGGAAACATAATACATGTGTGAATACATAAACCTACAGAGTGTCACTAGTATGCCTCTACTTGACTAGCTCGTTAATCAAAGATGGTTATGTTTCCTAACCATGAACAAGGAGTTGTTATTTGATTAACGGGATCACATCATTGGTTGAATGATCTGATTGACATGACCCATTCCATTAGCATAGCACCTGATCGTATAGTTTGTTGCTAGTGCTTTTCTTCATGACTTATACATGTTCCTATGACTATGAGATTATGCAACTCCCGCTTGCCCAAGGAACACTTTGGGTGCTACCAAACGTCACAACGTAATCGGGTGATTATAAAGGTACATTACAGGTGTCTCCGAAGGTACATGTTGGGTTGGCATATTTCGAGATTAGGATTTGTCACTCCGATTGTCGGAGAGGTATCTCTGGGCCCTCTCGGTAATGCACATCACATAAGCCTTGCAAGCATTGCAACTAAATGTGTTAGTTGTGAGATGATGTATTACGGAACGAGAAAAGAGACTTGCCATGAACGAGATTGAACTAGGTATTGGATACCGACGATCGAATCTCGGGCAAGTAACATACCGATGACAAAGGGAACAACGTATGTTGTTATGCGGTCTGACCGATAAAGATCTTCGTAGAATATGTAGGAACCAATATGGGCATCCAGGTCCCGCTATTGGTTATTGACCAGAGAGGTGTCTCGGTCATGTCTACATAGTTCTCGAACCCGTAGGGTCCGCACGCTTAACGCTTCGATGGCGATTCTTCGTGAGTTTTATGATGTTGATGTACCAAGGTTGTTCGAGTCCCGATGAGATCACGGACATGACGAGGAGTCTCGAAATGGTCGAGACATAAAGATTGATATATTGGAAGCCTATGTTTGACTCCGAATCACTCCGGGTGAAATTGGGAATTTTATCGAGTACCGGGTTACCGGAACCCCGGGGGTCAATGGGCCTTGATGGGCCTTAGTGGGAAAGAGAAAAGGGGCCATATGCTGGCGCAGCCTTCCCCTTCCCTAGTCCTATTAGGATTAGGAGAAGGGTGGCGCCTCTCTCCCTTTCCCTTGGTCAAACCCTAGTTGGACTAGGATTTGGGGGAATCCTACCCTAGTAGGAGTAGGACACCCCCGCGCGCCTCCCTCCTGGCCGGCCAGCCCTCCCCTTCCCTCCTTTATATACAGGGGCGGGGGCACCCCATAACACACAAGTTGATCATTGAGATCGTTCCTTAGCCGTGTGCGGTGCCCCTTCCACCAAACTACACCTCGAATATACCGTCATGAGCTTAGGCGAAGCCCTGCGCCGTGGAACATCATCATCGCCACCACGCCGTCGTCGTCGACGAAAACTCTCCTCAACACTCGGCTGGATCGGAGTTCGAGGGACGCCATCGAGCTGAACGTGTGCAGAACTCGGAGGTGCCGTCGCTCGGTACTTGGATCGGTTGGATCGGGAAGAAGTACGACTACTTCCTCTACGCTATGCCAACGCTTCGCTGTTGGTCTCACGAGGGTACGTAGACAACACTCTCATCTCGTTGCTATGCATCACCATGGTCTTGCGTGATCGTAGGAAATTTTTGAAATTACTACGCTCCCCAACACGGTGGCGAGCACGAGGCCCACGAGGAGGAGTGATGCCTCCAACCTCACGCCACTCCATAAAGTCCGGCAGACTCGCCCGCACAGGTACAAGTCCTCATGTCCATATATCCGCTTGCACGACAGTGCAAACCTAGTCGAGTAGCCCAAAGGGTCGAACGGGCATTAAAAGCTCCATACGCAAGGCCCGATTCTCACGGTCCTTGTCCTCCAAAGATCTCAAAGTAGTGCGAAGGAGTGAGTCCTCATGGGATGCATCGCTGTACAAACCCTGAAGGTAGCCATGCGCCCCAGGAAGGGATGCTTTGGCATGTAGCGAAAATCAGTGTTGCCCAGCAAGGCAGTTCTGGCTCGAATAATAGTCATCATGGAATAGGCTGCATCTTGCACAGACATTCCAATAGTGATTCCGAGCCCATAAGAACAGTGAAGTGGCTCAGTAGCTCCGGGATAAGATGGATAAATCCGGACCGTGCATAGGTATTGGCTTTGATTGAAATCCCTAAACTGCTCCTCGACGGTATATTCAAGATACCATCGATAACTGACTCAATCATCACTAACCAGCATTGCCGTGTGACCACACACACCAATGCAACGGGTCAGGCGAACCACTTGGTTCTGGGGACGGGTGGCCATCTGAAAGCACAGCCACAATGCAAAGGCATTAGAATTTCTAGGGAAAATCGGGCAGCATAACATCTGTAAATGCTCAAAATCAGATTTGAGACATTCAAAATCAGATTGCAAAACCACTCAACAACATCATATCAAGGTTCTGGTTCAACTGATAGCATACTAAAATTTAGTAGCACTGAACTGAGGATGTAACCCACAATCCTATAAGTTACTACGGATTAGTAACACGTGAACCTGATAGAGAGAAGAGAGCCTAATCCTATACCCACGTCGAATGAGAAGAGGATGACTCAGATCAGAGGGCATAAGGTAAAGGAGTAAAAGAGCCTTACGCTCCTCCCACAATCAATTCCCCTACATATAACTAAAGCATTTCTAGACTCAACTTCGACCAGTTTGGCTTAGCGAACCTACAGGCAGCCCTGCTCTGATGCCAACGCTGTCAGGACCCCGATTCCAAGTCACATCGACCTAGCTGGTAACACCTCATATCACTTTGTAAAGCATTTGTCGTACACGAGTCCACTAATCACCATCACAATACTCCATCGTGGATCCTCTCTCGTCATCCCACGAGAGGGCCATCCACGATACTCACACTTATCTTGAGGCTTTTAGTAGTATCCATTTACTTGTCTATGAACTGATATAGGTAACCCAGAAGTCCTTCTCCGTGGACACGGCTATTCGAATAGATCATAGTTAACCCTGCAGGGGTGTACTTCTTCACACACGCTCTCACCACTTATCGCCGTTTACACGACATGTACTCGGCAACCTTCAAGCGGAAGCCCAACGTGGGTGTCGGCCACAGCCTACCTAAACACTCAAGTCCCTAGTCCAGGTTTATCGCCTATTCGGGTTCCATCCGCAGGGAGTCCGGCCGAGGTTTCCCATACAGCCCCGAACGATGTGTGCAGGGTTCCCGAGATACCAAACGGGCACTCGGTACACCGAGCCACGTGCCTACCGCAACACAACCCACCCCTAAGGTCAGCGTTGCGTGCGGCCCCCAACATGCTACAAACACCAGAAACTACTTGCAACTCCCGGACTAAGAACAAGGGTGGTTAAGAAGCCGAGAGGGTCCATTGGTTTCGGGCCCAATGCGTGGTAGTAGCTAATTCATGGATCACAAACACAGATCTCAGTTCTTAGGATCGGCTTCAATGAAACAACCCACCATGTACTCCTACATGGCCTCTCATCGATACCTTTACAAATCGTGTTCAACACTTCCACTCTCGAACCATCACAACCTTTCACTCCAGTTCATCATCCCGATGAGCCAGACCTGACACAACTCTAAGCATAGCAAGCATAGCATGGTAGGAATCACAAACATGGCTCAATCAACTCCTACACATACTAGTGGGTTTCATCTAGTTACTGTGGCAATGACAGGTCATGCAAAGGAAGTGGGTTCAACTACCGCAGCACACAACAGTTTGAATCGCGTTGTCTTAATGCAGTAAACGAGAGCAGAAGCGAGAACATGGGTTTGTATCGGAATGATCAATGAGTTGCTTGCCTGATGGAACTGGGGTAGAGTACCGCCCTTCAGATGGACAGTCGAGGTTATCCTCGGGGGCAGAACCTATCATGAAAGCACACCGAAAGTAAACACACATGACAATATGCAACAATATGATGCATGCTATAACATGGCAATATGGATGTGTGTTGGCCTAATGCAAGCTGAAATAACAGGGGATGAACTCATTTGAATCAAGGTTTCAAATGATAGCTCATTTGAGTTAGTCCTAAAGGTGCATTATCTTATTCTGGTTAAACAGCATAGTTAACTTGCTTTAACATGCATGAAACCTGTACCAATGGATAGAGTGGATTTTTCTGATAATTTTTCATATATAAAACTTTGCATTTGGAGTTATAGATTAAAAGTTATAAGCATTTGAAATTTGAGTTATATTCTGGAATTTACTATATCAGAATAAATCCAGAAATTGAATTAATGCGTCAGCCATGCGTCAGCATGACGTCAGAGTCAACAGGGACGTCCAGGTCAAACCTGACAGTGGGTCCCGCATGTCAGGGTAATTAACTTAACTAAAACTTAATTAAACTAACCTATTTAGTTAGCAGGGCTGGGCCCCATCTGCCGCTGACTGTCGTCAGGTCAACGAGGGCCCACAAAGGGTCAACGCCCACGCCGGCTGCACTGGCGACTAGCCGCCGCGAGCCCGACGCGGCGGAGGGAGTGTTTTTGATTTATTCCGCGACCAAACGAAGTCGCGGAAGGTAGCTACGGGTAGCTAGGAGCAACCCGCGTCTCGGTGGAGTTGGTTGGGGTCGGGTGGCGGAGTTGGCGCCGGTGACGAGCCAGGCGGCCGCCGGGTTCGGCCAACGACGGGCTTGGGGTTAGAGGGCTCGGTGAGGTGCGGGAAGTACATGGGTAGACCCCTTGGGGTGCGGTGAGTGCAACGGACACCATGGGGTGGCCGGAGAGTGACCGGGAGCACGTCGGCGACGAGCTCCACGGCGGCGGGTGCGGGTGAACGTGGCTCGGTTGCTACGTTGCTCGAGGGCGCGAGAGAGAGGGAAGGGGAGTTAGGTGGGCTCACGGGCGACGCGTAGAAGCTCTCGTCGAGGTCGGGGATGAACCGGAGCGACGGCGGCGACGAAAGGGATCTCCGGCGACGGTGAGCTCGGTCGAGGTCGGTGGGATGGACTCGGGGCACTAGAGCGAGCGGGACTCGGCTGGCTAGGGGTAGTGGAGTGCGGCGGGGCTCCTGGACATGGTGCGGAGGAGCACGGACGGCGGGGAGCACGACTACGGCGGTGGTGCGGCGGCGGCGTCGTCGGCCAAGGCGGGGGAGCTCGAGGGAGAGGAACCGGGGCGGAGAGGGAGTGTCCAGGGGGTTCGGGGGAGAGAGGGAGGTCGGTCCTCAGCGGCAGCTGGCGAGAGAAGCGGCGAGGCGGCGACCAGGTGCGTGGCACCCATGCGGTGCCCCGCCGAAAGCACTGGCTGCTCGCTTGGCCGAGCCAAGCAGCTTTGGCCATGCTGGGTTGCTTGGCTGGGCCGGCAGGTGGGCCGGGTAGGTGCGTCAGGTAAGTTTTTCTGTTTTTTAAAACTTTTCTAATTTCCTGCAACTTTGTGGGGTTTTCTAAAATACCAAAACAGTTTTAAAAATCACCAAAATGCTCCTGGTCCCTTGTTGGAATATTTCCAACATGAAACATTTTGGTTTGGCAATTTTTGAACATTTAAAATATTTTGTATAATTTAAAATGCTCAAGTTCAAAAACTTGTGAATTAATCCAAGGACCTTTGGTTGACCTAGAAAATGATACACCTCCTTTGACATAGGTTCTGAACCAAAGCAAAGATGATGAGCATTTTGAAGGGCATTTCAGGTTCATTGAAATAATTTTTAGTAAACCCTAGTTGAATTAAGGGGGGGGGGTGTTCTGGGGTTTCCTGCCTTCCCCATTTCAAATTCAAATGAAATTTAAACATGATGCACACCCTAATGCATGGTCTAACTGGGATGTGACACAGAAGATGAAGGAAACTTGGATTCCCCTTCAATACTGGTCATTTATTACCGAGTAAAATGCATTGGCGGTCATCGAACTTGTCTTGATAGCTCATTTTGATCATTGTATATGAGATATGGTGATTATACGGTCACTGGCTCAGGGTATACCTCCGTATTTGTCTGGTTGACCAGTCAAACAGTCCGCATGCGCCTCATCAGCTCGTGTTCTTTATCTATCTACGCGGGCCTACCTTTCAATGGAGAAAGAAATACTGTAAAAACCAAAATTATGCTTATGTGGGGAATCAAACCACGGACTCGTTGCTGCAACGCACCCTCGTCAGCCAAATGAAAATGAAATACTTCGCGTCAGACACTCACGCTCACGCTGTCAAAGCATGCTAATGCATGCACGTCACCCTCCAAATCAAAGTCCTGCTCATGGTGCAATGCAAACCGCGAGCCCGTCACCAGCGCGCCCCGGCGGTGCCTGACATTACTGTTTAGACGTTTGACGGAGGCCTACGCGAATGCCGAGCATGTATTCACCTAGCTTAACACCAACAATCATACTCGGAGCGCCTTGATCATGTATATCGTCCATCACAACGACAATCTATAAAACAGCCTAGCTAGAGAGGGTACTATGGTAGTATGGTACAGAGTATGTACTATCGTGAACGACCGATCTTAGTGCCACTGCACACCGAAACCCCTTCCATCGCTAGCGCGCGCTTCCCGCCTGAAACGGTCACCGTCTCTCCAGAATGTCAAAACCACATTCACCGGACTTAACTACAGGTGCAATTGGTGTGTCACTGACATGAGGGCCAGATGCCCGTTGGGCCCACATGTCAGTAACCCAACGCATCTGCAGTTAAGTCACTGAAGCAGCGTCCGCATTCACGCCCGACGAACCTACTCTGGCACCAGTTGTCCATCCGTCTGCCGCGGATCATTGCCATTCGCCCGCTATATTAACTTGAGCCCCAGCTCCCAGCCATAGCCAAAGACCCACACTTATTCTCCTCTGGTCCCTAACTTCTGTCGGCACCACTCGAACCATGGCCTCTTGGCACTCCGAAGCTCTCTTGGACGTACTGTCGCAGGAGCAGACGAGGGACATCGGCAGCTCCTCTCCCGGCGCGCTCCAAAGCTCTCTTAGAAGTACTATCGCATGAGCAAACAAAGGAGATCGCCGGCACCCCCCCGGCCGCCCTCCGCCGCCATGACCACGAAGCCGGCGTGCGGGCGCGGGCGCAGCCGGCAGCGAGGAAGAGTAGTACACGGTAGGTCGTCGCCGCTCTGGTCCCAGGAAGGGCACCGCTACTCCACTCTGTCGACGCCAAGCTTGGTGGGGTAAACATCGGCGGCCGATTAGCCGCTTGACGGCGACTTGGAGGTGGAAATCTTCAGAACCTTGTGCTCCGGAGGAGGAGGTTATCGAGCCAGATGAGGAGGAGGCAAAGGCAATGACCGACTTTCTCGGGTTCATGGCCGGACATGGTGGTCGGGTGCCGGCGATCGTTTAGATTAGGTTTACAGTACGTTTTAGTACGGTTTGTGCGAAATATGTAATGAATTTCATCCAGTTTGTAGGAAAAGTTTTCGAAATGTACTGAATTTCATCTGGTTAATTTTAAATTTGCTTTGTTTGCACGAATTTCGTCCGCTTAGTTCATATAGTTGTCGAAAGGTATGCGGGCAGCATCGGATGGCATCCATCAGTTTCCTCGGACAGATGCCGGTCTAAATTTTTGGGCCAGCCTAGAGATGCCCTAACTATCATGCTATAATCGCTAACAGTCCTCCATTATTTGGCAGGGAACAGTTATCCCTCGATCAAAATCAGATCCGCGGTGTTTCGCACTCCTCCCGCGTAAGAGTGTAAACTCTTGCTTACATAAAAATGGAGCAAGTGGACGGCACTGTAGCACGTCATATCGCTCCAACTAGCCCGCCTAACGAGCGGGAAAGCACCGCCCTCGTCATTTTGTTCTGGATTTCTATCGATCGATCGCGCGAAAATGTTATGCTTCGCAAGTTCTAAAGGAAAAGGCGGCACACTTACGACTCGTACGCGTCGCACCCCCGACAGTCCGGCTCGCACAGCGCTCACCAGAGGGGACACACGTTGTCTTGCAATTTCACTGACATGTGGGATCGTAATTGAATAAACCGTCGATAGCCAAAATCTAATCGCTCGGCGGGCATCGGCTGAGAAGAGAGAAACGGGGGAGGGAGAAGAGATCGCCCACCCACCATGCACGGACTCCAAGAATTATATGGTGATAATGTGAGCTGGGCCATTCTAGAGTCCGGACCATTTCTGGAGCCCGCTCTGACCGCCCTGGCCCCTAAAGACGCCAGCTGCCCGCCGCATGCATGCATAGCAAGTAGTACAAAAAAACTGGGCTATAAGCCCGCTTATGTGGAGGAGAGAGAGGCATTGACAAAGTCAAGGAGTGGGCTCTGCAAGAGCCCGTCTCTACACGTGCTCCTAGGTATAAAAAATAATTCTAAAAAAGGCATAAAAACAATTGTGTCTAAAAAAACATTTGAGAGGAAATAGATAGAGAGAAAGTGAGAAAAGTTGTAACCTTATAGCCAACCTTATAGTCAACAGTATGGTAGCATTACATGAGGAAGGAGGGAGTGGTGCACATGCCAAGTTCACTGGGCTGCCGTGTTTCACACTCCTCCGTCGTAACAGTGGAGACAATAGCTTTCATAAAAATAAACAATGAATACTCGTTGCTCGTCCTCTATATCGGAAAGAATACTTTCCTTCGCTGACATGTGGGACGTCGACCATCCTGGTCCACCTGCGATGCATAAAATTATCCTGGTCTACCCCGGTCATATCGCAGGCCCAACATTTCCTACTGTAAGTTGTTCGGACGATGGAACCATCATGACTTCGTTGAATTCCTCTTCTTCAAGAAAACTTACTATACCCGCAATACTGCTACCACACACGAAGACTGTACGGCACTATACCACGTCAAATCACTGAAACCCACTAGGCCAAACTAGCCCGCCTAGGTCATCTATTTTGGAACGAAGGGAGTACGTCTCTGTACTGCTATGATTTAGTGTTGCACGTTCTCTGTACTTTTGCTACAATTTTCCTACCCTATGAACCAAATGAGGCCTGAATGTATCCGTGTCGACTATTGTCTAATCGATCGCTAAGCCTACAATTTTAGGAGCTAGGGCTATTGGTCGATCGACGAGGGATAAGTATAAGCGTACCACGAGCTCATCAGCCCCAACGTTTCTCTTCGGTGAGTGTTTTGCAAGTAGTATAGCTCGCATAGTAGCTAGCCTACTAACACCAAGAATCATCAAACAAGCCCTGCTGATATGATAAACAGTTCAAACTTACATCTAAGCATGCCATATATTACATCAAAAGCTGGTGAGGATACATCTGTTTCCATAACTCAAAGAGGGTTCGCATGATTCACTATCAAACAAAAGTAGCAAGTACCGCCCACACAAGATAGTGCACTAGCCCTAAGATGGTTTGATAACACGCATCGTTCTGGTAATTAAACACAGGGCAATGAAAACTACCCTGAAGGATTAGCACGACCAACTATTTCTTGTCATCGATCTCTCGGGCAATGACCACAGCACGAACAACGGCATGGGAATCGATTTCTGGGGCGATGTCCACAGGACTGACCGCGACATCGGAATCGATATCTGGGGTGATGTCCACAGGATGGACAGCGGCATCGGAATCGATCTCCGGGTGATGCCAACAGGACGGGCCGCGACATCGGAATCATCAAGGACGTCCACGGACACCTGCACAACCCTAACATATTAGCAAGCACATTGAAAATAATCAAAAACCACAACTATGGTAATAAGCCATTATTATTTTACCGTGTGCAGCTCACCGGGGGATCTCATTCCTCCGGGGGCCATCTCCTCGTCCTCGATGGGGGCCATCACCTTGCCAGGGGAATACTGCTTCTCAGCGGCGACTATCTCCTCAAACTCGGCCTTGAGCCTCGCATAGGTGGCCATCAGAGTTCCTCGGGTAGGCACGGTGGGGCCCTTGCTGTTCTTCCAACTTTCTTTGAGGAGTTCGTCCGCCAACGTTGTCAACTCTTTGGCCAGTGCTTGTTTCTTGGAGTTCTTCGTCTCCATGGGTTGGCCCGCCAACATGGTCAACTCGTTGGTCGGTGCTCGCTTCCTGTAGATCGCTGTCTCCAGTGGGTTGTCCGTCGGCAACTCTTTGCCTAGTGCTCCAGGATCCATCAATGAACTGACAAACAAAAATCAATCGAAAGGAAACCACAATCGCAATGAAAACGGAAAAGAATAGGATGTGAGAATCAGCCGATTGCTTCGCAAAAAGAAGATTCTTGGAATGAAAATATAGCAGCATAACTGATTCGCCCACCTTTCCTTCGTCGGTACAGAAGAAAAATGGCAAAAGTGAGTAGCCTGGAGTGAGGTTTTTTTCAAGAAAGGGAAGAAAGGGCTTTAACGAGCGTTCCAGTGAAATGATGGTTGCTTCGTCCAGTCCAACTTGGAGGCCACCTTACCACTGCTGGTAAAGGTGTGGGTTTTGTGATATAACGGGTCATGACGGCCACACCGGGGCGACAGGTGAGTCTCGATTGTAGCACCTCGCTGTGATTTGGTGGATCGCACGCGAGCCCAGATGCTTTGAAATGTCCCGCATGTAGATAGAGCAGCTAGTCATATAGGAATGCTCAATATTGTGCACCGCGACCAAGGCGGAGAGGAAAACGAGAGAACTACGTAATTAATGCATGAGTTTAATTAGGGTAGTTTTGTAAAGTACGAGATACATTCCTCCAATCGCAAAATTCCTTTGTTCATGAGATTTGAGATTTGAGCCCTATAAACCGGAAGGGAGGGAGTACTGCACGTGATGTAGTCTAGTCACTTGTTGATATCTGTAGAAAGGCAAATACTCCTTTCCGGTTTACAGGGCTATACTACTCCCTCCGTCTAGGTGTGTAAGTCATCTTACGAAAACCAAATAGTCCCAAAATACTTAGGCGCGGTGCATTAACTTCTACCTTGTTTCTTATTTCTTGAGATATCAACCAATAAGAGATGAGAGGTGTGCATGCTTTTAATGACTTGCAATGGCTAGTTCATTGCAATCAATGCTATTAATTAGCAAATAAACATTGGTGACCCCAGGAGGAAACGGTGCTAAGTGCATGGACCTATGCAGAATGAGTATCAACCAATGGATGATGGAGTTTAATTGTTAAACAATAGCAATTTTGTCTCATGCAAGAGCCTGGCTAGTATATGCATGCTCCAAGGCACCGCACCACGCGAGCGTTCGCAAATGCCACATTCGTGTTGCGCTTGGCTCTTCGCCTCTTCGAGAAGACGAACAATGATGTTACTCCTACTTCTGCAGTATCGAATCCACTGCTGCATGTCTGTCCACCTCGTGCGGGAGGGATAACGTGTAGCGAAAGCTTCTACTTACTACTCCTGCCTTTGAGTCTATGACAGGTGGTCCCAACAGGTGGTTGGCCCTCCTGTCATGCAGCCAAAGGCAGGTGCAGTTAAAGCACTGGAGCTCAGTCCGCGAGGGAGAGGGCGTTGTAGTAATCAAATATCTCGGTCTTGTACGAGTTGACGCGACACATCAAAGCACTGCACTCGATGTAAGTCTTTTTACACATTTCAAATGGACTACAACATACGGATGTATGTAGACATATTCTGCTTCGTATGTATTCACTTGTTGCAATCTCTAAAAACACTTACATTTGGAAACGGAGGGAGTACAACGCATGCATGCATGCCGTGACTTTCCTTTTGATACTTGCATGTGTTGATTTGATGCACCTTGCCAAATTTTGACTATAAATTTAACTAACCAAATTTTCATGCATGTCACAAAAAATTACGGGGCTGTTTGGATTGTGACTATGTTTGTCTTATGTTGCCACATTATTTTTCCCACACTTGCCACACTTGCCTAACCTGAGTTGCTCAAATTGTTAGACACACTTTGGCTTGCCTAAGGGAATCTTGCCACAATTTTTGTGTCTATGACATGTGGGGTTCACTGCTAATAAAAAAAGTTCTTGTCTTAGGTGTGGCTAATAAAAAAGACTTATATTTAGGGACGGAGGGAGTAGAAAATATAAATAATAATGCATGTTGGGGCAACCCACTTTTTCGCTAATTTTAGCCGTGGGCTTGTTCACAATTTTTACGAGGGGGTGGTTGTTCATTTAATGGAGGGACTTGTACCCGACTTGAACGATACAAAGGGCGACCTGGCACACCGTAACACCACTTGGAACAAGCGGGTAGCTATCTCAAAAAAATTCAACAACTAAAAAAAACCGCGACCTAGCATGTAGTAGTACACAATTTTAAACGATTGTTTTGATGGAGTGAAAAAGGAAAACTACCCCACTACGTATATATAGGCCGGAGCCTCCGCGCTTGCTTGCTAGGGTTGCTCTATTCACAAACTCTCATCATCTCAAGATCTAAACAAGATAGGGGTAGTAACACTGTCTTTCTCCCTTCAAAAAACACAGTCTTTCTATCCTCACCGCTGGTTACAGATCCAGCCGTATCCCCCTCCGCCGGTGAAGAGGAGGAGGGGCAGCGTTTAGGCCGTCGTCGACAGCGAGGAAGGAGACCCACTTCCGGCCGCACCGTTATCTATGGCCGAGCACCGGCGCGGGAGGTCCTCCGATCCTCACCGCCGCCCACCTATCCACATCCCGACTACCTTCAGGTATATCTTCGTTTGAAACCGCCTTAGCTCTACTTCCCCAGCTCGCTACGTCGCTGCATGTGCATCATTTTCTACCTCTCAGCCCCTCTCGATCGGATGGTCCAACGTCACCTATTTTTTTTCTATTGTTAGAGGTAAAGCTACTTCATGGAGTCGAATCTTGTACTCCCTCCGTCCGAAAATACTTGTCATTGAAATGGATGTATCTAGATGTATTTTAGTTCTAGACACCTCCATTTTGATGACAAGTAATTCCAGACGGAGGGAGTACTTGGTTCAAACAAGAAATAAAGTGGGGGTGGGGGAATTTAGTATGTACATCGGACATGGTACAAACAGGAAGGAAAGGGGGTGAAAGTAGTACATACTGGTCACCCAACCGGTCTCTTGGTCAAAAAGGGAAATATAGGGGTAACGCTGTACACAGTGGTATGACCAGGACTAGATTTGCTATCCACACATAGGAGTAGGTGGCTAGAGTGAACAAAAATGGGACAAACCCAGATATGTTTCTTGGATGTTTTTTTCTCGGGGCAACAAACTATGAATCACCACTTTATGCCCATGTTTACGTCAATGGTGCTGGACTGCTGGTGCACCCACTGTCCCATGCCCTTATACCAAATATTTAGCTGTTCTTAATCTAATGTCCCTGGTAAAAATGAAGCCATGACACTGTTATAAGCCATGACAAGTTTAGCCAAATGTTTTTGCCTGTAATTGTTTGAGACTCTGACTGTTTCCTCTGTACCTTTTTGTGCAAACAGGGATATCCAATTCACCTGGTTGTTGTTGTGACCTTTTGGTGCACTGCACAAAACTCTTCTTAAAAGAAGTGACTTTTGTGTTGTTTAACTGGAATGTCAGAATGGAACAGTTGGTTCATTTCGGTGGAACTGCACAAAGGGAGATATGTGTTCCAATCCTCATCATCCATATTGGCGCCATAACCTTCCTTTAGGTAAGAATGATATTTAATGCATGTGTTCATCTCTATTTTCCGACTGCCATGAGAAAATAATGTTATTTTTTATAGTACACTTGTACTCCCTCACTGACAAAACCAATTCTGAATTAGAAGGCTAATCATGTACTTGGTTTCACCAACTGGTGAGGAGAAAGAGAAATAGAGCATGAAGAGGAAGAAGAAAGAAGAATAAATAGTGCTAAGGTGATCTTGCTAAAGCCAGAGGCCTCAGTCGAGGCCATTCAAGGGCTCCGGCAATGACTACATTACATGTGAGATGATCCTCCAGGGAGCCCTACCACTTCTGCTGTCTCACTTAATTAATTAGGAGTACTTAAGTACCACTAATTTATTACTGCCTAATTTTCCTATGAGAGTTAAACAAATCTTTACTAGGACCCTATGCTGAATCATGTACGTGTGTATGTTTGTCTATGGAGGTGAATCATGTGGTGGAGCAGGGAGGGAATATTATTAGTGTCATGACATAATAGTGCTATTGTTTTGCATGTTAATTTATTGCCATTGGTTGAATGAGGCAATGTTTTGCGTATTGTCCATCATGAATTTGATGCTACTGTTTGAGTAATATGCTAATGTCTTCCTATCCTTTCCCACTAAGCTAATGAAGGTTTCACCTTGTTCCTACTTGTGCGAACAGGGATCATGTTGTGCCAATCATACATTTTAGTGGAACTACACAAGACAATACAATGAAATGTATCCTAGCCAGTGCTTTAACTCTACTGGAAGTTCTTGATAATCTTTCGATATAATCTCAGCACTGGTAAACAAGAGTGATTTCAACCATACATTTGAAGTGCACAAAAACATATACTATTTGTGTTATTCCAGTGAGTGCTTTATCATCTCTTATGGGACTACATGAATAAGCTTTTTTTCTCAGGTTGGTACCTATGGCCTTCATCCATATTAGTTTGCTGTCATCTCTATTTGTATCGTGCTACTGTCATGAGAAACTCCTTTATCTTTGCACGTTAAAGTTTTGCAATCTATGATAAATGGCAATGCTTTGAGTGTTGAGCTAATTGACACTGATTAAGTAAACTAATACCTCTCTTTAATCAAGACTACTATGTTGCTAACTTTACCCATTAAGATAATGAGGGTGCTTCTATTTGTTAGTGTATGTTTCATAAACTAGTCCCACTATTATAGTAATCTCACTCTCTCAATATATGTGCCAACAGGGATGCTCGATTTCTGTGGAACTGCACAAAAACTTTGGGTGCTTCATTGCCTCGACAGCTTCCGTCCTTTCCTGTCAGTCGCTAATCTCGGCTTGCTTTCTTCCTTCGCTGTTAGTCGCTTCACTTATCTCGGCTTCCAGTCAAAGGAAATAGGAATTGATATGCTACCTCACACAGGTTGGTACTGGTCTTTATCCTTATTATTGTGCTTGTCATGTATTGGTAATTTGGTATTGTGCATTGTTTGCCGATTTTATAAAGGAGTAACTTGGAGCCTGAACTCGCAGGCAAATCATTGCATTGGGTGATTTCAGTAGAACTGCACAAAATGATCAGATGGACAGATACTTATGTTGCTGACATGTACTCCAAAGTTCACTCAGACAAGCATCGATGTTGACAAGAAGTGCCTATATTCATTCGAGTATCAACCAGCGTCAACCAGTTGTCAAACTCCCAAGTATTAGGAGAGTGAACGCCAAAAATATTGCTTGGCGCATAGCCCAGAAGAACACAGTCCAGTCTTTGGTCCCAACTTGTGCCTTTTGGTTATCCGCAGATATGGTAGCGAACTGTGTGGCATGGAGTCTAAAGACTCCAAACAAGTTGGTTGACGCGTATATTCATCTGGCACTTAATCAGTCTGCACGCCAGGGATGCTCCATTTCAGTTGAACTGCACAAAAAATTTGGGTGGTTCATTTTCTCAACTGCCTCCTTTCTTGTCTGCAATGTAGAATTTTGGCGAGCTACAGGACCAAGATGAGCCAGTAAACTAGTTGGATGAAAGTAGTGGCCAAGTTTCTCAAACCTCGCTCGGCACGAGGCCACTATTTGAGGATAAACCTACAAGCAAAGTTCAGATTGTCTGTGTTGCCTCTTATGTACTCGAAAGTTTACTCGTACAAGAACTAATTTTAGCAAGAAGTACCTCTGACTGAACACCATTTACCAGTCTGTAACCTAGGTAATTAAAGTTCGTCCATGGATCATATTGGTTGTGATCTCAATCATTTGGATGCATAAACATACTGAACATGTGTACATCTGAATCTTTTTGTGAATTATGTATGAATATTGTCGTGTGATCTATCAATCGTTTGGATGCATAGATATGCTGAGCTTGTGTATATATGAATCTTTTGAGTTGTTGATAGTGAATGTTGGCTATGAATATGAACGTGTCCTGTGAACCCGAGTTTGATACGAATGTTTACCTTTTCTGTTGTATTTGTGTGTGAACTTGTTAGTATGCCTACTGTGGGGTATGTGACGTGTGGGTGTCAACGGCACACCTTCTTCCCGAGAAGAATTGCACCTGCTTTGTTAGGGTAGCAATGGCGCATCAGCTCTTTTTTATCTTTTTATTACTCTGTCTTCCCCTCTCCCTCGCTCAACCCCTGCCGTATTGTTTTCGGCCTCAAAACAAACATAGTACTGCGTTGTTTTTGGGGCTTGATGAAAAATCGAGTGCTGGTTTCTTTAGGTTGGCTCGCCCAGCAAATGGGCTGCTGGTCCACCACGACGGACTGGGAGGCTAAAAATACAAGTTGTATGGTGTAGAGGCAAGTAAAAACGCTATCGAGAGCCATCTCCACTGAAGAAAAAAAAATCGCTTCTGATGTGCTTCTTCAGTCATGCCGCCGGCCCCCTGTAGGACCTTGAGAAGAGGTGTCTAGAGGGGGATGATTAGACACTAAGTACCAAAGTTGCAATTTTTAACCTTATAAAGTTTAAGTGGAGTTTAGGCACAAGTTTAACTTTTTCAATACATAACAAGCAAGCATGCAATGAGTATATGAGCAGCGGAAAGTAAAGCATGCAACTTGCAAGAAAGTAAAGGGAAGGGTTTGGAGGATTCAAACGCAATTGGAGACACGGATGTTTTTGGCGTGGTTCCGATAGGTGGTGCTATCGTAATTCCACGTTGGTGGAGACTTCAACCCACGTAGGGTAACGGTTGCGCGAGTCCACGGAGGGCTCCACCCACGAAGGGTCCATGAAGTATCAACCTTGTCTATCCCACCATGGCCGTCGCCCACGAAGGACTTGCCTCACTAGCGGTAGATCTTCACGAAGTAGGCGATCTCCTTGCCCTTACAAACTCCTTGGTTCTACTCCACAATCTTGTCGGAGGCTCCCAAGTGACACCTAGCCAATCTAGGAAACACCACTCTCCAAGAAGTAACAAATGGTGTGTTGATGATGAACTCCTTGCTCTTGTGCTTCAAATGATAGTCTCCCCAACACTCACTCTCTCTCATAGGATTTGGATCTGGTGGAAAGAAGATTTGAGTGGAAAGCAACTTGGGAAAGGCTATAGATCAAGATTCATATGGTAGGAATGGAATATCTTGGCCTCACCACATGAGTAGGTAGTTCTCTCTCAGAAATGGTAAGCCGGAAGTGTAGGTTTTTTCTGATGGCTCTCTCCACGAATGAAGAGGAGGTCGAGGGGTATATATAGCCTCCACACAAAACCTAACCGTTACACACAATTTACCAATCTCGGTGGGACCGAATCAACAAACTCGGTCAGACCGATTTTAGTAAACCTAGTGACCGTTAGAGTTTTCGGTGGGACTGACATGCATCTCGGTAGGACCGATATGGTTAGGGTTAGGGCATAACGTAATCTCGGTGAGACCGATTACTCAAACTCGGTGAGACTGATTTTCGTAATTAGCTAACCAGAGAGTTGGTCAGGCAAACTCGGTTGGACCGATTACTCAAACTCGGTGGGACCGATTTTGGTAATAAGTTAGCCAGAAAGTTAGCATTGTATTCTCGGTAGTACCGATTACTCAAACTCGGTGAGGCCGATTTTGATGATGGACATACACAGAGAGATTACAATCCCATCTCGGTGAGACCGAGATCCCTATCGGTAAAACCAATTTGCCTAGGGTTTGTGGCAGTGGCTAAGACATCCAAACTCGGTGGCGCCGGATAGGAAGAATCAGTGGGGCCGAGTTTGACTTTAGGTTTTAGGACATATGTTGATTTGAGAAAGTAGCTGAGGGTTTTGGAGCATATCACTAAGCACATGAAGCAAGAGGCTCATTAAGCAACACCTCATCCCTCCTTGATAGTATTGGCTTTTCCTATAGACTCAATGTGATCTTGGATCACTAAAATGTAAAATGAAGAGTCTTGAGCTTGAAGCTTTAGCCAATCCTTTGTCCTTAGCATCTTAAAGGAGTTCCCACATCCTTTAGTCCATGCCACTCCATTGTTGAACTTATCTGAAACATACTAGATAAAGGTGTTAGTCCAACAAGAGATATGTTGACATTAATTACCAAAACCACCTAGGGAGCACTTGTGCTTTCAATCTCCCCCTTTTTGGTAATTGATGACAACATACATCAAATCTTTAGATAAAGATATAAAGAATAGCAAGTAAAGCTTTGGAAAGACATGTAACAGGCATAGGCTCCCCCTACATGTATGCAATCATGTGAATATGGAATATAAGAGCATGTGATAACATAACCATGATAGTGAAGGAAATATGCCATAGAGGCAATAATAAAGTTATTATTTATTTCCTTATATCATGATAAATGTTTATTATTCATGCTAGAATTGTATTAACCGGAAACATAATACATGTGTGAATATATAGACAAACAGTATGTCACTAGTATGCCTCTACTTGACTAGCTTGTTAATCAAAGATGGTTATGTTTCCTAACCATGAACAAGGAGTTGTTATTTGATTAACAAGGTCACATCATTAGTTGAATGATCTGATTGACATGACCCATTCCGTTAGCTTAGCACACGATCGTTTAGTATGTTGCTATTGCTTCCTTCATGACTTATACATGTTCCTATGACTATGAGATTATGCAACTCCCGTTTACCGGAGGAACACTTTGGGTACTACCAAACGTCACAACGTAACTGGGTGATTATAAAGGAGTACTACAGGTGTCTCCAAAGGCAGATGTTGGGTTGGCGATTTGAGATTAGGATTTGTCACTCCGAATGTCGGAGAGGTATCTCTGGGCCCTCTCGGTAATGCACATCACTTAAGCCTTGCAAGCATTGCAACTAATGAGTTAGTTGCGAGATGATGTATTACGGAACGAGTAAAGAGACTTGCCGGTGACGAGATTGAACTAGGTATTGGATACCGACGATCGAATCTCGGGCAAGTAACATACCGATGACAAAGGGAACAAAGTATGTTGTTATGCGGTTTGACCGATAAAGATCTTCGTAGAATATGTAGGAGCCAATATGGGCATCCAGGTTCCGCTATTGGTTATTGACCAAGAATAGTTCTAGGTCATGTCTACATAGTTCTCGAACCCGTAGGGTCCGCACGCTTAAGGTTTCGATGACAGTTTTATTATGAGTTTATGAGTTTTGATGTACCGAAGGAGTTCGAGTCCCGGATGAGATCGGGGACATGACGAGGAGTCTCGAAATGGTCGAGACGTAAAGATCGATATATTGGACGACTATATTCGGAGTTCGGAAAGGTTCCGAGTGATTCGGGTATTTTTCGGAGTACCGGAGAGTTACGGGAATTCGTATTGGGCCTTAATGGGCCATACGGGAAAGGAGAAAAAGGGCCAAAGGTGGCCGCCGCCTCCCCTTGGACTAGTCCGAATTGGACTAGGGAGGCGCCCCTTCCTTCCTTCTCCTTTTCCTTCCCCTTCTTGTCTCCTACTCCCAATACAGGAAGGACTCCTAGTTGGACTAGGAAGGGGAATCCTACTCCGGTGGGAGTAGGACTCCCATGGCGCGCCCTACTAGGGCCGGCCTCCTCCTCCCTCCTCCTTTATATCACGGGGCAGGGGGCACCCCAGAACACACAAGTTGATCTACGGATCGTTCCTTAGCCGTGCGGTGCCCCCTCCACCATATTCCACTTCGGTCATATCGTCGCGGAGCTTAGGCGAAGCCCTGCGCCGGAGAAGTCATATCGTCAGCGAGCTTAGGCGAAGCCCTCGTCGGTGGAGCATCATCATCGTCACCACGCCGTCGTCTTGACGGAACTCATCCCGACACTTTGCTGGATCGGAGTCCGGGATCGTCATCGAGCTGAGCGTGTGCAGAACTCGGAGGTGCCGTGACGTTCGGTGCTTGGATCGGTCGGATCGTGAAGACGTCGACTACATCAACAGCGTTGTTATAACGCTTCGCTTTCGGTCTCACGAGTGCGTGGACAGACACTCTCCCCTCTCGTTGCTATGCATCACCATGATCTTGCGTGTGCGTAGGAAATTTTTTTGAAATTACTACGTTACCCAACAGTGGCATCCGAGCCTGGTTTTATGCGTTGATGTCATATGCACGAGTAGAACACAAGTGAGTTGTGGGCGATACAAGTCATACTACCTACCAGCATGTCATACTTTGGTTCAGCGGTATTGTGAGATGAAGCGGCCCGGACCGACATTACGCGTACGCTTACGCGAGACTGGTTTCACCGCTGTGAGCACTCGTTGCTTAAAGGTGACCGGCGGGTGTCTGTCTCTCTCACTTTAGTTGAACCGAGTGTGGCTACGCCCGGTCCTTGAGAAGGTTAAAACGGAGTCTATTTGACGAAGTATCGTTGTGGTTTTGATGCGTAGGTAAGAACGGTTCTTGCTCAGCCCGTAGCAGCCACGTAAAACTTGCAACAACAAAGTAGAGGACGTCTAACTTGTTTTTGCAGGGCATGATGTGATGTGATATGGTCAAGACATGATGCTATATTTTATTGTATGAGATGATCATGTTTTGTAACCGAGTTATCGGCAACTGGCAGGAGCCATATGGTTGTCGCTTTATTGTATGAAATGCAAACGCCATGTAATTGCTTTACTTTATCACTAAGCGGTAGCGATAGTCGTAGAAGCAATAGTTGGCGAGACGACAACGATGCTACGATGGAGATCAAGGTGTCGCGCGGTGACGATGGTGATCATGACGGTGCTTGGAGATGGAGATCACAAGCACAAGATGATGATGGCCATATCATATCACTTATATTGATTGCATGTGATGTTTATCCTTTATGCATCTTATCTTGCTTTGATTGACGGTAGCATTATAAGATGATCTCTCACTAAAATTATCAAGTAGTGTTCTCCCGAGTATGCACCGTTGCCAAAGTTCGTCGTGTCGAGACACCACGTGATGATCGGGTGTGATAAGCTCTCGTCCATCTACAACGGGTGCAAGCCAGTTTTGCACGCGAGAATACTCAGGTTATACTTGACGAGCCTAGCATATGCAGATATGGCCTCGAACACGGAGACCGAAAGGTCGGCGTGAATCATATAGTAGATATGATCAACATAAGATGTTCACCATTGAAAACTACTCCATCTCACGTGATGATCGGTTATGGTTTAGTTGATTTGGATCACGTGATCACTTAGATGACTAGAGAGATGTCTGTCTAAGTGGGAGTTCTTAAGTAATATGATTAATTGAACTTTAATTTATCATGAACTTAGTCCTGGTAGTATTTTGCAGATTATGTTGTAGATCAATAGCTCGCGTTGTTGCTTCCTGTGTTTTTATATGTGTTCCTAGAGAAAATTGTATTGAAAAATGTTAGTAGCAATGATGCGGATTGGATCCGTGATCTGAGGTTTATCCTCATTGCTGCACGAAGTATTATGTCCTTAATGCACCGCTAGGTGACAGACCTATTGCAGGAGCAGATGCGGGGCGTTATGAGCGTTTGGCTAGCTCAATATGATGACTACTTGATAGTTTAGTGCACCATGCTTAACGGCTTAGAATCGGGACTTCAAAGGCGTTTTGAGCGTCATGGACCATATGAGATGTTCCAGGAATTGAAGTTAATATTTCAAGCAAATACCGAGTTGAGAGATATGAAGTCTCCAACAAGTTCTATAGCTAAAAGATGGAGGAGAATCGCTCAACTAGTGAGCATGTGCTCAGATTGTCTGAGTACTTCAATCGCTTGAATCAAGTGGGAGTTAATCTTCCAGATAAGATAGTGATTGACAGAATTCTCTAGTCACCATCACTAAAGTTACTAGAACTTCGTGATGAACTATAATATGCAAGGGATGACGAAAACAATTCCCAAGCTCTTCGCGATGCTAAAATCGGCGAAGGTAGAAATCAAGAAAAACATCAAGTGTTGATGGTTGACAAGACAAGTATTTGGCGGATAAGAAGGATGGCAAAGTGAACAAAGGTATATTTGATATACAAATTATTGATGTGTATTTTACTAGTGTTCGTAGCAACCCCTCGGTATTTGATACTGGTTCAGTTGCTAAGAGTAGTAACTCGAAACAGGAGTTGCAGAATAAACAGAGACTAGTTGAAGGGGAAGTGACGATGAGTGTTGGAAGTAGTTCCAAGATTGATATGATCATCATCGCACACTCCCTATACTTTCGGATTAGTGTGGAACCTAAATAAGTGTTATTTGGTGTTGAGCATAAATATGATTTGATCATGTTTATTGCAATACGGTTATTCATTTAAGTAAGAGAATAAATTGTTGTTCTTTTACATGAATAAAACCTTATATGGTTACACACCCAATGAAAATGGTTCATTGGATCTCGATCATAGTGATACACATATTCATAATATTGAAACCAAAAGATGCAAAGTTAATAATGATAGTGCAACTTATTTGTGGCACTTGCCGTTTAGGTCATATTGGTGTAAAGCGCATGAAGAAAACTCCATGCTGATGGACTTTTGGAATCACTTGATTATGAATCATTTGATGCTTGCGAACCGTGCCTTTTGGGCAAGATGACTAAAACTCCGTTCTCCGGAACAATGGAACAAGCTACTGACTTATTGGAAATAATACATACCGATGTATGCGATCCAATGAATGTTGATGCTCGTGGCAAGTATCGTTATTTTTCTGACCTTCACAAGATGATTTGAGTAGATATGGGTATATCTACTTGATGAAACATAAGTCTGAAATAGTTGAAAGGTTCAAAGAATTTCAGAGTGAAGTGGAAAATCATCGCAACAAGAAAATAAAGTTTCTGCGATCTGATCGTGGAGATGAATATTTGAGTTACGAGTTTGGTCTTCAATGAAAACAATGTGGAATAGTTTCACAGCTCACGCCACCTGGAACACCACAACATTATGGTGTGTCCGAACGTCGTAACCGTACTTTATTTTGATATGGTGCGATCTATGATGTATCTTACCGATTTACCACTATCGTTTTGGGGTTATGCATTAAAGACAGCTGCATTCACGCTTTAATAGGGCACCATCTAAATCCGTTGAGATGACACCGTATGAACTATGGTTTAGCAATAAACCTAAGCCGTCGTTTCTTAAAGTTTGGAGTTGTGATGCTTATGTGAAAAGTTTTCACCGATAAGCTCGAACCCAAATCGAGAAATGCGTCTTCATAGAATACCCAAAGGTAACTATTGGGTACACCTTCTATCACAGATCCGAAAGCAAGATATTTGTTGCTAAGATGGATCCTTTCTAGAGAAGAAGTTTCTCTCGAAAGAAGTGAGTGGGAGGAAAGTAGAACTTGATGAGGTAATTGTACCTTCTCCCTTATTGGAAAGTAGTTCATCACAGGAATCAGTTCCAGTGATTCCTACACCAATTAGTGAGGAAGTTAATGATGATGATCATGAAACTTCAGATCAAGTTGCTACCAAACCTCGTAGGTCTTCCAGAGTAAGATCCGCACTGAGTGGTACGGTAATCCTATTCTAGAAGTCATGTTACTAGACCATGATGAACCTACGAACTATGAGGAAGCGATGATGAGCCCAGATTCCGCGAAATGGTTTGAGACCATGAAATCTGAGATGGGATCCATATATGAGAACAAAGTGTGGACTTTGATGGAGTTGCCCGATGATCGGCAAGCCATATTATATAAATGGATCTTCAAGAGGAAGACAGATGCTGATAGTAGTATTACTATCTACAAAGCTCGACTTGTCGCAGAAAGGTTTTCGACAAGTTCAAGGTGTTGACTACAATGAGATTTACTCAAACTGTAGCGATGCTTATGTCTGTCCGAATCATGTTAGCAATCGCCACATTTTATGAAATCTGGCAAATGGATGTCAAAATACATTCTTTAATGGATTTATTAAAGAAGAGTTGTATATGATGCAACCAGAAGGTTTTGTCAATCCTAAAGGAGCTAACAAAATGTGCAAGCTCCAGCGATCCATCTATGGACTGGTGCAAGCATCTCGGAGTTGGAATAAGCGCTTTGATAGTGTGATCAAAGCATATAGTTTTATACAGACTTGCGGTGAAGCCTGTATTTACAAGAAAGTGAGTGGGAGCACTACAACATTTCTGATAAGTATATGTGAATGACATATTGTAGATCGGAAATAATGTAGAATTATTCTGCAAAGCATAAAGGAGTGTTTCAAAGGAGTTTTTCTAAGAAAGACCTCGGTGAAGCTGCTTACATATTGAGCATTAAGATCTATAGAGATAGATCAAGACGCTTGATAAGTTTTTCAATGAGTACATACCTTGACAAGATTTTGAAGTAGTTCAAAATGGAACAGTCAAAGAAAGAGTTCTTGCCTGTGTTACAAAGGTGTGAAATTGAGTAAGACTCAAAACCCGGCCACGGCAGAAGATAGAAAGAGAATGAAAGTCATTCCCTATGCCTTGGCCATAGGTTCTATAAAGTATGCCATGCTGTGTACCAGATCTATTGTATACCCTGCACTGAGTTTGGCAAGGAGTACAATAGTGATCTAGGAATAGATCATCGGACAGCGGTCAAAATTATCCTTAATGGAATAAGGATATGTTTCTCGATTATGGAAGTGATAAAAGGTTAGTCGTAAAGGGTTACGTCGATGCAAGTTTTGACACCGATCTGGATGACTTTAAGTCTCGATCTAGATACATATTGATAGTGGGAGCAATTAGCTAGAGTAGCTCCGTGCAGAGCATTGTTGACATAGAGATTTGCAAAATACATACGGATCTGAATGTGGCAGACACGTTGACTAAGATTCTCTCACAAAGCAAAACATGATCACACCTTAGTACTCTTTGGGTGTTAATCACATAGCGATGTGAACTAGATTACTGAATGTAGTAAACCCTTTGGGTCTTGGTCACATGGCGATGTGAATTATGGGTGTTAATCACATGATGATGTGAACTATCGATGTTAATCACATGGTGATGTGATCTAGATTATTGACTCTAGTGCAAGTGGGAGACTGAAGGAAATATGCCCTAGAGGCAATAATAAAGTTATTATTTATTTCCTTATATCATGATAAATGTTTATTATTCATGCTAGAATTGTATTAACCGAAACATAATACATGTGTGAATATATAGACAAACAGTATGTCACTAGTATGCCTCTACTTGACTAGCTTGTTAATCAAAGATGGTTATGTTTCCTAACCATGAACAAGGAGTTGTTATTTGATTAACAAGGTCACATCATTAGTTGAATGATCTGATTGACATGACCCATTCCGTTAGCTTAGCACACGATCGTTTAGTATGTTGCTATTGCTTCCTTCATGACTTATACATGTTCCTATGACTATGAGATTATGCAACTCCGTTTACGGAGGAACACTTTGGTACTACCAAACGTCACAACGTAATCTGGGTGATTATAAAGGAGTACTACAGGTGTCTCCAAAGGCAGATGTTGGGTTGGCGTATTCGAGATTAGGATTTGTCACTCCGAATGTCGGAGAGGTATCTCTGGCCCTCTCGGTAATGCACATCACTTAAGCCTTGCAAGCATTGCAACTAATGAGTTAGTTGCGAGATGATGTATTACGGAACGAGTAAAGAGACTTGCGGTGGCGAGATTGAACTAGGTATTGGATACCGACGATCGAATCTCGGGCAAGTAACATACCGATGACAAAGGGAACAAAGTATGTTGTTATGCGGTTTGACCGATAAAGATCTTCGTAGAATATGTAGGAGCCAATATGGGCATCCAGGTTCCGCTATTGGTTATTGACCAAGAATAGTTCTAGGTCATGTCTACATAGTTCTCGAACCCGTAGGGTCCGCACGCTTAAGGTTTCGATGACAGTTTTATTATGAGTTTATGAGTTTTGATGTACCGAAGGAGTTCGGAGTCCCGGATGAGATCGGGACATGACGAGGAGTCTCGAAATGGTCGAGACGTAAAGATCGATATATTGGACGACTATATTCGGAGTTCGGAAAGGTTCCGAGTGATTCGGGTATTTTTCGGAGTACCGGAGAGTTACGGGAATTCGTATTGGGCCTTAATGGGCCATACGGGAAAGGAGAAAAAGGGCCAAAAGGGTGGCCGCCGCCCTCCCCTTGGACTAGTCCGAATTGGACTAGGGAGGGGGGGCGCCCCCTTCCTTCCTTCTCCTTTTCCCTTCCCCTTACTTGTCTCCTACTCCCAATACATGGAAGGACTCCTAGTTGGACTAGGAAAGGGGGAATCCTACTCCCGGTGGGAGTAGGACTCCCCATGGCGCGCCCCTACTAGGGCCGGCCTCCTCCTCCCTCCCTCCTTTATATACGGGGGCAGGGGGGCACCCCAGAACACACAAGTTGATCTACGGATCGTTCCTTAGCCGTGTGCGGTGCCCCCCTCCACCATATTCCACTTCGGTCATATCGTCGCGGAGCTTAGGCGAAGCCCTGCGCCGGAGAAGTCATATCGTCGCGGAGCTTAGGCGAAGCCCTGCGTCGGTGGAGCATCATCATCGTCCTGCACGCCGTCGTCTTGACGGAACTCATCCCGACACTTTGCTGGATCGGAGTCCGGGATCGCCATCGAGCTGAGCGTGTGCAGAACTCGGAGGTGCCGTGACGTTCGGTGCTTGGATCGGTCGGATCGTGAAGACGTCGACTACATCAACAGCGTTGTTATAACGCTTCGCTTTCGGTCTCACGAGGGTACGTGGACAGACACTCTCCCCTCTCGTTGCTATGCATCACCATGATCTTGCGTGTGCGTAGGAAATTTTTTGAAATTACTACGTTACCCAACAGATAGAGCAGGCAATGTCTTACATGTATCTTGGACATATGCATCAGAGCAAAGAATATTAAAGAAAATACCTTCATGCCCATGAGTCCTTCTTGCAAACAGTATGTACATCAGCAAGAATTCCTCATACACATGATTGTGATGCATATACTTACCTTGTAGTCTTGAGTTGGCTTAGGATGAAATGAACCTGCGTAAACAAGGTTAGATAACACAGATGCACCTACTAGCCAGAGCAAACAAAAGAAACCACAAGAATACCAACACTGGGATGACATGTAGAGAGTGAGTACTAGGTACTACATTGGATTTGACATGTCCCCAAGAGTAAAGATATGCAATGAATTTAGATGATTTCTTTCCCTTAGATGTCTCGCTCCCCCTGAATCTAGCATGGGATACTGGGAGAAGGTAGGGAACAAAAAATCAGAGCTCAAAGATATAAATGAACAGAGCTAATGCAAGCTACTACAAATAAGCACATATGACATGTCTTTCCCCTCAAGAAGACATGTGGCATCTCTCCTCTTGAACACCAAGCATCTGGGATCCTTGAGAAATACTTTCATCTAGTATTATCTCCCCCTGGAGATCTCTCTCTCCCCCTGAGATGTGATCTCTCTCTCTCTAAATGATAAGCTTTGATGTGATCTCTCTCTCTCCCCCTTTGACATCAACTTCCAAGAAGGGCTTGATAAAAAAATTAGCTCTCTCTCCCCCGCTGGAATTTGTCGTGAATGGGTTTTATCCTTGAGTCACAACCTAAAGCAATGATAAAAATGTGATGCTTGTAGAGGACAAGATTCATTGAGTGGAGCTGGATCAAAAGAAACACAGAATAAGTGGCAAACTATTTTTCCTGTTGTGAAATCGGTGGCACCGAGTGGTATGCTTCGGTGGTACCGAATGTTTCGGTTGGACCGAAAATAACAAATCGGTGTAACCGAGTTCATCGCAGAGAAAATACTTGTCACCTCAGCTCTCTTGACTAATAAGATCTCACAAAGATTTGCAAGGAATTTACTGTATGATATGCAATGAATTGGAATGCAGAAAATGCAGAGCAAACAGAAAGAAATCTAGATGAAGTTTTTTTTTGAAAGGGGAAACATATATGCATGATACAAATGCAAAAACTCAGAAAAGAACACAAGAGAACTTCATCTAGAGATGGTCGGCGACAAAGTCACCTATGTTAGAGTATATTGACTTAGGAGTCAAGTGAGATCTCTTGATCATAGGTCATACTCATTGTTTAAGCTCAAAATTGGGTTGCCATTTTTCGTTTAAGCATCTTGATGTATTCACATCTTGTCGAGTTGCTTTAACTCATGACTTGGAGTAAAGCTTCTCTAAGATGGAATAACATACCTTGGTTGGTGGTGTCGTCCATGTAGTTGAACTTGTGTGGGTTGCTCAAGGTTGATGTAGCTCATCAAGAATTTGGAGCACCACTTGGAATTTGAGTCCATCTACCTACATGGGTGAGTTCGTGCAAGGAAGAGCACTTGTGTATCCAACAATGACAATCATGAAGCTCAACATAGAATTTGTCAAAGGATATGTTTAAATGGTTTTGTGCTTCCTTGGCTTCAACCACCTTGTGTAGAGACTTGGTGATGTAGAGATTGCTCAAGATATGAGTAGGTTACAACCTCATGGAATTTGATTCATCCAAGTACCTACATGGGTTAGATAACATGCAAGATACAAATATATCCAAGACATAAGATTTCCATCATAGGAGAGATATCAAGGATTAGGCATTAGCTCATGTCTTGCATGTATCCAATGGAGTTTCTACTCCAAGTTTGAAGCATCAATGATGTTCAATTCTCCTCTTAACCTGCAAAACACTTTCTCATCAAGAGGTTTAGTGAATATATCCGCTAATTGCTTTTCGGTGCGAACATGCTTAAGATCATTGTCTCCCTTAGCAACATGATCTCGAATGAAATGATGACGAACTTCAATATGCTTAGTTCGAGAATGTTGCACAGGATTATGACCAATTTTGATAGCACTTTCACTGTCACAAAGCAATGGGACATGTTTCACATATATCCCATAATCTTTAAGAGTTTGGGTCATCCAAAGTAATTGAGCACAACATGAACCAACGGCAATGTTTTCTGCTTCGGCAGTAGATAAGGATACCGACTTTTGTTTCTTGGAGGACCAAGACACAAGAGATCTATCAAGAAATTGACAAGTACCCGAAGTGGACTTTCTATCAACCTTGTCTCCTGCATAGTCCGAGTCGGAGTAGCCAACAAGATCGAAAGAGGCCCTCTTAGGATACCAAATGCCAAAATTTGGTGTATGGATTAAGTATCTCACTATCCTGTTCACGGCCTTAAGATGACATTCTTTAGGAGCAGCTTGATATCGTGCACACATGCACACACTTAGCAAAATATCGGGATGTGAAGCACATAGATATAACAATGAACCAATCATAGAGCGATAAACCTTTTGATCAACCGGTTCATCATCTTTGGTTAAGTCAAGATGTCCACTAGTAGGCATGGGTGTAGACATACCTTTGCATTCTTGCATATTGAACTTCTTTAATAAGTCCTTTCTGTACTTTGTTTGAGAGACAAAAGTACCTTCCTTAGTTAGCTTGATTTGCAACCCAAGAAAGAATTTGAGTTCACTCATCATAGACATCTCAAACTTCTCTGACATTAGCTTCCCAAACTTTTCACTAAAATGAGGGTTAGTTGATCCAAATATGATATCATCAACTTAAATTTGGCATACAAATAATTCTCCATTAACCCTTTTAGTAAAAAGTGTGGAATCAATTTTCCCAATTTCAAAGCCTTTTTCAAGAAGAAACTTGGTCAAGCATTTATACCACGCTCTAGGAGCTTGTTTAAGACCATAAAGAGCTTTGTGAAGTTTGTAAACATGATTGGGTTTCTTAGGATTGACAAAGCCGGGAGGTTGCTTAACATAAACTTCCTCCTCTATTTCACCATTTAGAAAAGCACTTTTAATGTCCATTTGGTACAAGGTGATATCATGATGATTAGCATAGGCAAGTAAGATGCGAATGGACTCAAGTCTAGCAACGGGGACGTAAGTCTCACCTTAGTCCATACCTTCGACTTGTGTGTAGCCTTGGGCGACGAGACGTGCTTTGTTGCAAACTACTTGTCCATCCTTATCTTGCTTGTTGCGAAACACCCATTTGGTACCCATGATGTTGTGGTTGTTGTCGGGCTTCTCAACCAATGTCCAAACTTGGTTCCTCTCAAAGTTGTGTAGCTCTTCATGCATAGCATTTATCCAATCCGGATCTCCCAATGCTTCTTCAACCTTCATAGGTTCAATGCTAGATATGAAAGAATAGTTTTCACAAAAGTTAGCTAAACGAGTTTTAGAGCGAGTGATTCTCCCGGTTTGAATATAATTGTAGATTTGCTCGATGAGATGGTATTTAGCAATTCTTGCTCGAACTCATGAAAGCTTTTGCTTGGGTCTTCGTTGAACATCTTCTTCATCTTGTTCTTCTTCTTGGCCTTCTTCATTGTTGGCGTTGTCGTTCTCTTGTCGTGGTCGAGAAGGAGGTTGTTGACGTTCGTGATGTTCTTCCTCGTTTTCTTCATCTTGGTGTGTCCCACTCGTGGATGCTTCCGTATCAACTCTTGGTTCACCTTGTCGTGAAGTAGAAGCTTCCACTTGAATAGACAAGGTGCTCTCCTTCACCTCCGTTGGACGGACCTTGCCAATAGACAAGTCTTGGATTGCTTCCGAAGGGTCTTTGTCTCCTACATCAATCGGCAATTGCTCTATTTGCGAGCCGTTAGATTCATCAAACTTCACATCTACCGTCTCTTCAACCTTTCGGGTGAAATTGTTGTAGACACGGTAAGTGTGAGAGTTTGAGCCATAACCTAGTAGGAAACCTTCATGAGACTTAGGAGCAAATTTAGAACGACGATGCTTATCAAGAATGTAGCACTTTGAGCCGAATACTCGAAAGTATCCAACTTGCGGTTTGTTACTCGTGAGGAGCTCGTATGCCGTCTTGCCGAGTAGCTTGTGAAGATACAAGCGATTTGTTGCATGACAAGCTGTCTCAACCGCTTCTGCCCAAAAGTGCTTCGGTGTCTTGTACTCATCAAGCATCGTTCTCGCCATTTCGATGAGCGTCCGGTTCTTCCTCTCAACACCTCCATTTTGTTGAGGTGTGTACGTAGCCGAGAACTCGTGTGAAATCCCTTCTTCGTCAAGAAAGGTGTCCACATTTGCGTTCTTGAACTCCGTTCCGTTGTCGCTGCGAACCTTCTTGAACTTCACTTCAAATTGATTTTGGGCCTTTCTAGCGAAGTTTTTGAAGATCTTTTGGACCTGCGATTTATCATCGAGAAAGAACACCCACGTAAATCTTGAAAAATCATCAACTATAACTAGACCAAAAGAATTTCCACCAAGACTCTTGTAGGAGTTGGGACCAAAGAGATCCATGTGAAGCAGCTCGAGCGGCCTCTTTGTGGTCATAATGTTCTTCACGGGATGCCTTCCTCCAACCTGTTTACCTACTTGACAAGCACTGCACAGTCTATCCTTATCAAATATGACATCGTTAACTCCAAGGATATGATTCCCTTGAATAAGCTTGTCAAGGTTTCTCATGCCAACGTGACCTAAGCGTCTATGCCATAACCAACCTTTTGAGGATTTAGCAATGAAGCAAGTTTTAGGTTGAGCCTTTTTAGTGAAATCAACAATGTATAGATCACCTCTACGCACACCGGTAAAGACCATTTTATGATTGTCTCGATGAAACACTTGGAAATCAATTTCAGTAAATAGGACATTGAAACCGAAATCAGCAAGTCTAGATACTGAAAGTAAGTTGTAGCCAAGAGATTCAACGAGCATGACATTTTGAATGGAGATATCATGTGAGATGGCCACCTTACCGAGGCCAACCACCTTACCCTTTGAGTTGTCACCGAAAGTGACATACTTTCGAGGACTATCATTATCAGCAAGATCACGAAACATGTCTTTATCTCCGGTCATGTGATCAGTACATCCACTGTCAAGAACCCATTCCTTTCCTCCTGACACATATCCCCGAAGATTTTCCATAAGACCAAAGTGTCTCATTGCATCATCAAGATCGAAGTCACTATCATCATCCTCATCACAGTATCCATTTTCAACATCGTCATGTGGTGGATCAAGTCCTAGGGAGGGTAATTCGTTAGAGTGAGTTTGACAATGATCTTGCTTATGAATTCTTATAGCTTCGGAAATAATATCACTAATAATTCAAACATCTCCTTTGGCGCGCATAAGGTCGGTAACTTCAAATAGACGATCACCAAACATAGGATCACTAGTGTTCATCTTAATCAAAGCAATAGACTTATAGAGAATTTCATCTAGATTTTTCAAGGAATAATTTGGAAAGCGTTCCTCAAGAAATTTCCATATAGTGTAGGCACACTCAAAAGTAGGCAAGATTCTAATCAAGTTTCTAGGCAAGCCTCTAGTGATAAGATTAACAGTTCTAAGATTTCTAGTCATGTCAATAGATTCATCAAGGGTAGGATGCATAGGATCAACATGAGGTGCACAAGGGCTAGCAATGTACTTGTTCAAATGATATTGATTGAAAATTAAAAGCATCTCATTTTTCCACTCATGAAAATACTCTCCATCAAGAATAGGCACTCTATGACTAAGACTCCCCAAAGTAGACTCATCCATCTTCCTCCAATGGTGATTAAACCAAGGCAATGGAGACCAACGCTCTAATACCACTTGTAGGACCTTGAGAAGAGGTGTCTAGAGGGGGGGGGTGATTAGACACTAAGTACCAAAGTTGCAATTTTTAACCTTATTAAAGTTTAAGTGGAGTTTAGGCACAAGTTTAACTTTTTCAATACATAACAAGCAAGCATGCAATGAGTATATGAGCAGCGGAAAGTAAAGCATGCAACTTGCAAGAAAGTAAAGGGAAGGGTTTGGAGGATTCAAACGCAATTGGAGACACGGATGTTTTTGGCGTGGTTCCGATAGGTGGTGCTATCGCACTTCCACGTTGGTGGAGACTTCAACCCACGTAGGGTAACGGTTGCACGAGTCCACGGAGGGCTCCACCCACGAAGGGTCCACAAAGTAGCAACCTTGTCTATCGCACCAAGGCCGTCGCCCATGAAGGACTTGCCTCACTAGCGGTAGATCTTCACGAAGTAGGCGATCTCCTTGCCCTTACAAACTCCTTGGTTCAACTCCACAATCTTGTCGGAGGCTCCCAAGTGACACCTAGACAATCTAGGAGACACCACTCTCCAAGAAGTAACAAATGGTGTGTTGATGATGAACTCCTTGCTCTTGTGCTTCAAATGATAGTCTCCCCTACACTCAACTCTCTCTCATAGGATTTGAATCTGGTGGAAAGAAGATTTGAGTGGAAAGCAACTTGGGAAAGGCTAGAGATCAAGATTCATATGGTAGGAATGGAATATCTTGGCCTCAACACATGAGTAGGTAGTTCTCTCTCAGAAATGGTAAGTTGGAAGTGTAGGTTTGTTCTGATGGCTCTCTCCACGAATGAAGAGGAGGTGGAGGGGTATATATAGCCTCCACACAAAATCTAACCGTTACACACAATTTACCAATCTCGGTGGGACCGAATCAACAAACTCGGTCAGACCGATTTTAGTAAACCTAGTGACCGTTAGGGTTTTCGGTGGGACTGACATGCATCTTGGTAGGACCGATATGGTTAGGGTTAGGGCATAAAGTAATCTCGGTGAGACCGATTATAAAAACTCGGTGAGACCAATTTTGGTAATTAGTTAACCAGAGAGTTGGTCAGGCAAATTCGGTTGGACCGATTACTCAAACTCGGTGGGACCGATTTTGGTAATAAGTTAACCAGAAAGTTAGCATTGTAATCTCGGTAGTGCCGATTACTCAAACTCGGTGGGACCGATTTTGATGATGGACATACACAGAGAGATTACAATCCCATCTCGGTGAGACCGAGATCCCTATCAGTAAAATCGATTTGCATAGGGTTTGTGGCAGTGGCTAAGACATCCAAACTCGGTGGCGCCGGATAGGAAGAATCAGTGGGGCCGAGTTTGACTTTAGGTTTTAGGACATATGTGGATGTGAGAAAGTAGCTGAGGGTTTTGGAGCATATCACTAAGCACATGAAGCAAGAGGCTCATTAAGCAACACCTCATCCCTCCTTGATAGTATTGGCTTTTCCTATAGACTCAATGTGATCTTGGATCACTAAAATGTAAAATGAAGAGTCTTGAGCTTGAAGCTTTAGCCAATCGTTTGTCCTTAGCATCTTGAAGGAGTTCCCAGATCCTTTAGTCCATGCCACTCCATTGTTGAACTTATCTGAAACATACTAGATAAAGGTGTTAGTCCAACAAGAGATATGTTGACATTAATTACCAAAACCACATAGGGAGCACTTGTGCTTTCACCCCCTCTTAAATCCAGTTCGCTCGGGGATCTGGTATCATTTTTTTCCAGAGGGCGAACAAGTATCAGCTAGGCCTAGGTTTTGTATTTTAACATGCGTAGCCCACGACATACGGAGACAGTGGTTTCAACTTATTTTTTGAGGTCCATACCGGCCTATGGGCTTTTTCTTAAAGATCGGAAGCCCAATGTATTTTTTAATAAAACCAGGTCTCTGTTCTATCTATCTATATATAAGAATAGTAATGCTGTGTCCAATTTATGTTTTCCCTTCTAACCACATTATATATATTTATATTATTACTATTATCATATATTCTGTAGAGAATTATATATGCATTATAAAAACATCCCATGTGTTATTAACTCATAAATGTAAATGTTTAACGGAAGTTGGCAAGGAAAATCCTGGTTCTTTTTGACTCACATGCAAGGAAAATCCTTGTGATTGCGTATAAAAGCTTGCGAAGATATTAAGGACCAATTTAATAATAACACATTCATTTTTATTTTGAGCAATAACTCGCTAATTTGTTAATTATATATATATATATAATGTGCCTCTCCGTTTATTCTTTGATATTAATTGCTCCTTCTAACATAACATTATATATATATATATATATATATATATATATATATATATATATATATATATATATATATATATATATATATATATATATATATATATATATATATATATATATAAAACGAGCCTGCTAATTCGTGTATTTCAAGGACGTGCAAATGGGCTGGGATTTCTTAGAAAATATAAATGGGCCTGATTGACGTGAAATTATTTGTTCACCCGGCCCAGCAAATGGACTGTACATTCTAGAAAACATGGGTTAAATATATGCCACATTTTTGCAAGCTGACTTGTGGGCCAATAGGTCGAAGCCTGTGCAGGGCATTGTCAACTTGGTCAACAAATGATTGTGTCATCCACAGCCATTGGATACAGCCATTGGATCTATATCCAACGGCCGGCATGCACCTTCAATCTCTCGTCTTCTTCCTCCAGCGTCGCCGGGACCGCCTGGTCCGGCCTCCGACGGCTAGCAGCTCTGCTTAGCACGCATCGCTGAGAAGCGCTACCGGATCACCGGCCAGGCTGTCGCTCCACCCCTCGCACCTCCTGCTATTCTCCACAGGCTGCAGCCCCATGCCGTAACAGAACCAGTTATAACCCTTCTCCTCCTCTCAATCTGTGACTCCACTGCCTCGTCTTCCCATCTAAGAGTCGTTCCCGTTCGGGGCCTCGCCGTCGTCCACCGCCTCGCTGCGCTCGGTGCGGCATGGTCAACAAACGAGAGTCATCAGAAGAGGACTGTACGTGGAGAGCCTGACGGCTGGGACCCACGAGGTCCATGGTCGCACGCAAGTAAAGTTCCTCCTTATTAAGTTGAAAAAATGTTTCCTCTACCTGACAGCTGGGACCCACCGGCTGTGTCTTCGCATGGAAGGAAGTGCCTCCTTGTTTTGTGAAAAAATTTATTCATCCCATTGTCAGCTGGGTCCCGTCAGATTTGGTGCCTGACTTGTGGGCCTACTAAGAGGACGTGTATGCATGACTTTTTCAACTTAATCAACAAATGATTCTAGTAGCTGGACCGTTGGATGTTAATCCAACAGTCGTGATCCTTCTTCAACCTTTGTTCTTGCTCCTGTCTCCCATGGGCGGCACCGCGGCTATGCTGCCGCGCACCCGAACCAATGAAGTTTCCCACTCCTCTCCATCTGCGACTCCACTGCCCCGTCTTCCCCATCTCTGGGTCGTTCCAGTCTGGGGCCTCGCCATCGTCCACCGGCCTTGGTGTGCTCGGCACGGTGTGGTCAACATGGTCAACAACCGAGAGTCATCGGAAGATGACTGTACGTGAGAGGTTGACAGTGGGGACGCACCACGCCCATGGACGCATGCATGCAACAGAACGTGGCGTGGTCAACGTGGTCAAGGAACGACTTCCATCGGAAGTATACTTTACGTGGAGAGTCTGACAGCTGCGTCCACGGCCGCAGCAAGGAAGTGCCTCCTTATTACGCGGAAAATAATGATTCCTCCAACGGACAACACGGACCCACTGGACGGGCCACCGTATTTTGCAAAAAAAACGTTTGCCCCCTGACTGCTGGGACCCACCTGACGGGTCACCGTATTTCGTGAAATAAACGTTCCCCCCGCTGTTAGCTCGGACCCACCGGAAGTGCCTCCTTATTAAGAAGAAAAAATGAATACTCCCCTGCTAGCTGGGACCCACCTTGGTGGGAGGCTGACTTGTGGGCCCACTAAGTTGACGGGGACGGAGGGCTTTGTCAACTTAGTTAATATGAACGATTCTAGCTGCAGTGACCGTACGATGTCCATCCAACGGCCATCGTGCTTCTTCAACCTCTGGTCTTCTTGCTCCAGCGGCCCAAAGCAGCGTCGGTCGTGCCGCCTGCTCCTGCCTCCCGTGGCCGGATGTGATGCCGCGGAGGCCTCACCGCCCCCTACTACTCCTGCCGCTGGCCAAGCCATCCCTCCATTCACCCACACCCCCTGTTATTCTGCAGCGATGGCAGCCTCCCACCGTAGCCGAACGAGTGAACCCTCATACTCCTCTACGCATGGGCATCCACTGCCGCGTCTTCCCCGGCTTGGCGTCGTCCCCTTCCTAAGCCTCGCCGTCGTCCACCGCCGTGGTGCTCTCGGCTCAATGTGGTCAACGATCGAATTCCATCGGAAGAGTACTGTATGTGGAGAGGCTGACAGCTGGGTCCACGACAGCCGCAAGGAAGTGCCTCCTTATTACGCGCAAAATAATTATTCCTCCACCTGACAGCAGGGACCCACCGAACGGGTCACCATATTTCATGAAAAAAAGTTTCCCCCCTGACTGTTGGGACCCACCAGCTACACCTTCGCACGCAAGGAAGTGCGTCGGGGCAAAAAAACGATTCGCCCCCCTGATTGCTGGGACCCACCAGCTACATCTTTGCACGCAAGGAAGTGCGTCCGAAAAAATGATTCGCCCCCCTGACTGTTGGGACCCACCAGCTACATCTTCGCATGTAACGAAGTGCCTGACAGTCGGGACCCACGTAGTCGAAGCGTACGTAGCGTTGTCATTCTGGTCGCGAACGTGTGCGTACATATATACTGGTCGATGTAGAGGCACGCGTGTGTCATAGCAGAGGAGCGCAAGTGTCATAGTAGAGGCGCGTACGTGTCGTAGTAGAGGCGCGCACGTAGCATGTACACATGCGTACAGCGGCCAGTGTGTAAGAATGAAAATACGACCACGTATGTGTACATACGGGCAGGGTCTCGAACGCATACTCGCGCATACGTACGGACAGGGCTCGTGTACATGGCTGGGTCGGAACGGAGAAACAGCGTCGTCGTCGTATTCATGGGAGCCAACCGGCTGGGTCGGAACGGAATGCGTCGTCGTGTTCATCGGGAGGGCTTGGACGGAACAGGCGACGGAAACGAGGCCTGGCGTACCGCAGAACGGAGGAAACGGCCTTGTGTTCGACCGGCCCCGTTCAAAACAGGATCCTGTTCATCGGGAGGGGTCTGGCGTACAACAAAATGGAGGAAACGGACCTCCTACGCTCGAAATGGGGGTCCTGTTGATCGGGAGGGGTGTGGCGTACCGCAAAACGGATGAAACAGACTTGTGTTGGAGCGCTACGGTCGAAACGCGGGTCCTGTTCATCGGGAGGGGTGTGGCGTACCGCAAAACGGGACTTCACGGGATAATGTTCATCTCCACCATCGACCTCCTCCAGCCTTCACGGGCTACCGTCGACCTCCTCCAGCCTCCATGGGCTCCTGTTCATCTAGCCTCCACCGCGCGCTACTCCACCGGCCACTGTTCAACCTCCCCTCCACGGGCACCCCTCCATCGTCTACTTTTCATCCAGCCCTCCACGGGGACGTCCTATTAATCCAGAGGCAATGCCACGGGGTCCTGTTCATCCATACCCACCGCTCACTGTTCATCCAATCGATCGGCTTCAGTTAGCAGCAGTAGCGAAGGAATCGCTCGATTGGGTTCAGTTAACAGCCATCGATCGATCGCTCTGGTTCAATGAACGCGTAGCTCGCAGTGGCAATCGCCGGGTTCGATTAGAGCCCAACACCTCGCTCGGGTTCGATTAGAGCCAACGCCTACACACACAGCAGCGTGCGTGTACGAGAGAAACGGGCATCGCTCAGTCCCTGACCACCCACCGTAACCGGGAACTCCCCAAAATTTTCCTCGCCCTCGCTTCTACCACGGTTTTTTCCGTCATGGATGGCCCAAAGAATGTCATGCAGCTGCGTCTCCGGCCCACCCAGGACGAAAAGCCCATTTTCTGTCATGATTTTTTGTCATAGAAGTAGGATCCCACTATATCTATGATGATACCGGGTTTTGTCACAATTATCGTCATATAAGTGTCATAATTATGATAGAAGAAATTTCGTTAGGCCCAAAATGTCACGGATGTGTCTTTTTTTTGTAGTGACTCCCAATGTTTGAATTTCATTCCCATTTCTTGCATGGGACCTACAAATTCACCCAAGGACACACATGTGATTTTTCAACCAACTTTGGTGCATTGGAGCATGTGCTGGTAGTTCAAATTTGAATTATGCACATTAAATGCCCAGAAATTCAATTAATGTATAAGAAAGGCCAAACAAACCCGGAATAATTCCAAAATTTAACATGATAATTCTATTTTGTCTAATCTTCCTGTGTAAAAATATTAAGGCGGGAGAAGGTAGTGTACGTATGTCGTTTCGCACACAGAGGTGACACGTTCCCTCTCGGAACCACGAGGAGAGAAGCTCCGGTTTGCAAGAAGCTTATACCAAAGCTTGTCCCAATTCGGCCAAAAAAATTACCGCAACATGTTGGTGCCATGTCGACACCATGCCAAGTTCCATGATTTTCAGGCGTGTTTTGGAATTACATGAAATAAAAAACCAAGTTTCTCAATCTTTCCTGCCGAGTCACGACGCCCAGATGTTTGAATTTCATTTCCATTTCTTGCATGGGACCTAGAAATTCACCCAAGGACAGACATGTGATTTTTTAACCAACTTTGGTGCACTGGAGCATGCGCTTGTAGTTCAAATTTGAATTATGCACATTAAATGCCCAGACATTCAATTAATGTATAAAAAAGGCCAAACGAACCCGGAATAATTCCAAAATTTAGCATGATACTTCTATTTGGTCTAGTCTGCCTTTGTAAAAAAATTAAGGCGGGAGAAGGCAGTGTACGTATGTCGTTTCGCACACGGAGGTCACAGTTCCCTCTCAGAACCACGAGCCTTCTTGAGAGAAGCTCCGGTTTGCAAGAAGCTTATACCAAAGCTTGTCCCAATTCGGCCAAAAAATTTACCGCAACATGTTGGTGCCATGTCATGACACCATGCCAAGTTTCATGTTATTCAGGCGTGTTTTGGATTTATATGAATTAAAAAAAACTAAGTTTCTCAATCTTTCCGGCCGAGCCACGACGCCCAATGTTTGAGTTTCATTCCCATTTCTTGCATGGGACCTGGAAATTCACCCAAAGACACATATGTGATTTTTCAACCAACTTTGGTGCATTGGAGCATGTGCTTGTAGTTCAAATTTTAATTATGCATATTAAATGAGCATAAATTCAATTAATGTATAAGAAAGTTCAAACAAACCCGGAATAATTCCAAATTTTAACAGGCACTCATATAGTTCTATGTTGCCTCTGTAAAATAACAGGGGGGGAGGCAGCGTATATCATTTTGAACACAAAGGTGACAAGTCCCCCCTCGGGAACCATGAGTCTTCTCGAGAGAAGCTCCGGCTTGCAAGAAGCTTATACCAAAAACTTGTCCAAATGCGGATTTTTTTACACATGCAAATTACACAGCCATGAAATGACACCATGCCAAGTTTCATGATTTTCAGGCGAGTTTTGAATTTTCATGAATTTGAAAACCAAGTTTCTCAATGTTCCTGACCGAGCCACGACGCCTAGATGTTTGAATTCCATTCCCATTTCTTGCATGGGACCTTTAAATTCACCCAAAGACACACATGTGAATTTTCAACAAACTTTGGTGCACTCCAGCATGTGCTTGTAGTTCAAATTTGAATTACGCGCATTAAATGCCGAGAAACTCAATTAATCCATAAAGCCAAACAAACCCGAAATAATGCCAAATGTAAACACGACACTCATGTAGTTGCATGTTCACTATACATAAATGTTCTAGCAATTCAAACACCATCCTTTCCCTCCGTAACACCAATTTTTCTTCCAAAACATAATGGAAAAAATCAGGTATACCACAAACAGTTTAGTAGAAAGAATCGTGTGGGATGCGATATAAAATATCTTGGCACACGGTCTTGTCTGGCTTACACAGGAAGCTTCATCGTCTACAATCCACCGCCCCTGCTTGAACCACACCTGCGCGCCAGTTTCTCGCGGCACCGAGCAAAAAAAAATTGCAACTGCGGAAATATCTAATCTCCTCGCCCCTCCCTCCCACAAAAAACCACATTTCCATTGTTCCTCCTTGTTTTCCAAGTTCAAACCATCACTGTTGCTTGCTGGCAGCTCAGCCTCCTCGCCGGCTACCCTTCTTCATGGAGTGCCGCCTCCTCGCCGGCGACCCTTCTTCTTGAAGCGCCGCCTCCTCACCGGTGACCCTTCTTCTTGCTGCGCGGCCTCCTCACAGCCGACCCTTCTTCTTGCTGCGCGACCTCGTCGATATGGTCAGGTAATCCACACCCCACCCACACTATCCTCCTCCTTTCCCGTCCCACATGCCCCGACCAGTGGCGCGACACCTTCCGCCGAAATCACTGTCCCCCTCCTCCAATTAAGCACCGCCCACAACCATTTTGCATGCAGTATAACATGGAGCTCAGTAGCATCTGGCAGCGGAGAAGCAAATCACGGCCGCACGTGCGCACGAGGTCGCTATGGCTGCCATGTGTGCCGACCACTAGATCTTGGAGGAGCACCTCGTCTTCCAGGCCACCGTCGACACCGCCACGTGGTTGTCTACTTTAAAATATAGTTTGTGCTATTTTCTTGAGGCCACCGCCAATGCCTTCTAGTGATTTGTCCTCTGTAATGTTAATATGCTATCTGATGTTCAGTTTATAGTTTGGTCCTCTGAAATGTAATGTACAGTTAACACTTTGGTCCTCTGAAATGTAATGTTCAGCTAATAGTTTGGTCCAACAATTGCTACATTTTGTAGTAGTGTTCTCAATCATTCTTTTTTTTGCTAACTGTCTTATCTTCTAGTACATGTTTATATTCTGCAATGTCGTGCTCAGTTAACTATTTTGGTTCATTTGGTCTGCTGTCCATTCAACTGTTTGGTTCAGTTCTGCAATTTGATTTTCATTTGTTGTGGGTACAATCTTGTATTGTTACGCATGTGAAATAAATCTAATTTGGCTGTACTCAATACATATTCTACTGATAGTATGACAACTCTGAGTTAACCTGATCAAGATATTCCTTATGTGTGTTGCAGGGAAACAATGGAAGCACTCCGGTTTACCATCGAGGTTTGTTCAAGCATGGTCCTTTGGCTAATAGCACATTATTGTGAAGTTGCAGGAATCATTCTAATATTTATGTTTCTTACAATTTGGTATTGCACATGTAGGTCCTGCTATCAGTGGCTTAGACCCACTGTTCGACCCATTTTGCATATGGGGAAATGAGATGTCCAGGAATATCAGTCAAGTTAAGAAAGTCAGAAAGATTGTTAGGATGAAGAAACTTGCGACGAATAACAACAAGATCTTTGTTTTCACAATGAAGAAGACATCAGTCAACTATAGGATGGTACTAACTCTTTTACCTTGTTTTTAATCCTTGCACCGTTTCAAAATTTATAGCAGCGATTTATGCATATCTTTGTTTTCAGTACTTTTCAAAGAAGTTCACCGATGATTACCTCTCAAACTACCTGCATGGTCAAGAGGCGAGGAAGGTATTCATTCAGCACCCACGGTACAATATTGAAGTCATGCTGAAGAGGATGAAGGTTGGGCGGGCAATTGTCCATAGCCACTGGCCTAAAGTTGCAACGACATTCAACATCACTGAAGGCTCAATATTTGCCTTCTGCTTCTGTAGTTCCCCAGATGAGATTCATCTGTCTATTTACCGTGTATGATGCTACTTTCCAAAGGTTTTTGATGTTGCATTTGAAACTTGGTGCTATTGTGTAATGGCGGAACTGAGTGCCGAAGCTACCTGATGTAATTCGATTATGAAATCCTGGTTGCCGTTATACGGATATGAAATATCTAGTGTGTTTTATAAGAAATACCAATTTTATTATTACATGGATTATCAATAATAGGCTAAGTACCCTACTTATTGGGGTTTTCTATTGCAGACGGTTACTCAGACAACACCGCGGGTGATGAACTCAAACAACCCACACAGTTTCTACAAAGTAGGCATGTTTGATTAACTAACAATAACGCACGGATTCCGGTAGAGAACTGTTTGCGTTAGGCCACCTTGCCCAAACGTTTCCACACAAAAAATTGTGTGTGATATACATACGATCATAAATGTTTTTTCTGGGATTCACCATGTGGGATGTACATATGAACGGAAACAATTGGGTTTCGATGCCCCGCCAGATTGCACACGAGCTCATTTTTCCCCAGCCTGTGTGCCAGGAGGGCGTATTCCCAACGGTTTCTGGGTCGTATGGGAAGGACCCCCCTATCGCCAACACTCACTTGGCGACGGTTCCAAACACCATCGCGGAAAGGGGTTAAAAACCGTTTGTATAGCAGGTCTCTGCACCATGCCAACTTTCAACCTTTTCAGAGTTCATTTGTAGTGCTTTTCAATTTCAGGGTCATTTAGCTAAAAAAATCAGTAAATGCATGAAAATACCAAATGAAGTCGGAAAGGGTTAAAAACTCATGATGAGCCTTTGAATGGTGTATTTTGAACACACATAATTTCTGGAGTTAAAATAAGTTCAAAAAAAATGAATTCCTTTTGTAACAGATGAGTTTTCGTCTAAAACCCTGATACTTCGAAAGAGATTGTCCATTTTGTACACAAAATGCGTCCAGTTTTTTTTGTAGCCCTCTCAACTTTCTATCTCATGCTATGTGGGTGAAATGATGATACCATGACAACTTTTAACCTTTTCAGAGTTCATTTGTAGTGCTTTTCAATTTCAGGTTCATTTAGCTAAAAAAAATCAGTGAATGCATGAAAAATACCAAATGAAGTCAGAAAGGGTTGAAGATTGATGACGTGCCTTTGAATGGTGCATTTTGATCACACAAAAATTATGGAGTTAAAATAAGTACAAAAAATGAAATCAACTAAAAAGAATCAACTACAATATTAACTAAAATTATCATATTATTTATTTGTTAAAAATAATCTACTAAAATATTAACTAAAATTATCAAAGTATTTATTTGTTAAAAATAATCAACTAAAATTACCAAATTATCTATTTGTTAAAAAGAATGAACTAAAATATTAACTAAAAATTATCAAAGTATTTATTTGTTAAAAAGAATGAACTAAAATAACAGAAAAAAAGAAAATAATTACCCGCCTATTAGGGCAACACAGCCTGCATACGACTAGAAACCCATCTTTCATGGGCTAGGATGCAGGCCCGCAGGCACAGCAGGCCCAACAGGCATGGACAAAGTTTTGGCATGTACTGCATGCAATAGATCAGAGGAGTTCGATAGCAGTGTGGGAGCGGGGCTTATAAACCACTACAAGCCCCTCTCAACTAGCGAGGTGGGACTAAATTTTTCGCCGCCGGAGTGATGTTCACAAGTATAGGGGATCTATCATAGCTAGTCCTTTCAATAAGTAAGAGTGTCGAACCCAACGAGGAGCAGAAAGAAATGACAAGCGGTTTTCAGTAAGGTATTCCTTGCAGGCACTGAAATTATCAATAACAGATAGTTTTGTGATAAGGTAATTCGTAACGGGTAACAAGTAACAAAAGTAACCAAGGTGCAGCAAGGTGGCCCATTCCTTTTTGTAGCAAAGGACAAGCCTGGAAAAACTCTTATATAAAGGAAAGCGCTCCCGAGGTCACATGGGAATTATCGTCAAGCTAGTTTTCATCATGCTCATATGATTCGCGTTCATTACTTTGATAATTTGGTATGTGGGTGGATCGGTGCTCGAGTACTGCCCTTCCTTGGACAAGCATCCCACTTATGATTAACCCCTCTCGCAAGCATCCGCAACTACGAAAGAAGAATTAAGGTAAACCTAACCATAGCATGAAACATATGGATCCAAATCAACCCCTTACGAAGCAACACATAAACTAGGGTTTAAGCTTATGTCACTCTAGCAACCCATCATCTACTTATTACTTCCCAATGCCTTCCTCTAGGCCCAAACAATCATGAAGTGTCATGTAGTCAATGTTCACATAACACCACTAGAGGAAAGACAACATACATCTCATCAAAATATCGAACGAATACCAAATTCACATGACTACTTATAACAAGACTTCTCCCATGTCCTCAGGAACAAATGTAACTACTCACAAATCATATTCATGTTCATATTCTGAGGGGTATTAATATGTATAAAGAATCTGAACATATGATCTTCCACCGAATAAACCAACTAGCATCAACTACAAGGAGTAATCAACACTACTAGCAACCCACATGTACCAATCTAAGGTTTTGAGACAAAGGTCGGATACAAGAGATGAACTAGAGCTTGAGAGGAGATGGTGCTGGTGAAGATCTTGATGGAGATGTACCCCATCCCGATGAGAGGATCGATGGTGATGACGATGGTGACGATTTCCCCCTCCCGGAGGGATGTTTCCCCGGCAGAACAGCTCCACCAGAGCCCTAGATTGGTTCCACCAAGGTTCCGCCTCGAGACGGCAGCACTTCATCCCGAAAGCTTCCTTATGATTTTTTACAGGGCAAAAGACACCTTATACCAGAAGATGGGCATCGGTGGGCTTCCAGGTGGCTCCCGATGCAGGGGGGCGCGCCCAGGGGGTAGGGCGCGCCTCCCACCCTCGTGGACAGTGTGTGGCCCCCTCTAGTGCTTTCTTCGCCCAATATTTTTAATACATTCCAAAACTAACTTTCATGGAGTTTCAGGACTTCTGGAGTTGTGCAGAATATGTCTCTAATATTTTGCTCCTTTTCCATCCCAAAATCCAGCTGTCAGCATTCTCCCTCTTCATGTAAACCTTGTAAAATAAGAGAGAAAAGGCATAAGTATTCTGACATAATGTGAGGTAACAACCCATATTGCAATAAATATCGATATAAAAGCATGATGCAAAATGGACGTATCAACTCCCCCAAGCTTAGACCTCGCTTGTCCTCAAGCGGAAGCCAATATCGAAAAATATGTCCACATGTTTAGAGATAGAGGTGTCGATAAAATAAAATACGGACATGAGGGCATCATGATCATTCTTAGAACAACAAAATATAAATTGTCATATGATTTCTGATGCTAAAGTAACAATCTATTCACAATGTAAAGTATAAGTAAGAAACTTCATCGAAAACTAGCAAACTATAATCTCAGTCATTGAAGCAATTGCAATTTATCATAACGTCGGAAAGAGTCAAAAGTAAGAGCTTTTCAGCAAGTCCACATACTCAACTATCATTTAGTATTTCACAACTGCTAACACTGACGCAATACTTATGGGTATGAGGTTTTAATCGGACACAGAGAAAGATAGGGGCTTATAGTTTCGCCTCCCAACCTTTTACCTCAAGGGTAATGTCAACAATAATGCTTTATGAAAACCCACATCCAATTGGTTATATATATCAGGATCTTTCCAACACATAGTGCTTGCCAAAGGATAAAGTGTAAAAAGGAAAGGTGAAGATCACCATGACTCTTGTATAATGTAGAAGACAAAAATAAAAGATAGGCCCTTCGCAGAGGGAAGCAGAGGTTGTCATGTGCTTTTATGGTTGGATGCACAAAATCTTAATGCAAAAGAACGTCACTTTATATTGCCACTTGTAATAGGGACCTTTATTATGAAGTCCGTCACTTTTATTTCTTCCATATCACAAGCTCGTATAAAGCTTATTTTCTCCACACTAATAGATCATGCATATTTAGAGAGCAATTTTTGTTGCTTGCAACTGTAACAACTTACTTGAAGGATCTTACTCAATCCATAGGCATATATGGTGGACTCTCATGGCAAAACTGTGTTTAAGGATATTTGGAAGCACAAGTAGTATCTCTACTTGGCGCAAAGAGTTTGGTTAGCATGAGGGGGAAAGACAAGCCCAACATGTTGGATGATCTATGACAATATACTTTATTTCGGATATAAGAAACATAACCCATTACATTGTCTTCCTTGTCCAACATCAACCTTTTAGCATGTCATATTGTAATGAGTACTCATGATCATAAAAGATGTCCAAGATAGTATATTTATATGTGAAAACCTCTCTTTCTTTATTATTTCCTATTAATTGCAATGATGACCAAAAGTATGTTTGTCAACTCTCAACAAGTTTTATTCATCATACTCTCTGTATGTGCAGCAAGGTGGCCCAATCCTTTTTGTAGCAAAGGACAAGCCTGGACAAACTCTTATATAAAGGAAAGCGCTCCCGAGGACACATGGGAATTATCGTCAAGCTAGTTTTCATCATGCTCATATGATCCGCGTTCGTTACTTTGCTAATTTGGTATGTGGGTGGATCGGTGCTTGGGTACTGACCTTCCTTGGACAAGCATCACAGTTATGATTAACCCCTCTCGCAAGCATTCGCAAGTACGAAAGAAGAATTAAGGTATACCTAACCATAGCATGAAACATATGGATCCAAATCAGCCCCTTACGAAGCAACGCATAAACTAGGGTTTAAGCTTCTGTCACTCTAGAAACCCATCATCTACTTATTACTTCCCAATGCATTCCTCTAGGCCCAAACAATGGTGAAGTGTCATGTAGTCGACATTCACATAACACCACTAGAGGAAAGACAACATACATCTCATCAAAATATCGAACGAATACCAAATTCACATGACTATTTATAACAAGACTTCTTCCATGTCCTCAGGAACAAACGTAACTACTCACAAATCATATTCATGTTCATTATAAGAGGGGTATTAATATGCGTAAAGGATCTGAACATCCGAATAAACCAACTAGCATCTACTACAAGGAGTAATCAACACTACTAGCAACCCACATGTACCAATCTGAGGTTTTGAGACAAAGATCGGATACAAGAGATGAACTAGGGTTTGAGAGGAGATGGTGCTGGTGAAGATGTTGATGGAGATGGACCCCCTCCCGATAAGAGGATCGATTGTGATGACGATGGTGACGATTTCCCCCTCTCGAGACGGCGGCGCTTCGTCCTGAAAGCTTCCTTATGATTTTTTACAGGGCAAAAGACACCTTATAACATAATATGGGCATCAGGGGGCTTCCAGGTGGCCTGCTACGTCTTGAGCTTGCGTTGGTTTTCCTCGAAGAGGAGAGGGTGATGCAGCAAGTGTAGCGTAAGTATTTCCCTCAGTTTTGAGAACCAAGGTATCAATCCAGTAGGAGGCTCCTCAAAAGTCCCACGCACCTACACAAACAAACTGAGAACTTGCAACCAACGCAATAAAGGGGTTGTCAATCCCTTCACGACCACTTGCGAAAGAGATATCTAATAAAGATAGTATGATAAGATAAATATATTTTTGGTATTTTATAGTATAGATGCAAAAAGTAAAGATGCAAATAAAAGTAGATTGGGGGCAAATATGATAAGAGATAGACCCGGGGGCCATAGGTTTCACTAGTGGCTTCTCTCAAGATAGCATAAGTATTACGGTGGGTGAACAAATTACTGTCGAGCAATTGATAGAAAAGCGCATAGTTATGAGATTATCTAGGCATGATCATGTATATAGGCATCACGTCCATAACAAGTAGACCAACTCCTGCCTGCATCTACTACTATTACTCCACACATCGACCGCTATCCAGCATGCATCTAGAGTATTAAGTTCATAAGAACAGAGTAACGCATTAAGCAAGATGACATGATGTATAGGGATAAACTCATGCAATATGATATAAACCCCATCTTGTTATCCTCGATGGCAACAATACAATCGTTCCTTGCAACCCTTTACATCCTTTGGGTAAGGACACCGCAAGATTGAACCCAAAGCTAAGCACTTCTCCCATGGCAAGAAAGACCAATCTAGTAGGCCAAACTAAACTGATAATTCGAAGATACTTGCAAAGATAACTTAATCATACATAAAAGAATTCAGAGAAGATTCAAATATTATTCATAGATAAACTTGATCATAAACCCACAATTCAACGGATCTCGACAAACACACCACAAAAAGAGTTTACATCGAATAGATCTCCACAAGAAAGCGGGAGAACATTGTACTGAGATCCAAAAAGAGAGAAGAAGCCATCTAGCTAATAACTATGGACCCGTAGGTCTGTGGTAAACTAATCACAACTCATCGGAGGGGCAAGGATGTTGATGTAGAGGCCCTCCGTGCTTGATTCCCCCTCCGGCAGAGTGCCGGCGAAGGATCCAAGATGGGATCTCGCGGATACAGAAGGTTACTGCGGTGGAAATTGTGTTTCGTGGTGCCTCTGGATGTTTTCGGGGTACGTAGGTATATATAGGAGAAAGAAGTACGTTGGTGGCCGCCCGAGGGGCCCACAGGACAGGGGGCGCGCCCTATAGGGGGCGGGGGGCGCCCTCGTATCTCGTGGAGGCCTCGACTGCTTCTTGACTTGCACTCCAAGTCCTCTGGATCACGTTTGTTCCAAAAATCACGCTCCCGAAGGTTTCATTCTGTTTGGACTCCGTTTGATATTCCTTTTCTTCGAAATACTGAAATAGGCAAAAAAAACAGCAATATGGGCTGGGCCTCCGGTTAGTAGGTTAGTCCCAAAAATGATATAAATGTGTAAAATAAAACCCATAAACATCCAAAAGGGGTAATATAATAGCATGGAACAATAAAAAAATTATAGATACATTGGAGACGTATCATGGCCCATGAGGCAGGGGGCGCGCTCAGGGGGGTAGGGCGCGCCCCCACCCTCGTGGACAGTGGGTGGCCCCCCTATGGTGCTTTCTTCGCCCAATATTTTTAATATATTCCAAAACTGACTTTCGTGGAGTTTCAACACTTTTGGAGTTGTGCAGAATAGTTCCCTAATATTTTGCTCCTTTTCTAGCCCAGAATCCAGCTGCCGGCATTCTCCCTCTTCATGTAAACCTTGTAAAATAAGAGAGAAAATGCATACGTATTGTGACATAATGTGTAGTAACAGCCCATATTGCAATAAATATCATTATAAAAGCATGGTGCAAAGTGGACATATCACGCAGCACCAACCCTTTGGTCTCGGTTGGTGGCACCAACCGAGACCAATGCCAACCTTTCGTCACGGTTGGTGCCACCAACTGGGACCAATGCCACCCTTTGGTCCCGGTTCGTGCCACCAAATGGGACAATTGGTCTCTGCTTCCCGCCCTTTGGGCTACTGAAAATGACCTTTATTCCCAATTGGTGGCACCAACCGGGACCAAAGGGTGTGATACGTCTCCAACGTATCTACTTTTCCAAACACTTTTGCCCTTGTTTTGGACTCTGATTTGCATGATTTGAATGAAACTAGCCCGGACTGACGCTGTTTTCAGCAGAACTGCCATGGTGTTATTTATTATGCAGAAAGAATCAAGGCCAGGGGCCCACACCGTATCCACGAGGGTGGGGGCGCGCCCCCTGTCTCGTGGGCCCCCTGATGCTCCACCGACCTCAACTCCTGTTTCGCGGAGAGAAAAATCAGAGAGAAAGGTTCATCGCGTTTTATGATACGGAGCGGCTGCCAAGCCCTAATCTCTCTCGGGAGGGCTGATCTGGAGTCCGTTCGGGGCTCCGGAGAGGGGGATTCGTCGCCGTCATCATCATCAACCATCCTCCATCACCAATTTCATGATGCTCACCGCCGTGCGTGAGTAATTCCATCATAGGCTTGCTGGACGGTGATGGGTTGTTTGAGATTTACCATGTAATCAAGTTAGTTTTGTTAGGGTTTGATCCCTAGTATCCATTATGTTCTGAGATTGATGTTGCTATGACTTTGCTATGCTTAATGCTTGTCACTAGGGCTCGAGTGCCATGATTTCAGATCTGAACCTATTATGTTTTCATGAATATATGTGAGTTCTTGATCCTATCTTGCAAGTCTATAGTCACCCATTTTGTGTTATGATCCGACAACCCCGAAGTGACAATAATTGGGATACTTCTCGGTGATGACCATAGTTTGAGGAGTTCATGTATTCACTATGTGCTAATGCTTTGTTCCGGTTCTCTATTAAAAGGAGGCCTTAATATCCCATAGTTTCCACTAGGACCCCGCTGCCACGGGAGGGTAGGACAAAAGATGTCATGCAAGTTCTTTTCCATAAGCACGTATGACTATATTCAGAATACATGCCTACATTACATTGATGAACTGGAGCTAGTTCTGTGTCACCCTATGTTATAGCTATTACATGAGGAATCACATCCGACATAATTATCCATCACTGGTCCAATGCCTACGAGCTTTTCACATATTGTACTTCACTTATTTACTTTTCCGTTGCTACTGTTACAATCACTACAAAACTGCTATCTTTTACTTTTGCCACTGTTACCATTACTATCATACTACTTTGCTACTAAATACTTTGCTGCAGATACTAAGTTATCTAGGTGTGGTTGAATTGACAACTCACCTTCTAATACTTAAGAATATTCTTTGGCTCCCCTTGTGTCGAATCAATAAATTTGGGTTGAATACTCTACCCTCGAAAGCTGTTGCGATCCCCTACACTTGTGGGTTATCAAGACTAATTTCTGGCGCCATTGCCGGGGAGCATAGCTCTATTCTTTGAGTCACTTGGGATTCATATCTGTTGATCACTATGAGGAATTTGAAAGACGAAAGAACCAAGATTTTTCCCTCAACTATGAGGGGAGGTAAGGAACTGCCATCTAGCTCTACACTAGATTCTCCTTCTGTTTTGAGTAAGCTTGTGACACCTAAACCTGCTACTGCTATGATTTCTGATATGCCGCATGTTATTGATGATGCCACTTCTGCTATGCATGATACTTATTATGAAACTACTTCTGTGCGTGATACTACTTTGCCATTAGGTGAGTTTCTTGATGAACAACTTGCTAGTGTTTGAGAGAATGAAACTATTGAAGATGCTATTATTGATGATAGTGATGATGAAAGTTATCCCCCTGATTATGAATTGTCTGTTGTTCCTGAGGGTTATGTTATGGATGAGGAAGCTGCTAGAGCTCTCTTTGCTTACAAAGATAGATATGATCTTAAGAAGTTATTAGCTAAGTGGAAGCAACAATCTCTTAATGCTAGAATGAAACCTGACCCCGCTTTTTCTACTTCACCTATCTGTGTTACTGATAAGGATTATGAATTCTCTATTGATGCTGAGATTTTGGTTGAATTTGATCCTTTTATGGCCTTGAATCTGAAACTGTTGTGGCACATCTTACCAAGTTAAATGATATAGCCACCCTGGTTACTAATGATGAGAAGTCTTTCTATTATTATATCCTTAAGATATTTCTGTTCTCGTTAAAGGGTGATGCTAAATCTTGGTTTAATTCTCTTGATCTTGGTTGTGTGCGTAGTCCCCAGGATATGATTTATTACTTCTCTGCTAAATATTTCCCTACTCATAAGAAACAAGCTGCCTTGCGGGAAATATATAATTTTGTGCAAACCAAAGAAGAGAGTCTCCCACAATCTTGGGGGAGGCTTCTTCGATTACTTAATGCTTTGCCTGATCATCCTCTTAAGAAAAAAGAAATATTTGATATCTTTTTTAATGGACTAACCGATGCTTCCAAGGACTACTTGGATAGTTGTGCTGGTTGTGTTTTCAGGGAAAGAACAGTCGACCAAGCTGAATTACTATTGAATAATATGTTGACTAATGAAAATAATTGGACTCTTCCTGAGCCAATTCCTGAGGCAATTCCTGAGCCAATTGAGCCAACTCCTGATCCTATTCCTAAACCTACTCCGAAGAAGAGGGGTGTTGTATTTCTCAGTCCTGAAGATATGCAAGAGGCAAAGAAATCAATGAAAGAAAAAGGTATTAAAGCTGAAGATGTTAAGAATTTACCTCCTATTGAAGAAATACATGGTCTTAATTTACCGCCTGTTGAAGAAACACATTGTCTTGATAACCCGACATAGGTAGTAAAGGTAAATTCTCTCTATAGATATGATAAAGTTGAAATTCCTTCTACTAAATTTCATAGCCCATTCTTAGATGAATTTGATGATTTTATGGCTAGGCAAGAAAGTTTTAATGCTTATGTTGGTAGAGAATTAAAGAATAATGCTTTCGAGATAGGACGCTTGCGTGATTATATGGCTAGAGTTAAAGGTGAACTTAAACTCATTAGCAAATACGCTTCTATGGTTACCACTCAAGATGAGCAAGTACTTAAAGCTCAAAGTGATTTGCTCGATGAATTAAATAATAAACATGACTTTGCTATTAGAGTGGCTACTAGAACTGGTAGAATGACTCAGGAACCTTTGTATCCTGAGGGCCACCCTAAGAGAATCGAGCAACATTCTCAGAGAAATAATTTAGAGGCACCTAATTCTTCAAAGAAGAAAAAGAAAAATGATAGGACTTTGCATGCTTCTAGTGAACCTGTTATAGACACACCTGAGAATCCCAATGATATTTCTATTTCTGATGCTGAAACACAATCAGGTGATGAACATGAACCTAGTTATAATGTTAATGATAATGTTCATGTTGATGCTCAACCTAGAAATAATAATGAAGAAGAGGTTAAACCTGTTGTTGATCTAGATAACCCAGAATCAAAGAATCAACGTAATGATAAGAGAGATTTTGTTGCTAGGAAACACAGTAGAGAAAGAGAACCATGGGTTCAGAAACTGATGCCCTTTCCTCCTAAGCCATCCAAAACAAAGGATGATGAGGATTTTGAGCGCTTTGCTGAAATGATTAGACCTATCTTCTTACCATGCGCTTAACTGATATGCTTAAATTAAATCCTTATGCTAAGTATATGAAGGATATCATTACAAGTAAAAGAAAGATACCGAAGCTGAAATTTCCAACATGCTTGCTATCTACACTTTTAAGGGTGGAATACCAAAGAAACTTGGAGACCCAGGGGTACCAACTATACCATGCTCCATTAAAAGAAATTATGTTAAAACTGCTTTATGTGATATTGGAGCTGGTGTCAGTGCTATGCCTCTCTCTTTATATCATAGACTTGAATTGAATAAGTTGACACCTACTGAAATATCCTTGCAAATGGCCGATAAATCAACTGCCATACCTGTCGGTATTTGTGAGGATGTGCCTGTTGTGGTTGCAAATGTCACTATCTTAACGGACTTTGTTATTCTTGATGTTCCCGAGGACGATAGTATGTCGATTATCCTTGGTAGACCCTTTTTTAATACTGCAGGGGCTGTTATTGATTGCAACAAAGGCAATGTCACTTTTCATGTTAATGGTAATGAGCATACGGTACATTTTCTGGGGAAACAATCTCAAGTTCATAGCATCAATTCTATTGGAAAATTTCCAACTATCATTATTGGAGGTTTTGAATTTCCTCTTCCTACTGTCAAGAAAAAAGTATGATATTCTTATTGTTGGGGATGTTCATATCCCCGTTGAGGTAACTTAGTGTTATTCGAAATTTCTCCGGTTCCGTGTTATTCGGAATGAGTTTGTTAACAAGACTTTATCAACCATGTTAGTGGATTCATTTTGATGATCATGAGATGGATGAAACTAGAAGGCACAACCTTCTGTACCCTCTTTTTACTTTCTGTTATTTAGAATAAATAAAGCAAAAATAGTATTATCTGTATGTTTTCTGAATTATCCATGCAATAAAAAATATCCCGAAAATAAAAGTGCTCCAAATGCCCTGCAAATTTAGTATTGATATTTTATGGATTATTTGAGGATTTTAGGCACTCAAAACACTGCAGGGGGGCAAGCACCTGGCCACGAGGGCGGAGGGCGCGCCCACACCCCCTGTGCGCGCCCCCCTGTTTCGTTGGCCCACAGTGGCCCCCCTCCACTTATTCCTGCACCCACACACTCCATCTTCTTCCCAAAAAAATCCCCATCCAGCTCAAACACGAGTTCTAGATCATCTTGCTGCGATTTTCGATCTCCTTGCTCAAAGCTCCATTCACAAAACTTCTTTGGGAGATTGTTGCTTGGTATGTGACTCCTCCATTGATTCAATTAGTTTTTGTTCTAGTGTTTTATTCATTGCAAATTTTTGTTGCATAGGTGACCCTATTCTTGAGCTTGCATGTCAAATTTATGAGGTCCCAAGAAATTCTAATGCATGATATAGGCTCTAGGCACTTGTAGGAGTAGTTGCTACCAATCATGTTTAGTTATATTCACTTTTATTTTGAAGTTACTAAAAATTTCAGAAATTTTCAGAAAACGATAAGGAGATTTTTGAGGGGCTCTTCTAGCCAAGGCTCCCAGGAAAAAAAAAGCTAAAGAGAAGAAAAAGGCCAAGTATAATCTTCCTCGCATAGCAAAAGTACGGCTGTGTGAATGGCCATGTGATAATTTCTTGAGAGAAGCCGGGATTTATGAAGACTATTATTCTTTGATTGAAAATGCAGGGCTCACCGACTTCCTCCACGACCGAATCGATCAATATCTCTTACTCACCAATACTTCCGTGCAAAACTTTTATTATTATCCTAAGAATTCACCTCCATCAGTATCATTTCATTTATATGATGAATTCAAGGAAATGTCTTTGCGTAACTTTTGTGCGGTATGTAGAATACCCTTTGAGGGCAAATTAGATGAACCACATCGCAAAGATGTGGATGGCTTTGTTAACACCATTACTGTAGGGGATCCGAAGAAGGGTTCCGATGCGAGAATCTCTAGCATACACTTTCCTGTATTATGCTACTTTGCTTTATTTGCTAGTCGATGCTTAATTGTTCGTGGAAATAGTGGAAACTTCGGTGTCCCTGATATTATTATTCTATTCCATGCCTTGTTTGGTGATAATAGTTTTAGTATGGGTGCCGTTATTGCTAAACGGTTAAACCTGAACCGTACAAAAGGCCCAATCTTTGGAGGTATCTATGTTGCACGTCTTGCTAAACATTTTAAGATACCTATTAGGCACCATGAGAAAGAGGAGACAATATTGCCTCCTGAAATTTTAGATTACAAGAGCATGGTAGCACATGAGTTTATTGTTCATAATGATGATAAGATGCTCCTGTATAACTTGAGGTTTAATAAGAAACACAATGAGATTATTGTCCTTCCTGCACCTTTGTTGTTTGATTTGACTGCAGTTAATTATCTTGTCTCGCTGGAAGAGATGTACGCTCATCGAGGCCAAGCATCCGCTCCAGAACCTGAACCGGAACCTCCACAGGACCCTTATCGTCCATCATCTTATCAGTGGGATCTGGAGGAGATCGCTAGTCAGTGGTATCCTGATTACACTCCTCAGTACACCGGGGAGAGTAGCCGCGGTCCTTTGCAACAAACCAACTTAGGCCAAAAGCCTAATCTTGGGGAGTACTTATTTCTCACCGACTTTACATCCATGTTCACACACTATTCTAGTTATCGGTGCTCATACTCTTTTGTTGTATTATCCATGCTAGTTTAATTTATTTTTCTAGCTTTCTTCTTTTGTGTTTGATAAACCTTAAGAAAAAACAAAAAAATTAGTTAGTTTAATTTCCATGCTTGTAGTAGTAGTTAAAATAAAAACCCAAAAATATTTCTCGTTCTTCTTTTACTTGTTGGGAGCTTTCCCGTGTAAATAGTTTTATTTTCTTTTCTTTCCTTTGGGGGTCGAGAGTAGAAGACAATATTGAAATTGTTTAGTGGCTCTCATATGCATGATTGTTGATTTAACTTAGAGCCCATATTACTTTGTCTTCTCTCTTGAGTTGAATGCTTGCAGATTCCAGCTTAGTCCAATGCACGTGCACTATTATTATTATACACATCGTTCGGTCATGCAAGTGAAAGGAAATAATGATGATATATGATGGACTGATTGAGATGAGAAAAGCTGGTATGAACTCGACCTCTTTTGTTTTTGTAAATATAATGAGTTCATCGTTCCTGATTCAGCTTATTATGAAGTAAACATATTTGCAATGACATTTAGAGATTATAGTTGCTTGTGCCATATTTAATTAGCTATGAGTTATAATGGTTTACCTTGCGTGCCAACATGCTATTAAAATGATTATGATGTGGTATGATGGGATGGTATCCTCCTTTGAATGAATTGAGTGACTCGACTTGGCACATGTTCACGCATGTAGTTGAAACAAATCAACGTAGCCTTCATGATATTTATGTTTATCGTGGATTATATCCTACTCATGTTTGTATTTGGTGTAAATTAATTTTATTGCATGTTCATGACTGTTGTCGCTCTCTTAGTTGGTCGCTTCTCAGTCTTTTGCTAGCCTTCACCTGTACTAAGCGGGAATACTGCTTGTGCATCCAAACTCCATAAACCCCAAATTTATTCCATAGGAGTCCACCATACCTTCCTATATGCGGTATCTACCTGCCGTTCCAAGTAAATTTTTATGTGCCACACTCCAAACCTTCAAATGAAATTCTGTTTTGTATGCTCGAGCAACTCATGTTTCAACTAGGGTTGTCTGTATCTTCCATGCTAGGTGGGTTATTCTCAAGAGGAGTGGACTCCGCTCCTCATTCACGAGAAAATGGCCGGTAACCGGGATGCCCAGCCCCATGATCAAAAAGATCAAAGCAAATCAAAATAATTAAACAAAACTCCCCCAGGGTTGTTGTTAGTTGGAGGCACTCATTGTTTCGAGCAAGCCATGGATTGATGCTTGTTGGTGGTGGGGAGTATAAACTTTTACCATTCTGTTTGGGGACCGCCTATAATGCATGTAGTATGGAAGATATCTCCATCTCATAGTTGTTGTGTTGACAGTGAAAGTATGCCGCTCGAAATGTTATTCATCTCTATTTTAAAATCGAGAACTGGCACCTCTACAAATCCCTGCTTCCCTCTGCGAAGGGCCTATCTATTTACTTTTATGTTGAGTCATCATCCTTCTTATTAAAAAGCACCCACTGGAGAGCACACAGTTATTTGCATTCATTATTATTAGTTTATATTTGGTATGACTTGACTGGATCTCTTTTACCATGAATTACAATGTTTAGTCAGTCCTTGATCTTTAAAGGTGCTCTGCATTTATGTTTTGCGGTCTCAGAAAGGGCTAGAGAGATACCATCTTGTTATATCATGTTATGATTGTTTTGAGAAAGTGTTGTCATCCGAGTTTTAATATTATTGCTCGCTAGCTGATTATGTCATTGACATGAGTAAATGTGAGACCTAAGTGTTATTGTGAGTACGGTTAGTTCATAATATTTCCTGAAAACTTGAATGTTGGCCTTACATATTTACAACAACAAGATCAAATAGAGTTTGTAAAAAAATTTCTTTATCACTTTCAGTTTATCAGTTGCTTGAGGACAAGCAAAGGTTTATGCTTGGGGGAGTTGATACGTCTCCAACGTATCTACTTTTTCCAAACAATTTTTCCCTTGGTTTGGACTCTAATTTGCATGATTTGAATGAAACTAACCCGGATTGACGCTGTTTTCAGCAGAACTGCCATGGTGTTGTTTATTGTGCAGAAAACAAAAGTTCTCGAAATGACCTGAAAATCCACAAAGATTACTTTTGGAAAATATAAAAAATAATGGCGAAAGGATCAATGCCAGGGGGCCCACACCCTGTCCACGAGAGTAGGGCGCGCCCTCCCCCCCTAGGCGCGCCCCCATGTCTCGTGGGCCCCATGATGCTCCACCGACCTCAACTCCAACTCCATATATTCTGTTTCGCAGAGAAAAAATCAGAGAGAAAGTTTCATTGCATTTTACGATACGGAGCCGCCGCGAAGCGCTAATCTCTCTCGGGAGGGCTGATCTGGAGTTCGTTCGGGGCTCCGAAGAGGGGGATTCATCGCCGTCGTCATCATCAACCATCCTCCATCACCAATTTCATGATGCACACCGCCGTGCGTGAGTAATTCCATCGTAGGCTTGCTGGACGGTGATGGGTTGGATGAGATTTACCATGTAATCAAGTTAGTTTTGTTAGGGTTTGATCCCTAGTATCCATTATGTTCTGAGATTGATGTTGCTATGACTTTTCTATGCTTAATGCTTGTCACTAGGGCCCGAGTGCCATGATTTCAGATCTGAACCTATTATGTTTTCATGAATATATGTGAGTTCTTGATCCTATCTTGCAAGTCTATAGTCACCTATTATGTTTTATGATCCGACAACCCCGAAGTGACAATAATCAGGATACTTCTCGGTGATGACCATAGTTTGAGGAGTTCATGTATTCACAATGTGCTAATGCTTTGTTCCGGTTCTCTATTAAAAGGAGGCCTTAATATCCCTTAGTTTCCACTAGGACCCTGCTGCCACGGGAGGGTAGGACAAAAGATGTCATGCAAGTTCTTTTCCATAAGTACGTATGACTATATTCCGAATACATGCCTACATTACATTGATAACTGGAGCTAGTTCTGTGTCACCCTATCTTATAGCTATTACATGAGGAATCGCATCCGACATAATTATCCATCACTGATCCAATGCCTACGAGCTTTTCACATATTGTGCTTCGCTTATTTACTTTCCCGTTGCTACTGTTACAATCACTACAAAACTGCTATCTTTTACTTTTGCCACTATTACCATTACTATCATACTACTTTTCTACTAAATAGTTTGCTGCAGATACTACGTTATCCAGGTGTGGTTGAATTGACAACTCAACTGCTAATACTTAAGAATATTTTTTGGCTCCCCTTGTGTCGAATCAATAAATTTGGGTTGAATACTCTACCGTCGAAAGCTGTTGCGATCCCCTACACTTGTGGGTTATCAGGGTGGCATTGGTTCCGGTTGGTTGCACGAACCAGGAACCCAGTGCTCTGGTTATATAAGCCGACACTTAGCAGTTTCTTGAAAAATCACTTCTTCTTCTCCCCGATGCCCCCAGGCTGCTCCTCATCACCGTCGCCGCCGAGCCCCGACGTCGTCGCCGCCGAGCCCTGCCCCGATGCCGTCAGGCTGCTCCACCTCACCGTCGCCGTTGCTGCGGACACCCTCGATGCCCTCTGCCCCGATTCCGGCGCCGCTCCCCGCGCCCCTGCCCTGCCCCGACATCGCTGTGCCCCCTGCCAGTTCTCCGACACCGCCCTAGTGAGCACGCCCCTTTCCCCGCGCCCCTGCCCTGCCCCGTCGCCATTGCCGTCCATTACCTTTTTTGTTTTTTTGTTCATAATTTGTTTTTTAGATGTATGTATGTATGAGGGAGTATTTTTGTTCAAATAATGTTTCAGATATTTGTAGATGTTTTAGATGTTCATAGAATTTTCTTAGATGTATGTGTGTATGAGGGATCATATATTTTTTTGGATGTATTTTTTGTATGTATGTATGTATGAGGGATGATAGATGTATTTTTTCAGAAATTTTCAAATGTTTTTAGATGTTTTGTATGTATTTTTTTCAGAATTTCTATCGTGCATACACCGATTTTAGAGCCTTGGCTCCGTTATGAAACACTCATCATCGTATTGAAAATTTTGCGTTTTAAGGAGGGTAACGCTCGTTAGCATTTTAGAGCGGCTCTTGAGATGCCAACAAGGCCACGGGAGCACCCCCTATCATCACATTGGCATCGACTCCCCGAGAGCTTTCCAACGACTCTGGAATCGTCTCGATCGAAGTTAAAATGTTCAACTTTAATAGTGCGTACCGTGCCACCAAAACCCTAGAAGAAAGAGCATTGTCGATCTCCTACCCCCTCCCGCCCCTACCTGACAAACTCTAGAGGCCACCCAAACCCTAGAAGAAAGAGCATTGTTGATCTCCTACCCCCTCCCGCCCCTACCCGTCCGACTCTCGAGGCCACCCAAACCCTAGAAGAAAGAGCGTTGTCGATCTCCTACCCCCTCCCGCCCCTACCCGACAAACTCTCGAGGCCGCCTAAACCCTAGAAGAAAGAGCGTTGTCGATCTCCTACCCCCTCCCACCCCTAGCCGACAAACTTTTGAGGCCACCCAAACCCTAGAAGAAAGAGCGTCGTTGCCGATATACCCCCTCCCTGATAACTTCCACATGAGGGGGACGTCGGACATGCATGAGAGAGTGGCAGTCCGCTCACACGACCAACTATCGAGGCCACCCAAACCCTAGAAGAAAGAGCATCGTTGTCGATTTACCCCCTCCCCGATAACTTTGACATGAGGGGGCATCGGATATGCATGAGAGTGAGGTGGTCCGCTCGCCCGACCAACTATCAAGGCCACCCTGACCCTAGAATAAAAGAGCGTCATTGTCGATCTACCCCCTCCCCGATAACTTCGACATGAGGGGGGGCGTCGGACATGCATGAGAGAGAGGTGTCAGTGTCAAAACCGGCGGATCTCCGGTAGGGGGTCCCGAACTGTGCGTCTAAGGCTAATGGTAACAGGAGGCGGGGACACAATGTTTACCCAGGTTCGGGCCCTCTCGATGGAGGTAACACCCTACTTCCTGCTTGATTGATCTTGATGATATGAGTATTACAAGAGTTGATCTACCACGAGATCGTAGAGGCTAAACCCTAGAAGCTAGCCTATGATTATGATTGTTGTTCGTCCTACGGACTAAACCCTCCGGTTTATATAGACACCAGAGGAGGCTAGGGTTACACAGAGTCGGTTACAGAGAAGGAGATCTACATATCCGAATTGCCAAGCTTGCCTTCCACGCAAAGAGAATCCCATCCGGACACGGGACGAAGTCTTCAATCTTGTATCTTCATAGTCCAATAGTCCGGCCAACGTATATAGTCCGGCTGTCCGAGGACCCCTTAATCCAGGACTCCCTCAGTAGCCCCTGAACCAGACTTCAATGACGATGAGTCTGGCGCGCAGATTGTCTTCGGCATTGCAAGGCGGGTTCTTCTCAAAATTCTCCAGGTTTCCTGTTGTAATGAGCAGTGTCCGGCTTCCCATTAATGTTGCACTCCTTGGCTTCTGTGCTTTTATAATGGCTGTCTCCACGTGTCGAGCGAATGTGAGAAGTCGGGGCATTTTTACATTTGCCACCCTGACCATGTGAGTAAATCGTCTATTTAAAGAGACGGGGATCCTCAGATCCAAATCACACCATCTCCTCCCAGCGAGTATCCATCAGAGCGCGCCCGAAAAAATCCATACCACCATGGCCGGCTGTCGCGGCTCCTCCTCTCACTCCCGTAGCACTAGACCAGGTGATTGGGAGAAATGTTCTGTCCCCCACAGCCGACTAGTAGAGTTGCAGACCAAGGGGTTTCTCCCGCCTGCGTACATGGCCCCCGTCCGAGCTGGACTAGCCACTTATAATGGCGGGGAGCAAGCGGAGAGTTCTCCAAACCCATCCAAGGGGGAGCGGGTATGCTTTGTCCCTTATTTGCTAAGGGGACTCGGATTTCCAATCCATCCCTTCCTCTGCGGGCTCCTGGAGTTCTACGGCCTCCAGCTGCATAATTTTACCCCAGCCTCCATACTACATATCGCAGGCTACGTTGCCTTCTACGAGCTATTTCTGGGTTGCGAAGCTCATTTCAAGCTGTGGAAGAGGCTATTCTGCCTCGTACCCCGCACTCAGGAGGGGTCGGTATATCAAGTGGGCGGAGCCGAAATATGGCGCATCACCGGGACTGGATATACCTGCCCGGTACCCCGAAGAAGACATCCGAAGACTGTCCTTCGGAGTGGTTCTATATGGAGGACGTCCCTCTTCCGGACCCTATTAGGAAGGGCCTTCCCGAGTTTGTAAATGCCCCGTTGAAAAAACGCCACAACTGGCGCCCCTGTAGCACCCAGGAGGTAGATAACAGAGAGATCCTTTTCCTGATGGATAGGATAAAGACGCTGGCCAAATTAGGACTGACAATAATTGAGGTTATGTCCATATGTATAACTAGATGATACCCCGCGCTTTGCCGCGGGAATTTATAGCACAACCTAGGAGCAGGGTCATGATTGACAAAAAAGTAGACCTTGAAAAGAAATACAATATATGTTTGTTTGATCCTTTGATGGAATTATATAAAATTAGACGAATTAGTCTATTGTAGAGCATCTTCATCGCGAATTAAATGCATCCTTTTTTGTGGAAATTACAATGATTAATCGATAACATAAAAAAGGAAATGACATCTGATGAGATTTGTCTCGTAATAATTGAACATAATACAATTTGTTTGTCTATTAGAAGTACAACGTAGCAAAAAACAAAGAGATTTCATGCTAATTTGTGAGCCTCATGGTGTTAGTGCACCTAAATAGAAATTAGCTTGCATTGTACACCTTGATCCATTTTACGACCAAGAATAACGACATATACAAAATGGCATGGTAACTGATAATCCCGGGGCTGGGCATACGTTTCACTGAAAACTAAGCCTAAGCCCAACCTGACACAAACACCTTGAAGCATGAAACCTCGATTGAGGCCTGACAAAACCACTAACTGAATTTTCTGATTGGTTATCTATAATAGGAACCCACACTTTTCAATTCTGTTAGTGGTTTTAAATCAATCATGCACATCTGGCAGAAACACATCCATACATTTTAGGATCTGTACACATGTTCAGGCCATAAATCAATCACTGAAGTCTCAAAGAAATCACTAAAAAGATGAAATCAACCTGCATATGCAGTTATACACATAGGAACGCAAAGCGCATATGCATCTCTAATTGTCCTGCACATGCCGCAATGTCCAGGCCACAAGGGAAACTACACAGACATGGAGATCTTGATAAAGAAACGATGGGGGCGGCCTCATCTTCCTGATCTTACCTCGGGCGACAGAGGCACTACTTGGATTGGGATCTGGTAGACTACACCTTGCTCGGCGTGGCCTCCATGAGCGCCGCCGAAGGACATCTTGCGGACGTCGCTGTCGCCCTTCTCAGCTCCTCTGCTCTTGCCCTTTCCAGCTTTTCTGATTCCGAATAAAATCTTCCAAACAAGCTGACTCAAAACAAAGTCGTTCAGATATTTGAAGATAAAGAGGAAGCAGAGCCATCACCTCTAGTGCAGGTGATGCTCGAGGAGGACGTCGGGGGAGGAACGCGTCGTTCGCTGTGGTTGGGTCAACAGGGAGGCGTAGGCTTGGGCCAACATGGGTCTATCTTGGGGCTCTTGGTCGACAACAAAATAAATTTTGAGAGATGCATAAATAGAGGGTAGAAGAGAAGAACTGGAAGGACTGGAGTAGACAGTAGAGATTTATTGGTTGGGGGAGATGAAGGGAACCATGGATGGAAGGTGGAGGAAGAGACAATGATGAAGGAGCGAACAGACTAAAACGCTTGGGGAGGACGGTTCCGAGATGCATTGATAGTTACATGGGTTGCTGGTTCATTGGTAGATGCATTTGTGGCTGATAAAGTAAATTAGCTGCTGGTTCATGGGTGGACCAAGAAAGTTATGACATGTCCTCGTGGGATTAGTTTTTTGATGAGATGGCATAGTTGCTGATGTGGACGGTGTGCATGGTGAGAGAATAGATAGAAGTGGGGAGCAACTTCTTAAGAATGGTAGATGCGGGGAGTGCAGCCACTTCAATATCGGGGCACAACCATGTGGCACTTCAATGGAGAAGACGATGCCACCCGCTGCGGCCGTAAAGGTCCGGACTCCGCCACCGCTCTGGCAAAGATACTGTCCGATTTGTACAAAGTAGAAGAAGAGGAGTTCATCCGTATCAAACCACGGGATGGATTCTCCATTTACAACCCCCCAAGCTGGGTGAGCTGCTATCTTTTATTCCAGTCTCTCCCCATTCTTTAGCACAAATATTTAGCTTGCCAATTCATAGCAGGAACTGCGAAAAGCTATGAGGGAACTCCACAGCCCGTCTCCACAGCTAGAGGACCATGACCGGGCCCTCAACCCCAGACTCGAAGAAGATCCGGACACATTTGTGGAGCTCGTCGACTGGACATTTTATCAGTTAAGCTCCGATGGTGCGTTGGTGTCCATCATAGATGATTATCCCGGCCTACTCCCTGTATCACATGTAAGTAAAACCGGAGTCCCAACTTCCAAGAAGGATTTCCTCTTTGCGCCTTACCCACCACACATGTATTGCATTTTACAGGGAAGGTCATCGGGATGCCATGCCAAACCCGCGGTGACTCGTTAACAAGGGGCACCAAAGTCGGGTAGGCTTAAAAGGAAGGCGATCAGGACTAAGACGCCGTTGCAAAGGTATGTTTAAAAACCTGCCACGTAATTATCATCGCTAAAATATAACAATGTCCATTGTCTTCTGGCAGAAAAAGCGCTCGCCGGACTATATCCGGAGAGCCTGCCGGCCACGCCTCCACCAACTGGATTCCGAGGCCGGACTCAAGGGCGGAGGTCAACACGGACGATCCTCCAACAGAGGATGCGAATAGATTCTACGCTACAAATTCCAAAGTGGAGAGCGCCATGAATCATAGGCGCCGACGGGCCACACTACGCGACCCTAATTTCTCTGAAGAGGCGTTCAATGCCTTCAACTCAGGGGACGCGTACATCCGGGCTGCTCAAGGTGGCCTCGCCAGAGCCACAGACCAGTACGTAAAGGATATACGGGTAAGAAAATTTGATAATTATGTATATCAGTAGCCCCTAAGACTTGAAACAGTTAGCACAACTGATTTAAGGATCCTCGTGTGCATAGGTTCTGACAGAGAGGAATACCCAGCTATCTAAAGAGCTGGAGGAGTGCAAATCCCAACTGTGGGCCGCAATTGCCGGAATGGAGGAGTCCAAGAATGCCCCATCTGGTAATACTTGTTTTGATCGAAAATAATGTAATGGCCTGTACCAGTTAGTATTCGACATGAATGCAAATCTAATAATAGAATTTGCAGACAATCCCGGAGGCAATCCGGAGATCGTACCAGAGGATGAGCAATATGCTCAGCGACAGCTGAAGGCTGGCAAGCGTGTGCTTACAAAGGCTATATAGGGGAAAATACTCTCCAGGACGCGAACACCCGACTGGACGTCGAATTAAAGGATGTTCTGGCCCAGGTTGCTGACTCCGTGAAGGGGAATAAGAGGCTTCGACGCGGCATATTTAGTAAGTGCTCTAACGAACCATTATAAGGTTCGGCGAAGAAGCGCACTAACAGGTTTATGTCTGTACGTATGTTGACAGGTCGTCCCGAAGAGGAGATGCCCGGATCTGCCGCCGATCTTCTGTAGGAGCTCTCACAACTGCACGAACAAGTTCGGCAGGTGACGCAGGGCATTGCCTAGGCCTTGTGGCCATCCGCCTCCCTGCCAGGAGGCATGTTGGAGCTTGTGGAGATGCTCAAGGGAGCGCAACGACGCTTCCGATTATGGAAGATATCGGCCTGTCGACAAGGTGCAAGGGAAGCCTGGGCCATGGTGAAGACACGATACACCAAGGCTGACCCGAACCACGTGGCCGAGGACGGACCTGTGGGGTCAGATGGGAAAGAAATCCCTGTAAGTCTGGTATATGACCAGGTAGCATTAGCTGCTAAGTATTCCCAACAGGATTGTAGGCTAAACAACCTGTTGGATGGTATAGAACAAGAGTTTAGTCATTCTAAGTGACTTTGTACTTCAAAGGACATATTTTTGTCCCTAGCCGGATTGTAAATCATTTGTCTTGGCGGACCTTTTCGCTTCAACCTCTGGACCCGACAGTCCGGAGTGTATCGGAATACCCGCTCGGTTATGTGAAACCGGGGCACGCGTGGAAACCAGGCGTAGGGGTCATAAGTGCTTGAACAGACAAGTACCCAACTAGTTATGTTATATTACATGGGTAGTAAGAAACATATTCCAGGGAGAATAGTTCCGTTAAGGGTTCCTTTCCCTTGGTGTGCATGCATTAATGTGCATGCCCGAACTACGAAAAATGACGCAGCATATAATCATCTGGGGTCATGTTTTGTAATAAGTAAAAGACATCTTTTGTTCACTGACCAAATATTCCCTTAAGAATGCTAGCTTTTGGCATCACCCAGTCTGAGGTACACATCCGGCTGACCCAGCAGTAACAATCACAGAGGTGCTCCCATTATGCCCTAGCCGAATTAACGGGAACGTAGGGCATAAACACAAGAGCCAGGAAACCCAACTTGGCCAAAACTTAAGTCATATCGATGCATATAATGGTGAAAAAAGGCACATATGTGGAAATGGCGCATATGTGGTGGGCATAAAGCCCAGAAGATAATTATATTAAGCTTCTGTATAAGAAGCCCCCAGGTATAATGAGCGCACAGTAGCAGCATGAAATGTCTTGGTCAAAGCATACTTGAAGCTTTTAAAGCTATATATATATATATATATATATATATATATATATATATATATATATATATATATATATATATATATATATATATATATATATATATATATATATATATATATATATATATATATATAAGGAGAGATAGAGAGACGATATAATGTAAAAGGGAAAATGGAGGTAAGGAGACAAACACAAAGTTCGGCACTAGGCGTAGAATCTTCGGAGTCTGGCCGCGTTCCATGGGTTCGGCTCGAGTCGATTATCTGATGCATCCTGCAGACGGTATGCCCCTCTGGTGAGAAATTTATCAATAATGAAGGGACCCTCCCATTTGGGCTTGAGCGTGTCCTTTTTCTTCTCTGGTAGGCGTAGAATTCATTTGCCAATGTTATAAGTTTTGGCCCGTACTTCTCTGCTTTGATAGAATGCGGAACGAGCCTTTGCGACGTCACGCTCCTCCTCCAAGGCATCTAAGCCGTCCTGCCGATCCTGCTCGGCATCTCTCTCTCTCTCTCTTCGTACATGTGCACTCGAGGTGAGTCATGGATGATATCGCAGGGTAGCACTGCCTCTCCGCCGTACACCATAAAAATGGTGTGTATCCGGTTGTGCGATTTGGCGTGGTCCGCAGCCCCCATAGTACGGAGTCGAGCTCCTCGACCCAGTGCGTATCTGATTCCTTCAAGGATCGCACTAGTCTGGGTTTAATGCCGCTCATGATAAGACCATTCGCTCTTTCGACTTGACCGTTTGTTTGGGGGTGATAGACGGAGGCATAGTCAAGTTTTATGCCCATTTTGCCGCACCAGGCTTTCACCTTGTTGGCTGTGAAGTTTGAGCCGTTATCGGTGGTGATGCTGTGGGGGGACACTATAACGGTGTACGACCCCAGATATGAAGTCTATCACTGGTCTGGACTCGGCCGTTTCAACTGGTTTGGCTTCTATCCATTTGGTGAATTTATCGACCATGACCAACAAGTATATCTTCTTATGACTTTCTCCTTTAAGGGGTCCAACCGTATCGAGCACCCAGACCACAAAGGGCCAAGTGATGGGGATTGTTTGGAGAGCGGTAGGTGGCATATGGCATTGATTTGCAAAAGGTTGGCAACCGAAGCAATGTTGGACGAGGTCCTGTGCGTCTGCCCGGGCTGTAGGCCAGTAGAAACCTGTACGGAAGGCCTTGCTTACGAGCGTCCGGGCTGCGGCGTGGTGGCCGCCGAGTCCGGCATGAATTTTGGCAAAGAGCTGCCGCCCTTCCTCTTCGGAGATACACATTTGGTGTACTCCAGTCGCACTTTTCTTATAAAGCTCTCCCTCGTGGACTTTGTAGGCTTTAGAATGCCGCACAATGCAATGTGCCTCATTTTGGTCCTCGGGGAGTTCTTGCCTATTTAAGTAGGCTAAGAACGGTTCTGTCCACGGGGCGATGACGGCCATAATCACGTGGACCGAAGGTGTTATTTTGGTGGCTGAGCCTCCGATTACGTCAGGGTGTTCGGGATCTGGGGTTGTGTTCGGATCCAGACTTTTATTGCCGGTCTCTCCTTCCCACACCACGGATGGCTTGAATAGCCTTTCCAAAAATATATTAGGTTGGACGGGGTCGCGTTTAGCGCCGATGCGGGCAAGAATCTCCGCCGCTTGATTGTTTTCTCAAACCACATGGTGGAATTCGAGCCCCTCGAACCGAGCTGACATTTTGAGGACGACATTGCGTTAGGCCGCCATTTTTGGGTCCTTGGCGTAAAGTATCCATTTATTTGAGATATTGTGAGATTTGAATCCCCACGCACTTCTAGGCGTTGGATGCCCATGGAGACTGCCATCCAAGACCGTGCAACAAGGCCTCATATTCGGCTGCATTGTTGGAATCTGTGTAAAGTATCGGGAGTACGTATTGGACTGTATCTCCGGTGGGGGATGTCAGGACGACGCATGCCCCTAGACCAGCTAGCATCTTAGAGCCATCAAAGTGCATGATCCAATTGGAGTACGCGCCGTACTCTTTAGGGAGTTTGGCTTCAGTCCATTCGGCGACGAAGTCAGCCAGTACTTGCAACTTAATGGATCGCCGTGATTTGTATGTTATGTCTAACGGGAGGAGTTCGATAGTCCATTTAGCAATCCGTCCTGTGGCATCGCGGTTATTTATTATGTCATTGAGTGGTACTTCGGAGGCCACCGTAATTGAACATTCTTGAAAGTAGTGTCGTAGTTTTCGGGATGCCATGAAGACCGCATATGCTATCTTTTGATAATGTGCGTACCGTGACTTGCATGGAGTGAGGACAGTGGATACGTAGTATACCGACTTTTGAAGCAGGAACTTATGTCCATCTGTCTCTCGTTCGATGACGAGCACTGCGCTCACAACTTGATGTATTGCAGCTATGTATAGCAGCATTGGTTTGCTGACGTTTGGTGCGGCTAGGATTGGATTGGTGGCCAAGAGGGCTTTTATTTCCTCCAGTCCGGCCGTAGCCGCATCCGTCCACTCGAAGTGTTCGGTGCATCGAAGAAGGCGATTAAGAGGTATTGCCTTTTCTCCTAATCGGGAGATAAAGCGGCTTAAGGCTGCCACACATCTAGTTAATTTTTGGATTTGTTTGAGGTTTGTTGAGGTAGCCAACTGTGACAGAGCTCGGATTTTAGCCGGGTTTGCTTCGATTCCCCTATTGGAAACGATGAAGCCCAAGATCTTTCCGGCAGGTACACCGAAAACGCATTTTTCTTGGTTGACCTTGATGTCATATGTTCGGAGATTGTCGAACGTAAGCCTCAAGTCGTCTATTAAAGATTCGACGTGTCTGGTTTTGATGACCACATCGTCTATGTATGCCTCCATTGTTTTGCCGATTTTTGTTTCCAGGCATGTCTGAATCATGCGTTGATAGGTTGCACCGGCGTTTTTGAGCCTGAAAGGCATGGTGTCAAAACAGAAGGGGCCGTATGGAGTGATAAATGCCGTTTCGGCTTGATCGAACTCCACCATCTTGATTTGATGGTATCCGGAGTATGCGTCGAGGAAACACAATGAGTCGTGTCCTGCGGTAGCGTCGATGATTTGATCTATGCGGGAGAGGGGGAAGGGATCCTTGGGGCAAGCCTTATTGAGGTCCTTGAAATCGACCATAGGCGCCAGGATTTGTCCTTCTTTGGTACCATCACCAGGTTTGCTAGCCAGTCCGGATGTTTAATTTCTCTCATGAATCCGGCCTCGAGTAACTTGGCTAGCTCATATCCCTTTAGTATGTTTAGGCTGTGCTCGGCCAGCCTGCATGGGATACCTGGCATATCCGAAGGTTGCCAGGCGAAGATGTCCCAATTCTCGCGCAAGAACTCTCGTAGTGCGGCAATATTGTGGATTTCAGCTGTGCCTAAATTGTTGTTTTTGTAGGGTCCGTTGGGTGCACCTGGAATTTCACTATTTCGTCTGCTGGTTTACAAGAGCTGGACTTGGGTCGTTTGTCAAGTATCACGTCGTCCCTGTCCACTGTGGAGCGGAGCGCAGTTAACTCTTCGGCCGCGAGGGCTTCTGTAGCGACCCGACCGCAGATGGTCAAGTCTCTGTGCTTCTGTGTCATCCCTGGATCGATAATGCTGACACACACAGTACTCGAAGGATTTATAACAGAGTAGCAATCACACACTTATTACATCGAATGTCTCAATAGAGAACTTATTACAAAAAATATGGCTTAAGGTCATCTAATGCAATAACAGCGGAAGCCTTGGAAGATAAAGTGAGTCCATCAACTCCAACGGCATAACTGAGCTGCACGGCAACGACCTACAATCCTTACTCCTCATCTGAAAAGTCTGCAACATAAAATGTTGCAACCCGAGAACGGGTCAGCACATGGAATATGCTGGCAATGTAACACATAGAGAGTAATGAAAGAATAATCTATACTACATGCATATATGGCTGGTGGAAAGCTCTATGGTTACAGTTTTGCAAAAAGCCAATTTTTCCCTATGTCAAAGGAATAAATTTTATTTTAACTATCATGGTGGTTGAAACATCATTGAGAAGGTGTAACCCCAACTCAATCCCAATTAAAGTGATTAACAACCCAGCAGTATTAATTTAGAATGATGAGATACATGTGAATACTCAAGTACTAGATACTCAGAATTGTCCATAACCGGGGACACGGCTAACAATGATTAGACTGTACACTCTGCAGAGGTTTGCGCACTTTTCCCCACAAGACTCGATCGCATCCGTTGATTTCTCACACTACATGGTGTTTGAGAAACGGATGACCGAGACACAGTCTTTCAGAAACATTAACTCTCTACTCCGGATAGATCATACAAAACCTATAAAACCCACTACCTGCTGATCTACCTCTTCGAGAGCTTCACGTAACTTACTCAACTATGCTAGAGCCCATAATAGCTTGTGGCTGCACACGGAAGTTTCTAGCATGAATAATCTCAGTCCCCTTTGAGCCTAGGTGGCGGTCCATAGGAAGATCACACGGGTACCCCGGGATTACCAAAAATAAAACAGACAACACTGTGTTCCCCAGGTGCCTCAATCCACCTAGATGTGTATTTAAGTTGCCACCTTAAAGTAAACCATTAATTAATAATCTCACATCTGTCGTGAATATCTCTCAAACCCAAACCACGTCTACGAGCATAGCATGGCAATATAAGCAACACGTAGAAGTAACTCCCAAGGGTTTGATAGTAACAGGGCAATAGGATCCTACCTCATCATCTACTTCCCAACCCACAAATTAATGACATCCTAATCATGCAATGTTGGAGGGTTGAGCTAATGCATAAAACTGGGTACGAAAAGGTATGATCAAGTGTTACTTGCCTTGCTGACGATCCGTGAATTCTAGAGACTCGTAGTAACACGCTTCGCACTCCGGGAATTCTATCACAAGCAAACAGTACATACATAAGTAACAAACAAAGATGCACAAACGAAACTTCAACTGAAAGAGGTTGACCGGAGAGTTCAACTTAAGAACTCCGGTTTGCAAAAAGAATCAAACCAAACGGAACAACGAAACTCAAACAGCGAGAAAAACATGGTCCGTTTACTAATCTGGACTAGAGTCAAATTTTACAAAGATAAAAAACTGGTTTAATTTGACTATTCGGAAAGAGGGTTTCGAGATGAAACTCCAGACGCTTGAATCGCCTGATTCCGATAAAAGAGCGAAAAGTTATACTAATTTGAACATTGGTTCACAAATCGAATTCGGAATAACCGCGGAATAAATCCGATAAAAGAAAACGACGAACGGCTAAACGAACGAACGTTCGTTAGCAGAAACTAAACGACGAACATGTTCGTAAAAACGAACGAACGGGTGAGCGTTCTCAAAATAAATAAACCGGGAAAATAAACTGATCTAATAATAATAAAAACGGCTAGGGTTTTCCAAAAAAAACCGAAGGGTTATTTAAAAAAACCGGCGACGGGGCTACCTCCGGCGATCGTCCGGCGGGGCGGGCGGCGGGGTCCGGCGAGGGCGGCGAGGGGCGGCTAGGACGGCGACTCGGCGAGGTGGGGGGGGCGGCGGCGAGGAGGCGGCGGCGGCGGCGACCAAGGGCGGAGGCGGGCGGCTCGGGCTCGGCTCCTCGGGTCCCAGGCGGTGGTGGTGGTTGTGATGGCTAAGGGGAGAGGGGTGGTATATAAAGAGGGAGGAAGGAAGGTGGCTTGGAGGAGGCGGCGGCGCTGCCACAGAGGTGGGGGCAGCGGCTTGGTCTGCACTGCTCAATTTGGCCGTTAGCCCGATCGGTATGATTCCTTATTATATTTTTTTTAAAAGAAAACATTCAGCCGAAAATTGTAAAAATCCTAGAAAAATAAATAAAAAATCTAAAAATGCCAAAACAAGTTTTCTTTGCCTAAATAAAATATTTAGAACAAGATGAACTTTTCTTGGCCCCTAAAATGCAAATTTTAAATATATGCAAATTTTTCCCTAGGTAATTAAAATTCCAAATAAGTAAAATAAAATCCCAAAAATGATTTTAACATTTTTCCTCCGGTATTTCAATTAGTTTTGTAGAAGTCATATTATCTCCCCTCGTTTATTTTTAAGCATGAAATACTTTCCGGAGAGAAAAATTATAAAATCCAAAATCCTTGTCTTTCATTATTTGATAAAATTCAAATATGAAAATCGGAAAATCCCCAACTCTCTCGAGGGTCCTTGAGTTGCTTAGGATTTGAGGATAGCAAATGAAAATGCAATAAAATATGATATGCATGGATGACCTGTATAACATGCCAAATTGAAAATTTGGGATGTTACAAACCTACCCCTTAAGATGAATCTAGCCCTCGAGATTCGGGTTAACTAGAAAATAGGTGCGGATGGTCCTTGCGAATATCATCTTCTCGCTCCCGGTGGCTTTCTCCTCAGTATGGTGGCTCCACTGAACTTTACAAAACTTGATAACTTTGCTGCGAGTGACTCAGCTGTCGAAATCCAAAATCTTCACTGGCTTCTCCTCATAAGTCAAATTACTATCCAATTGTAACGCCTCCAGGGCATTTGTATCCTTTAATGGTATGTCGGCCATCTCAGCGTGGCACTTCTTGATTGTGATCGTGAAACACATCGTGAACTCCTGACAGTCCTTCGGGTAACTCCAGCTTGTAGGCAACTTCTCCCATTCGTTCCAAAACACGATACGGTCCTACAAATCTTGGGGCTAACTTTCCCTTTACTCCAAAACATTTCACTCCCTCGGGGTGATACTCATGAATAGGCTCTGTCTCCAATTTCATAGCTTACTTCCTTGCGTTTTGAATCTGCGTAACTCTTACATCTAGACCGAGCAATCTTTAGTCATCTCGATCAGTTTAACCTTCTCCTCTGAGTCTTTGATCAAATCTGGTCCAAACAACTGACGGTCTCCGACCACATCCCACATCAAGGGTGTTCTACATCTGCGTCCGTACAGAGCTTCGAAAGGTGCCATTTTCAAACTGGCCTGGTAGCTGTTGTTATATGAGAATTCTGCGTACGGCAAATTTTCATCCCAACTAGATCCATAATCTAGCGCACAGGCTCTTAACATATCCTCCAAAATCTGGTTAACTCTCTCTGTCTGTCCATCCGTCTGTAGGTGGAACACGGTACTAAACTCCAATCTGGTACCCAAAGTCTGGTGTAGTTGATGCCAAAACTTTGAAGTAAACTGTGTTCCTCTATCTGATACGATGCTCCTCGGAACTCCATGCAAACATACGATTCTGGTCATATATATCTTGGCCAACTTGGCACTTGTATAAGTTGTTTTCACTGGGATGAAGTGAGCTACTTTGGTCAAACGATCCACAACTACCCATATTGAATCATATCCTGCTTTGGTTCTGGGTAATCCGGTGATAAAATCCATGCCAAGTTTGTCCCACTTCCATTCGGGTATTGGCATAGGCTGCAACAGTCCTGCTGGCTTTTGATGCTCTGCCTTCACTCTCTGACATACATCGCAAACGGCTACATACTCGGCAATATCCTTCTTCATACCAGTCCACCAGAAACGTTCCTTCAAGTCCAAATACATCTTGGTGTTTCCGGGGTGAATCGAGTATGGTGAGTCATGGGCCTCTTGAAGTATTAACTTCCTGATCTCCGAATTGTTGGGCACATAAATCCGATCCTCAAACCACAAGGTATCGTGCTCATCCTCGCGAAAACCTTTGGCTTTTCCTTTGCCCATCTTTTCCTTTATCTCAGCAATCTCTTTATCCTCCTTTTGAGCGTCTCGAATCTTGTCTAACAAGGTCGACTGAACCTCCATTGTTGCAAGAAAACCTCTTGGAACAATCTCCAACTGAAGTTCCATAATATCCTCTGCTAACTCCTTTGGCAGTCCTCTACCTTCAAGGATATTGGCATAACTCTTCCGACTCAAAGCGTCTGCTACAACGTTGGCCTTTCCTGGATGATAGTGTAGCTTCATGTCGTAATCCTTTATAAGTTCCAGCCATCTCCTCATGCGAGGTTTAACTCCTTCTGTGTGAAAATGTACTTTAAACTCTTATGATCCGTGTACACATCACAACGGTTTCCCATGAGATAATGTCTCCAGGTCTTCAACGCATGTACTACAGCTGCTAACTCCAAATCATGCGTGGCATAGTTCAACTCATGAGGCTTCAGTTGTCGTGAGGCATACGAAACAACTTTTCCGTCCTGCATAAGAACACATCCAAGTCCCAAGCGAGAGGCATCACAATACACTTAAAACTCCTTATGTATATTTGGCAATGTCAACACTGGGGCTGTAGTCAACCGTTTCTTCAACTCTTGGAAGCTTGTCTCACAATCCTCTGTCCATTTGAACTTGGTATCCTTCTTTAGCAATTCTGTCATTGGTTTAGCAATCTTGGAAAAAATTTCAATAAATCTCCGATAATATCCTGCCAGTCCAAGGAAACTGCGAATCTCGCTGACTGAAGTGGGTGCCAACCATTCAGTGACTGACTGAATTTTACTGGGATCTACTACTATTCCTTCTCCTGATATAACATGCCCAAGAAATCCAACTTCCTTCAACCAAAACTCGCACTTGCTGAATTTGGCATATAACTGGTGTTCCCTGAGTTTCTCAAGAACCAAACGTAGGTGTTCTGCGTGCTCCTCTTCGTTCTTCGAGTAAACCATAATATCATCGATAAACACCACAACAAACTTGTCCAAATACTCCATGAACACTTTGTTCATCATACTCATGAAATAGGCAGGGGCGTTAGTCAGTCCAAACGACATGACCGTATACTCATATAATCCATATCGTGTGGTGAATGTTGTCTTTGGTATATCCTTCTCTCGGATCTTCAACTGATGGTATCCTGATCGTAGATCAATCTTAGAAAACACCTTATCTCCTTGCAACTGATCAAACAGATCATTTATCATCGGTAAGGGGTACTTGTTCTTTATCGTTACTTCATTCAGAGCTCGGTAATCAACAACCATCCTTTGGGATTTATCCTTCTTCTCCACCAAAAGTACTGGAACTCCCCAAGGTGATGAACTTCTACGAATGTAACCTTTCTCCAATAGCTCCTTGATCTGCTTCTTAATTTCCTCCAGATCATTTGCGGGCATCCGATAGGGTCTCTTTGATATTGGCCCTGTACCTGGCATTAGTTCTATCAGAAACTCGATGTCTCGATCCGGTGGCATGCCTGGTAACTCTTCTGGAAAAACATCTGGATAATCCTTCACTCTGGTACTTCCTCTTGTACAACTCCGTGAGGGTATTCACTTGGCTCCTCCTAGGCACATGCCTAGATACATACTAATCCTTTTTCCCTCTGGGTGGTAAGATAAATTGACTTGCTAGCACAGTCAATACTTCCTCCAAACTTCGACATCCAATCCATACCTAATATCACATCCAATCCTTGCGACTCCAAGATAATTAGGTCAAACAGAAAAACATGCGTGCCAATGATTAGGGGTATCTGGGTGCACCACTTGCTAGCCATGTACTCTGCTCCAGGCAAGCTCACTAAAAGAGGGGTCCTAAGGGTCTGGGTTGGTAACTTAAACTTATCCAGAAACCCCCTTGATATGTATGGATGCGATGCACCAGTATGGAAAAGAACAATAGCGGTAAAGGACTGAACCAAAAACTTACCTATTACCGCGTCCGGCTGTTCTTCAACTTCCTCCACGTTGACGTGGTTCACTTGTCCTTTGTTGAATGGATTGGGCTTCTTCCCAGCGCTCCCATTTATGTTTCCATTCTTTCCTTCAGGGCAGTCGTTGGCATAGTGCCCTGTCTTCCCGCACTTAAAGCAAATAACTTGGCTCAAGTCTCTCTTGGCGGGTGTAGCTGAGTTTGAGCGATTCTGATTATTGTTGGCTGCATTTCCATTCTCATTCTTCGCACCATTATGCGATCCTCCTCCAGTATGGTTATGTCCTCCATGGTTATGAACTAGTCCTCCCGAGTTCGGGGTAAAGCGAGGTTTCTGGTGAGCTCCTGAGTTATACTTCCCTTGTCCATACTTCCTCTTATGACTCTCAATTTGCTGCTGCTTTCCTTCAATCATTAGGGCCTTATCTACCAACTCCTGGTAGTTGTTGAAAGTTGCCACCATCAGCTGCATACTCATCTCATCATTCAGCCCTTCCATAAACTTCTCTTGCTTCGCGGCATCTGTGGCCACATCATCAGGGGCATAGCATGATAACTTGCTAAACTCATCCACGTACTGAGCCACGGTACGGTTCCCCTGGCGTAAGTTGCGGAACTCACGCTTCTTTATCTGCATGGCTCCAGTTGAAACATGGGCCGTGCGAAAGGCTTTTTGGAACAGGTCCCAAGTGACATTGGCTATAGGAAAAGTAGCCGTGTAATTCTCCCACCATGCGGCTGCTCGTCCATCCAATTGATGTGCGGCAAAGCGCACTCTTTCAGCATCCGTGCATCCTGCGGTGGTTAACTCCCTTCCAATACGGCGTAACCAGTCATCTGCAACTATTGGCTCGGTGCTACTGGAAAACACCTGCGGTTGTAACCTTAGAAAACGGGCTAAATTGTCCCCTGGCGGCGGGTTGTTGTTGTTGGCATTGCCCTGGTTCTGAACTAGCAATTTCATCAAGGCATTCTGCTGTTGGATCAACTGAGTGAGCTCCGGTGGGAAAACAAAACCGGGGTCACGTCTCGGAGGCATCTGAAGGTTTAGATGGGAGAGATTAGAATAGAAAGAGGTCTAGTGAGAAAACACTACCCATATGCACATGAGGCAAACACACATTCATTCAATCAAGCAAGCAAGGGCATACAAAACGATCTAGGACTATTGCATAAGTGCTCAACTACTACTAGTTACATGGGGGTAATACTACTATTATATGGTGGTCATCTAGAAATTTTGATCGGTGGAAGACTCCATGATGTCTACTCCAGCTCCGTCTTCATAGTCATCATCACTTGTATCTGAGTCGGTGCCGTTGATGATGATGTAGTTGTCTGGACAAGCGGGATCTTCTTCCTCTTCTTGCTCTTCTTCCTTGGGTGCTGGTCCTCCCATGAAGACTCCAATCTTCTTGACTAGGTCGTCGTTCTTCTCCAGTAGTATTTTGATTTCTTCCTCATATCCATCGCGTGTAGACTTGAGTTCTTCCTCCAGCTGGATGATCTTAGTTTTCGCCTTCTTCAAATCCATCATGTCTGCGCACATCTGGTTCTCATGACGTCGAATGTGCTGGTTTAGTTCCTCGATGTAGGCTGCAATGGATCTATCCTTCTTGGTGCTGATTACTTCCCATTGCTCGTCTCGGCGCCCACATATTTGGTATATGGTGTCTTTAAGCTCCTTACTGTAGACTTCTCCAATGCGTCCCATGGTAAAGTGAGCTGCCATACTCTTTCCCAAACTCCAGGTTGGTGCATTGTAAACACATACTATGGGCTCCGTGCTTGGCGCAAACGTCCTTCCGGGAACTAGAGCTTGAATCTTCCAGCATTCTTCTTCTGGTAAGGTGGCGTTGTACGTCCCGGTGAAGCTTGGTATTCCAATATTCAGGTACCTAGTGACTTCCTTCAAGTGGCGTCCAAAGGTGTGTCTTCATCCGGTTGGGCAAACTTGTACTTCATCCCGTCATCCTAAAGAGTGGAAAAATGGAGAGGGTCAGAAATGAGTAGAGAGGAGTGACCTATGGTTTTATCTTAGTGGTCGTGTCCTACACTCAGCGTGTGCTCGATACCATCTTGTAGCGACCCGACCTCGGATGGTCAAGTCTCTGTTCTTCATGTCATCCTGGATCGATAATCTTTGACACACACGAGACTCGAAGGATTTATAACAGTAGCAATCACACACTTATTACATCGAATGTCTCAAAGAGAACTTATTACAAAAATATGGCTTAAGGCCATCTAATGCGATAACAGCGGAAGACTTGGAAGATAAAGTGAGTCCATCAACTCCAACGGAATAACTGAGCTGCACGGCAACGACCTACAATCCTTACTCCTCGTCTGAAAAGTCTGCAACATAAAATGTTGCAGCCCGAGAACGGGTCAGCACATGGAATATGCTGGCAATGTAACACATAGAGAGTAATGAAAGAATAATCTATACTACATGCATATATGGCTAGTGGAAAGCTCTATGGTTACAGTTTTGCAAAAAGCCAATTTTTTCCTATGTCAAAGGAATAAATTTTATTTTAACTATCATGGTGGTTGAAACATCATTGAGAAGGTGTAACCCCAACTCAATCCCAATTAAAGTGATTAACAACCCAGCAGTATTAATTTAGAGCGATGAGATACATGTGAATACTCAATTACTAGATACTCTGAATTGTCCATAACTGGGGACACGGCTAACCATGATTAGATTGTACACTCTGCAGAGGTTTGCGCACTTTTCCCCACAAGACTCGATCGCCTCCGTTGATTTCTCGCACTACATGGTGTTTGAGAAATGGATGACCGAGACACGGTCTTTCAGAAACATTAACTCTCTACTCCGGATAGATCATACCAAACCTATAAAACCCACTACCTGCTGATCTACCTCTTCGAGAGCTTCACGTAACTTACTCAACTATGCTAGAGCCCATAATAGCTTGTGGCTGCACACGGAAGTTTCTAGCATGAATAATCTCAGTTCCCTTTGAGCCTGGGTGGCGGTCCATAGAAGATCACACGAGTACCCCGGGATTTCCAAAAATAAAACAGACAACACTGGGTTCCCCAGGTGCCTCAATCCACCCAGATGTGTATTTAAGTTGCCACCTTAAAGTAAACCATTAATTAATAATCTCACATCTGTCGTGAATATCTCTCAAACCCAAACCACGTCTACGAGCATAGCATGGCAATATAAGCAACATGTAGAAGTAACTCCCAAGGGTTTGATAGTAACAGGGCAATAGGATCCTACCTCATCATCTAGTCCCAACCCACAATTAATGACATCCTAATCATGCAATGTTGGAGGGTTGAGCTAATGCATAAAACTGGGTATGAAAAGGTATGATCAAGTGTTACTTGCCTTGCTGATGATCCGTGAATCCTAGAGACTCATAGAAACACGCTTCACACTCCGGGAATTCTATCGCAAGCAAACAATACATACATAAGTAACAAACAAAGATGCACAAACGAAACTTCAACTGAAAGAGGTTGACCGGAGAGTTAAACTTAAGAACTCCGGTTTGCAAAAAGAATCAAACCAAACGTAACAACGAAACTCAAACGGCGAGAAAAACATGGTCCGTTTACTAATCTGAACTAGAGTCAAATTTTACAAAGTTAAAACTGGTTTAAGTTGACTATTCGGAAAGAGGGTTTCGACATGAAACTCCAGGCGCTTGAATCGCCTGATTCCGATAAACGAGAGAAAAGTTATACTAATTTGAACATTGGTTCAGAAATCGAATTCGGAATAACCGCGGAATAAATCCGATAAAAGAAAACGACGAACGGCTAAATGAACGAACGTTCGTTAGCAGAAACTAAACGACGAACATGTTCGTAAAAAAGAACGAACGGGTGAACGGTCTCAAAATAAATAAACCGGGAAAATAAACTGATCTAATAATAAAAAAACGGCTAAGGTTATCCAAAAAAAACCGAAGGGTTATTTAAAAAAAACCGGCGACGGGGCTACCTCCGCGATCGTCTGGGCGGGCGGGCGGCTCAGCGGGTCCGGCGAGGGCGGCGAGGGGCGGCTAGGGCGGCGAATCGGCGAGGGGGGGCAACGGCGCTGGAGGCGGCGGCTGCGGCGGCGAACAAGGGCGGCGGGGGCGGCTCGGCTCGGCTCCTCCGGGTCAGGCGGTGGTGGTGGTGGTGATGGCTAAGGGGAGAGGGGGTGGTATATAAAGAGTGGAGGGGAGGTGGCTTGGAGGAGGGCAAGGCGGCGGGAGGAGTCCAGCCATGGCGGCGGGCGGCGCAGCAGGCAGGGCGGCGGCTGCTGCTTGGGCCGACACCTGCTCTGGTGGGCCGTTAGCCCGATCGGTATGATTCCTTATTTTTTTTAAAGAAAACATTCCGTGAAAATTGTAAAAATCCTAGAAAAATAAATAAAAATCTAAAAATGCCAAAACAAGTTTTCTTTGCCTAAATAAAATATTTAGAACAAGATGAACTTTTCTTGGCCCCTAAAATGCAAATTTTAAATATATGCAAATTTTTCCCTAGGCAATTAAAATTCCAAATAAGTAAAATAAAATCCCAAAAATGATTTTAACATTTTTCCTCCGGTATTTCAATTAGTTTTGGAGAAGTCATATTATCTCCTCTCGTTTATTTTAAGCATGAAATATTTTCCGGAGAGAAAATTATAAAATCAAAATCCTCGTCTTTCATTATTTGATAAAATTCAAATATGAAAAATCGGAAAATCCCCAACTCTCTCTGAGGGTCCTTGAGTTGCTTAGGATTTCGAGGATAGCAAATGAAAATGCAATAAAATATGATATGCATGGATGACCTGTGTATAACATGCCAAATTGAAAATTTGGGATGTTACAGCTTCGGATAATGCCTCCTGGGCTAGTGCGGCAGTCTTATTTTCGACACGGAGTGCTATGTCCGGATCACTGGCTAGAGTGATGATTCCATTGGGCCCCGACATCTTAAGCTTCATGTACCCGTAATGGTGTATAGCTTGGAAGCTTGTGAATGCATCCGGCCCTAAAGGGGCATGGTATCCACTGTTAAACGGGGCCACTTGGAATGTGATTTCTTTAGACCTATAATTCTCCGGCGTGCCGAATACCACATCCAGTGTTATGTTTCCCACGCATCGTGCCTCCCGACTAGGGATGATTCCTCTGAAGGTCGTGCTGCTTTGCTCAATACAGCGGTAGAACTGGAAGCGTGTCAACAAGGACCCAAATGGTAAGCTTTTCTCTTTTGCCACAAGTAGCGCTGGTTTTTTTGCTACCAGTAGCGGGGCACCAGCGCTACAGCTATTTTGGAGCAGTAGCGCGTTTCTAGACCAACGCTACTGGTAAGTTCAAGTACTAGTAGCACGTTTTTAGGCCAGCGCTACTGCTAACATTTATGTTTTTTTAATATTTTGGCGATGTACATGTTTAAACAGATATATCTTTTATACAATAAAAATTCATCATGAACTAATATGTTTAAATAGCATATTCATTACCACTAGTCATCACCACCAAACAATGTTCGTCAATGAGACATCATATATATAACAAGTTGGTCACTAGTCATAATCACAACTCCTCATCCTCCTCATCAACTCTAACACATTGTAGCACATAATAACACATTCTACCTAGGACCTACTCCTCTCATAGGACCTACTCTACCCTCTCTTAGGTAAAATATCATAAAACAAGATAGGCATTGACTCTTCATTAAGGAAACTGGACTCTCCATAATGAAGAATGGAGATCATCCTGTCTCCAAGTCTTGGCCTACGCACAATGTTGCTTCCAAGTAGCTCTCTACGATGGTTGAAACATTTTTTCCAATCATTTATTATCATGGCTTCCTCGCTTTTAGAAATCCGGTATGGACAGGAGTGATGTGGATACTGCGGCTGACCTGGCCTTGGTGGCCGCAAGCTCATAACCTCAACACGACCTCTTGGCAACATCAGATGAGGCACACAATTCATCGGGATTTTCTGTTCAAAAACATAGTAATATCTTTGTAGTTAGCAATGTAGTTTAGTTTTAGAAAAAATTATGCAAAAGATGCACGGATGTCGTAATAGTAGAAAATCTTACCATGCTATCTCCATTGATGTTACCGTAGCACACACAAGGCACTAGTGGCACATATTGACCATAATTTTGAGGAATTCGATAATAGCTATTGTAATTCTCAAGATCAGTAAAAAATGCGATAAGACCATCTTTATCCTTATAAGTTAATTGTGCTTCATCATTGTGCTTCATCTTTATCCTTATACATTTTTTGAAGAATGAAAATAAGCTGTCAATGGAAATAAGCTGTCAAATATTTTGAAATAAACAATATAAATTACTTAGTAAATATGTTTAGGAAACTCACACAGGGGTAGAACTGGAAGCGTGTCAATAAGGACCCAAATGGTCATATCATTTTCGTCGATGTCAGGATCACCAAGATCGAAGGTGAGAAGCACACCCTCATGAAAATCATACGCCTTGCAAAGGGCTTCCCAATTCGGGCAACCAAAATTGGATGAGTTCACATAATTGTATAGTTTTACAGCAAAATCATAACCATGATGGGTCCTTAGTTGAATTATCTTTGTCTCCATGCTTTCATGATCTTCAAAACCCATCTTCTCCAAGACATAGCGTCTTGCATGGCATGGGATAAGCTAGTCGAATTGTAAAAGACGGAAATTACACGTTGAAGAAGCAGAGAAGTCGTGCAATAATAACAAAAAAAACTTGTCATCGTGCGTACCGTATCAACATCGAAGGTCTCTTGGAGCTTGATGCTGAAGCGCCGACCTTCTACCAGGTGAGGCCTGTCGCACAGACCGCGCTCATCTTCGCAGTAATCTCACATAGCGAATTCCCTTTCATCGTCAGACATTTCCTAATAGGTAACTAATAATCCATCATCGAATACATATATAGTAGTTTGTAGCAAAGATCATCATATAACAACTAAAACACCTAAAATTTGTAGTTTGTAGTAGTTTGTAGCAAAGATCATCATATAATCCATCATGAATACATATATAGTAGTTTGTAGCACAAACCGCGCTCATCTTTTGCAATCAATAAGCAAATAACTAATAGGTAATTAATAATCCATCATCGAATACATATATAGTGGTTTGTAGCAAAGATCATCATATAATACCACTAATACATCTCAAATGATAGATCCTCTAGGTTCAGTGTGCCGCGGTGGACACCCAAAGAGAAGGAACCATCACCGGATCATAGCTCCGGTGAGATCCCCAAAGAATCTGCCAGGTATTGGAGAACCGGCCGTTCGCCAACGCAACCAAGTAGCGCTGGACGTGCGCGTTCTCCCCCGTGACACGGTGTTGTACCACCTGCGCGGGGGACTCAAGCCTCTCCACTGATGCAGGCCCACGTGACCGCCACCAAAGAAGCTCCGGGTCGACGAAGGGCTGGCTCCTCACTAATAAGTTGCGCTCACCAGAAGGTAGCACAACCCAGTACTAGCACGGCGGAGCCCAGTCCCGGTCATGGCTCCTCGGTTCAACCAGGAGTCCTCCGCCGAGTCGACGACGAGGATGCGGGATAGGCATCGTCGACATCGAGAACAAAATGCTTAATTATGAAAACAAAATTAATAAACACTTAGCAAAATTTGGCATGACCTTTGCTAAAAACTGGACCAATCGAGCGCCTGAAATTTGCCAGAACGTAAACGAATCGACATTTCTGGCAAAACATAGGCCACTCAGAAAAATATGACATGTCCAAAATGTGACATGTTCAAAATATGACATGTCCACTGCAAATTTGCATATAACAGGAAAAATTGCTTTATCTAAAAAAATAACCACAATTGCTTTAACTAAAAAATACCTAGAATTCTGTTAACTACACCTAAAACAACTAAAACACCTAAAATTCTGTTAACCACACCTAAAACAACTAAAGCACCTAAAATTCTATTAACTACACCTAAAACAACTAAAACACCTAAAACTGTTTTAAATACACTTAAAACAAATTCAACATTATTCTAAGAACACCTACTCTAAGAACCTACATTTTTACTAAAACACCTAGAAATTCAACTAAAACACCTACATTATTCTAAGAACCTACATTTTTTCAACTAGAATTCAAAATAATTAACTACTCTAATAACTATAACTAGGGAGGGAGGGAGGAGGAGGAAGGAGGAGGACCTCTCGGTGGAGGAGGGCTGGCGAGGGGCGACATCATGGGGAGGATGGCAGGTCTTGGGGGTGGCGGGAGGAGGAGGGCTTGTGGGCGGCAAGGAGGAGGGCAGCGTGGCGGAGGCGGCGGATCGGGGATGGTGAGGATTTGATCTGGTGGTGTGAGCGTGTGAGTGTGAGTGAGGGGAGAGGGGTGGTGCGCGGGCCAGCGCGGGAGGAAGAGGTGGGCTTAGCGGCAGCGCGGGGGAGGAGGCCCAGCGCTATAGCTAAAGCTGCAACGGGGGGCCGAGAGCGTGGCCCATTAGCAGTAGTGCTGGCCGTGAAATCCAGCGCTACTGCTAATGTGCGCTTGTAGCGCTAGTGCTTGCCGGCGCTACTGCTAAATAGCAGTAGCGAGGGGTATCTAACCAACGCTACTGCTAAATGTCTACCTATAAGCATTTTCCTAGTAGTGTAGGGTTACACAGAGTCGGTTACAGAGAAGGAAATCTACATATCCGAATAGCCAAGCTTGGCTTCCACGCAAAGGAGAGTCCCATCCGGACACGGCACGAAGTCTTCAATCTTGTATCTTCATAGTCCAAGAGTCCGGCCAAAGTATATAGTCCGCCTATCCAAGGACCCCTCAATCCAGGACTCCCTCAGTAGCCCCTGAACCAGGCTTCAATGACGATGAGTCCGGCGCGCAGACTGTCTTCGGCATTGCAAGGCGGGTTCCTTCTCCGAATACTCCCTTGAAGATTTAGAACACAAGGATCGTGTCCAGCTCTGCAAAACAAATTCCACATACCATCGTAGAGAGTACAGTATTCCACAAATCTGATCTGTCGACGGCTTTTTATAGCATGACGCCATGGTCTATTCGAACCGTTTTTCATAACCAGCCGGCGCACATATCGCGAGGCATTTTTATCAGCACGTCTTGTCGAAGCAGAGATCGTGTCCCCTCTTTGCGGGATTCTCATTAATACGGGAGCGGGTAACCCTACCGTGCCATCAATCGTGGCGCTTGGGGGAATAAGCGTTTTTAGCGGGCAAGTGGGGAAGCGTAGGATCTTTGCTGCCTTTATAAGGGGACAAGAACTTCCCTTTTCACCCACGCCCCTCTCTATTCATCCATTCCTTTCCGCTCGAGCCTTACTGCCCAAGCACTCCTCTTCTCCACGTGGCAAGGAATGGACCGCCGTTCCAGAGTTTAGATCCGGTGCACCCCCTGCAACTTACGTCCTGGCACAAGAAGGGCCTGAACTGGGCTTCGTCTGACGAGCTATCAGAGCTCCAGACGCACATCCAAGACATGGAAGACAAGAGCATCAAGCTCGTCAATGTAGTCCAGGTGATGTTAGTTCGCCGGATTCTACCTTGTCAACACCGGGCTTGCAATCTATTGGAGTTCGACCCGGCCAAGCACCAGACCTTGTTAGAGCTCTTTGGCTCTTCGCATAAGGACATCTAGAAGGTGCTTTTCAAGTCCGGCAAACCATGGCCGGACTCCGTCGAGGACCGCGGGTACCAACTGTCCCGTCCGGCTAGTTCGCTAAGTGATCGCTTGTTGACAGTTCGTGTGTTTAATTCGCATATTCTATAAGAAAATGCCTGAAGTGTTTCCCCCAAATTTCCTAGGGCTGGGCGAAGAAGGCGGGGCGGATCTACTATCCGGCCCCGCTACCAGAAGAACCGGCTAGCCCACTTCTGACGAAGATGCTGGTCCCGGCGCCTTACAAGGCACCGAAGAAGAAGGCCGAAAATGAGGCCAAGAAGACCAGGGGTGGCCTCCATCGTCACGGTGCTTCGGACGCAAGATCCGAAGAGTCCAATGCACATTCTTCCTCCGAAGAAGATGAGGAGGAGGAAGGAGACGAATCCCCCGCGGGGAAAGGACGGCCTCCACATCCTTGGAGGCCGAGCCACCCAAGAGGGGAAAAACTACTCTACAAGAGGAGTCCACCGGAGCCACCGACAGCAACCCGGAGTGGGATCCTAGGGCCGAGCCCCTGGTGAACACGTGAGTATAAAATCCGAACACACTCCTGCGTCTGGACTCATCATGGCATCACATTCTAGTCTGAGTCGTGCTTGTTTCAGTCCGACGAAGCCCCGCGCCGAACAATCCTCGTCAGAAGATCTGCTGGGTTCGGACGCTATGGAGAGCGAAACACCCCCGAAGGCCTCCTCCTCCAAACGTAGGAATGAAACTGAGGTTTCGTCCCAGAAGGACCCAGGCCACGGAGGAGGGGAAAAGGTCGCAAAGGCGGCGCCAGGAGGCCATACTTCAGGGGTCGGACACACGGGAGAGAAAGCTCCCGTGGGCGTCGACGGCGGGGGTCATCTTGAATCCGGACCCCAGCCAGACATGATTCTAGAGACCCATAAGGTCCCTGAGTCAGACAGACGGCCTCCGCCAACTGGAGGAGTTATGCCTGCTCCACCGACCGCCTCTGTCCAACCAGAGGTGCCGGATACTTTATTGGCGGCGCTGAAGGGTTCCTCCATCGTTGATGAACACCGTGCCCTCATGGGTGCAGTGATTGAGAAGATTTAGTCCGCTGAGAGTGGACTGAATGAATCATGTATTAGCCTCATTAGAGGCTTTGTGGTATGTTTTATGAGTTTTTGGGATAGTGTCATGGTATAGATAGCAGCCCCTGATACATTGTTCGGTGAAAGAAAGAGCCGAACAGAGGATCACATTCATGCTCGCAGGAGACTCACTTGATGACATATATCACTCTTTTTAATCAGCAGACATCTGTAGCGACTGTCGTCTCTCATGCTGCGGAAGTATCCGGACTAAGGCATAGTCTAGAGCGGGCCGAAGGGGAACTTGGCCAAGTGAAGAGACAGCTGGAGGATAATCAAGGTATGTGGAAACCTTGTTTATGTAGCACAAATGAATAAGTGTACATGATGAAAATATTTTTATAATGCGCTTTAGGAGTGACGGCCGAAATTGAGGCTCTTAGGAAGGCTGTGGCCGAAGCCGAGAAGAAGGCAGCCGCAGAGCAGGCCCTTCGTGAGAAACACGAGGCTAGAGTTACTGAAGCTGAGCGAGAGCTTCAAGAGGCCGTGAAGAAATGCGAGACCTTGGAGCAGAGTTTAGCAGGGAAAGAATCCGAACTCTCCCAAGCTCGCCAAGCCGCAAGTGATGCCCTAGGGGAAGCCCAAGATGCCCTGAAGGAAATCCAGGAGGCGAGGAAGATTGCGGCTGGTAAGGCTTTTTCTGTACAAAGCGAGTATTTTGAAAGGAGAAAATCAAGTTGAGAGTTTAAATTCTGATTTCTCCAGCGGTATTTGTGGAGCTGCCACGCAGCATATCTGACGCCGCCCAATTCTACCGAGCCGAAGAGAGGAATACTCCAGGTAAGCTCTTTTGGATGCAGTATCTGGCGCCGAATTATCTGGTGCCGTTTTCCGATCAGCTGAAGCAGCTAGTCGAACTGGATAAAGCGGCCGAGCTAGCCATGAAGGATTTGATTATCCGGCTGTGGCCTGCCGAGCCGATTCCATGCAGTTACTTCGGGCTCGTGAAGCGGATTGTGAGTGCCTGCCCTCGACTCGAAGTCATCAAGCGGTCCGTCTGCATAGAAGGTGCGCGAATGGCCTTCGCACGCGCAAAGGTGCATTGGGGGAAGATGGATGCAGAAAAGCTAATGACCGAATGATTGCCAGAGGGAAAGAGCACCGCAAGCCCGAACTGTATTATGAAGGTGTCTTGAAAGGGGCACGCCTTGCGGCGGAGCAGTGCACCAAGGACATCATATTTCCGTGAGTACGGTCATGTTTTTCCTTTCTAATATTTGAACATGGTCATTATTTATTGTTTGTCGTATGAAATTTTTTCATCCTGTGTGGCCGTTGTATATAATAGTCCTGAGAGTCGGCCATTCGTCGGCTTCCGCCCCCACGTAGTGAGTACGGGGGTGTTCGGGATAAACCTGAGCACTCTTTATCCCAGTTTTGGGTCCCTAAAGGAGGTGTTCAGCACAGCGAACCAGGCATCGGACTATAGGGCTTTATCGCTCTCACTTAGCAATAGGATTTTTTTCGAGGAAGGTAGGCGCAGCCCCTGGTGTTTGGAAGACCGCACGAGGGGCTCTATAAGCGCTTGATCAGAAAAGGCCAATCCGTTGCTCGCTGCATTGGTTATAGCATTATGCGGAAGAAATCCTTAAATATTTTAGAACCTCTCGAACAGCTGACCAGCTCTCGTTACATCATGACAGTCAGTTTTCGGCTTTCTCTACTGAGGTGCTTGTCCGGAAGAACCGAGACACAATTGCAGTAGTTCTCCCAGTGCTACCTTAGCCGATATAGAGGAACGTAAGGTACCAAAACATAGGAGCCGGGCAAACCCAACTATTGACCCAAGACATGATTCGGAGCTGATGCATATAATGCTATAAGTTCGGGGTGCCGAACTACCATGAAGGTGTTTGGAATTTTTTGCCGTAGTATGGGCGTGATGAAGCCCCTGGCATATTGAGGCATATCGCGATAAGCAGCCGCCTTTTAACAAAAGAGGTTTAAATGAAAAATAGCAGTAGGTGAGCATCATATAAATCCACATGTTGTATTTGAGTAATACGTCAATGCGTATGAGTACAGATGATATGATAAAAGGAAATATGATTGCAGAACCTGCTGATACCGGGTGTGTAGTCGGATGATCATAGAGGGGAACATCTAGAGATTCCCTTATGCGCGCAAACTATTTCCATGCCATCCATCCTGGCCTATGTACAGGTGAACCTGCAAAGAAAATGCAAGAAATTGTTTTGCGCCGCAGGGCGGTTGAGCCGCAATATGTGGCTTGTATTATCTTTTTCCGGAGTGTTTTTAATTAAGCTCTAGGCGAACCGGGCTATCCTGCCGCGTAGTAGTTCGGACTCCTTTGACGGTGCTCGGGAACTTGGTCGTCGACTCGAGGTTTGCCTGGAAGGTGCCATCCGTTGTTCTTGCTGTTAAAGCGGTGGTAGATTCTTCGGCCGTGAGGGGGAGTTCGGACCTGCCATTAACCGTGATGACACCGTGTGGACCGGACATATTTAATTTACGGTAGGCATAATGTGGCACCGCGTTGAACCGAGCAAATGCGGTTCGTACGAGCAGTGCCTGATGGTCACTGCGAAAGGGGACGATGTCGAAGACTAAATCTTCGGTACGGTGATTGTCCGGAGATCCGAAGACCACTTCCAGTGTGATTGAGCTCGTGCAACAGGCCTCTACACCTAGTATGATACCTTTGAAGGTGGTTTTTGTGGGCTTGATCCTTGAGGGGTTGATGCACAATTTTCGCACTGTATCCTGGTATAGCAGGTTCAGGCTGCTACCTCCGTTCATAAGGACTCGTGTGAGGTGGAATCCTTAAATGATAGGGTCGAGGACCAGTGCGGCCGAACCGCTATGACGGATACTGGTAGGGTGGTCCCTGCGATCGAAAGTAATCGGGCAAGAGGACCATGGGTTGAACTTTGGGTCGATTGTATAGACCTCCCTTAGTGCACGTTTCCCCTTGGGAACGTGGATTGCGCATATCATATTCACCGTTTTCACCTGGGGAGGGAATTTCTTCTGTCCTCCTGTATTCGGTGATCGGGGCTCCTCGTCGTCATCGTCGCTTTGAGACCTCTTCCCCTTGTTTTCGGCGTCTGACCTGCCGGCTTGTCTAAAGACCGAGCATTCTCTATTGTTGTGGTTGGCCGGTGTTCCTGGGGTGCTATGAATTTGGCATGGACGGTGGAGTATGCGATCCAAACTGGACGGGCCTGAATTGTTTTTGTTGAATGGCTTCTTCCGTTGACCGGACTTGGAGCCGCTGAATCCGGCATTGACTGACGTGTCTTCGGTACTATCACCATTTTTGCGGCGCTTGTGTTTGTTGCGCCGTGTTTTGTCTTTGCTATCCCTGGCTTTTAATGTGCCGGGATTGCTTGCTGTTTTGTTGCCACGAGCCAACCAGCTATCCTCACCCGCACAAAAGCGGGTCATGAGTGTTGTGAGGGCTGCCATGGACTTTGGCTTTTCCTGGCCGAGATGTCGGGCAAGCCATTCATCACGGATGTTATGCTTAAAGGCTACTAGGGCTTCGGCATCCGGACATTCGACAATTTGGTTCTTTTTGGTTAGGAACCGGGTCCAAAATTTCTTGGCTGACTCACCAGGCTGCTGGGTTATGAGACCTAGATCATCAGAATCCGGTGGTCACATGTAAGTGCCCTGGAAGTTGTCAAGGAATGCGTCTGCCAGGTTCTCCCAACTCCCGATGGAGTTTGCCGGCAAGCTATTCAGCCAATGCCGAGCCGGTCCCTTTAGTTTTAGTGGGAGGTACTTGATGGCGTGTAGATCATCTGTGCGGGCCATGTGAATGTGGAGGAAAAAATCTTCTATCCATACCGCGGGGTCTGTGGTACCATCGTATGATTCAATGTTCACGGGTTTAAACCCTTCCGGGAATTCATGATCCATTACTTCATCAGTGAAGCATAGGGGATGTGCGGCGCCTCGGTGGCGGGCTTCATTGTATTCGGCCCGGCCGGATTTGTTAGTGTATCCGGCGTGACGATCCTTGTCACGCGTTGGGGTGCGCCCCCGTGATCCGTAGATCGATCTTGATTGTCCTGCTTTGTTTGCCAATACATCTCGCAGGTCCTTCGTGTAGCCCCTGGCCTTAGTATTATCATTTGATTGGCGACGGGGTGTGATACGTCCATTTTGCATCATGCTTTTATATCAATATTTATTGCATTATGGGCTGTTATTACACATTATATCTCAATACTTATGGCTATTCTCTCTTATTTTACAAGGTTTACCATAAAGAGGGGGAATGCCGACAGCTAGAATTCTGGCCGGAAAAGGAGCAAATATTGGAAACCTATTCTGCACAGCTCCAAAAATCCTGAAACTCCAAGGAAGTTAGATTTGGATTTAATAAGAATTATTGAGCAAAATAAACACCAGAGGGGGCCCACACCCTGGCCAGGAGGGTGTGGGGGCGCGCCCACCCCTATTGGGCGCGCCCCCTGTCTCCTGGGCCCCCTGGTGGCCCTCCGGTGCCCATCTTCTACTATATGAAGGCTTTTACCCTGGAAAAAATCAGAGGCAAGCTTACGGGACGAAACTCCGCCGCCACGAGGCGGAACCTTGGCGGAACCAATCTAGAGCTCCGGCAGACCTGTTCTACTGGGGAAACTTCCCTCCGGGAGGGGGAAATCATCACCATCGTCATGACCAACGATCCTCTCATCGGGAGGGGGTCAATCTCTATCAACATCTTCACCAGCACCATTTCCTCTCAAAACCCTAGTTCATCTCTTGTATCCAATCTTGTATCAAAACCACAAATTGGTACCTGTGGGTTGCTAGTAGTGTTGATTACTCCTTGTAGTTGATGCTAATTGGTTTACTTGGTGGAAGACCATATGTTCAGATCCTTAATGCATATTATTAATCCTCTGATTATGAACATGAATATGCTTTGTGAGTAGTTACGTTTGTTCCTGAGGACATGGGTGAAGTCTTGCAATTAGTAGTCATGTGAATTTGGTATTCGTTCAATATTTTGATGAGATGTATGTTGTCTTTCCTCTAGTGGTGTTATGTGAACGTCGACTACATGACACTTCACCATTATTTGGATCTAGAGGACGGCATTGGGAAGTAATAAGTAGATGATCGGTTGCTAGAGTGACAGAAGCTTAAACCCTAGTTTATGTGTTGCTTCGTAAGGGGCTGATTTGGATCCATATGTTTAATGTTGTGGTTAGGTTTACCTTAATACTTCTTTTGTAGTTGCGGATACTTGCAATAGGGGTTAATCATAAGTGGGATGCTTGTCCAGGTAAGGGAAGTACCAAAGCACCGGTCCACGCACATATCAAATTATCAAAGTACCGAACGCGAATCATATGAGCGTGATGAAAACTAGCTTGACGATAATTCCCATGTGTCCTCGGGAGCTCTTTTCTCATTATTAGAAATTGTCCAGTCTTGTCCTTTGCTACAAAAAGGATTGGGCCACCTTGCTGCACTTTATTTACTTTCATTGCTTGTTACTCGTTACAATTTATCTTATCACAAAACTATCTGTTACCTACAATTTCAGTGCTTGCAGAGAAAATCTTACTGAAAACCGCTTGTCATTTCCTTCTGCTCCTCGTTGGGTTTGACACTCTTACTTATCGAAAGGACTACGATAGATCCCCTATACTTGTGGGTCATCAAGACTCTTTTCTGGCGCCGTTGCCGGGGAGTGAAGCGCCTTTGGTGAGTGGAACTTGTTAAGGAAAAATTTATATAATGTGCTGAAATTTTCTGTCACTTGTTACTATGGAAACTAATCCTTTGAGGGGCTTGTTCGAGGTATCTTCACCCCGACCAGAAGAGCAAAGAGTTGCTCCTCAACCTACTAAACCTACTGAATATATTTACTTTTAGATTCCTTCGGGTATGATAGAGAAACTGCTAGCTAATCCCTTTGCAGGAGATGGAACATTGCATCCCGATTTACACCTTATCTTTGTGGATGAAGTTTGTGGGTTATTTAAGCTTGCGGTATTCCCGATGATGTTGTCAAAGGAAGGTCTTCCTTTATCTTTGAAGGAGATGCATTGACATGGTATAGGCTATGTGATGATACGGGATCTTGGAATTATAAACGATTGAAGTTGGAATTTCACCAGAAGTTCTATCCTATGCATCTTGTTCATCGTGATCGTAATTACATATAGAATTTCTGGCCTCGCGAAGGAGAAATCATAGCTCAAGCTTGGGGGAGGCTTCGGTCAATGCTATATTCATGCCCCAATCATGAGCTCTCCAGAGAAATGATTATTCAAAAAATTTATGCTCGGCTTTCTCCCAATGATCGCAACATGCTCGATACTTCCTGTGCTGGTTCTTATATGCTGAAGACTATTGAATTCAAATGGGACTTATTGGAAAGAATTAAGCGCAACTCTGAAGATTGGGGTTCCGACGATGGTAAGGAGTCAGGTATGACACCTAATTTTTATTGTGTTAAATCTTTTATGGATACCGATGCTTTTCGTGGATTTAGCGCTAAGTATGGACTTGACTCTAAGATAGTAGCTGCTTTTTGTGAATCTTTTGCTACTCACGTTGATCTCCCTAAGGAGAAGTGGTTTAAATATAATCCTCCCATTGAAGTAAAAGTAGTTGCACCTATTACAGTTGAAGAAAAGACTGTCACTTATAGTGATCCTATTGTTCCTACTACTTATGTTGAGAAACCTCCTTTTCCTGTTAGGATAAAGGATCACGCAAAAACTTCGACTGTTGTTCATAAGAGTAATACTAGGACTTATACACCTCCTGAGCAAATCAAAGTTGAACCTAGTATTGCCATGGTTAAAGATCTCTTGGATGATGATTTAGATGGGCATGTTATTTATTTCTGTGGTGAGACTGCTAATATTTTTAGACCAGATGCTAAGGTACATAGACATGTTGTAGGCATGCCTGTTATTTCTGTTAAGATAGGAGATCATTGTTATCATGGCTTATGTGATATGGGTGCTAGTGCTAGTGCAATACCCTATGACTTATATAAAGAAATTATGCATGATATTGCACTCGCTGAAATAGAAGATATTGATGTTACTATTAAGCTTGCTAATAGGGATACCATTAAGCCAGTTGGGATAGTTAGAGATGTTGAAGTCTTGTGTGGGAAGGTTAAATATCCTGCTGATTTTCTTGTTCTTGGCTCCCCACAAGATGACTTTTGTCCCATTATTTTTGGTAGACCCTTCTTGAATACTGTTAATGCTAGGATTGATTGTGAAAAGGAGACGGTTACAATTGGCTTACAGGGTATGTCTCATGAGTTCAATTTTGCTAAGTTTCGTAGAGAACCTCGTGATAGAGAATCACCTTGCTAGTAAAGATGAGATTATTGGTCTTGCTTCTATTGCCGTGCCTCCTACTGATCCGTTAGAACAATATTTGCTAGACCATGAAAATGATATGTTTATGAAGGAAAGAAGGGAAATAGATGAAGTGTTCCTTCAACAGGAACCCATTCTGAAACACAACCTACCCGTTGAAATTCTAGGGGATCCCCCTCCACCCAAGGGTGATCCCATGTTTGAACTCAAACCATTACCTGATAATCTTAAGTATGCTTATCTTGATGAAAAGAAAATATATCCTGTTATTGTTAGTGCCAACCTTTCAGAGCAAGAAGAAGAAAGATTATTGAAAACTCTGAAGAAGCAACATGCTGCTATTGGATATACTCTGGATGATCTCAAGGGCATTAGTCCCACGTTATGACAACACAAAATTAATTTGGAGGACGATGCCAAACCAGTTAGAGATCCTCAACGACGATTGAATCCTAAGATGAAAGAAGTGGTAAGAAAGGAGATACTAAAGCTCCTTGAGGCAGGTATAATTTATCCCGTTGCTGATAGTGATTGGGTAAGCCCTGTCCATTGTGTTCCTAAAAAGGGAGGTATTACCGTTGTTCCTAATGATAAAGATGAATTTATCCCGCAAAGAATTATTACAGGTTATAGGAAGGTAATTGATTTCCGTAAATTAAATAAAGCTACTAAGAAAGATCATTACCCTTTACCTTTTATTGATCAAATGCTAGAAAGACTATCCAAACACACACATTTCTGCTTTCTAGATGGTTATTCTGGTTTCACTCAAATACCTGTGTCAGCGAAGGATCAATCAAAAACTAACTTTACTTGCCCTTTTAGTACTTTTGCTTATAGACGTATGCTTTTTGGTTTATGTAATGCACCTGCTACCTTTCAAAGATGCATGATAGCTATATTCTTTGACTTTTGTGAAAAGATTTGTGAGGTATTCATGGATGATTTCTCCGTCTATGAATCCTCTTTTGATGATTGCTTGAGCAACCTTGATCGAGTTTTGCAGAGATGCGAAGACACTAGTCTCGTACTAAATTGGGAAAAGTGCCACTTTATGGTTAATGAAGGCATTGTATTGGGGCATAAAATTTCTGAGAGAGGTATCGAAGTTGATAAAGCTAAAGTTGATGATATTGAAAAGATGCCATGTCCCAAGGACATAAAAGGTTTTTATAGGTGGTTCATTAAGGACTTTTCTAAAATCTCTAGGCCTTTGACTAATTTATTGCAAAAAGATAATCTTTATGTCTTTGATGATGATTGTGTAGAGGCATTTGAAATACTTAAGAAAGCTTTGATCACTGCACCTATTGTTCAGCCACCTGATTGGAATTTACCTTTTGAAATTATGTGTGATGCTAGTGATTATGTTGTAGGTGATGTTCTAGGGCAAAGAGTTGATAAGAAATTGAATGTTATCCAGTATGAAAGTAAGACTCTTGATACTGCCCAGAGAAATTATGCTACTACCTAAAAATAGTTCTTAGCAGTTGTGTTTGCATGTGATAAGTTTAGACCTTATATTGTTGATTCCAAAGTTACTATTCACACTGATAATGTTGCTATTAAATATCTTATGGAAAATAAAGATGATAAGCCTACACTTATTAGATGGGTTCTCCTGCTCCAAGAATTTGATTTGCATATTATTGATAGAAAGGGAGCTGAGAACCCCGTTGCAGACAACTTGTCTAGGTTAGAGAATGTTCTTGCTGACCCAATGCCTATTAATGATAGCTTTCCTGATGAACAATTAGCGGTCATGAATACTTCTCGTACTGCTCCTTGGTATGCTGATTATGCTAATTACATTGTTGCTAAATTTATACCACCTAGTTTCACATACCAGCAAAAGAAAAAGTTCTTTTATAATTTAAGACATTACTTCTAGGATGACCCACACCTTTATAAAGAAGGAGTAGATGGTGTTATTAGACGTTGTGTACCTGAGCATGAACAGGAACAGATCCTACGCAAGTGTCACTCTGAATCCTATGGAGGACACCACGCTGGAGATCGAACTGCACATAAGGTATTGCAATCCGGTTTTTATTGGCCTACTCTCTTCAAAGATGCTCGTAAGTTTCTCTTATCTTGTGATGAAATTCAAAGAATTGGTAATATTAGTAGACGTCAAGTAATGCCTATGAATTATTCTCTTGTTATTGAACCATTTGAAGCTTGGGGCTTCGATTATATGGGACATTTTCCTGCCTCTAATGGTTATACACATATTTTAGTTGTTGTTGATTACTTTACTAAGTGGGTAGAAGCTATTCCAACTAGTAGTGTTGATCATAACACCTCTATTAAGATGCTTAAAGAAGTTATTTTTCCGAGGTTTGGAGTCCCTAGATATCTTATGACTGATGGTGGTTCACATTTTATTAATGGTGCTTTCCGTAAGATGCTTGCTAAGTATGATGTTAATCATAGAATCGCATTTCCTTATCACCTGCAGTCTAGGGGTCAAGTAGAGTTGAGCAACAGAGAGCTCAAATTAATTTTGCAAAAGACTGTGCATAGATCTAGAAAGAATTGGTCCAAAAAACTTGATGATGCATTATGGGCCTATAGAACTGCATACAAAAATCCTATGGGTATGTCTCCGTATAAGATGGTTTATGGAAAAGCATGTCACTTACCTCTTGAACTTGAACGTAAAGCATATTGGGCTATTAAAGAGCTCAACTATGACTTCAAACTTGCCGGTGAGAAGAGGTTATTTGATATTAGCTCACTTGATGAATGGAGAACCCAAGCCTATGAGAATGCCAAGCTGTTCAAAGAAAAAGTCAAACACTGGCATGATAAAAGGATACAAAAGCGTGAGTTTAATGTAGGTGATTATGTTTTATTATTCAACTCTCGTTTAAGATTTTTTCAGGAAAACTTCTCTCTAAATGGGAAGGTCCTTACGTTATCAAGGAGGTCTATTGTTCCGGTGCCATAAAAATCAACAACTTAGAAGGCACAAGTCCGAGGGTGGTGAACGGTCAAAGAATTAAACATTATATCTCAGGTAATCCTATCAATGTTGAAACTAATATTATTGAAACCGTAACCCTGGAGGAATACATAAGGGACACTTTCCAGAATGTTCCAGACTCCGAAAAGGAATAGGTATGTGGTACGGTAAGTAAACCGACTCCAAAACAATTCTAATGGCAATTTTTATCCGTTTTGTAATATTTAAGAATTTCGGAAAGAAAGTAGTCCGGGAAGGACACGAGGCCTCCACGAGGGTGGAGGGCGCGCCCACCCCTACTGGGTGCGCCCCCTGTCTCGTGGCCACCTCGTGTGCCTCCCGGACTCCATTTTCTTGCACGTTACTTATTTTGGTCGGTAAACTTTCATTATATAATCTCCCGAAGGCTTTGACCACAATATCACGCAAATATCCTCTGTTTTTGTTTCGAGTTGTTCCTGTTGCAGTTTAAGAGCAAGATGTCTTCTCAAGAGTCAGTCGGGGAGAGTCGGGTGTCTCACCCGACACCAGGTCCAGGAGCAAATAGCAATGCTTATCACTTTGGACCATCAACGAAGGATGAGATGGAGGCCGACTTGAAAAGGATAGATGCCATGGAGGAAGATCAAGAAGTTACCTCTCGTCTCCAAGCAGGATTGACGATGGGGGAACTACACAGCTCGGCTATTCCAAATTCGGTCATCCCTTCCAACGTTAAATTTCTTTCTTATGAAAATATGAAAAAGAGCGTCACTTGTTCTCCAGAAGCTATGCAGCATCCTTGGGTAAAGGGAGCTTTAGCCGTTACTAGAAAGCTCCGCAAAGAAATTATGGACCTCAAACAACAAGTCAATAAGCTCGAGGAGGAGAATCGTATCTTGAGGGGCATCATCGCCAAGAAGATCATAACTGTCGGGGATATACCCCGCGGCGTAAATCGGCCGGAAGTGTAACCCGGCCGGACTTGGAGGTTTACACAAGACCCGCCGACACTTGGTGTGTTCTTGGCGACCATACGACTGGCGGTTTACAAGCAACCCGCCTGGTTATTTTGACTTACTGGTGACCCGACAGGCGGGTAAGACGGATGACAAGGCCCAAGGCCCAGAAGGCCGGTTTATGTTAATGGTGGGCCGGTTTAAGAGGAAAGGCAAGAAGGATATTTCCCTTACAAGGAGTCAAGACCCGGACTTGTATCCGGTTTGTATTAGAGATAGATTTTTCCTAATCCTAATAGGACTCCACATGTAACCCGCCCCTTCAACTTATATAAGGAGGGGCAGGGCTCCCTAAAGAGGGACAAGCTACAAGCAACAAAAAACAATATCTAGGGCTAGACACAAAGGGGGAGCCGGCTTATGCGGCGACTCCCTCATGAGCATAATGAGACCTAGCCACAAACAGCATGTAGGGTTATTCCGGATGATGTTTCCCGGGGCCCGAAGCTGTCTAAATCCTTGTCTTGTGTGTCGTGTCTCTCGTCCCGTTCAACCCCTCTCAAGCTACTACATAGATGCGTTGGCCTCACGACTAAGTCCTCACACTAGGACATCTGCCGTGACAAATCCACGACAATAACACCAACCATGAAGAAGGAGACATGATCACATGGGTATGGGCACTCCCCTTGGCAACTGCCAAGCTTGGGGGAGGTGCCCCGGTATCGTATCACCATCACACTCCTATCTTTACCATTTTACTTAGTTCGATCCTTTTAGTAGTATCTTGATCTAGTAGATTCGAGTTTCAGTATCAATTAGTTTTGAGTTTTGCTTTGTGATCTCCTTATGTAATCGACTCCGTGAGCTATCTATAATAAAGATTAGTGTTGAGTCAAGGGCTTCGCTATCTTGCTATGATCTTGAGAAAGTAGAAAGAATAAAAGAGTTCATATTGATCTTATGGATAATAATGACTTCACACATAGAAAGTATGAGGCATAAAAGTTGTTGAGAGTTGACAAACCTAGTTTTGGTCATCGTTGCAATTAATAGGAAGTAATAAGGAAAGAGAGGTTTCACATACAAATATACTATCTTGGACATCTTTTATGATTGTGAGCACTCATTAAGTATGACATGCTAAAAGAGTTGACGTTGGACAAGGAAGACAACATAATGGGTTATGTTTCTCACATCTTAGTTAAAGTATATTGTCATTGACCTTCCAAACATGTTGAGCTTGCCTTTCCCCTTCATGCTAGCCAAATTCCTTGCACCAAGTAGAGATACTACTTGTGCTTCCAAATATCCTTAAACCCAGTTTTTGCCATGAGAGTCCACCATACCTACCTGTGGATTGAGTAAGATCCTTCAAGTAAGTTGTCATGTTGCAGGCAATAAAAATTGCTCTCTAAATATGTATGACTTATTAGTGCAGAGAAAATAAGGTTTATACAATCTTGTTATGGAAGCAATAAAAGCGACTGACTGCATAATAAAGGTCCATATACAAGTGGCAATATAAAGTGACGTTCTTTTGCAATAAGATTTTGTGCATCCAACCCTAAAAGCACATGACAACCTCTGCTTCCCTCTGCGAAGGGCTTATCTTTTACTTTATGTTTTTACTTTATGCTTGAGTCAAGGTTATCTTCACCTTTCCCTTTTTCATTTTATCCTTTGGCAAGCTCCTCGTGTTTTTAAGATCTTGATATATACATCCAATTGGATGTAAGTTAGCATGAACTATTTTTGTTGACATCATCTAAAGGTGAATACGTTGGGAGGCAACACAATAAGCCCCTATCTTTCTCAGTGTCCCGTGGAAACTCCATAACCACAAGTACTGCGTGAGTGTTAGCAATTGTACAAGACTACATGATAGTTGAGTATGTGGACTTGCTGAAAAGCTCTATTCTTGACTCTTTCTGATGTTATGATAAATTGCAATTGCCTCAATGACTGAGATTATAGTTTGTTAGTTCCCAATGAAGTTTCTGAACCATACTTGACATTGTGAATTGATTGTTACTTGAGCATAAGAAATCATATGATAAAATCTATTTATGTTGCTGTTGTAAGAATGATCATGATGCCCTCATGTCCGTATCTTATTTTCATCGACACCTCTATCTCTAAACATGTGGTCATATTTTTTGATTTCAGCTTCTGCTTGAGGACAAGCGAGGTCTAAGCTTGGGGGAGTTGATAAGTCAATTTTGCATCATGCTTTTATATCAATATTTATTGCATTATGGGCTGTTATTACACATTATATCTCAATACTTATGGCTATTCTCTCTTATTTTAAAGGGTTTACCATAAAGAGGGGGAATGCCGGCAGTTGGAATTCTGGCTGGAAAAGGACCAAATATTGGAAACCTATTCTGCACAGCTCCAAAAGTCCTGAAACTCCACAGAAGTCAGTTTTGGAATTAATAAGAATTATTGAGCGAAAGAAACACCAGAGGGGGCCCACACCCTGGCCAGGAGGGTGGGGCGCGCCCCCCTCTTGGCCCCCCCATGTCTCCTGGGCCCCCTGGTGGCCCTCCGGTGCCCATCTTCTGCTATATGAAGGCTTTTACCCTGGAAAAAAAATTAGAGGCAAGCTTACGGGACGAAACTCTGCCACCACGAGGCGGAACCTTGACGGAACCAATCTAGAGCTCCAGCAGAGCTGTTCTGCCGGGGAAACTTCCCTCCGGGAGGGGGAAATCATCATCACCAACGATCCTCTCACCGGGAGGGGGTCAATCTCCATCAACATCTTCACCAGCACCATCTCCTCTCAAAACCCTAGTTCATCTCTTGTATCCAATCTTGTATCAAAACCACAAATTGGATCCTGTGGGTTGCTAGTAGTGTTGATTACTCCTTGTAGTTGATGCTAATTGGTTTACTTGGTGGAAGATCATATGTTCAGATCCTTAATGCATATTATTACTCCTCTGATTATGAACATGAATATGCTTTGTGAGTAGTTACGTTTGTTCCTGAGGACATGGGTGAAGTCTTGCTATTAGTAGTCATGTGAATTTGGTATTCGTTCGATATTTTGATGAGATGTATGTTGTCTTTCCTCTAGTAGTGTTATGTGAATGTCGACTACATGACACTTCACCATTATTTGGACCTAGAGGAAGGCATTGGGAAGTAATAAGTAGATGATGGGTTGCTAGAGTGATAGAAGCTTAAACCCTAGTTTATGCGTTGCTTCGTAAGGGGCTGATTTGGATCCATATGTTTAATGATGTGGTTAGGTTTACCTTAATACTTCTTTTGTAGTTGCGGATGCTTGCAATAGGGGTTAATCATAAGTGGGATTCTTGTCCAAGTAAGTGCAGTACCAATGCACCGGTCCACCCACATATCAAATTATCAAAGTACCGAACGCGAATCATATGAGCGTGATGAAAACTAGCTTGACGATAATTCCCATGTGTCCTCGGGAGCTCTTTTCTCATTATAAGAAATTGTCCAGGCTTGTCCTTTGCTACAAAAAGGATTGTCCCACCTTGCTGCACTTTATTTACTTTCATTGCTTGTTACTCGTTACAATTTATCTTATCACAAAACTATCTATTACCTACAATTTCAGTGCTTGCAAAGAAAACCTTACTGAAAACCACTTGTCATTTCCTTCTGCGCCTCGTTGGGTTCGACACTCTTACTTATCGAAAGGACTACGATAGATCCCCTATACTTGTGGGTCATCAGGATGTGGTCTGGACTTCGGGCTGGTACGCCGCTTTGTCGCGGCCACGGGGTGGCCGGTCAGCCGCATCATGCGCTGGTAGCGTGGGCTTTAAAGCCTCCTCCTCGAGTTGAGGTAGCAGCCTGCGCTTTGGGTAGCTTTTGCTAGGGCGCTCGAGTCTGTATTCCTCAGCTGCCAGGACCTCGGTCCATCTGTCAGCTAGCAGATCTTGATCAGTTTGAAGCTGTTGCTGCTTTTTCTTCAGGCTTTTTGCAGTGGCTATAAGCCGGCGTTTGAAGCGCTCCTGCTCGACGGGATCCTCAGGCACGATGAATTCTTCATCGCCAAGGCTCACTTCATCTTCGGAGAGAGGCATGTAATTATCGTCCTCTGATTCTCCATCGGTTGCCTTCTTTAGGGCTAGCTTGCCCATCTTCCTGTTCGGCATGCTCGAAGCCTGGCTGGGCAGGATTGTATTTGTCTTTGGCACCATTCGGATTGTTATCTCTTGTGCCGGTATCACTATTTTTGCTATGGCGGGGTTTGGAGCGGCGCCGATGAAGCCGGTGTCTAGATTGCTTCTCCAAGGGGTTATCTTCCGTTGCCTCATCGCCATTGCTTTCTTTAGGGGTGCCCACCATATAAATATCGTGTGATGAGGTGGCAGTCCAGCGCCCTATAGGCGGTAGTTCCTGTTCTTCTCCTGCATCGTCGTCCATACCGTCGATGTCTTCGGAGTCGAAGTCAAGAACGTCAGTTAAGTCATCGACAGTGGCTATAAAGTGGGTGGTGGATGGGGGACGAATTTCTTCGTCGTCCGCTCCCCACTCGAGCCGGACATAGTTCGGCCAAGAATCTCCTGACAGTGAAAGAGACCTTAATGAGTTTAGCACATCACCCAAGGGCAAGTGCTGAAAAATATCCGCGGCAGTGAACTCCATGACCGGTGCCCAATCAGATTCGATAGGCACGGAACGCACGCGGTTCGGATCCTGTAGGTGGAGACGAGTCCAAGGGTTCGATGACACCACTCTCACAGGAGGTGGGATCAGTGTCTGGCTCTAACGCCGATGAGTGTGCGGCCTCCGTGGTGGGGTCCATCCACCCGCCCTCGGAAGGCACGATCTGCTCCGGATTGATTACCAGCGCCACCGCAGGCGCGATCTCCCGAATACTGTCCGACGGTAGATCAAAGTCATGCCCGTCATGATCGTTGGGCGCACCCGGCATGGGCTCGAATCCGTCCAAGATCAAGTCTCCGCGGATGTCGGCAGTATAGTTTAAGCTTTCAAACCTGACCTGATGGCCAGGGGCATAGCTATCGATCTGCTCCAGATGGCCAAGTGAGTTGGCCCGCAGTACGAAGCCGCCGAATACGAAGATCTGTCCGGGGAGGAAAACCTCCTCCTGGACCGCATCGTTGAAGATGATCGAAGGGGCCATCACACCTTATAGCGACGACACAGTGGAACTCTCAATGAAAGCACCAATGTCGGTGTCAAAACCGGCGGACCTCGGGTAGGGGGTCCCGAACTATGCGTCTAATGCTAATGGTAATAGGAGGCAGGGGACACGATGTTTTACCCAGGTTCGGTCCCTCTAGATGGAGGTAATTCCCTACTTCCTGCTTGATTGATCTTGATGATATGAGTATTACAAGAGTTGATCTACCACGAGATCGTAGAGGCTAAACCCTAGAAGCCAGCCTATGATTATGATTGTTGTTGTCCTGTGGACTAAACCCTCTGGTTTATATAGACACAGGAGGGGGCTAGGGTTACACAAAGTCGGTTACAGAGAAGGAAATCTACATATCTGAATAGCCAAGCTTGCCTTCCACGCAAAGCAGAGTCCCATCCGGACACGGGACGAAGTCTTCAATCTTCTATCTTCATAGCCTAACAGTCCGGCCAAAGTATATAGTCCGGCTATCCGAGGACCCCTCAATCCAGGACTCCCTCACTCGCTTGCGCCCATTGTTTCAGGCGAAAGTCTCGAAGACTGTCAGTATTGTATTGTTATTCTCTGCGGGATGGTGCTCTGCGGTATTGTTGATGAGAAGGTCCTCGCCGCTCTTGGCCACCTGCTGGAGTATCCAACATGCTCTAAGGTTGTGTGTTGGTATGATGCCCGGTGTGCTGTGAATTTTGCATGGCCTGTTGAGCCATCCCTCCAGTACGGTTCCACGCCCTGTAGAGGGCTTTGGCTTCTTTGTAATTGGATTGGGTGACTTACGAGAGCACACCCTTTTAGTTCGGACGAGGGGCTTAGTTAGAGCCGGGGGATCCCAGAATTTTGTTCGGGTTTTCCAGGCGCTTTCCATCGCACAGTACTTCTGTACTATGGCCGCCAAGTCGGTGAAGTGTACTATGTCACGGCGACTTATGGCGTTGAGAATTCCCTTGTCCGTGCAACTTTTGCAAAAGAATAAGATTGCGTCTTCCTCGTGATAGTCCTTAACCTTGCTCATTACGAGGAGGAATCTGGCCCAGAAGTGGTGTACTGTCTCTTGGGGCTCTTGTCTAATGTGGGAAGGATCACTTGTGTCTGGGTGGGTGGGTGGACTTAAGTCCACATCCTGACCCGATCTGAGACCCGGGGGAAAAGGAGTTCCTAAGCTTGGCAGCTCGGGCTCTAGGATGTTGCCCAATATTTGTGGCCCGTTGCCCGATTCTAAGTTCGGATCCTGGGCCATGTCCTCCCGTAGATGGGTATCTGGCTCGGTGAGCTCGGGAATCTGGACATAGTTTGTCCTCAAAATAGAGGGAGAATCCTTGTTTTGTTCCTCCACCACTGCTATCAGATGGGTGACCGGCGGAGAGTTAATCTCCCTTTGGTCGGGTTTGAGCCCGATCCGATCATAGTCCATAGCGACTCCCAGGGCGGCGATGCGACCCAAGAGCTAGTTCAGGGAGGAGAGCTCCATTGGATCCATCTGCTCAGTGAATTCCAAGCTGACGTGGAGGCTGTTCTTGATGACTTGAGAAGTCATCGTCAGCGTGGCAGCTGAACGGGTGGCCATGACGAAACCGCCCAGCCGGAGAGTCTGGCCTACAGCCAGGGATCCTCCAGAGGTGATGTTGTCCTTGAAAACAAGGCGAGCCATCAAGCCTTATGGCGACGGCACAGTGGAACTCTCAATGAAAGCACCAATGTCGGTGTCAAAACTGGTGGATCTCGGGTAGGGGATCCCGAACTCTGCGTCTAAGGCTAATGGTAACAGGAGGCGGGGACACAATGTTTACCCAGGTTCGGGCCCTCTCGATGGAGGTAACACCCTACTTCCTGCTTGATTGGTCTTGATGATATGAGTATTACAAGAGTTGATCTACCACGAGATCGTAGAGGCTAAACCCTAGAAGCTAGCCTATGATTATGATTGTTGTTCGTCCTACGGACTAAACCCTCCGGTTTATATAGACACCGAAGGAGGCTAGGGTTACACAGAGTCGGTTACAGAGAAGGAGATCTACATATCCGAAATGCCAAGCTTGCCTTCCACGCAAAGAGAGTCCCATCCGGACACGGGATGAAGTCTTCAATCTTGTATCTTCATAGTCCAACAGTCCGGCCAAAGTATATAGTCCGACTGTCCGAGGACCCCTTAATCCAGGACTCCCTCAAGAGTTGGTCCGCTCGCCGACCTACTATCAAGTGAAGAAAATATGCCCTAGAGGCAATAATAAAGTTGTTATTTTATATTTCCTTATTCATGATAAAGGTTTATTATTCATGCTAGAATTGTATTGATCGGGAACTTAAATACATGTGTGAATACATAAACAAATACCATGTCCCTAGTGAGCCCCTACTAGACTAGCTCGCTGATCAAAGATGGTTAAGGTTTCCTAACCATGGATATGTGTTGTCATTTGATAACGAGATCACATCATTAGGAGAATGATGTGATGGACAAGACCCACCTGTTAGCTTAGCATAATGATCGTTCAGTTTTTATTGCTATTGCTTTCTTCATGTTGAATACATATTCCTTCGACTATGAGATTATGCAACTCCTGGATACCAGAGGAATACCTTGTGTGCTATCAAACGTCACAATGTAACTGGGTGATCATAAAGATGCTCTACAAGTATCTCCAAAGGTATTCGTTGAGTTGGCATAGATCGATATTAGAATTTGTCACTCCGAGTATCAGAGAGGTATATCTGGGCCCTCTCGGTAATACACATCATAAGATTGCAAGAAAATTACTAAGGATTTAGTTACGAGGTGATGTATTACGGAATGAGTAAAGATACTTGCCGGTAACGAGATTGAACTAGGTATAAAGATACCGACGATCGAATATTGGGCAAGTAACATACCGATGGACAAAGGGAATTACGTATGTTGTCATAACGGCTCGACCGATAAAGATTTTCCCAGAATATGTAGGAGACAATAAGGGCATCTAGGTTCCACTATTGGTTATTAACCGGAGAGGTGTCACGGTCATGTCTACATAGTTCTCGAACCCATAGGGTCCGCACGCTTAACGTTCGATGATGACATAGTATTATATGAGTTATGTGATTTGGTGACCGAATGTTGCTCGGAGTCCCGGATGAGATCACGGACATAAAGAGGAGTCTCGAAATGGTCAAGAGGTAAAGATTGGCATATAGGACGATGGTATTCAGACACCAGATGTCTTTTGGAGGGTACTGGGAACTTATCGGGTCACCGAAATGGAGTTTCGGGCATCCCTGGCAAAGATATGGACCTAATGGGCCAAAGGGGGAACATACCAGCCCCTAGTGGGCCCCTTGTTTGGACAGCAGGCCCTAAGGGAAGGAAAGGGGAGGGCTAGCCCCTCCTGCCTTTCCCTCTCATGGGAGAAAGGAAAGGGGGGGCGCCACCCTCCCCTATCTTTCCCCTGCACCTATATAAGGCTGGGGGCAGCGGCTTGGGAGGGACTCCAAGTAGGATTCCTCCTACTTGGGCGCCTCCTTTGGCTGCTCCTCCGTCCCACCCACCTATATATATATATATATATATATATATATATATATATATATATATATATATATATATATATATATATATATATATATATATATATATATATATATATATGGGGGCATAGCGTAAAACAGACAATTGCCTAGCCGTGTGCGGCGCCCCACTCCACCATCTACACCCCCGGTCATATTTTCGAAGAGCTTAGGCGAAGCCTGCGGAGATAACTTCACCATCATCATCACCACACTGTCGTGTTGCCAGAACTAATCTATTACCTAGTTGCCTTGCTGGATCAAGAAGGCGGTGGACGTCACCGAGCTGAACGTGTGCAAAACGCGGAGGTTCCGTACGTTCGGTACTTGATCGGTTGGAGCACAAAGGAGTCCGAAAACATCAACCGCGTTGTTAAACACTTCTGCTTACGGTTTACGAGGGTACGTAGACTCACTCTCCCCCTCTCGTTGCTATGCATCTCCTTGATAGATCTTGCGTGTGCGTAGAAATTTTTTGTTTTCCATGCAACGAGTCCCAACATCGAGGCCACCCAAACCCTAGAAGAAAGAGTGTCATTGTCGATCTATTGTTGCCGGCATAGGTCAATTGGGTAGAATGGACAGTTTGATCTCCTGCATAGCGATTATTTTTTGCAAAGTGTCCTCTCCTGAAAGTATAACCCCGATAAGTTCGACATGAGGGGGGACGTCGGACATGCATGAGAGAGGCGGTCCACAACTAATCCATTGCTCATATATGCATATGATTCCTTGTTGTGATTAGCTAGGTCTATGTTTGCAACTAATCCATCTCTCATGTTTGTATATTGCCATGTTGTAATATTTCCAGAAACTATGGAAAGAGACTTAGAACAAGAATAGTTTTTGGGGGATATAATCCTCGCCGGAGGTGATCCCTTGTCGTTTCTCAACGACACCGATGGTCAGGAAGGAGAGGATGATGGCTCCGATAATCCAACAATGTAGGAGGAAGGAGATCATGACGGCTCCGATGAACGAATGGCGGAGTAAGGAGATCATGATGACGGCTCCGGTGACCGTACGGAGGAGGGAGCTGTTGCAAAGTCCGGCGAGTTACCCCACATATCTCATATACTACCATATTGTATTATATATACTAATTTATCATTATAAATATGTTCATATATTATATATAACACATTCCAAAGTGAGTTACGTAAAAAACTTGCAAGTTGACGCATGGTTTTTATTAAATTTGTGAAATACGTATATATTTGTACGTAAAAAAGAGCATACTCAAAATACGATGTATACTACCAAAAAGGTAGTATATATAGTACCTAAACATTTTATACACTCTCCGATTTGACAAATACTACATATAACATACAAAACTAAAGTGGTGGTAACTATCACCGGTAGCAGATAAAATTTGTCATATATATATATATATATATATATATATATATATATATATATATATAGGAAATTCCATCCTACAACCGTGGTAGTTACCCCACATATCTCATATACTACCATGTGCTATTATATATACTATTTTATTATTTTAAATATATTCATATACTATATCTAAGATATTTCAAAGCAAGTTACATGAAAAAATTGCATATGAACCCATAGTTTTTTTTATATTTGTGAAATGCGTACATATTTGTACGTAAAAAAGAGCATACTCAAAATATGGTACATACTACCTAAAAATTAGTATATATACTACCTAATCATTGTTATATACTACATACTACACGTACATACTCTCGGTTCCGGTAGATACTACATACAACATACAAAACGCAAGTGGTGGTAACTACCACTGCTTGTACGAAACATTTGTCATACTCTCGGTTCCGATATATAGGGCTGGACTATTTTATTACCGGTAAAAGAATATTATTCCGTTACCCTCCAGCCCTATATAGAGACGCGATCCTGCGAACCGATCCCCCTAGACCTAGTTTCTTCCAGCCGCTGCCCCGCCGCCGGCCACCTCCCGGCGCCCCGGCTTCTTCCCTCGCCGCAGATCACCTCCCGGCGCCCCGGCTTCTTCCCTCGCCGCCGGCCCCCTTCCCGCGCCCCGGCTTCTTGCCCCGCTGCCGGCCGCCTTCCCGCGCCCCAGCTTCTTGCCCGCCGCCCCGCCTCCCGCGCCCGGCTTCTTGCCCTGCCGCCGACCGCCTCCCCGCGCTCCGGCCAACTGCTAGATCCGGCCGCCACGTCCCTCCGGCGCCCGCAGCCACGGCGCCCAGACCCCATCTCCACCTAACCCCGGCGACCCCAACTAGGCGCTCCCAGCCCCAGCGCCACCGACCCCTGCATGTCGTCCCATCTACTCGACACCGGCGGTTGTGCCACATTGCACCGCCGTGGCCAGCTCTCCTGCAACCGGCGGCGACTCTCCCTTCCTCCAGCACGACCATCCGCCCCGGGTCAAGCAAGTTCAGAAAGTGCAGCGCCCTGCAGTTCGTGGTATGAAAAAAGTAAAGTTCATCTTGTCTATAGATTACAGCTGTTGTTGATTGCCGATTTTGTTTTTGAGAAATCCACCGTTGATCCCAAGCTCCACGGGCATCTCATGCATTCTTTGGTCTGTGTGTGCAATTATTCTATTATGGAGATATCAGTTCATTACAGCACAGCTCTGGCTTTTCTCCTAGAACGAGACTTGCGTATGGCTACAGGCTCATATCAAGGAAGTTTAGAAAAATTGCAGCGCCTTTCAGTTCATTTGATGAAAAAATCAAAGTTCATCTTGTCTAGTAGAGGTTGCTGCTGGTGTCCGTTCATGTCGTTTTCGTTTTGGGAAATTTTCAAAACTTACTGCTGAGAACGGGTGCAGTTTGATCTTGCACAAGTTGGACATTCCCTGATGCTGAGTGTGTCCGTACAACCCTACGTCACACAAAGTATTGCGCTAGGTAATGGAGTTTAACTTGCTGCACACAGTCATACAAATCTAATGTTCCTTAATTATCCAAACAAGTGAGAAAATGGAGAATCCCTCCGTTCTGCACAGTGCGTCTTAGCGAGCTAGGAGTTTTTGTTTGTGTGGTAGTAAAAAGCTTGCTACAAATTGCTGAGTGCTTCCTTGCACGTGCCCATGGTGAAGAGATGTAGATTAATTGTGGCAGTGACTCTGAATGAGACTGAAGGTGCACAATTCTTGGGCCACATCTTGGTTGTCAAAAAAATGCTGATACGTTTAGGAAAAGAAACCCCACACTTGTTTCTTTTAACCATTTATCTACACTGGTATCCAGTATGTAATATAGGAGTTTTGCTCCTTTGCTTTATTTGGTCAGTTAAAACTTCTTCAACTTTGGTTGCAGAGAATTTCAAAGTTCACACTCCATTAAGTCAGGGAGAGTCTAGTTTTGCTGATGGATCATCTCATCTCGTTCGTTCAGCAAAAGGCTCAACATAAGTTCAAACTCCAGACTAGTTCATACTTATGGTTTTGCTCTTTGGTTTAATACTTCAGTCCAGACTCCTTTGGTTTTTGTTCTAGAGAAGTTCAAAGTTCAGACTCATTCTGTTTCTGTTTAGGCAGGGGGAGGGAGCAGCGAGGTGAGTGGCAAAAAAACATAACCAAATCCAAATCCGGCTACGCCATCGCCGCTGGTGCCCCTTACCTCATGCGCGGCCGTGGCCCCTGTCGTCGCAGCCCCACCGCCGCTCTGTCCATGGATCCCCGCACCGCGATGTCGAGGTCATGGATCCCCTTACCCAGCGTGCTGCCACTGTCGCCTCCATCCAGCCGGGCCTCCGCCTCAACCATCCAGCACACTCTCGCCGCTACAACCATCCAGCGTGCGGCCGCCGCGTAATGGTGGCACGACATGGGCCGTCACCCCACGGTCTCCTCCATCGTCAAGATCGTATGTGTGCCGTCCTCAGTCCAACCCCATGGCATTAGGATGGCTGAGTTTGTCGCGAGCAACAGCCCATGGATTTCGGCTTCAACTTTCCTCCGCGAAGGTCCTTTTGCTCGGTGATGCAAGGCATGCACTCTTCTCCCACACGAGTTCTCTCTCACTGTCCGTTGCTCATGTTTACTGCTGCTTCGATTTCTTTGTGATACAAATGCACTGATAAACATACTGGTTTATATTTTATATGGTCGTTCGGTACACAGGAAACAGTGTGTGTACACAACAATTTTGGATTTAATTTTGGAAGGTTCACACATCCATAGTAGAGAAAGAATAGTAGCAAGTCCAAGCTCTCTTTGAGTGGAGGTACATAACCAATTCAAATGCTTGTTTTGGTTATGTTTAAGGGAACTCATAATTTTTATGTTTGTCCACTGCTAGCTATGTAAAACAACTCAATAAAAGTTCACTTTTCAATGCTTTAATAGTTCAATTGGTAAAAATAGTAGGTGTTCATTCTACAAAAAATCACTGAGTTTTTTATATGTAAAGAAAGAAATGGAAATCTGTAAGTTCATACAGGGACATATATATGGGGAACTTGCGTCCAGCACACAAGCATTTGCGTCCACCACTAAGGGCATTTGCATCCCGCACACGAGCTACATGCTTGACAGTTGCACACGGCCGCCATGAACATGCACAAATGATATTAAGTAGATGTTTGTCAGTTCAGTTTTTTTATTGATTTACCTTGTTTAAGTAGTAGTGCAGCAATAAAATGTGTAGTTGTACTGAAGTTTTAGTTGTTATGTGGCGAACCCGGAGGCCATTTATTTTGGTTTACAATTCATCTTGTCTGTTCTTTTCAGTCTGTATGCTTTATTGTGCATAATCTTGAGGAAATCCCCAAAAATCATGTGTGCACTCAAGGTAATTAAGTGGCTTTGTAAATTCTGATAGTCCATCCCAGACTAAGCAAACAGTACATGTTAGTCTTGGTTTGTGGTTAGACATGCAATCTGGTTTCATAGATGCTTCTGCTCAGACTGGAAATACTATGTTTTAGGTAATCCTGCTAGTTCGGTGCTAGTACTTCTATTTTATGTTTATCTTACAAGTGGAAAATGTTGAGGCTGGTCCTGTTGCCAGTTTTTCATAGATTTTCTAAGTAGCCTGAGACCCATCATGTCCTCTATACAGATTGAGAATTTATAACACATCATTGGATTCGCCAAGGCCGTGTCCTCCTGAGATAAGAAGAGCGACAAGAAGGTAAAAGGAACACCAGATTTTTACAAATTCTGCAGATGTAGTACGTATTTTCCATTTTACCAAAGCAGTGAGTCTATGTGCTGATGTTTCTCTCGTCTTCTCTTGGATGTATTTGTCTAGATGGATAGCTCGGTCTTTTTTTCGTGGAGCTGGCGCTGCTGCAGTACGGCCTAGTCCAGTCTAAGCCCTCCATGGTTGCTGCTGCTGTTTCGGCAACCAGGCTCACCCCCGAAGAAGACCCCTATGTGGATTGACAATCTAAATTATAGTATGTGTTCTTTATTTATAATTAAAGTTCAAAAATATCATTGGCAGGGGTACAGAAATGATTAGAGTCGTTATAGCAAAAAAAAGTGCAGAAACTTGGATTTATGTGTTATGTAGTATTGGTACTTAAGAACAAAAGTTTAGATTTCAAACTTTCAAATAGTTCAGTACTACGTAGAAAGGAACATAAGTCCACCCTACAAAAAAACCCAGTAAATGCATCTCTATTATGATATGAATTTCTTTTGGTCTATCTCTTTTAGTCTCTAACAGAGAACTTCCGCTGATATTGTAATAATCGGTAGTTTTTTTATCTTTAGCTAATCAAGTGTTAAGATTTGAGTGAAGTAAAATGCTTCTAAGCTTTGGCCATTTTGGTTATTTTCAGGATTTTCCAGATCGGGGAAGGTGCGGAGCTTGCCTGATTGCTAGCTATTTTGCATGTTCTGTTTACCCACTATGCATGTGTTGCTGCTTCTAGGAGCCCTAAATTTAGGGTCAGTACCACGCCGACAAGCCAGGCAGTCGGCCTTTGCACCACGAACTGCTGCAGTTTGATCTTGCGCAAGTGGGAAATTCCCTCATGCCGAGTGTATCAGTAACACCCTACGCTCCAAGCACGCCTCCGCCTGGTCGCCCATCAGTTCTCTTGTTCCTTGCTGCTTCTCCTAACATCACCATAAAAGTTTTGCTAGGAAAAAAATGTGGATAAAAAGAAGATTGCAGTGACAATAGTTTTGGTTGCCATTTCTCTCTATAGCAGATTGCATCCGCACAAAAAATGCTACTGCAGTTTACCCTATGTAAAAAATGAATAAGGTTCAATTCACAAAAACATGTGGAAGTTCGTTTGGGAAACTCTGCATTCTATTTGATTATGCCAAGATGTACAGGATGACTATTCTTTATTGTGTGCCTTTAGCACAATTTAAATTTACTAGTTGACCATATGTCTAATGATTTTTTTACAGGAAAACTAATATGTGAGGATATTTCAGGTTTCTTTGTGAACTTGTAGTGTTACTGTACATGAACTTGTACATTACCTTGTTATCAGTTCATGTGTATGTGTGTTGGTAACCACTTACCGTTGTATTACTGCAGCTGCTCTATGTAATTAGCCCCTTTGTTGGGTGAATCTCGTACTATTTGCTAGCTTTGGCATTGTGAAAACACAACAAGTTCACAATTTAAAAGGTTGTAAGTTCAACATGACGTATATAAGTTTGGTAAAAAAGCTCAAATAAAAAGAAACCTCATGAAAATTCAAATGGTAAAAAGTTAAAGTCGTACAATGAGAGAAGTCCAGAACATCATTGCAAAAAAATATTGAGTTAAAAAACACAAAACATTTTCTTTTAAAAAAAATATCAATCAGCTCAACGTCATAAACCATGCCAGTTCAAGGATGATGATATCGTAAAGCCTTGGAAATTTGTAAGGAAAATCATACTAACAAAACAGAGTAAGTTGATTTTATGAAAAACACGCTCAGTACAAGCGCATACGAACATCAGTTCAAGTACTCTTTTTTCGGAACCATTTAAAATTAATACGGACATCAGTTCAAGTACTCATTTTTCGGAACCATTCAAAATTACTCTCTGAAAAATATATCAGTACAAACACATACATATATTAGGACGAGTACTTTGTTTTTTCAGATGGGAAAACAACAGGATCTGTCTTGCCGTATTGAAAACCTTTTAAAAAAATACAGAGTAAAGTCTAGTATGTGGAAATACGCTTAGTACAAAATATGCCGTGGTTTGTGAGGAGGTTCTGCTCACCGCCGGGTGGCACCATCTCTAGCAGTTCGACAGGGACGCGTCCCTCAGTACTACGATGTCGAGGCAGACAGCCGCCCTCTTTGTGACCTGCTGCTATTCCCCATCTTGCACTGGCGGACTGATGATGCGGGAGTCGCCCTCTTCGATACAACCCCACGTGGATCTCTTTCTTTCTTCTCTCTCAAATTCGTTGAAAAACTTGGTTGCTTGTTCTTGTTAAAAAACACGCCGAGACACGCGACAGCCACCCTAGTTCGGGCGTAGTAAGTACCTCAGTACGAGTTAAAAACGGTGGTCCGTTCGGAATAAAATAAATGACAGAAATTCAAATTGTAAAGTTCAAGCAAAAAAAGAAACCCCGTGAAAATCCCGCTTAGTAAGTACCTCAGTACAAGTCGTAAAATGAGAGAAGTTCACAACAACGTTGTCAAAAAAATGTTGAGTTAAAAAAAAGAAACAAAACAAACACATTTTCTTTTTTAATAAAATATAATTCAGTATGATGATGCAAACCATACAAGTACAGGGGCGACGATACAGTAAACCGTTGAAAACTTATGAGAAAAATATTACCCAAAAAACAGAGCAAAGTCTAGTTAGTGAAAACACGCTTAGTACAAACCCATGCAAGCATCAGTACAAGTACCCTTTTTCGGAACCATTCAAAATTATTCTAAAAAAAATAGCTCAGTATAAACATACACATATATCAGTACGACTACTCTGTTTTTCAGAAAACAAAACAGCAAGATCCGTCATGCCGTATTCTAAATTACTCCTAAACGGTTGCGAAGTAGAGAAAACGTTCAACATGACTAAGTTTCGCATTTTCGATAGCTATCCAACGGTATATTATTTGCCATATTTCGACAAATTTTTAAAAAAATTGCGTTCAAAATCAAATTTAACCGTATTTGAAATTGTTTTTAAACAGTAAGTAATTAGAAAAACATTTCTATACGAAAAGGTTGCGCATTTTCCATAGCTTTCGAACGTCATACCATTTGTGTCAATCCGACAAACCGTTTGCAAAAAATCACGAAAATACGTTTCGCCCAGAATTTCACCGTTTTTCAAATTACTTTTAAATCATATAGAATTAGAAAAAACAATACATATATTGAAGATGCGGATTTTCACCGGCTTTCTAAAGCCATCTTATTTGCTCAATTCCGACAAACGGTTTGAAAATGAAGTCCAAAATACGATTCACGTTTTCGATTTTGAAAAAAACGGTTTTTTCAAAACTGCTCTTAAACCATAATGATTTTGCAAAAACATTCAATATACTTGAAATATGGTTGGAAAGAGCTTTCCAACAATATATTACGCGCCCCGTTCCAACAAAAAAATTAAAAAAAGTTTTTGAACTAAAAAAACGATGTGTTAAACACAACTGAAAGCATCAGTTCAACCGCTTCGAAAATATCAGTACGACCACCAGAAAATGTCAGTTCAAAAAGGGTAACAGAATAATATTCTGTTACGCGTAACAGAATAGCCCAGATGCATATACTATTTTATTATTACCCGGTGGTAGTTACCCCATATGTCTCATATACTACCATGTGGTACTATATATATACTATTTTATTATTTTAAATATATTCGTATAATATATCTAAGATATTTGAAAACAAGTTACATTAAAAATTACATATGAGCCCATCATTTTGTTATATTTGTGAAATACGTACATATTTATACGTAAAAAGAGCATACTCATAACATTGTATATACTACCTAAAATTAGTATATATACTCCTAATCATTGTTATATACTACATACTACACGTACATACTCTTGATTTTGACAGATACTACATACAACATACATAACGCAAGTGGTGGTAACTACCACTTCTTGTAGGAAACACTATATATATATATATATATATATATATATATATATATATATATATATATATATATATATATATATATATATATATATATATATAACACTTCTTTCTTCTTTTAGTCCTCCGGATCGAGCCAAACTTCCATAAGGAGACGAGGCCTAAAGAAAAGGTTGCGCCAGGATGAAAGGTTCACGATCACAGAAGTGGCGAAAGATGGCTAACCGATTGCTCCCAGGCGGACCGAGGATGCATTTGTACATCAGTGCGGAGTTGTTGTTAGGGAAAACATCCCAATCAGTATCGTGCAATGGAATAAGACTAAGGACGACTGAAGTACCTTATGTCCAGGATAGACAGAAAGTTGATCTTTGGACCTCGCTGATGACAATCAGCCTCCCGCTAGAGGAGGAGCCGAATAACCCGGTTATAGAGCGACAGGTCAAGGCATATGCTCTTAAGAAGATGGCAGAACTATTCAGGAACTAGAAGAAAGAGTTGAACACAAAGTTTGTCGACAAAGAGAAGACTCCAGAATTCATTGATCGATATAAGAAGATAAGAGATCACTGGTCCACATTTGTGGCCTATAAGAAATCGGAGAAGGGTTAAAGGTCACTCACAAACAAGAAAAATGCTGCAAAGAAGAAGTATCACCATCACACGGAGTCAGGTGGCTACTACAAAGCTCGACCGTTGTGGGACAAAGCTGAGCAAGACCTGCTTGCTAAAGGTGTCCAACCAGCGACATTGCACTGGTCAGATCGTTCAAGGACTTTGTTCTTCGGGGTTGGCAGAACTTTGGACCCAGAAATAGGGGAGTGTGTTTGGACAGACGAGTAACTTGCAATACCCATCATGAAGCTTCAGGAAGCAATCAAGGCAGCATGGGAAGGGACGTTCATTCCCGACAGAGAGAAGGATGAGCTGACAGAGGCCCTCGGGAATTCTGAGCACCCTGGACGAACACGAGGCACAGCAGGCTCCATTCTATGGGTGCATGGGTCTCCCGGCAGCGGTGGTTGTATAAGCCGAGAGAGAAAGAGGAAAGAGGAAGCAACCGAAATGCAGAGGATCAGTGCAAGATTAGCAAAGCTAGAGGATCAACTTGAGAGCTAGCGAGCTACCGCCAACGATCTTAGTGGCACAAAGATCCTGGCTTTGACGTTGCCGCAGAAGCTACCCCACCATCTCACTAGAGAAGCAGGGTGGCTTGCACGGAGCTCGTTCTACCTGAAATCACGGCTTCTCACTACCCCGTGGATAGTATCACGGAGGTTGAACATTGCGAGCTAATGACAAAATGCCAGAACCTGACCTTGAAGGCGGCGGTCGGCTTTGTTGCACCTCCTCAAGCTGAGGGAAGTTTTCATTTCCGTCCAATTCCACATGGCTATGCTCTTGTGACGTTGGATGAAATAATGGAGGGATTTGAGGAGCTGGAGCTTGACTACCCTACAGGTGAAGGGAGATTCATCTGGAAAATGCTTTAAGGAGTACCTATATTTGGAGAAAGGAGTAAATCAAGCTTCCAAACTGGACGCCTCCTCCTCCTCCTCCTCTGGCGAGTCAGGGCACTCCGCCTCCCCCTCTGCCGTGTCAGGGCACTACGCCTCCTACTTCGCCACGTCACGGCACTCCACCTCCTCCTCCACCTCGTCAGGGCTCTCCGCCTCCTCCTCCGCGGTCATTGGACTCCGCCGTGTCAGCTACAGCGGAAGAGAGACACCGCTGCTCTGGCGGCTAGCAGTAGAAGAGGCGGGAAGAAATACAGATATGGTCCAAGCCTGAAGCCTCCTCCAAAGTTACCATATGAGAGGACTGACGAGGAAACCGATGACATCATGGAAGCCACAGTGAAGGACCATTTTGAACGGAAACCTCCACCTCTGAAGGAAATGATAGATCCAGTGAAAATGAAGCGCACTCTGGATGCCCTTAGACGACCACCACCGCCTCTGCCAGAATCCAACTATAACCGCTGTATTGCAAGGGCATGTGATGAAGCACGGCGGTCGGGAAGTACTTCCAGTGATGCAAGATTAGCAGAACGAAGTAGTGGGAAAACAATTCCCCAGCTCGGCGAACAGGCGAATCAATGGCGCCCCCCGCTCAAGGTGTCTAGCGATATCGTCGCTAATCATCCGGGGCTACTGCCCGGAACCAAGCTTGGTGATTACCTGACTAATGATGTAGAGTTTCAAATGTTAGAGGTAGTAGAGATATTCAGAAATGAGCACGGGAAGCCTCTCATCAAACCTGATCCTCCTCCTCGAACAACAATGATGCGAAGATTGCATGAATGGTACATGGATACCCGCCTGAAGTCTGGGAAGGATAATATGATGGTGATTATTAAAGATGAGCACGACCTCATTGGAATTGAGTTGCTTCCTGTTGAATTTGTGGAGTTATTTCAGTTATTCAATCAAGACGCCCTCGATAAACAACTCATGACTTGCTACTGTCTGTAAGTATTACTTCTGTAATTAAGTCTCTATAGCTCAGCTCATTCATTGCATGTATATATAACTATCCTCACTATATTAAGCAGACTGAAGATCGTTCATAACCCACAAGTATAGGGGATCGCAACAGTTTTTAAGGGTAGAGTATTCAACCCAAATTTATAGATTCGACACAAGGGGAGCCAAAGAATATTTGCAAGTATTAGCAGCTGAATTTTCAATTCAACCACACCTAGAGATTAATTATTTGCAGCAAAGTGATCATTAGCAAAGTAGTATGATAGTTTTGATAGTAATGGTAGCAGCAACGGTAATGGTAACAATGATAGTAGTGATTTTGTAACATAGAATTTATAACAAGAGTAACGGTAGTAACTTAGCAAGAACAATATAAGGTAAGTTCATAGGCATTGGATCGGTGACTCGTTGGATAATATTCATCATGAGACAGTTATGACCTAGGGTGATACGGCACTAGCTCCAGTTCATAAATATAATGTAGACATGTATTCCGTAGATAGTCATACGTGCTTATGGAAAGAACTTGCATGCCATATTTTGTCCTACCCTCCCGTGGTAGCGGGGTCCTATTGGAAACTAAGGGATATTAAGGCCTCCTTTTAATACAGAACCGGAACAAAGCATTAACACACGGTGAATACATGAACTCCTCAAACTATGGTCATCACCAGGAGTGGTCCCGACTATTGTCACTCTGGGGTTGCCGGATCATAACACGTAGTAGGTGACTATAACTTGCAAGATCGGATCTAGAACATGTATATAATGGTGATAACATAAATGGTTCAGATCTGAAATCATGGCACCCGGGCCCATAGTGACAAGCATTATGGATGGCAAAGTCATAGCAATATCAATCTCAGAACATAGTGGATACTAGGGATCAGGCCCTAACAAAACTAACTCGATTACATGATGAATCTCATCCAACTCCTCACCGACCAGCGAGCCTACGAAGGAATTACTCACTCCCGGTGGGGAGCATCATGGAATTGGTGATGGAGATGTATTGGTGATTGCGAAGATCGAATCCCCCTCTCCGAAGCCCCAATCGGACACCAGATTTGGCCTCCCGATTAAGAATAGGAGACGATGGCGGCTCCATCTCGTGAAACGCGATAATTCTTTCTCCCTGGCTTTTTTCTGGAATAATGTGATTTTATAGCGTCGGTTTCAGGGTCAGCGGGGCCACCAGGTGGCGAGAACCCATCGGGCGCGCCTGGGGCAAGGGGGCCTGGTGGGTTGTGCCCACCTGGTGCCCCCTCAGTGGCTCTTGGCTCCAGAAATTCTCTTTATTGATATTAAAATCCTCGCAAAGATTCGCTCCATTCCGAGAACTTTTATTTCTCCACAAAACAACACCATGGTAGTTCTGCTGAAAACAACATCCGTAAGGGGTTAGTTTCTTTCAAATCATGCAAATTAGAGTCCAAAACAAGAGGAAAAGCATTAGGAAAAGTAGATATGACGGAGACGTATCAACTCCCCCAAGCTTAAACCTTTGCTTGTCCTCAAGCAACTCAGTTGATAAACTGAAAGTGGAAAAGAAAAACTTTCACGAACTCTTTTGCTCTTGTTTCATAAATAAGCTTAAACAGCACAAAGGTTATCAGCAAAGATTATAACTAACTATGTCGACCATAACTCTTAAAAATTATATTAACTCATATCAATGACATAATCAACTAGAGTGCAATAATAAGATATCTCAAACAGCAACGCGTTGTCAAAAACAATCAAGATATAGTATGACATAGTGGTATCTCGCTAGCCCTTTCTGAGACCGCAAAACATAAATGCAGAGCACCCCCAAAGTTCAAGCAGTGACTAAACATTGTAATTCATGGTAGAAAATATCCAGCCATGATGCACCCAACATTAGCTACACACAATGCATCAGCATGACAGCAGTGCTCTCAGGTTCTGGCGCTTATTTGAGAAGGTGATGACACAACATAAAAGTAAATAGATAGTCCCTTCACAGAGGGAAGCGGTGATTTGCAAAGGAGCCAGAGCTCAAGTTTTTAAAACAGAGGTAAATGAAATTTTGAGACATGCACCCTTCTCATTTACTTCACGACCATCAGTTATCAATATCTTCCATGCTAAACACGCTAGTGGCGGTTCCCAAGCGGAAATGTAAAGGTTATAACTCCATTGGGAGTTTTTGTTTGATTATTTGTAAGCTCTTTTCTTTTTGTAGTTTGGGACTGGGCATCCCTATTACCGCCCTTTTCTTGTGCGATGATGAGTGAATAAACGCTCGACCTGAGAATAACCCACTTAGCATGGAAGATACCGACTACCTCTTGTCGTTCCATGAATGATCCAGGTACGCAAAAAGGATATTTATTTGAAGTTTTAGAGATGGCACATGCAAATTTACTTAGGACGGCAGGGTAATACCAAGAATAGGTAGGTATGGTGGACTCATCTAGAATAACTTGGGTTTTGGGTTTTTGATGTACAAGCAGAGTTCCCACTTAGTACAGGCGGAGGCTAGCAAATAGGTTGAGAAGCGGCCAACTAGAGAGCAACAATGGTCATGAACATGCATTATGCATAAGTAACACTGGATACTAGCATGAGTGGGATATGAACACCATGAACATAAATATCATAGAGGCTATGTTGGTTTTGATTCGACTACATGCATGAACATGTGCCAAGTCAAGCCACTCGAATGTTCAGAGGAGGATACCATATCATCATACTACATCATAATCATTTTAACACAATGTTGATATCCAAGATAAGTCATTATTCACTCGTAGATACTTATGCATGACATGATAAAATATAATCTCTAATTGGCATTGCAAACATGTTTAATTATAATGGGCTGAATCATGGATACTAGGTTAAACATATTTACAAAAACAGAACAAGTCGAGTTCATACCCGCTTTCTCTCGCCATGGCCAGTTCATGTAATGTCGCTATTATTCCCTTTCACCACGACCGAACGATTTGAAAATAATATTAGTGCAAGAGTGTCATGGACTAAGATGGAATATGCAAATATTTTATTCAAGCGGAGAAGACAAGGTAATATGGCTCTTTGTTAGATAAACAACAAAGCAAATGAGAGCCACTCAACATTTTCATCGTGGTCTTCTCCTCGATATGACTTAATAAAAAAGGAAAAGAAATTCAAAGAAACATACTGAAATATTTTTGGAGTTTTTGGTTTTTTCGTAAACAAGCAAATGAAAAAGGGAAAATCAAAAAATGATAAAAACTATTTACATGGCAAGCTCCCAACAAGTAACAGAAGCACAAGGAAATATTTTTGAGTTTTCTTTTTAGGGATACAACAATTTAAACTAGGAAGAAAAATCAAAAAGAAGCAAGAAACATATTTTTGGATTTTCTCAAAGTTTTTCAAACACACAAGAAGAAAGTGAGAAAATAAATTAAACATGGATGATACAATGAAAATGTGTGGACACCGACAACTGGAATGAAATGTGTGAACATGAATGTAATGTCGGTGGGAATACGTACTCCCCCAAGCTAAGGCTTTTGGCCTAACTTGGTCTAGGGCCACTCGAAGAAGCAATGAGGTACAATGTTGAATTGCTGGGGAGCAGGCACCATAGGGTCCCACTGCTAAGGCTCCTCCTGTGCCGCAGCCTGGTTGTTCTGGTAAGAGACAATGTCCTCAGGCATAATCCTGTATCCGCCCTGGCAACATGATCAAACAAAGAAGGTGCAAGCAAGGGGATAATATCACGAGTATCCACACTAAAATCTAAGTTGTAAGCCATATCAATATCAGGGTAATTAGTAGAAATAAAATGATGGTCCTCCATAGCTGCTCTATCTAAATAAGCTTTGGGCAAAGGATGATCATGTTGGCGTATTTGCACATTGAAGTGAGCCGCTAAGCGAGTAGCTTAAATGCCCCCATGTATTTCACCCTTGGATCTGTTAAGGTGAAGGCGCCGTGCCACAATAGCTCCCAAGCTATAAGTGTTGTTGCCATAAAGTGCGCGACTCAAAACAGCAAAGTCTGGGGCGCTAAGCGCACCCAACTTCCCTCTCGCTAGCAAGCACTTTTCAATAAATAAGGCAAAATAATGCACGACAGGAAACTGCAAGCTAACGGCAGTGGTGCCCGATACTCCTCTCTCATCCCCCACTATCAGAGTACGGTAAAAACCTTCAAACTCTGAGGGATTAGGCTCTACCAAATCCCCGCTAGAATAAAGCATGCATGTGTCACAAAATCCAGTAAGTGGGATCTGACGGGTTTCAGAATATAAATTAGATTGCACCATAGGGGGGTTATTCCTAGAATGAAAATGGAAGTTTTGCACTAAGGAATTTGTGAGAAGATGAAGCTGTTCGCATTCAGCTGTGATGAAGTTGGTGAGGCCGGCATTAGCAGCCTGTTGTGTGAACTCTTGAAGGATTCCAGCGCCCTCCATGAACGCATTATGCGGCCACTCGCACGGCCGTAGCTCCGCCAACCTCAGGGTATGGAGATCATTGACAGATGACTCCCCAATAACCCCCTTGGAGTTCTTCCTGGAAGCAAACTTCCTAAAAAAACTCATCTTTTTCCTATGAACAAAATTCTGAAATTTTTAGTCCACAATTTTTTTCTCAACAAAACTGCACAAAAATGATTGCAACTACTCATAGGGATGTAGAGAGGCCACAGCAAGCATTCAAACTACATAGAACTCCAAGAATTCAACATGCAAGCTCATCTACAGCAGCACCAAGAGTAGATGATTATTCTAAATATAAACCACTAAAAAACTAATTGGACACATGGAGGAGTCACATACCAAGCAACAAGTCCACGAAACAGTTTAGGAAATGGTGCTTCGAGCAAGGAGATCGATATCCGCAGTTTCGGGAGCAAGAACACGAGAGAGAGAGTGATAGTGATTTTTTTCTGGGTGAATGGAGTGATGTGGGAAGAAGAAGTAAGTGAGGGGTCCCACGTAGGGACCACGATAATTCCCAAGTGCAGGGAATCATCATAGCAATTCCCAAAGGTGGAAGTGATAAGTATGGAGTGTCGAACCCACAAGTAGCTAAAGGTAAGATCAATATTCTATCAAGTCCTATCTACCACTGATACGACTCTACGTACACCGAACGTTTGCTTCCAACTAGAAACGAGAAATAAAAGTAAGTTATGGGTATGAAGAGGATAACTTTGCATGATATCGGAGAGCTAAAATATAAAAATTAGGTGCTGCAATCACAAAGTTAGAATATATTACTAAATATTATAAATAGCGAGTGTGGAATAATGATGGATCAGTGCGCGGAATTATCCTAGGCAATTGTTAACAAGACCGGTAGTCGTCATTGCAAATTCATATGAGGGAGAGGCATAAGCTAACACACTTTCTCTTCTTGGATCATATGCACTTATGATTGGAAATCTAGCAAGCATCCACAACTACTAAAGATCATTAATGTAAAACCCAACCATAGCATTAACATATCAAGTCCCCTTTATACATACGAAACAACCCCCTTACTCGGCTTTATCACTACGGGAAACAGAAGATTTGCCATCAGTACTATTATTTGCTGTCAGCATTTCGTCGGGCCAGACGGCAAAGACTAATTTTTCCTACAGCAGCTGACGGCAAAGAACAACTGACGGCAAAGAATCTTTGCCGTCTATGATTTTTTTTACAGACAGCGAAAATTCTTTGCCGTCTGTGATTTTTTTACAGACGGCAAAGAGACCTCTTTGCCGTTTGTAAAAAAATCGCAGACGGCAAAGAGAAAGCACAGCACACGGATCGATCCCACGGATCGATGACATGGCGTGATCTGCACCGCCCGCACCCGCCCGTGTCTCTCACCACGCACGCCCCACCCACCTATCCCATCAGTCTCTCTCTATCTTATCCCCAAGGCCTACCACGATCTCTCCCACGCCGACCCCATCCTTGCCTTGATCCCCATCTTCTCTGCCGCACACCCCACGCCCGGTCCAGGCCTCCTCCTCGTCCACTCCTCGTCAACCGCTGCGGTCGATCCCACCTCGCCGCCGCCTGAGCCAAGGATGGAGCGGATCCTCCTCCTCCCCTGCTTGTCAGCCCTCGCCAATCGACCCCACCTCACCGTCGCCTGAGCTGGAGGCCGCCGCTGGGTCGTCCTCCTCCTCCTCCCCGCCCGTGACCCGACGCCTCCTCCTTCCCTACTAAATCCGACCGTCGCCGCTCGACCCCACCTCGCCGTCGCTTGAGCCGGAGGCCGCCGCTGGGTCCTCCTCCTCCTCCTCCCGCCCTTGACCAGCGCCTCCTCCTTCCCTGCTCGTCGACCGTCGCCCGCCGACCCCACCTCGCCGTCGCTTTGAGCCGAGGCCGCCGCTGGTCTTCCTCCTCCTCCTCCCCACCATGACCAGCACCTCCTCCTTCCTTGCTCGTCGACCGTCGCCGCTCGACCCCACCTCGTTGTGCCGCCTGAGACGGAGGCCGCCGCTGGGTCCTCCTCCTCCTCCTCCCCGCCCGCGACCCGGCGCCTCCTCCTTCCCTGCTCGTCGACCTTCGCTGGTCGACCCCACCTCGCCGCGCGGGTTCCTCCTCCTCGCCCACGACCCCATGGCTCCTCCCCTGCTCGTCAACCGCCGGCGCCTTTCGACACGGCGGCGTCGTTGCTTTGTCAACAGCTCACCGGAGCTCCTCTACAGCACAACCTCTGCCTGGTCGGCCCCGCCTCACCGCTGCCTAAGCCGGAGGCAGCAGAGGGATCCTCCTCCCCGTCCGTGACCCCACACCTCCTCCCGATCCAGGGCTCGATGGCGCCATGGTCAAATCCTCCCGAAGATCACCGTTCGCCTCCTCGAGCTCGAGGCCCGCTCTTGGATCTACGCTGGCAAGGGCCAGTTCATCAATTTTGTAATAATTTTTTTGTGATGTTATATCGTGTAAATGGAGAACATTATATCGTGTAAATATTGTGATGATGGATATATAGTACTATGTAAGTAGAGTACTTCTGTCATGTAAAAATCCATTCTTTTTTCATCGCTCTGAAAGATTTTCCCTACGCCTTCAGCCATCTACAGCCCCTGCACCTGTACTGTTGTTTCATTTTTTTAAAATAAAAATATTAGCTTTGTCGTCTGGCTATAAGAGGATGACGGCAAAGACATAGACTAGCTGACGGCAAAGTACTTGACGCCGTCCGTTAGCGTGACTGCTCCGTCTGTTGGCATATTTTTGCCGTCTGGCTAGTCAATTGACGGCAAACCCTATTGACTGACGGCAAAGTCTTTGTCGTCATCCCGACAAATAGCAGACGACAAAGTATTCTTTGCCAACTTATCCTTGCCGTCTGACTTTGTCGTCTGCTTCCTGACGGCAAAGTCTTTGCCGTCTGGAATTAGGTCTTTGCCGTCTGTGATCCACAGACGGCAAATTACCTGTTTCCTGTAGTGTATGCTTCTGTCACTCAAGCAACCCACTATAAGCGAATCATGAACGTATTGCAACACCCTACAGCGGCAATCCCTCACGCTTGTGCGACACGGAGGGCACAATAGGACAACACCAAAATAAAACATACAACTCATACCAATCTTGATCATCAATCAACCCAAAGAAAAAGGATATCTACTCAAAATGTCATAGGATGGCAACACATCATTGGATCATAATATGTGGCATAAAGCACCATGTTCAAGTAGGGATTACAGCGGGGTGCGGGAGAGTGGACCGCATAAAAGAGATGAGGATGGTGATGATGATGGTGATGTTGATGAAGACGATCACAGCGGCGATGATTCCCCTCCCGATGGCACTCTGGCGCCACCGAGAGATAGGAGGAGAGGTTCGCCCCCTTGTGCTTCCTCCTCCATGGCCTCCCCCTGGATGGGAAGAGGTTCCCCCTCTGGTCCTTGGCCTTCATGGCGATGATGGCCCCTCCGAGATCCTTCCCCATGTCCTCCGGTGATGATGGCCCCCTCCGGTAGGGTGCCAAAGAGGGCCTATATTGATTTCTCGTGGCTACAAAGGCTTGCGATGATGGAACTTCCGATCTAGGTTATTTTCTGGAGGTTTGGGTATTTATAGGAGAGGTTGGCATCGAGAACAAGTCAGGGGGCCCCACGGGAAGTCCACGAGGCACAGGGGAGCGCCCCAAGGGGGTGGGCGTGCCCTCCACCCTCGTGGGGACCACGGGACTCCCCTCCAGTAACTCTTTGTGCCATTATTTTTTATATTTTCCAGAAAAATTCTCCGTTGATTTTCAGCGCATTCCGAGAACTTTTATTTCTGCACAAAAACAACACCACGGTAGTTCTGGTGATAACAACGTCAGTCCGGGTTAGTTCTAATCAAATCATACCAAAATCATATAAAACTATTGTAAACATGGCATGAATACTTCATAAATTATAGATACATTGGAGATGTATCAGCATCCCCAAGCTTAATTCCTGCTCGTCCTCGGGTAGGTAAATGATAAGGGAAATAATTTATGAAGTGTGAAAGCTAGCAAGTGCATAAGTTTGATCAATGATAGTTTCAATCACTTTTTCTAGCATCATTATATATCATAACAGTAGCTCAAATCATAAAACTTCTTATGATCAAGTAATAAGCTATTCACATGTTAAAGTATAGATCATAAACTTTCTTGAAAACTAACAAACCATGCTCTTAGTCATGAAACAATTGCAATTCATCTTATTTTTGGGAAGGGTCTATGTAAGAGCTTTGATTCAGCAAACTCCACATACTCAACTGTCATTTAATCTTTCACAATTCCTAACACTCATGTGATATTTATGGGTTCAAGGTTTCAATCGGACACAGAGAAAGATAGGGGCTTATAGTTTCGCCTCCCAACCTTTACCTCAAGGGTAATGTCAACAATAATAATTTATGAGAACCTACATCCAAGTGGATATATATATCCGGATCGCTCCAACACAAAGTGCTTGCCAAAGGAAAACGTGTAAAAAGGAAAGGTGATGATCACCATGACTCTTGTATAAGGGTAGAAGATAAAAGTAAAAGATAGGCCCTTCACAGAGGGAAGCAGAGGTTGTCATGCACTTTTATGGTTGGATGCACAAAATCTTAATGCAAAAGAATGTCACTTTATATTGCCGCTTGTGATAAAGACCTTTATTACGCAGTCTGTCGCTTTTAGTTCTTCCCTATCACAAGTTCGTATAAAGCTTATTTTCTTTTCATTAATAGATCATACATATTTAAGGAGCAATTTTTATTGCATGCATGATGACAACTTACTTGAAGGATCTTACTCAATCCATAGGCAGGTATGGTGGAATCTCATGGCAAAACTGGCTTAAGGGATGTTTGGAAGCACAAGTAGTATCTCTACTTGGTGCAAAGAATTTGGCTAGCATGAGAGGCAAAGGCAAGCTCAACATGTTGGATGATCCAAGACAATATAACGTTTCGGATATAGGAAAACATAACCCATTAAGTTGTCTTCCTTGTCCAACATCAACCTTTTAGCATGTCATATTTTAAATGAGTGCTCACAATTACAAAATATGTCCAAGCTAGTATATTTATATGTGAAATCTCTATTCCTTTAATATTCTTTCATGAATTGCTCAAGTGACCAATGATGTGTTTGCTAACTTTCAATAAGTTTACTACCTATACTTATTATGTGTGAAGTCATTACTCCCGATGTTATGAGCATATGAAACATATATAAATTCAGATTTATGATATTCAATTCATTCAACCATTTACCCATAAGATATACGTGAAACACGTGAGTAAATGAAAAACTACTCCAAAAAGATATATAAATGAAGAACACTGAGTAGTCAAATAATTAACTAGCCATGGGAGGATTATTTTTCATTCAAGATTTCAGATCCAATGATTTTATTAAAACAGCAAGTAAAATTTAAAATACGCTCCAAGCAAAACACATATCATGTGACGAATAAAAATATAGCTCCGACTAAGGTATACCGATAGCTTTGAAGACGAAAGAGGGGATGCCTTCCGGGGCATCCCCAAGCTTAGGCGCTTGAGTCTTCCTTGAATATTACCTTGGGATGCCTTGGGAATCCCCAAGCTTAGGGCCTTTCCACTTCTTATTCTCCTCATATCGATATCTCACCGAAAACTTGAAAACTTCAATCACACAAAACTTAACGAAACTTCGTAAGATGGGTTAGTATGATAAAGAGTAAACCATTCCCTTTGGTACTGTCGACAAGATTCATAATTGTTCTCACACAATTCCTACTGTACCATATCATTTCTACAATTTATATTGAGCAATATAAGCCATAGAAACTAGAAAACAAGCAAACTATGCATTGAAAACAGAATCTGTCAGAAACAGAACAGTCTATAATGGTCTGAACAACAAACATAATTCTGCTACTCCAAAAATTATGAAATAAATTGTTGGGCGTGAGGAATTTGTCTATTAATCTTCTGCAAAAATAATCAACTCAAAACCACTCTTCTGTAAAAAAATGACAGCTAATCTCGTGAGCGCAAAGTTTCTGTTTTTTACAGCAAGATCACATTAACTTTCATCCAAGTCTTCCCAATGGTCTAACTTGGCTCTTTGTTGAAACAAAAGCTATAAAACATGATTACTACAGTAGCTTAATCATGTTAACACGCAAAAACAGTAAGGGTAAATATTGGGTTGTCTCCCAACAAGCGCTTTTCTTTAATGCCTTATAGATAGGCATGATGATTTCAATGATGCTCACATAAAAGATAAGAATTTAAACATAAAAAGAACATCATGAAGAATATCACTAGAATGTTTAAACCTAATCCACTTCCTATGCCTAGGGAAGTGAGCGCACAATTTATAGGAACAAGAATCAACTAGCATAGGAAGGCAAAACAAGTATAACTTTAAAACTTTTAGCACATAGAGAGGAAACTTGATATTATTGCAACTCCTACAAGCATGTATTCCTCCCTCATAATAATTTTCAGTAGCATCATGAATGAGTTCAACAATATAAACATCACATAAAGAATTCTTTTCAAGATCTACAAGCATAGAAATTTTTCTACTCTCCACACAAGAAAAATTCTTCTCATTCGGAATAGTGGGAGCAAACTCAACAAAATAACTGTCATGTGAGGAATAATCCAATTGAAAATTAAAATCATGATGACAAGTTTCATGGTTAACATTATTATTTATAGCATACATGTCATCACAATAATCATCATGGATAGCAACTTTTTTCTCATAATCAATGGGAACCTCTTCCGAAATAGTGGAATCATTACTAACTAAAGTTGACACTCTTCCAAATCCAGTTTCATAAATATCACACTAAGATTCAACACCCTCCAAAGTCGTGGGATCACTAATTCCTAAAGTTGACACTCTTCCAAACCGACTTTAGATGATAGTATTATTCATACTCCAAAAGATATATGTGAAGTTCATGGAGCATTCAACAATTAATATAGACTAACCAATATCCAAGCTCAAAATATATATGTGAAGCACATGAAGCATTCTATAAAACCATACTCAAAAGATTTAAGTGAAGCACAAAGAGCATTTTATAAGATCATACTAAAAAGATATAAGTGAAGCATATGAAGAATCCTATAAATCAATGAAGGGCTATCTCACACTAGCATGGTTATTTAAGAAAAAGAAAAACACAAAGGACACAAATCATGTGAACAAAACAAAAACCGAGGTATACCGATAATTGTTGAAGAAGAAAGATGGGATGCCAACCGGGGCATCCCAAAGCTTAGATGCTTGGTTATCCTTGAAATATTTACTTGGGGTTCCTTGGGCATCCCCAAGCATGAACTCTTGCCTCTATTTATTCTTCTCACGTCGGTAACTCCTCGTTCTTCGAACACTTCACCCACACAAAACTTTGTGAGATCCGTTACTATAATAAAGCAAATCACTACCTTTAGGTAATGTTGTGAAATCATTCCAATTTCATATTAGCATTATGTCTACTGTATTCCAACTTCACCATGGTTCATACCCCGATACTACCCATAGATTCATCAAAATAAGCGAACAAGACATAGAAAACAGAATCTGTCAAAAACAGGACAGTCTGTCGTAATCTGGAAATTTAGTAAACTTATGTAACTCAAAAAATGACAATTTAAAAATTTGTAGAGAAGTAATGTGAAAAATGTATCAGACCCATTTGACTTTCCAGTCAAAAATGTAAATTACAGCTTATAGCCAAAATTTATGTTTTTGTACTGCACATAGTAAACAAGCAATCTATTCATCCCAAAACCAAAGCTTGGCACATTATTTTTATAATACAATGGATGTATACAAGGGGATAATTATTTACGGAGAAACTTCCATGAAAAATTCTACATTGTTCCAATGAGCATGAACACAAGTGCTCATGGTCGACCCTCACTTCTCCAATGCATAACTTTCCAATCACTTCTCTTTTTGAAAAAAAAATTAGGCATATGAGGCAAGTGAATCTTTTTGTATTTTCATTTTTTGATTTTTTGTATGTTTCACCCACAACTAAGCAAAACTAAAAAGGAAAATAAAAACTAATTAGTGAAGAAAGCAAACAAGCACACACGAGAATATCAACCCCAAGCTATTGCTCCCGCAACGGCGCTTTAAAAGAGCTTGATAATCCCCAAGTGCAGGGAATCATCGTAGCAATTCCCAAAGGTGGAAGTGATAAGTATGGAGTGTCGAACCGACAAGGAGCTAAAGGTAAGATCAATATTCTCTCTCAACTCTTATATGCCACTGATGCGACTCTACGTATACCGAACGTTTGCTTCCAACTAGAAACGAGAAATAAAACTACATTGTGGGTATGAAGAGGATAACTTTGCATGATATCGGAGAGCTAAAATATGAAAGTAGGTGCTATTATCATAAAGTTATAATATATTACTAAATATTATAAATAGCAGTGTGGAATAATGATGGGTCGGTAAAGTGGAATTATCCCAGCCAATTGTTAACAAGACCGGTAGTCGCCATTGAAATTTTATATGAGGGAGAGGCATAAGCTAACATACTTTCTCTTCTTGGATCCTATGCACTTATGATTGAACTCTAGCAAGCATCCGCAACTACTAAAGATCATTAAGGTAAAACCCAACCATAGCATTAACATATCAAGTCCCTTTATCCCATACGCAACAACCCCCGACTGGGTTTATGCTTCACACTCAAGCAACCCACTATAAGCGAATCATGAACGATTGCAACACCCTACAGTGGAATCCTCATGCTTATGCGACACGGATGGCACAATAGGACAGCACCAAAATAAAACATACAACTCATACCAATATAGATCATCAATCAACCCAAAGACAAAGGATATCTACTCAAAACATCATAGGATGGCAACACATCATTGGATCATAATATGTGGCATAAAGCACCATGTTCAAGTAGGGATTACAGTAAAAGCGGGAGAGTGGACCGTAAAAGAGATAAGGATGGTGATGTTGATGAAGACGATCACCGCGGCAAATGATTCCCCTCCCGATGGCACTCCGGCGCCACTGAGAGAGGGGAGGAGAGGTTCTCCTCCTTGTGCTTCCTCCTTCATGGCCTCCCCCCTTGATGGGGAGAGGTTCCCCCTCCGGTCCATGGCCTTCATGGCGATGATGGCCCTCCGAGATCCTTCCCATGGCTCGGTGATGATGGCCCCCTCCGCAGGGGTGCCGAGAGGGCCTAGATTGATTTCTCGTGGCTACAGAGGCTTGCGGCGGCGGAACTTCACATCTAGGTTATTTTCTGGAGGTTTGGGTATTTATAGGAGAGGTTGCCGTCGAGAAAAAGACAGGGGCCCCCACGGGAAATCCACGAGGCACAGGGGCGCGCCCTCCACCCTCGTGGGGCCCACGGGCCCCCCTCCAGTAACTCTTTGTTCCATTATTTTTTATATTTTCTAGAAAAATTCTCTGTTGATTTTCAGCGCATTCCGAGAACTTTTATTTCTACACAAAAACAACACAACAGTAGTTCTGGTGAAAACAGTGTCAGTCTGGGTTAGTTCTAATCAAATCATACCAAAATCATATAAAACTATTGTAAACATGTCATGAATACTTCATAAATTATAGATACGTTGGAGACGAATCAGACCACAACCCACCAGGGCGCGCCTGGGGGTCCTGGCGTGCCCAGGTGGGTTGTGCCCACCTGGTACACCTCCCTCTGATATTAATTGCACGGAAAATTCAGAAATATTCATAAACAAAATCGTGTTAAATTTTCAGAGCATTCTGAGAACTTTTATTTTTGGGTCATTTTTTTGCACGGAAAACTCAGAAAATGAGCACGGGAAGCCTCTCATCAAACCTGATCCTCCTCCTCGAACAACGATGATGCGAAGATTGCATGAATGGTACATGGATACCCGCATGAAGTCTGGGAAGGATAATATGATGGTGATTATTAAAGATGAGCACGACCTCATTGGAATTGAGTTGCTGCCTGTTGAATTTGTGGAGTTATTTCAGTTATTCAATCAAGACGCCCTCGACAAACAACTCATGACTTGCTACTGTCTGTAAGTATTACTTCTGTAATTAAGTCTCTATAGCTCAGCTCATTCATTGCATGTATATATAACTATCCTCACTATATTAAGCAGACTGAAGATCGTTCATAACCCACAAGTATAGGGGATCGCAACAGTTTTTAAGGGTAGAGTATTCAACCCAAATTTATAGATTCGACACAAGGGGAGCCAAAGAATATTTGCAAGTATTAGCAGCTGAATTTTCAATTCAACCACACCTGGAGATTAATTATTTGCAGCAAAGTGATCATTAGCAAAGTAGTATGATAGTTTTGATAGTAATGGTAGCAGCAACGGTAACGGTAACAATGATAGTAGTGATTTTGTAGCAGTAACGATAACAGTAGCAACGGTAGTAACTTAGCAAGAACAATATAAGGTAAGTTCATAGGCATTGGATCGGTGACTCGTTGGATAATATTCATCATGAGACAGTTATGACCTAGGGTGATACGGCACTAGCTCCAGTTCATAAATATAATGTAGACATGTATTCCGTAGATAGTCATACGTGCTTATGGAAAGAACTTGCATGCCATCTTTTGTCCTACCCTCCCGTGGTAGCGGGGTCCTATTGGAAACTAAGGGATATTAAGGCCTCCTTTTAATACAGAACCGGAACAAAGCATTAACACACGGTGAATACATGAACTCCTCAAACTACGGTCATCACCAGGAGTGGTCCCGACTATTGTCACTCTGGGGTTGCCGGATAATAACACGTAGTAGGTGACTATAACTTGCAAGACCGGATCTAGAACATGTATATAATGGTGATAACATAAATGGTTCAGATCTGAAATCATGGCACCCGGGCCCATAGTGACAAGCATTATGGATGGCAAAGTCATAGCAATATCAATCTCAGAACATAGTGGATACTAGGGATCAGGCCCTAACAAAACTAACTCGATTACATGATAAATCTCATCCAACTCCTCACCGACCAGCGAGCCTACGAAGGAATTACTCACTCCCGGTGGGGAGCATCATGGAATTGGTGATGGAGATGTATTGGTGATTGCAAAGATCGAATCCCCCTCTCCGAAGCCCCAATCGGACACCAGATTTGGCCTCCCGATGAAGAATAGGAGACGATAGCGGCTCCATCTCGTGAAACGCGATAATTCTTTCTCCCTGCCTTTTTTTCTGGAATAATGTGATTTTATAGCGTCGGTTTCAGGGTCAGCGGGGCCACTAGGTGGCGAGAACCCATCGGGGCGCGCCGGGGGGCAGGCGGGCCCTGGTGGGTTGTGCCCACCCAGGTGCCCCCCTCAGGTGGCTCTTGGCTCCAGAAATTCTCTTTATTGATATAAAAAAATCCTCGCAAAGATTCGGTCCATTCCGAGAACTTTTATTTCTCCACAAAAACAACACCATGGTAGTTCTGTTGAAAACAACATCTGTCCGGGGTTAGTTTCTTTCAAATCATGCAAATTAGAGTCCAAAACAAGAGGAAAAGCATTAGGAAAAGTAGATATGACGGAGACGTATCAACTCCCCCAAGCTTAAACCTTTGCTTGTCCTCAAGCAACTCAGTTGATAAACTGAAAGTGGAAAAGAAAAACTTTCACGAACTCTTTTGCTCTTGTTTCATAAATAAGCTTAAACAGCACAAAGGTTATCAGCAAAGATTATAACTAACTATGTCGACCATAACTCTTAAAAATTATATTAACTCATATCAATGACATAATCAACTAGAGTGCAATAATAAGATATCTCAAACAGCAACGCGTTGTCAAAAACAATCAAGATATAGTATGACATAGTGGTATCTCGCTAGCCCTTTCTGAGACCGCAAAACATAAATGCAGAGCACCCCCAAAGTTCAAGCAGTGACTAAACATTGTAATTCATGGTAGAAAATATCCAGCCATGATGCACCCAACATTAGCTACACACAATGCATCAAGATGACAGCAGTGCTCTCGTGTTCGGCGCTTATTTGAGAAGGTGATGACACAACATAAAAGTAAATAGATAGTCCCTTCACAGAGGGAAGCGGTGATTTGCAAAGGAGCCAGAGCTCAAGTTTTTAAAACAGAGGTAAATGAAATTTTGAGACATGCACCCTTCTCATTTACTTCACGACCATCAGTTATCAATATCTTCCATGCTAAACACGCTAGTGGCGGTTCCCAAGCGGAAATGTAAAGGTTATAACTCCATTGGGAGTTTTTGTTTGATTATTTGTAAGCTCTTTTCTTTTTGTAGTTTGGGACTGGGCATCCCTATTACCGCCCTTTTCTTATGCGATGACGAGTGAATAAACGCTCGACCTGAGAATAACCCACTTAGCATGGAAGATACCGACTACCTCTTGTCGTTCCATGAATGATCCAGGTACACAAAAAGGATATTTATTTGAAGTTTTAGAGATGGCACATGCAAATTTACTTAGGAAGGCAAGGTAATACCAAGAATAGGTAGGTATGGTGGACTCATCTAGAATAACTTGGGTTTCGGGTTTTTGATGTACAAGCAGAGTTCCCACTTAGTACAGGTAGAGGCTAGCAAATAGGTTGAGAAGCGGCCAACTAGAGAGCAACAATGGTCATGAACATGCATTATGCATAAGTAACACTGGATACTAGCATGAGTGGGATATGAACACCATGAACATAAATATCATAGAGGCTATGTTGGTTTTTATTCGACTACATGCATGAACATGTGCCAAGTCAAGCCACTCGAATGTTCAGAGGAGGATACCATATCATCATACTACATCATAATCATTTTAACACAATGTTGATATCCAAGATAAGTCATTATTCACTCGTAGATACTTATGCATGACATGATAAAATATAATCTCTAATTGGCATTGCAAACATGTTTAATTATAATGGGCTGAATCATGGATACTAGGTTAAACATATTTACAAAAACAGAACAAGTCGAGTTCATACCCGTTTCTCTCTGCCATGGCCAGTTCATGTAATGTCGTCATTATTCCCTTTCACCACGACCGAACGATTTGAAAATAATATTAGTGCAAGAGTGTCATGGACTAAGCTGGAATATGCAAATATTTTATTCAAGCGGAGAAGACAAGGTAATATGGCTCTTTGTTAGATAAACAACAAAGCAAATGAGAGCCACTCAACATTTTCATCGTGGTATTCTCCTCGATATGACTTAATAAAAAAGGAAAAGAAATTCAAAGAAACATACTGAAATATTTTTGGAGTTTTTGGTTTTTTCGTAAACAAGCAAATGAAAAAAGGACAAGCAAAAAATGATAAAAACTATTTACATGGCAAGCTCCCAACAAGTAAAAGAAGCACAAGGAAATATTTTTGAGTTTTCTTTTTAGGGATACAACAATTTAAACTAGGAAGAAAAATCAAAAAGAAGCAAGAAACATATTTTTGGATTTTCCCAAAGTTTTTCAAACACACAAGAAGAAAGTGAGAAAATAAATTAAACATGGATGATACAATGAAAATGTGTGGACACCGACAACTGGAATGAAATGTGTGAACATGAATGTAATGTCGGTGGGAATACGTACTCCCCCAAGCTAAGGCTTTTGGCCTAACTTGGTCTAGGGCCACTCGAAGAAGCAATGAGGTACAATGTTGAATTGCTGGGGAGCAGGCACCATAGGGTCCCACTGCTAAGGCTCCTCCTGTGCCGCAGCCTGGTTGTTCTGGTAAGAGACAATGTCCTCAGGCATAATCCTGTATCCGCCCTGGCAACATGATCAAACAAAGAAGGTGAAAGCAAGGGGATAATATCACGAGTATCCACACTAAAATCTAAGTTGTAAGCCATATCAATATCAGGGTAATTAGTAGAAATAAAATGGTGGTCCTCCATAGCTGCTCTATCTAAATAAACTTTGGGCAAAGGATGATCATGCTGGCGTATTTGCTCATTGAAGTGAGTCGCTAAGCGAGTAGCTTAAATGCCCCCATGTATTTCACCCTTGGATCTGTTAAGGTGAAGGCGCCGTGCCACAATAGCTCCCAAGCTATAAGTGTTGTTGCCATAAAGTGCGCGACTCAAAACAGCAAAGTCTGGGGCGCTAAGTGCACCCAACTTCCCTCTCGCTAGCAAGCACTTTTCAATAAATAAGGCAAAATAATGCACGACAGGAAACTGCAAGCTAACGGCAGTGGTGCCCGATACTCCTCTCTCATCCCCCACTATCAGAGTACGGTAAAAACCTTCAAACTCTGAGGGATTAGGCTCTACCAAATCCCCGCTAGAATAAAGCATGCATGTGTCACAAAATCCAGTAAGTGGGATCTGACGGGTTTCAGAATATAAATTAAATTGCACCATAGGGGGGTTATTCCTAGAATGAAAATGAAAGTTTTGCACTAAGGAATTTGTGAGAAGATGAAACTGTTCGCATTCAGCTGTGATGAAGTTGGTGAGGCCGGCATTAGCAGCCTGTTGTGTGAACTCTTGAAGGATTCCAGTGCCCTCCATGAACGCATTATGCGGCCACTCGCACGGCCGTAGCTCCGCCAACCTCAGGGTATGGAGATCATTGACAGATGACTCCCCAATAACCCCCTTGGAGTTCTTCCTGGAAGCAAACTTCCTAAAAAAACTCATCTTTTTCCTATGAACAAAATTCTGAAATTTTTAGTCCACAAATTTTTTCTCAACAAAACTGCACAAAAATGATTGCAACTACTCATAGGGATGTAGAGAGGCCACAACAAGCATTCAAACTACATAGAACTCTAAGAATTCAACATGCAAGCTCATCTACAGCAGCACCAAGAGTAGATGATTATTCTAAATATAAACCACTAAAAAACTAATTGGACACATGGAGGAGTCACATACCAAGCAACAAGTCCACGAAACAGTTTAGGAAATGGTGCTTCGAGCAAGGAGATCGATATCCGCAGTTTCGGGAGCAAGAACACGAGAGAGAGAGAGAGAGAGAGAGAGATAGCGATTTTTTTCTGGGTGAATGGAGTGATGTGGGAAGAAGAAGTAAGTGAGGGGGCCCACGTAGGGACCACGATAATTCCCAAGTGCAGGGAATCATCATAGCAATTCCCAAAGGTGGAAGTGATAAGTATGGAGTGTCGAACCCACAAGTAGCTAAAGGTAAGATCAATATTCTATCAAGTCCTATCTACCACTGATACGACTCTACGTACACCGAACGTTTGCTTCCAACTAGAAACGAGAAATAAAAGTAAGTTATGGGTATGAAGAGGATAACTTTGCATGATATCGGAGAGCTAAAATATAAAAATTAGGTGCTGCAATCACAAAGTTAGAATATATTACTAAATATTATAAATAGCGAGTGTGGAATAATGATGGATCAGTGCGCGGAATTATCCTAGGCAATTGTTAACAAGACCGGTAGTCGTCATTGCAAATTCATATGAGGGAGAGGCATAAGCTAACACACTTTCTCTTCTTGGATCATATGCACTTATGATTGGAAATCTAGCAAGCATCCACAACTACTAAAGATCATTAATGTAAAACCCAACCATAGCATTAACATATCAAGTCCCCTTTATACATACGAAACAACCCCCTTACTCGGCTTTATCACTACGGGAAACAGAAGATTTGCCATCAGTACTGTTATTTGCTGTCAGCATTTCGTCGGGCCAGACGGCAAATACTAATTTTGCCTACAGCAGCTGACGGCAAAGAACAACTGACGGCAAAGAATCTTTGCTGTCTGTGATTTTTTTTACAGACAGCGAAAATTCTTTGCCGTCTGTGATTTTTTTACAGACGGCAAAGAGAGCTCTTTGTCGTTTGTAAAAAAATCGCAGACGGCAAAGAGAAAGCACAGCACACCGATCGATCCCACGGATCGATGACATGGCGTGATCTGCACCGCCCGCACCCGCCCGTGTCTCTCACCACGCACGCCCCACCCACCTATCCCATCAGTCTCTCTCTATCTTATCCTGAAGGCCTACCACGATCTCTCCCACGCCGACCCCATCCTTGCCTCGATCCCCATCTTCTCTGCCGCACACCCCACGCCCGGTCCAGGCCTCCTCCTCGTCCACTCCTCGTCAACCACTGCGGTCGATCCCACCTCGCCGCCGCCTGAGCCAAGGATGGAGCGGGATCCTCCTCCTCCTCCCCTGCTTGTCAGCCCTCGCCAATCGACCCCACCTCACCGTCGCCTGAGCTGGAGGCCGCCGCTGGGTCGTCCTCCTCCTCCTCCCCGCCCGTGACCCGACGCCTCCTCCTTCCCTACTCGTCGACCATCGCCGCTCGACCCCACCTCGCCGTCGCCTGAGCCGGAGGCCGCCGCTGGGTCCTCCTCCTCCTCCTCCCCGCCCGCGACCCGGCGCCTCCTCCTTCCCTGCTCGTCGACCGTCGCCGCTCGACCCCACCTCGCCGTCGCCTGAGCCGGAGGCCGCCGCTGGGTCTTCCTCCTCCTCCTCCCCACCCGCGACCCGGCGCCTCCTCCTTCCTTGCTCGTTGACCGTCGCCGCTCGACCCCACCTCGCCGTCGCCTGAGACGGAGGCTGCCGCTGGGTCCTCCTCCTCCTCCTCCCCGCCCGCGACCCGGCGCCTCCTCCTTCCCTGCTCGTCGACCTTCGCTGGTCGACCCCACCTCGCCGGCGCGGGTTCCTCCTCCTCGCCCACGACCCCATGGCTCCTCCCCTGCTCGTCAACCGCCGGCGCCTTTCGACACGGCGGCGTCGTTGCTTTGTCAACAGCTCACCGGAGCTCCTCTACAGCACAACCTCTGCCTGGTCGGCCCCGCCTCACCGCTGCCTAAGCCGGAGGCAGCAGAGGGATCCTCCTCCCGTCTGTGACCCCACACCTCCTCCCGATCCAGGCTCGATGGCGCCATGGTCAAATCCTCCCGAAGATCACCGTTCGCCTCCTCGAGCTCGAGGCCCGCTCTCGGATCTACGCTGGCAAGGGCCAGTTCATCAATTTTGTAATAATTTTTTTGTGATGTTATATCGTGTAAATGGAGAACATTATATCGTGTAAATATTGTGATGATGGATATATAGTACTATGTAAGTAGAGTACTTCTGTCATGTAAAAATCCATTCTTTTTTCATCGCTCTGAAAGATTTTCCCTACGCCTTCAGCCATCTACAGCCCCTGCACCTGTACTGTTGTTTCATTTTTTTTAAATAAAAATATTAGCTTTGCCGTCTGGCTATAAGAGGATGACGGCAAAGACATAGACTAGCTGACGGCAAAGTACTTGACGCCGTCCGTTAGCGTGACTGCTCCGTCTGTTGGCATATTTTTGCCGTCTGGCTAGTCAATTGACGGCAAACCCTATTGACTGACGGCAAAGTCTTTGTCGTCATCCCGACAAATAGCAGACGACAAAGTATTCTTTGCCGACTTATCCTTGCCGTCTGACTTTGCCGTCTGCTTCCTGACGGCAAAGTCTTTGCCATCTAGAATTAGGTCTTTGCCGTCTGTGATCCACAGACGGCAAATTACCTGTTTCCTGTAGTGTATGCTTCTGTCACTCAAGCAACCCACTATAAGCGAATCATGAACGTATTGCAACACCCTACGGTGGCAATCCCTCACGCCAGCGACACGGAGGGCACAATAGGACAACACCAAAATAAAACATACAACTCATACCAATCTTGATCATCAATCAACCCAAAGAAAAGGATATCTACTCAAAATGTCATAGGATGGCAACACATCATTGGATCATAATATGTGGCATAAAGCACCATGTTCAAGTAGGGATTACAGCGGGGTGCGGGAGAGTGGACCGCATAAAAGAGATGAGGATGGTGATGATGATGGTGATGTTGATGAAGACGATCACAGCGGCGATGATTCCCCCCGATGGCACTCTGGCGCCACCGAGAGATAGGAGGAGAGGTTCGCCCCTTGTGCTTCCTCCTCCATGGCCTCCCCCTGGATGGGAAGAGGTTCCCCCTCTGGTCCTTGGCCTTCATGGCGATGATGGCCCCTCCGAGATCCTTCCCCATGGCCTCCGGTGATGATGGCCCCCTCCGGTAGGGTGCCAAAGAGGGCCTATATTGATTTCTCGTGGCTACAAAGGCTTGCGACGGTGGAACTTCCGATCTAGGTTATTTTCTGGAGGTTTGGGTATTTATAGGAGAGGTTCGCATCGAGAACAAGTCAGGGGGCCCCACGGGAAGTCCACGAGGCACAGGGGAGCGCCCCAAGGGGGTGGGCGTGCCCTCCACCCTCATGGGGACCACGGGACTCCCCTCCAGTAACTCTTTGTTCCATTATTTTTTATATTTTCCAGAAAAATTCTCCGTTGATTTTCAGCGCATTCCGAGAACTTTTATTTCTGCACAAAAACAACACCACGGTAGTTCTGGTGATAACAACGTCAGTCCGGGTTAGTTCTAATCAAATCATACCAAAATCATATAAAACTATTGTAAACATGGCATGAATGCTTCATAAATTATAGATACGTAGGAGATGTATCAGCATCCCCAAGCTTAATTCATGCTCGTCCTCGGGTAGGTAAATGATAAAGGAAATAATTTATGAAGTGTGAAAGCTAGCAAGTGCATAAGTTTGATCAATGATAGTTTCAATCACTTTTTCTAGCATCATTATATATCATAACAGTAGCTCAAATCATAAAACTTCTTATGATCAAGTAATAAGCTATTCACATGTTAAAGTATAGATCATAAACTTTCTTGAAAACTAACAAACCATGCTCTTAGTCATGAAACAATTGCAATTCATCTTATTTTTGGGAAGGGTCTATGTAAGAGCTTTGATTCAGCAAACTCCACATACTCAACTGTCATTTAATCTTTCACAATTCCTAACACTCATGTGATATTTATGGGTTCAAGGTTTCAATCGGACTCAGAGAAAGATAGGGGCTTATAGTTTCGCCTCCCAACCTTTACCTCAAGGGTAATGTCAACAATAATAATTTATGAGAACCTACATCCAAGTGGATATATATATCCGGATCGCTCCAACACAAAGTGCTTGCCAAAGGAAAACGTGTAAAAAGGAAAGGTGATGATCACCATGACTCTTGTATAAGGGTAGAAGATAAAAGTAAAAGATAGGCCCTTCACAGAGGGAAGCAGAGGTTGTCATGCGCTTTTATGGTTGGATGCACAAAATCTTAATGCAAAAGAATGTCACTTCATATTGCCGCTTGTGATAAAGACCTTTATTATGCAGTCTGTCGCTTTTAGTTCTTCCCTATCACAAGTTCGTATAAAGCTTATTTTCTTTTCATTAATAGATCATACATATTTAAGGAGCAATTTTTATTGCATGCATGATGACAACTTACTTGAAGGATCTTACTCAATCCATAGGCAGGTATGGTGGAATCTCATGGCAAAACTGGCTTAAGGGATATTTGGAAGCACAAGTAGTATCTCTACTTGGTGCAAAGAATTTGGCTAGCATGAGAGGCAAAGGCAAGCTCAACATGTTGGATGATCCAAGACAATATAACGTTTCGGATATAGGAAAACATAACCCATTAAGTTGTCTTCCTTGTCCAACATCAACCTTTTAGCATGTCATTTTAAATGAGTGCTCACAATTACAAAATATGTCCAAGCTAGTATATTTATATTTGAAATCTCTATTCCTTTAATATTCTTTCATGAATGGCTCAAGTGACCAATGATGTGTTTGCTAACTTTCAATAAGTTTACTACCTATACTTATTATGTGTGAAGTCATTACTCCCGATGTTATAAGCATATGAAACATATATAAATTCAGATTTATGATATTCAATTCATTCAACCATTTACCCATAAGATATACGTGAAGCACGTGAGTAAATGACAAACTACTCCAAAAAGATATAAATGAAGAACACTGAGTAGTCAAATAATTAACTAGCCATGGGAGGATTATTTTTCATTCAAGATTTCAGATCCAATGATTTTATTAAAACAGCAAGTCAAATTTAAAATACGCTCCAAGCAAAACACATATCATGTGACGAATAAAAATATAGCTCCGACTAAGGTATACCGATAGCTTTGAAGACGAAAGAGCGGATGCCTTCCGGGGCATCCCCAAGCTTAGGCGCTTGAGTCTTCCTTGAATATTACCTTGGGATGCCTTGGGAATCCCCAAGCTTAGGGCCTTTCCACTTCTTATTCTCCTCATATCGATATCTCACCGAAAACTTGAAAACTTCAATCACACAAAACTTCGTAAGATGGGTTAGTATGATAAAGAGTAAACCATTCCCTTTGGTACTGTCGACAAGATTCATAATTGTTCTCACACAATTCCTACTGTACCATATCATTTCTACAATTTATATTGAGCAATATAAGCCATAGAAACTAGAAAACAAGCAAACTATGCATTGAAAACAGAATCTGTCAGAAACAGAACAGTCTGTAATGGTCTGAACAACAAACATAATTCTGCTACTCCAAAATTTATGAAATAAATTGTTGGGCGTGAGGAATTTGTCTATTAATCTTCTGCAAAAATAATCAACTCAAAACCACTCTTCTGTAAAAAATGACAGCTAATCTCGTGAGCGCAAAGTTTCTGTTTTTTTACAGCAAGATCACATTAACTTTCATCCAAGTCTTCCCAATGGTCTAACTTGGCTCTTAATTGAAACAAAAGCTATAAAACATGATTACTACAGTAGCTTAATCATGTTAACACGCAAAAACAGTAAGGGTAAATATTGGGTTGTCTCCCAACAAGCGCTTTTCTTTAATGCCTTATAGATAGGCATGATGATTTCAATGATGCTCACATAAAAGATAAGAATTTAAACATAAAAAGAACATCATGAAGAATATCACTAGAATGTTTAAACCTAATCCACTTCCTATGCCTAGGGAAGTGAGCGCACAATTTATAGGAACAAGAATCAACTAGCATAGGAAGGCAAAACAAGTATAACTTTAAAACTTTTAGCACATAGAGAGGAAACTTGATATTATTGCAACTCCTACAAGCATGTATTCCTCCCTCATAATAATTTTCAGTAGCATCATGAATGAGTTCAACAATATAACCATCACATAAAGAATTCTTTTCAAGATCTACAAGCATAGAAATTTTTCTACTCTCCACATAAGCAAAATTCTTCTCATTCGGAATAGTGGGAGCAAACTCAACAAAATAACTGTCATGTGAGGCATAATCCAATTGAAAATTAAAATCATGATGACAAGTTTCATGGTTAACATTATTATTTATAGCATACATGTCATCACAATAATCATCATGGATAGCAACTTTGTTCTCATAATCAATGGGAACCTCTTCCGAAATAGTGGAATCATTACTAACTAAAGTTGACACTCTTCCAAATCCAGTTTCATAAATATCACACTAAGATTCAACACCCTCCAAAGTCGTGGTATCACTAATTCCTAAAGTTGACACTCTTCCAAACCGACTTTAGATGATAGTATTATTCATACTCCAAAAGATATATGTGAAGTTCATGGAGCATTCAACAATTAATATAGACTAACCAATATCCAAGCTCAAAATATATATGTGAAGCACATGAAGCATTCTATAAAACCATACTCAAAAGATTTAAGTGAAGCACAAAGAGCATTTTATAAGATCATACTAAAAAGATATAAGTGAAGCATATGAAGAATCCTATAAATCAATGAAGGGCTATCTCACACTAGCATGGTTATTTAAGAAAAAGAAAAACACAAAAGACACAAATCATGTGAACAAAACAAAAACCGAGGTATACCGATAATTGTTGAAGAAGAAAGATGGGATGCCAACCGGGGCATCCCAAAGCTTAGATGCTTGATTATCCTTGAAATATTTACTTGGGGTTCCTTGCGAATCCCCAAGCATGAACTCTTGCCTCTATTTATTCTTCTCACGTCGGTAACTCCTCGTTCTTCGAACACTTCACCCACACAAAACTTTGTGAGATCCGTTAGTATAATAAAGCAAATCACTACCTTTAGGTAATGTTGTAAAATCATTCCAATTTCATATTAGCATTATGTCTACTGTATTCCAACTTCACCATGGTTCATACCCCCGATACTACCCATAGATTCATCAAAATAAGCGAACAAGACATAGAAAACAGAATCTGTCAAAAACAGGACAGTCTGTCGTAATCTGGAAATTTAGTAAACTTATGTAACTCAAAAAATGACAATTTAAATAATTTGTAGAGAAGTAATGTGAAAAATGTATCAGACCCATTTGACTTTCCAGTCAAAAATGTAAATTCACGCGCTATAGCCAAAATTTCTGTTTTTGTACTGCACATAGTAAACAAGCAATCTATTCATCCCAAAACCAAAGCTTGGCACATTATTTTTATAATACAATGGATGTATACAAGGGGATAATTATTTACGGAGAAACTTCCATGAAAAATTCTACATTGTTCCAATGAGCATGAACACAAGTGCTCATGGTCGACCCTCACTTCTCCAATGCATAACTTTCCAATCACTTCTCTTTTTGAAAAAAAAAATAGGCATATGAGGCAAGTGCATCTTTTTGTATTTTCATTTTTTGATTTTTTGTATGTTTCACCCACAACTAAGCAAAACTAAAAAGGAAAACAAAAACTAATTAGTGAAGAAAGCAAACAAGCACACACGAGAATATCAACCCCAAGCTATTGCTCCCCGGCAACGGCGCCAGAAAAGAGCTTGATAATCCCCAAGTGCAGGGAATCATCGTAGCAATTCCCAAAGGTGGAAGTGATAAGTATGGAGTGTCGAACCGACAAGGAGCTAAAGGTAAGATCAATATTCTCTCTCAACTCTTATCTGCCACTGATGCGACTCTACGTATACCGAACGTTTGCTTCCAACTAGAAAGGAGAAATAAAACTACATTGTGGGTATGAAGAGGATAACTTTGCATGATATCGGAGAGCTAAAATATGAAAGTAGGTGCTATTATCATAAAGTTATAATATATTACTAAATATTATAAATAGCGAGTGTGGAATAATGATGGGTCGGTGTGCGGAATTATCCCAGGCAATTGTTAACAAGACCGGTAGTCGTCATTGAAATTTTATATGAGGGAGAGGCATAAGCTAACATACTTTCTCTTCTTGGATCCTATGCACTTATGATTGGAACTCTAGCAAGCATCCGCAACTACTAAAGATCATTAAGGTAAAACCCAACCATAGCATTAACATATCAAGTCCCCTTTATCCCATACGCAACAACCCCCTGACTCGGGTTTATGCTTCTGTCACTCAAGCAACCCACTATAAGCGAATCATGAACGTATTGCAACACCCTACAGTGGGAATCCCTCATGCTTGCGCGACACGGATGGCACAATAGGACAGCACCAAAATAAAACATACAACTCATACCAATATAGATCATCAATCAACCCAAAGACAAAGGATATCTACTCAAAACATCATAGGATGGCAACACATCATTGGATCATAATATGTGGCATAAAGCACCATGTTCAAGTAGGGATTACAGTGGGGTGCGGGAGAGTGGACCGCGTAAAAGAGATAAGGATGGTGATGTTGATGAAGACGATCACCGCGGCAAATGATTCCCCTCCCGATGGCACTCCGGCGCCACTGAGAGAGGGGAGGAGAGGTTCTCCTCCTTGTGCTTCCTCCTTCATGGCCTCCCCCCTTGATGGGGAGAGGTTCCCCCTCCGGTCCATGGCCTTCATGGCGATGATGGCCCCTCCGAGATCCTTCCCCATGGCTCCGGTGATGATGGCCCCCTCCGGCAGGGTGCCAGAGAGGGCCTAGATTGATTTCTCGTGGCTACAGAGGCTTGCGGCGGCGGAACTTCCCATCTAGGTTATTTTCTGGAGGTTTGGGTATTTATAGGAGAGGTTGCCGTCGAGAAAAAGACAGGGGCCCCCACAGAAAATCCACGAGGCACAGGGGCGCACCCTCCACCCTCGTGGGGCCCACGGGCCCCCCTCCAGTAACTCTTTGTTCCATTATTTTTTATATTTTCTAGAAAAATTCTCTGTTGATTTTCAGCGCATTCCGAGAACTTTTATTTCTGCACAAAAACAACACAACAGTAGTTCTGGTGAAAACAGTGTCAGTCCGGGTTAGTTCTAATCAAATCATACCGAAATCATATAAAACTATTGTAAACATGTCATGAATACTTCATAAATTATAGATACGTTGGAGACGAATCAGACCACAACCCACCAGGGCGCGCCTGGGGGTCCTGGCGTGCCCAGGTGGATTGTGCCCACCTGGTACACCTCCCTCTGATATTAATTGCACGGAAAATTCAGAAATATTCATAAACAAAATCGTGTTAAATTTTCAGAGCATTCTGAGAACTTTTATTTTTGGGTCATTTTTTTGCACGGAAAACTCAAAAAATAGAAAAAGCATGGCATTTTATTTTATTTAACCAAGAAAAACAGAAAACAAAAGGTAAAGACATAAAGTAGTGCTTACTAAATTCATCAACTTCATACCTCTCAAAAATGATCCATTAATAAGGTTGATCAAGTCTTATTAACAACCACTTTCGATTAGCATGAAACCGAAGAATTTCCGTAAATCACTAAGTTACCTCAGTGGGGATATGAATGTCCCCAATAATAAGCATTTCATATTTCTTTTTAACAAAAGGTAGAGGTAGTTGAAAACTTCCAATAGTGATTGTTGGAGATTTTTCAATAACATTAATAGCATTCACTTGGAATTGTTTCTTTGGAAAGTGCACCGTATGCTCATTACCATTGATATGAAAAGTGACCTTGCTTTTATTACAATCAATAACAGCCCCTGCAGTATTCAAGAAGGGTCTGCCAAGGATAATCGACATGTTGTCGTCTTCGGGCATCTCAAGTATAACAAAGTCAGTCAAAATAGTAACATTAGCAACAACAACGGGCACATCCTCACAAATACCGATAGGTATGGTAGTTGATTTGTCAGCCATTTGCAAAGATATTTCAGTAGGTGTGAGTTTATTTAAATCAAGTCTTTTATATAAAGAGAAAGGCATAACACTAGCACCGTCTCCCAAATCACACAAAGAAGTTTTCACATAGTTTCTTTTGATGGAGCAAGGTATAGTAGGTATTCCCAGATTTCTAAGTTTTTTAGGTACTCCATCTTTAAAAGTATAATTAGCAAGCATGGTCGAGATTCAGCTTCCGGTATTTTTTCTCTTACTGGTGATGATGTCTTTCATGTACTTGCATAAGGAGGCATTTTTAAGATATCAGTCAAGCGAGTATGCAAAAAGACTAGCCTAATCATTTCAGCAAAGCGTTCAAATTCTTCATCATCTTTCTTTTTAGTTGACTCGGTGGAAAGGGCATAGGCTTTTGAATCCATGGTTCTCTTTCCTTTCCTTGTTTTCTAGCCACAATGTCTCTTTTATCATATCTTTTATTCTTGGGTTGTGGGTTATCAAGATCAACAACTGGTTCTATCTCAACATCATTGTCTGGTTCTTTATTATTAGATCGAGTGTCTTCATGATTCATTATCTTTTCCATTATCAAAAGGTGAATGTTCATTACCAGATTGAGTTTCAGCATCAGAGATAGAAACTTCATTACCATTATCAGGAGGTTTTTCTATTTCAGGTTCACTAGAGGCAGGCAAAGTCCTATTATTTTTCTTCTTCTTTTTCTTTTTAGAAGGACTATGTGCATCAGTGTTAATTCTTTGAGAGTCTTGTTCAATTCTCTTTGGGTGTCCCTCAGGATAAAGTGGTTCCTGAGTCATTTTACCTCCTCTAGTTGCTACTCTAACAGCAAAGTCACTAATATTATTGTTCATTTCATCAAGCAACTCTCTTTGAGATTTAGCAACTTGTTCTAACTGAGTTTGAACCATAGAGTCATGCTTTCCTACACCTTTAACATCATTTGAGATTCTAAATAACAAGTCACTTAAGCGAGCAATCATATCAGAGTTGTATTTCAATTGTTTCATAACATTTGCATTGAAGTGATCTTGCTTTCTAATGTAATGATCAAATTCATAAAGGCATTGACTATGATGTTTATTACGAGGATCATCACTATCATTGAATTAATTAAATATTTTACCTCTACCACCTTAGGTGGTTGTGGTGCTTCAAGCCCATGTATTTCTTCAATAGGTGGTAAATTTTTAACATCCTCGGCTTTAATACCTTTTTCCTTCATAGTTTTCTTTGCCTCTTGCATATCTTCAGGACTTAGATATAAGATACCCCTCTTCTTCGGAGTGAGTTTAATCGGTGTTTCAGGAGGAGTCCAATCATCATAACTTTCCAGTATATTATTCAATAATTCTTCAGCTTGACCAATAGTTTGTTCCCTGAAAACACAACCAGCACAACTATCTAGGAAATCCCTAGAAGCATCAGTTAGTCCATTATATAAGATATCAAGTATTTCATTTTCCTTAAGAGGATGATCAGGCAAAGCATTAAGCAATTGGAGAAGCCTCCCCCAAGCTTGTGGGAGACTCTCTTCTTCAATTTGCACAAAGTTAAATATATTCTGCAAGGCAGCTTGTTTCATTTTCAAGCTCATCATCAGTTTCAACAATATCATGATGTCTTACTCTAGCAATTTGTTCATCAAGAACTTCACCTAGTGGCACATCATCATCAAGCAAGGTAATAGCATTATCATGAGTAGCATTCATAGCAGAAGTAGCATCATCAATAACTTGTGACATATCAGAATTAATAGCATGTGGTGGTGTTGCAAGTTTACTTATAACAGAAGGTGAATCTCAAGCGGAGCTGGATGGCAGTTCCTTACCTCCCCTCATCCTTGAGGGAAAAATCTTAGTCTTAGCATCCTTCAGATTCTTGATAGTGATAATATGATAATAACCCCAAGTGACTCAACAAATGTATCTATGCTCCCCGGCAACGGCGCCAGAAAAAGGTCTTGATAGCCCTTAAGTATAGAGGATCGCAACTGTTTTCGAGGGTAGAGTATTCAACTCAAATTTAGAGATTCGACACAAGGGGATCCAAAGAATATTTGCAAGTATTAGCAGCTGAGTTGTTAATTCAACCACACCTGGAGATTAATTATCTGCAGCAAAGTGATCAATAGCAAAGTAGTATGATAGTTTTGATAGTAATGGTAGCAGCAACAGTAACGGTAACAGCGATAGTAGTGATTTTGTAGCAGTAACGATAACAGTAGCAACAGTAGTAACTTAGCAAGAACAATATAAGTTAAATTCATAGGCATTGGATCAGTGACTCGTTGGATGATATTGATCATGATACAGTTATAACCTAGGGCGAGACGGAAAGAACAAATATAAGGTAGGCATGTATTCCCTAAATAGTCATACATGCTTATGGAAAGAACTTGCATGACATCTTTTGTCCTACTCTGCTGTGGCAGCGGGGTCCAATTGGAAACTAAGGGATATTATGGCCTCCTTTTAATAGAAAACCGGAACAAAGCATTAACACACGGTGAATACATGTACTCCTCAAACTACAGTCATCACCGAGAGTGATCTCTACTGTTGTCACTCCGTTGTTGCCGGATCATAATACGTAGTAGGTGACTATAACTTACAAGATCAGACCTAGGACATGGATATAACAGTGATAGCATAAACGGTTCAGATCTGAAATCATGGCACACGGGCCCAAAGTGACAAGCATTAAGCATGGCAAAGTCATAGCAACATCAATCTCAGAACATAGTGTATACTAGGGATCAGGCCTAACAAAACTAACTCGATTACATGATGAATCTCATCCAACTCCTCACCGACCAGCGAGCCTACGAAGGAATTACACACTCCCGGTGGGGAGCATCATGGAGTTGGCGATGGAGATGTGTTGGTGATTGCGAAGATCGAAGATCCCCCTCTCCGGAGCCCCAAACGGACTACAGATCTGGCCTCCGGATGAAGAACAGGAGACAGCGGCGGCTCCATCTCGTGAAACGTGATAATTCTTTCTCCCTGGCTTTTTTTCTGGAATAATGTGATTTTATAGCGTCGGTTTCAGGGTCAGCGGGGCCACCAGGTGGGATCAACCCACCGGGGCGCGCCTGGGGGGCAGGCATGCCGTGGTGGGTTGTGCCCACCGAGGTGCCCCCTCAGGTGGCTCTTGGCTCCAGAAATTCTCTTTATTAATACGAAAAATCCTCGCAAAGTTTCGTTCCATTCCGAGAACTTCTATTTCTGCACAAAAACAACACCATGGTAGTTCTGCTGAAAACAGCGTCAGACCGGGGTTAGTTTCATTCAAATCAAGCAAATTAGAGTCCAAAACAAGAGGAAAAGCGTTAGGAAAAGTAGATACGATGGAGACGTATCAATCATCGAATGCAAAAAAGGACAAATCTATGACCTTGGGTTCATTAGCCCAAATACCATAAATGAATGGTCGGTTAAAAACATAGTCAAAGATAATGGGAACAACTTGATACAATCGTTCCTTCGACATCAAAACAAAGGGAAAATACTCTTTCCTTACAACTTCAGGTGAGTCTTACTGTCTTGTGCATATTCGGTTTCGTTTAATCGAGGTTAAGTAATGTAATTGATGAGTTATGCGTGCGCAACTTCCACTTTATTCTGCTAGAGATTAAGCTTGACGGGGAAGTAGTAACTATCTTAGACTCGAGACATAAAGATCCCCAGGATTATGCGGACATGACTGCAATGCTCCAGAAGTAAGTTCAATCATTATCGCACCATATCGGCAACTTTTGTTCACTTCCTAATATCAAGTAATCATTTTCTTTGCCTGTTAGGGTTTGGAAACAGTTCACCGAAATGGTTCCGGGTCTGCAGATGGAGCTGTGATTTACACACCCCAAAGTAAGTAGTACTAGCTAGTTCCGCACATCTCTCATTGATTCTAGTTTCATCAATACCATTTACCATGCTTGATTATCAGTTTGATTAAACTCTATTTCTTGTAAAGTGCTTGTGGCAGGAAGGCGGGAATAATTTATGTGGATACTACGTTTGTGAGTTCATTCGCCACTCGACCTCCGAGCGGGGCATGTATGACAAACAATTTGAAGTACGTAAATAATATTCACATTTTATTACCATCAATTGTGTTGAGTTTCATTCATATATATGTATTGACCCCCTTCTTTAAATCAGATGCAGGAGATGCGGGATGAACTCCTACCACATGATCGAATACGAGCAATTCAAGAGGAATTGGCGGGATTCTTTCTTGACCACGTCATACATAAAGATGGAGAATGCCATGTGGAAATTGAAATGAATTTTAGATATTAGGGATTGTAAGATATTTTATATTGTATATATGTAGTAGCGTCGGATAGATATATGAAAACTTGTTGTTCGACCAATCTCGGAGAAAGAGAGGTCACTTCTCTCTGTATATCTTCATGACGATCTTGTGTAATGAATGGTTCCTTCATTTGCTTACTAGCTAGCGTGTCGAGTTCTCTCTATATGTATAGAAGCTAGCATCGACCAAGCACGGAGAAAGAGAGGTCACTTCTCTCTATTAGCTAGCTAACACAATATGAAACCCTAAATTAACCCTCCAAAATCCCTAAACCCCCTTTGAAAAACCCTCCAGCGCATGCGAGCTGCTGACGCGTGGCTGCCTTTGGTCCCGGTTGGTGTTACCAACCGGGACTAAAGGTCCTCCTGCCTGGGTGCCCCGCAGCGGTCACGTGGAGCCCCGTCGGTCCCGGTTCGTAAGCAAACCGGGACTAAAGGTTTTGGGATTTAGTCCCGTTTGATTTGTACCGGTTCTAGAACCGGAACTGAAGGCCCTCTGGAACCGGGACTAGTACCCTGTTTTCTACTAGTGCATGCTCAGGAAGGCGAGACGGTGACGACTCTCTGAAGATGGAATATTGTTTGTCCCACCTAGCCCTGCCCGGTAATGCATCTAGCGTCATTGGAGGGACATGTGGAGGTGTTTCTCCGGTGGATCTCGTAGGATTCAGTTGATGTTGTCTTCGATGGATCTACTTGGGACTAATCTTCGTTCATCTGCATACTTGTATCTACAAGTTTGATCCTTCTAATATACGCTTCTCTTCATTGACGACGGTTGCCGTTCTAGTCCGCTGGTCCTTTAGGGCCTTAGGACGATGACTTCCCGACTGCCTAATACACCAAGGTTTGCCTGGCTTCGATAAGGGAGGAGCGATGGCGAGCAAGCCAGTGCTTATAGTCGTGGCTAAGTGGTGTACGAACATCTTATATCTTATATTTACTAATTGGAGGCACCATAAGAGCTTCCAGGTTAATCCACATCAGCAAGATTAATTTAGCCGTTAGACTAGAAATTTAATGATTATGATCTATTAAAACAACGTTACTTATTTACTTGTAAAGAAAATCATCACGTGTGTTCAAAGAAAAATCATCACGTACATATACAAAGATTAAAATGAATCTACCCGTAAAAAAGGAAAAGAAAAGCACCCACGTCCTCCAGCAAAAAGTTTGAGCAAAAGGAAAAAAGAAATCCATCACATAAATAAAAAGAAGTCCTCATCACCCACGTCTTCCCTTAAAAAAACACATCCACGTCTATTTGGAAACAGAACACCACGTACATGAAAAGGTGGAGTCCTCCACACCCACGCTCTAAGTTTCAGGAAAAAAAAATGAAATCCATCACGTAAAAAAAGTCCTCAGCACCCACGCCCATTAATTAGAAAAAAACCATGCATATATTTACAAAAGAGTCCTCCGCACCCACATCGAAGTTCCACCAATTAAAAATAAAATCAATCACGTACAAAAAAAGTAATCCATCACGTAAAAAAAATCCTCAGCACCCACGTCCAATAATTGAAGAAAAAAGACAGCGCGTACATGTACAAAAAGAGTCGCCCACACCCATGGCCAAGTTCCAGCAAATACAAATGAAAACAATCACGTACAAAAAAAAGGTTCTCAACCCCACGTGCAACCAATAAAGAAAAACACATCCACGTCGAAGTTTCAAAAAAAAAAAACGAAAAGCACATCTGGCTCTTCGGAAAGAATAATCTAAAGATTGTTTCTCTACTTTTATTTCATTTGCTAATACCATGCTACTCGGTGTTAGAAAATAAACACAATTACATGCGTTGGAAGGTATCTAGGATGTTCTACATACATGTCTACAAAATAATGGCTCCATGACATCAGTTTTCACATGAATATATAATGGACTATATTTTTGTTAAACTTGACAACACTAGAATATTACGAAGTTATTCTTTAGAAACAGTTCATTAATATTAGTTTGTTCCCCAGGTTGTTAGCATTGTTTTCGGTGTATATGTATGGTAACCCTTGGATCTACATACTCCACTACAAAAGTTAAAATTAAAATTTATTTATGCTAATAATTCTTAGTCATATTTTACTTCCAAATAAATTTAGTGATGAAAAATTTTCTAAGTTTATGTTTGTAGTTAGACAGGTTCTGTTTTCTTACATTACTATATTTTTTGGTGAGACATTGGACTAACCAAACACTCTGATCATGCTAATAATTGGCTTTTTGGGGTCGGATTCAAGAATGTTAGCATTGTGTTGTTCCTTCAAAAAAAAGTTCATCCCATCTCACAGAGTTTAGTACCTTAAATATGTAGTTACTAGAACTATGGGGCATATTTAGTACACAAAAACATTTGTTTGCCAAATTTATCGGAATAAGAAGCCGACCATGTTTTTAATTTTTTTTCCACTTTGATGTGAAATAGTCCTTGGTTTATAATGGCAAATGATTTTTTCACCTTTATGCTTAAGTCCTCATAGTTTTTCTTTAACCACAACTGTAAACGGATATGCATTAACAGCTGAACCAGTACTATCTTAAATAATGTAAACCATCATATGGTCATTTCGATTTTGTTGACTTCAAATATTGTTTGTCTCTCCGAAGGAACATAAAACTTATTATTAGCTATTGCACACAACCTATTAATTTCATCTATACTTGATGTTACCTAAGATTATAAAGACCACTGAACTATCTATTAAACCCAATGAATACATTTTTCTTTTTCCATATGAAAAATACTAATGCAAAGACTTAGTGGTATTTTTTCATACTACTTTTTGACATTTCGCTATATTTTGAATTCACAAAATATTCATGTACAATGGATGGAGTCATTTTTATTTTTTTTGTACATTTGAAATTCTAGCCCGTGCAGCTGCACGGGTTGATGACTAGTGTATGTAATTTATTTTACTTCGGGTGTTCTTTGTACTCCACGATGTTTGATGAATAGATTGATAGTTTTCACCACAAAAGATAAATATTAGACTACACTCATATAACTTTTTCAGACTATTGATCCTAGTAGCAATTTCTGACCAGGTGGCCTTCTGTATTTTGGTTAGTCAAATAATGTGTGATTTCCCCTTATCGGTAACTTTCCTTTGTTTGTAACTTTCAGAAATTGCAAACCTTGGCTTTTAATTAGGTAATCCACCTCAACTTTCAGAATTTGGAATTTTTTGCAAGATCAAACTTTGCAAACTTTCAAAATTTCCAGAAACTTCAAAAAAATTAAATTTAGATATTTTCATCTTCATAAAGTTTGAAACTTTCCAAAAATCTAAAAAGTTTTGAAACTTGTGATATTTCAGAAAACTTTGAAAATTTTCAACTTTCATAGTTTCAAACTTTTACAAGCTCTAAAATTTCAAACATTCGAAAAAATAAGTTTCAAAGTTTTCAAAATTCAAGCTTTGGGAATGGGAAAAAGAAACTTTTAAATTCGCAAGAGTGAGAGGGTAGCATGTGTGGGTCACGCCAAGAGAGAGAAAAAGCAGCAGGGAGAATCACGTGGTCGTGGTGTGCCCATGTCTTTACAGCATAAGAAATCGCCGCGGTCGACGGCAGGGAGATCCTTCGCACATGATCAGCTGCTGACTTCGAAAGTTAAGTATTCAACAATTCTGATTAAGCAATACTATTACTGCAAGATCCAAAAGACCATTTCGAACCGCAGGCCGGTAGGAAGATCAGTAGCTAAGACAGGCATTAACGAATCCAAGAAAAAGTCCATGGAGATCACGAAGGTCGACCTCCGTGGGCTAGAGCCTGGCGGGCGCGGGTGGGACGACTCCCGGGACGCGGTGACCGCGTCCATGGTGGCGTACGGCTGTGTCGTGGTCCAGCACGACGGGTTCGGGAGGGACCTTCGGCAGGCGATGTTCGGCCGCGCCTTGCCGGACCTTTTCGGGCTCCCAGTGGAGGCCAAGCAGCGGAACGTCTACGACGACGTACAGTACGGCGGGTACATCGGGCAGATACCCGGCATGGCGTACGAGAGCATGCGCCTCCAGGACGTCTCGGGCGCCGGCCCGATACGCGACTTCGCCGATCTCCTCTGGCCGCAGGGCAACCCCGCCTTCTGGTGAGTGGGATCAGCTACTAATAACCGTAGTACAATTACTGTGCAGTGGTTTTCACATTGGTATCTTCTGAACGAGTGCAGCAACACGATCGGCGAGTTTGCCAAGGATGGTATGAAGCTGGAACAGACGGTGACGAGGATGGTCTTGGAAGGCCTCGGTGTGCGGAACAGGAAGGCCATTGACGCGCACCATGAGCTGCTTGGCTACCACCTGCGGATGTCGTACTACGGCACGTCCCCGGACAAGAACGACGCCACCAAGGTGTCTCTGCCGGCGCACCGCGACTACGTCATGACAAACGTGATCGTGCAGCACGAGGTGGAAGGCCTGGAGGTGCAGCTAAACGACGGCAGCTGGTTCGCCGTGCCGCCCGAGCCGGATTCGTGCATCATCGTCGCCGGCGACCTACTGAGTGTACGTCATTAAAGCCAACAACACCACCTCTCGCATTGCTCTCCTTGTGTGTTGAATTGTTAAGTATAGACGGTGATAGAGCAATGGCCATGGCCATTCTTCCCTGCATGCAGGTGGTGACCAACGGGCGGGTGCGGGCATGCCTCCACCGTGTCAGGACGCCGAGCAACCGCGAGCGGTTCGCCACGCTGCTGGGCTGCATGCCCACGGCGACGGCGGGCTGCATGGTGCGGGCGATGGAGGAGCTCGTCGACGACGACCACCCACTGATGTATCATCCATGCGACCCCTATGCGTATTCTGACTTCCAGTACTCCGAGGAAGGCCGCAAATCCAAAGACGCGCTCAAAGATTTCTGCGGAGTGCCAAAAGAAGAACCTGGCCTATAGTCGTGCTGCCGCACAGGTTATTTTCCGTTGTACGCAATCGCTTCGTACGTGGTCTATGCTTCACCGTACGGAGTTCCAACCGCTGTTCAAGGCGGTGTGTAGGCAATTGGAGCGAGTGACCATGAAGGTTTTTTCTTAACATGGGTGGCAGCATAATCTCCGTATCGGCCCATCATCTTCTTCAACATAGGCACAGTGATGGTCCTATTTGACTCTAGGAGTGCCGATATGCCAGCTTTTTATTTTCTTTCAGACTATTTGTGTTTGGCTGTGTGCATCATAGCTATGCAGAGGTCGGGTGTTGCTCATCATGATTTGTATCTTCTTGATGCTACGTTTTGAGTTAATAAAAATCATTTATCAAAAAAAAAAGTCGTGCTCCCGCACAATTAATTTATGTTTTTTTCTTTCTTTCTTTCTACATCATTTACCATTAATATTTTGTTCCGCGGCCACACTTATGCACACAATTCGATGCCTTGCATGCCTGCACTCTAGGCACCGGGAGAGGGATTGCCATCGTTGCATTTCCGCCGTCACAGGTTGCCACAGTACGCGTGCCCCCTCCCCCGTGCTCCTTCTTCTCCTTCCTCAGCCGATTGCTCTCGGGCTTCTGTTGTTGCCCCCGCAATGAATGTCGAAGCTCCAGAGTACGTGAGGTCTTCTAAAGATTATGGTGAAGGTTGTGATGGATATGATGATGTGGTGAAGACCGTTGATGTTATGCTTGCTCCTTTTTCTCCTGAGCTGCAATCCATGGTGGCGATGGCGCTTCGTCCTTTGAGCTTATTGTTGGCCCGTGCAACCAGCTTATTGGAGCGGGCGGAGGTCTCTGATCGTGATGAGGGGCTGATCCAAGCCTATACGCATGGACCTTCCTACCCTGATATAGATGCTCATGGCTTGATGTTGGCTACATTGGCACCATCGGGGGCAAAAGATGGGGACCGAGGTGTCAAGGACAGAGTGGCTATTTCGGCCGCAGCCCACAGGTGAAGTGAGAGGTGTTGCTGAGGGATGCGCCTTGGCGACGGATGGTGGGGGCACTTTGCATGACTTCACTGAGCTGCTCATAAGTCTAATTCCAGCCATCCAAAGATTGTATCGCCTGGTCAATGCGAAGAAGATAAAGAGGGTCTACCAGCAGATTAATCTCGCATTGGGAGACAACCCTACAAGATGTTAGTCGCCACCACATGTTTTCATCTCCAATGGTTATTATTTTGGGAGTAGTCTGCTTGAGATTTCGTGTGAGGGATTGTTGTGGTGTGCCATCTGTGATATCTTCGTTGGTTGTTTTGAGTCCTTGTGGATTTTGACCCTTGATGTATCAGTTTTCCACCAATTATCCGTTCAACTACCTTTTTCTTAATTGATCAACGTTTCAGTTTTTTTGTTTGTGTGTTGATTCCAACCCTGAGACTGAATCTGTATCATCTCCATAGGGGCGGCTTGGGGGAAACCTACCGGCTTCCCGGGACTGTTCGTCCGGGGTGACTTCTTCAAGGCGCAGGCGGTGGTGCATCACCCTCCTCTGCAGTGTGGTCATCCTCTCTGAAGGTCACAACTGCCTTCTGTCAGCTCAGACTACGCCCGATTCAGTTGGGGTGCGGTGTGGGTAGACCGTATCTGGTCGAATCTGGCTTGTGGCGGCATGGGCCTGGTCGTGGGGGGGCAGCGGGGCTTCCATGACACTTGGTGTGGTTCAATCCTAGCCGACGTGCTGCGGGAGGGGTTGTTCGGCTGCGGCAAGATGGACGACAAAAGTCGTGCTCGCTTTTTTCTGGGCTGATGATGGTGGCAACTTTGGATGTTGTTACCTTGTTGAAGGTGTACGTCGTCGATGCCATTCTCGCCTACTTGTTAATCCAAGGGATACCCTAGGTCAATCTCGGATTATGTCAATGGTGTCATTTTTCTCTCCTGCGAGCATCATTTTGGAGTTTCATTGGTTAGGGCGTGCAGTAAAAAATGGCAGGTTCACGTTGTTGCGGACGCTTCCATGTCTCGTCAGTGCCTTGTTATGGGTGGTCGAGGCATCGAGCCAGAGCATGGTGGCGGCCTTCATTGAGACACCACATTATGAATATGGTGCATGGAAATTTGCTGGTGATAATCGTAGCCTTGGCGGGTCAGTGACAACTCGTGGTGGATTATGTAGGGTGGCCAGACTTACCACTGACAAACACTGGCAACAAAAGCGAGGGATTGCCGGATTGTCTCCGGGTGGTATTTTGGCGGCGGTGTCTTATCTCGCTGCGATCAATGGCTTAGTAATTAGCTATTTTCTTGGTGTTTGCATGGTTTATTACTCGTGTGGATATCACATTTGGACAAGATGCGCTTCCATAATTTTTGGGGACTGCAACTACTCGACGAGGATCAATGTAGCTCTTTTTTATTATTATTTTTTCTTTCCTTTTTTCATTCCCCGATATAGGCTTGGTCTTCTACGGCTTTCTATTAGCCGGTGTGATCCTGTGCGTGCGTGCGTGCGTGCGTGCGTGCATGCGTGCGTGCGTGCGTGCGTGTGTGTGTGTGTGTGTTCATTTTGATTATGTGCATCTTACCTATGAATCTTACCTATACAGATGCCAGGTGTGTGCTCATGGTGTTATGTATCCCCTTGATGCCTCTTATGAGTTATGAAACACCCTTTTAAAGAATGTGCGTTGTTGCAATGGGGCATAGCATTTTTCTAAGAAAATTACCAGCCATTTTTACTGTTTATGTGATCTCATAGTAAAAATGGCAATTAAATAAATGCTTACTGACTTTCCAAAGAAAACATGATTTCATTTGGTAAGCCCATATATTGAATAGACTTGGTAAGCCCAAAGAAAACATGAATAAATGCTTATTGACTTTCTAGTTGAGAAGGTTCTGAAGGAAAATTGAAAGATTTTTTTTATAAAACCAGAAACGAAAGACATGTGTGAGAAGGCAGGATGAAAGAAAAGATAGATGAGAAAACTTTACATTCTTTTTAGGAAATGTTCTAGATCAGCGACCGATCTCCCTCATGATCGGTCCCCTAGTGGAGCACACATCCTTCGCACAATCTTATCCCCTTATCCCGCACACATGGCTTCTCTTCCAAGAAAAATCCCATTGAATGAACGTAACCCATCCAGGATCCTGCCCGTAAAGGCCCAGATAGAAGTTTAGCCCTGTTAAATGAGCTAGAGCTTGGGGATCTTGAATTTCTGGGGGTAGAGTAGAAGGAGGAGGCACCGAAAAGATTTAAATTGGGTAGAAGCGGCATCGTCTTCTCCCTGAGAATATGCTATGTTTTATCTCGCTTCACCCTCCCACTGATTCAAGTTGAGACGTGGGCCTTGGCAGCCAGTGATTGACGGCCGCGCACTGTCGCAAGCTTGCTCGCCTTTGACCTCCTCCTTAATCTAGATCGGCCAACTATGCATGGGGGCTCGCGAGTCTTGCGACTATTGCAAACTGGTCGACGGTGCTACAAGCCAACTACGACTGTTGCGAGCAACACCATTGCTGCCGCGGGTCCATGGCAAGGGGCCCTACTATGAGCCTCATCGGACGATGCTTCAATGGCGAGTTAAGGATGCTACAATAGCAGGCTACAATCTAGCGACGGTATGTGGCTAAGTTGGAACCGGGGAGCGATGATGATGCAAAAGCGTGTCGAGCTAGCGACGACGAGCAATAAACACACTTGTACTGAAATCAGAGTCTAAACCATCCATAAGTATGTCTAGGACAAAGTCTCTTGGGTGAAAAATCTAGCTAGAGTTTACATGCACATGCCATTTCATTTTCTTACATATACTTGCAAGTCAAGAGCCGACCAAACTACCACATAAAGGCAAAATTACTTGACACCTTCGTCGGCGTGTTTGAAACTACCGCGCCTATAAATTGATAGGCGATTCGTCGCTAGTTCTTGCCGTCTTTGACATACAAAATACAACAATCAAGCAAAGTATGAGGCCTCTCTTACGTTATTTTGTAAACTTAATTTAACCATTTTGAGGGACAATATTTTTGTGTGCTTAGTTTCTCCCTTGACTCCTAAACTTGAAGTGCAGTACCATCACGACGGAATGAAAAACTGGGTCCATCATATTTTTTTATCATACTTTGATTTTGAACTGCATGTGTTACTTATATAGCAAATTATATCATGCCCCTCTTACCTCCAGTTTTCACATGAGAGGTAAGAGCATACACTAGATTTGAGTCATTGATTTGATTAAGTAGTGGTCTGACTAACTCTTACCGCCACTTGCACCCATATGGAAAAGTAGTTTGTGGTAGGTAAAATTCGATCGAAACAATCAACAATCTTGCATGCATAGTATTGAGAATCCATTGATTGAGATTAGCACATATGGTTTTACTTACTCCTACAGTGAGTATGCTTTACATTTAGTTCGAAAGTAAAGTTCTATAAGCAGAGTAATTTTACCAGAGAAGTTCACATATAACTATACTCAAAATACCCTTGTGCATTTTTTCGTCTAAAATTCACATAGGAGTGATTTTGTATAGAAAATTTGCATCTGACATTTGCTGACCGAGATTGCTTATTCAATGCATATTCCAAGTAAATGGGAAATATGAAAGAGGTACATTATTGGAGAATCTGCATTTTTAATATATTACGAGTCAGACTTAGACAAGATGCCACGGTGAGCTGCATTACGTCGTGGAGATGCCAATATGTCATTGTCACCAAATACTACCTTCTAGCTAGTCAACTGAGCAATTAATGAAGATGTGTTGGATTATGTGCCCACTTGAGCGCAAAACTATTACTAGTACTCCAAGTAGCTTCTTCGATCGACAAGATCCAATTACTACGCCTATTGATCTGATTCGGCTTTCCTGTACTGGCAAATGGGATGCTATATATGCTCTGATTCAGCGTCTATGTAGGGATGGAAGTGGGCAGCCCGTGATGCCCGCAATTCATGTTCCTATATTCTACTACAGTGTATTTGTTCACTCAAGTTGGCGCTGAACATATATATAGTTACTATACGCCGGCTACACAGGTTGCTGTCTAGTTGCATCTGGTCTCTGCGCCTCAAAGGTGACCATAGAAATAGAACGATACAACTTGTACATGGATCTTCTTCTAGATCTGTGAACTTAATATGCACAATATGATGAGCTGGTATGTTGCATGCACATGCCACATCCCTTTGTTTCGAATGCAAGACAAAGTTATGCATGTTATGCTTCCAAGACAAAATTGATTGTTTCAACCTAATTTGATGCGTCACATATGCCTTACCTTTGATGCTTAATTTGGAGTATGCTCTACTTCAGGATCTCTATACAGACACAACCAACCGGCACACGAGATGATAGTCGGGGAAGGAGTTGACTCTGTGCCATTGGTGTAAATGAATGGTTTAACACCAATGGCATTTACTACCTCCGTCCGGGTTTAAAAGTCCCCTAGACCAAATCTCTAGTACCAAGGTAATTGCAGCTGTTTTCACGCGCTATTCAAGCAGCTGCATGCATTGGCTGGAGGGCGCACTTAACGTTGGTAATTAAATTCAATAGTGTTGGACTCCGTTGCACTTGCCAGCTTTGGCGCATGCATGACCAATGAAAGAAAAGCTTTACATCCTGCACCGGCTCGCATGCATCTCTGCATTAACTGTTCTTGTGATTAAACTCTAGCCGGCCTTGAAAAAACGGACGAGCTATCGCTGCCCACGGGACCAATAATCCCGGACGGAGGTAGTACCACATAAGAATATTAGTTTGTAATTAATTTCCCATTGGTAAAGCTAAGTCCATGCCCCATTAAAGGTGAACCCACAGTCTTAATTTTGTGCATAGAAGTATATATTTGGAAAAATAATAAAACTAGTATATTTTTTCACTTGAAATAAACATAGTGAAGAATTTTGATGTATATTATTAGCAGGTTTCACGGGACTCCATGATGCATTCATACTCTACCCCAAAGTCCAAGTGAGAACATAACTTAACAATTTGCATCGAATATGCATCTAAATCCTGCATACATTGGGCATCTAGCGACTTTGAATGCCACATCCTTTTGTTATCAAATATTTCAATTGAGTCACACTTGTACTGAAATATGTGTCTAAACCACTCATAGTTATGTTTAGGATATATTTTTTGTGAAGAATCTAGCTAGGTAGTTACATGCACATGCCACATCATTTTTTAACATAATACTACCAAGTCAACTGCGGACGAAAGATTGGCTAGAATATTCGTGTAGCGACCAGACCCGAATGGATCAAGTCTCTGTGCTCAGTGTCATCCCTGGATCAGTAATGCTGACACCACACAGTACTTCGAAGGATTTATAGCAGAGTAGCAATCACACACTTATTACATCGTTGTCCACAAGGGAACTTATTACAATAATATGGCTTAAGGCCATCTAATAATAACAGCGGAAGGCTTGGAAGATAAGTGAGTCCATCAACTCCATCGGCATCACTGAGTATAGAACCACGACCTAACACCTTACTCGTCGTCTGAAAAGTCTGCAACGTGAAAGTTGCAGCCCGAAAACGGGTCAGCACATGGAATATGCTGGCAATGTAACACATAGAGAGCAATGAAGAAATAAGCCTATACTACATGCATATATGGCTGGTGGTAAAGCTCTACGGTTACATTTTTGCATAAAGCTAGTTTTTCCCTACAACAAAGGAATAATTTTATTTAACTATCATGGTGGTTGTTAAACATTGAGAATGGTTGACAGCATCCTCAATCCCAATTAAAAGTACTCATCAAAATCCCAATGACATTTATTAGAAGTAACATGTTGAGATTCACATGATATTCAATTACCAGATACTCAAAACGTCCATAACCGGGGACACGGCTAATCATGATTAGTTTATACACTCTGCAGAGGTTTGCGCACTTTTCCCCACAAGACTCGATCGCCTCCGCTTGATTCTCGCACTACATGGTGTTTGAGAAACGGATGACCGAGACATAGTCTTTCAGAAGCGCTAGCACCTTACATGTGGGTAGACCGTACCAACCTACATCCCCTACATCAGCTAGCCTACCCGTAAGAGTTCGCACAACTTAGTCAACTACGCCAGAGCCCATAATTGGCTTGTGGCTGCACACGGAAGTTTCAGTTTGAATAATCTTATGATCCCTTAGAGCACGGGTGGCGGTCCGAAGAAATACAGGCAAGTCCTGATAGAAACCAGGTGCCTCAATCCACCCAGATGTGTGTTTAGGTTGCCACCTTAGATAAACCATTAATTAACAATCTCACATCTGTCATGGATATTCACTCACCCAATCCACGTCTACTAGCATAGCATGGCATAATAAGCAAACGTAGAAGTGACTCCCAAGGTTTCACAAGTAAAACAGGTAATAGGTACTACCTCAGTCTACTTCCCAATCCTACAATTTAATTAGATCCTAAACATGCAAGTGTTTGAGGGTTTGATCTAATGCAATAAAACTGGGTAGTAGAAAAGGTATGATCAAGTGTTACTTGCCTTGCTGATGATCCGCGAGACCTAGAGATTCAAGTAACAAGCGGCGACTCGGGTGATCTAACGCAGACAAACAACAAGCATACAATAAGTACTCATCTAATGCACAGGGAAATCTCGAGTAAAAGATCTAACCAGAGAGTTCAACTTAAGAACCCTGGTTACAAAAGAATCAAACCAAATAAAGCATCGAAAGTCGAAAATCGAGAGAGAACGACTTGGTTTTAGCAATCTGAAACTAGGTCAAAATTTTACAGTAGCAAAACTTTGTTTAATTAGGTTAGTCGGAACGGCGGTTTCGTAACGAAACTCCAGGCGCTTGAATCACCTGATTCCGATAAACGAGCGAGAAAATAAACAGATTTGAAAATCGAATCGAAATCGAAATCGAAAATAACGGATTAAATCCGATTTAAAAGAAAACGACGAACAGATTAAGCGGCGGACGTTCGTTAACAGATCTAATCCGACGAACACGTTCATTGAAACGAACGGGTCGGTGAACGTTCACTAATTAATAAAACCGAAAAAAATAAACCAATCTAGGGTTTTAAAAAAAACCGAACAATAAAAGAAAAACCGGATCGGTTTCTGGATAAAAACCGGATCGGGGGGGTGGTGGCGGCGGCTACCTCCGGCGGGTCGCCGGCGGGGGCTCCGGCCTCCGGCGGGTCGGGCGACAGGCGGTGGGTGGCGGCGGGTCGGCGGTGGCGAGGGCGGCGGCGGCGGCAGGCGCGGCGGCGGCTTTTCGGCGGCGGCGGCGGCTCGGGTGGAGGGCGGCGCGGGGCGGGATGAGGAGGGGGGGGCGGCGGTATAAATAGGAGGGGCTCGGTTGCCTTGGGAGGGGGGCAGGCGGCGTCCGGCGGGTCCGAGCCGGACTCGGCGTCGGCGGCGGCGGGCTCCTCCAGCAGGCCAGAGGGGGGGGGGGCTGGGCACAAGCGGTTGGGCAGTGGGCCCTTGGCCCAAAGGGCGGGCGCGCGTTTTTTAAAAACAAAACTAAACGAAATAAAAATAAAACCAAACGATCTCCAAATTAAATAAAATTAATTTTCCCCGACTCCTAAAAATGAGTCGAACAAAACGAACTTTAAAATGGGGCAAATAGCATATTTTTAAAATACTCATTTTTTTTCCTAAAGCAAATAAACTTCGAAAAACCAAAATTTGATTTATTTATTAAATCTTCATTTTTCCTAAATGTTGGGAAAGTCATATTATTCCCCCTCTTAATTTTTTTATCGGAAAAACTTTTGAAGATAAATAAATAAATCCAAATGATCCTATTTTCAAAATTTGAGAAATCCCAAATATGAAAATAATGAAATCTCCAACTCTCTCCGAGGGTCCTTGAGTTGCGTGAAATTTTCTAGGATCGGAAAATGCGAGAAAATATGATATCTATGATGACCTAATGTATAACATTCCAAATTGAAAATTTGGGATGTTACAAACCTACCCCCTTAAGATGAATCTCGCCCTCGAGATTCGGGTTGGCTAGAAAATAGGTGAGGGTGGTCCTTGAGCAAAACTTCCTCTCTTTCCTAGGTGGCTTCATCTTCGGTGTGGTGGCTCCACTGAACCTTACAAAACTTGATAACCTTGCTGCGAGTAACTCTGCTGGCATAATCGAGAATCTTAACCGGTTTTTCCTCATATGTTAAATCATCCTTCAACTGAATTGCTTCCAGTGGCACTGTGTCTCTTAACGGTATCTCTGCTATCTCGGGGTGACATTTCTTCAACTGAGAAACATGGAATACATCATGAACTCCTGACAGTCCTTCTGGCAATTCCAGCTTATAAGCAACTTCTCCCATGCGTTGCAAAATCTTATACGGTCCAACGAAACGTGGTGCTAACTTTCCTTTAACTCCAAAACGCTTAACTCCTCGAAGCGGGGATACTCTAAGATATACTCTGTCTCCAACTTCATACTCAATCGCTTTGCGCTTTGAATCCGCATAGCTCTTCTGTCTGGACTGGGCTACCTTGAGCCTATCTCGAATCAGTTTAACCTTCTGCTCAGACTCCTTAATCAAATCTGGTCCAAACAACTGACGATCTCCAGTTTCGTCCCATGACAACGGTGTCCTGCATCTTCTTCCATACAGAGCCTCGAAAGGTGCCATCCTTAGGCTGGTTTGGTAACTGTTGTTGTAAGAAAATTCTGCATACGGCAAATTATCATCCCAACTAGATCCATAATCTAGTGCACAAGCTCTCAGCATATCCTCCAAAATCTGATTGACCCTCTCAGTCTGTCCATCGGTCTGTGGGTGGAAAGCTGTACTGAATTCCAGTCTGGTTCCCAATGTTTCGTGCAACTGGTTCCAAAATTTTGAGGTAAATTGGGTTCCTCTGTCTGATACGATGCTCCTCGGAACTCCGTGTAAACACACAATTCTGGTCATGTATATCTTTGCCAACTTAGCACTGCTATAGGTAGTCTTGACTGGAATAAAATGAGCTACCTTTGTTAAACGGTCGACTATGACCCAAATCGAGTCATATCCTGAACGGGTCTTTGGCAAACCTGTGATGAAATCCATGCCTAGTTTGTCCCACTTCCATTCGGGTATCGGCAATGGTTGTAACAATCCTGCTGGCTTCTGATGCTCCGCCTTTACCTTCTGACATACATCGCAAACTGCTACATACTCCGCAATATCCTTCTTCATTCCGGTCCACCAGAAAGTATTCTTCAAATCCAAATACATCTTGGTATTTCCTGGGTGAATCGAATAGGGTGAATCATGAGCTTCTTGCAAAATCAACTTCCTGATCTCTGGGTTATTGGGCACATAAACACGGTCCTCAAACCATAGGGTATCGTGCTCATCCTCACGAAATCCTTTAGCTTTTCCTTTGCTCATTTTCTCCTTTATAGAGGCAACCTCCTTATCTGCCTTTTGGGCTTCTCTGATTTTGTCCATCAGTGTTGACTGAATCTCCAATGCTGCTACATAGCCTCTCGGAACTATTTCCAAACATAGCTCTCTAAGGTCCTCGGCTAACTCATTGGGTATCCCTCCCATCATTAGGGTATTGATGTGGCTCTTACGGCTCAATGCGTCTGCTACGACATTAGCCTTTCCGGGTGATAATGCAATCTCATATCATAATCCTTGATAAGCTCTAACCATCTCCTCATCGAGGTTTAATTCTTCGTGTGAAGATGTACTTCAAACTCTTGTGATCCGTATATACTTCACAATGATTTCCAATGAGAAAATGTCTCCATGTCTTTAAGGCATGCACAACGGCTGCTAACTCCAAATCATGTGTGGCATAATTCAACTCATGGGGCTTAAGTTGCCGTGAAGCATACTGAAACAACTCTTCCTTCCTGCATAAGCACGGCTCCAAGTCCTCGGCGTGAAGCGTGCAATACACCTCGTAATCCTTGGTCTGATCTGGCAATATTAAAACTGGTGAGGTAACCAATCTTTTCTTCAACTCCTGAAAACTTGCCTCACAGTCCTCGGTCCATATGAATTTGTTATCCTTCTTCAACAATTCTGTCATAGGCTTGGCAATCCTTGAGAAATTCTCAATGAATCTTCGGTAGTATCCTGCGAGTCCAAGGAAACTCCGAATCTCTCCAACTGTCGTTGGTGCTTCCCATTTGGTTACGGTCTCAACCTTTGTGGGGTCAACTGCTATTCCTTCTCCGGATATAACATGTCCGAGAAATCCAACTTCCTTTAGCCAAAACTCACATTTGCTGAACTTGGCATACAACTGGTGTTCCCTCAGTTTCTCCAAAACCAATCTCAAATGTTCCTTATGTTCTTATTCATTCTTTGAGAAAATCAAAATGTCATCAATGAACACCACGACAAACTTATCCAAAAACTCCATAAACACTTTGTTCATCAGGTTCATGAAATAGGCTGGTGCGTTAGTCAGTCCAAATGACATAACGGTATACTCATACAGTCCATATCTCGTGGTAAACGTTGTCTTGGGTATGTCCTGCTCCGAATCTTCAATCGATGATACCACGATCGCAAATCGATCTTGGAAAACACCTTAGCTCCTTGTGCGATCAAACAGATCATTTATCATAGGTAGTGGGTACTTGTTCTTGATTGTTACTTCATTCAATCCACGATAATCAACAACCATTCTTAACGATCCATCCTTCTTCTCCACTAACAATACGGGTGATCCCCAAGGTGAAGAACTTGGGCGAATAAAACCTTTATCCAATAGTTCCTTAATCGCTTCTTGATTTCCGTCAAATCCTGTGCGGGCATCCATGCGGTCGCTTCGATATCGGGCCTGTTCACGCAACAGCTCGATCAAAAACTCAATGTCTCTATCCGGTGGCATTCCTGGCAACTCTTCCGGAAATACATCAAGAAAATCCTTCACCACTGGTACTTCTTCCTGCACCGCTCCTGATAAGCAATTTACTTGCGCTCTCCTCGGCTCGTGTCGTGATACATACTTGATCCTTCTTCCCTCTGGGGTGGTGAGCAAAATTGACTTTGTGGTGCAATCTATGTTCCCTCCATACTTTGATAACCAATCCATTCCTAATATCACATCCAATCCTTGGGATTCCAGAACTATTAGGTCTGAGGGGAAAACATAGTGTCCAATCCTTAATGGCAGTCGATCACACCATTTACTAGCCATGTATTCTGCTCCGGGTGAGGTTACTAGCATGGGTGACCTAAGGGCTTGGGTCGGTAATTTGTACTTATCCACAAATCCCCTTGATATGTATGAATGCGATGCACCAGTATCGAAAAGAACAACTGCAGTAAATGACTTAACCAAAACTTACCAATTACTGCATCGGGCTGATCTTCAACCTCCTCCACATCAATGTGGTTCACCCGTCCCCTGTTGAAAGGGTTGGGCTTCTTTCCGAGCTTCCATTGCCATTTCCATTCGCCTTCGGGCAGTCATTGGCATAATGCCCGATCTTGCGGCACTTAAAGCAAGTGATGTGACTCAGGTCTACCTTGGATGGTTTTGACGGGTTGGTGCGGTTCTGTCCATTGCTTCCTCCATTCCGTTCCCATTCTTGGTGCCATTATGGTTATGCGAATTACCTCCTCCATGGGTATGTTGAAACTGAATTCTGATTTAGGGGTATAACGAGGCTTCTGCTGGGCTCCAGAGTTATACTTCCCTTGTCCATACTTCCTCTTGCGGTTCTCAATTTGCTGCTGCTTTCCTTCAATCATGAGGGCTCGGTCTACCAACTCCTGGTAGTTGTTGAAACTTGCTACCATCAACGGCATGCTGAACTCATCATTCAGTCCTTCTAGAAACTTCTCCTGTTTAGCAGCGTCTGTAGCAACGTCATCTGGGGCATAACGTGCTAACTTACTAAAATCATCCACATACTGGCCAACAGTCCTTCCTCCTTGGCGTAAGTTGCGAAACTCACGCTTCTTCATGGCCATAGCTCCTGCTGAAACATGGGCAGTGCGAAAAGCTTGCTGAAACTGATCCCATGTGACAGTGTCTACGGGGTAAGTGGCTGTAAAATTCTCCCACCATGCTGCTGCGGGTCCTTCAAGCTGATGTGCTGCAAACTTCACTCTTTCTCCATCTGTGCATCCTGTAGTGGTCAACTCCCTTCCTATCTTGCGGAGCCAATCATCTGCCACAATCGGCTCGGTGCTACTGGAATACACCGGCGGATTCAGTCTAAGGAAACGAGTCAGGTGATCCGCAGGTGGTGGTGGTGGTGGGTTGTTGTTGTTGTTGTTGTTGCCCTGGTTCTGCACCAATGTTTGAATCAGGGTATTCTGCTGCTGAATCAATTGGGTGATCTCTGGCGGGAAAACGAACCCGGGGTCGCGTCTCGAAGGCATCTTGCTGATGGGTTTAGAAAAGACGAGAATTTAAGAATAGATTGAGGTCTAAGGGGAATCACTACCCAAATGCACATGAGCAAATGCACACAAAATCACTTCATTCAATCAAACAAGGGCTTACAACGATCTAACTATCGCAAAAGTGCGTGTATTGTAATGTTTACATGGAGGGAATACTACTAATATGTGGGGGACTTCTACTAATTTGAACCGGTGGAAGACTCCATGATGTCTGCTCCAGCTTCGTCTTCAAAGTCGGGTTCACTTGGATCCGATTCGGTGTCGTCGATGTTGATGTAGTCGCTTGGGCAACCGACATACTGGTCTTCATTCCTGAGCGCCAACTTCTTCTTGAGTTCTTCGATCTCGTACTTAAGATCGTTATTGTGTCTTGCTAGAGCTACGATCTCGTCCATGTAGTCCTTGCGTGTAGTCTTTAGTTCTTCTTCAAGTTCGATGATCCTTCCCTTTGCGTTCTGCAACTCCAACATATCATTGCACATCTGGTTCTCCTGGCGTCGAATGTGCTGGTTTAACTCCTGTATGAAAGCTGCAATGGATCTATCCTTCTTGGTGCTGACTATGTCCCATTTGTCATCTCGGCGTCCGCAAATCTGGTAGATAGTGTCCTTGAGGTCTTCTTGATAAACTTCTCCAATGCGTCCCATGGTGATGTGAGCTGCCATGCTCTTTCCCAGACTCCAAGTTGGTGCACTGAAAACACTATCTATAGGCTTGGTGATTGGGGCGAATGTCCTTCCTGGAACGTGAGCTTGAATCTTCCAGCGCTCCTCTTCAGGCAGAGTGGCGTTGAAAGTTCCGGTGAAGCTGGGTAGTCCAATGTTCAGGTACTTGGTGACTTCCTTCAAGTGAAATCCAAAAGGTGTGCCTTCATCTGGTTGGGTGTACTTGATCTTCGCGTCCGTCATCCTAAGAGTAGAAAAGATGAGGAGTTAGAAAATGGGAAGAGAGTAGTGATCTATGGCTTTAACTTAGTGGTCGTGTCCTACAGTCAACGTGTGCTCTGATACCATCTCTGTAGCGACCAGACCCGAATGGATCAAGTCTCTGTGCTCAGTGTCATCCCTGGATCGAATGTCGACACCACACAAGATTTCAAGGATTTATAGCAGAGTAGCAATCACACACTTATTACATCGTTGTCCACAAGGGAACTTATTACAATAATATGGCTTAAGGCCATCTAATAATAACAGCGAAGGCTTGGAAGATAAGTGAGTCCATCAACTCCATCGGCATCATTGAGTATAGAACCACGACCTAACACCTTACTCGTCGTCGAAAAGTCTCATAGCGTGAAAGTTGCAGCCCGAAAACGGTCAGCACATAGAATATCTTGGCAATGTAACACATAGAGAGCAATGAAGGAATAAGCCTATACTACATGCATATATGGCTGGTGGTAAAGCTCTACGGTTACATTTTTGCATAAAGCTAGTTTTTCCCTACAACAAAGGAATAATTTTATTTAACTATCATGGTGGTTGTTAAACATTGAGAATGGTTGACAGCATCCTCAATCCCAATTAAAAGTACTCATCAAAATCCCAATGACATTTATTAGAAGTAACATGTTGAGATTCACATGATATTCAATTACCAGATACTCAAAACGTCCATAACCGGGGACACGGCTAATCATGATTAGTTTATACACTCTGCAGAGGTTTGCGCACTTTTCCCCACAAGACTCGATCGCCTCCGCTTGATTCTCGCACTACATGGTGTTTGAGAAACGGATGACCGAGACATAGTCTTTCAGAAGCGCTAGCACCTTACATGTGGGTAGACCGTACCAACCTACATCCCCTACATCAGCTAGCCTACCCGTAAGAGTTTGCACAACTTAGTCAACTACGCCAGAGCCCATAATTGGCTTGTGGCTGCACACGGAAGTTTCAGTTTGAATAATCTTATGATCCCTTAGAGCACGGGTGGCGGTCCAAGAAATACAGAGCAAGTCTGATAGAAACCAGGTGCCTCAATCCACCCGGATGTGTGTTTAGGTTGCCACCTTAGATAAACCATTAATTAACAATCTCACATCTGTCATGGATATTCACTCACCCAATCCACGTCTACTAGCATAGCATGGCATAATAAGCAAGCGTAGAAGTGACTCCCAAGGTTTCACAAGTAAAACAGTAATAGGTACTACCTCGGTCTACTTCCCAATCCTACAATTTAATTAGATCCTAAACATGCAAGTGTTTGAGGGTTTGATCTAATGCAATAAAACTGGGTAGTAGAAAAGGTATGATCAAGTGTTACTTGCCTTGCGATGATCCATGAGACCTAGAGATTCAAGTAACAAGCGGCGCACTCCGGGTGATCTAACGCAGACAAACAACAAGCATACAATAAGTACTCATCTAATGCACAGGGAAATCTCGAGTAAAAGATCTAACCAGAGAGTTCAACTTAAGAACCCTGGTTACAAAAGAATCAAACCAAATAAAGCATCGAAAGTCGAAAATCGAGAGAGAACGACTTGGTTTTAGCAATCTGAAACTAGGTCAAAATTTTACAGTAGCAAAACTTTGTTTAATTAGGTTAGTCGGAACGGCGGTTTCGTAACGAAACTCCAGGCGCTTGAATCACCTGATTCCGATAAACGAGCGAGAAAATAAACAGATTTGAAAATCGAATCGGAAATCGAAATCAGAAAATAACGGATTAAATCCGATTTAAAAGAAAAACGACGAACAGATTAAACGGCGGACGTTCGTTAACAGATCTAATCCGACGAACACGTTCATTGAAACGAACGGGTCGGTGAACGTTCACTAATTAATAAAACCGAAAAAAATAAACCAATCTAGGGTTTTAAAAAAAACCGAACAACAAAAGAAAAACCGGATAGGGGGGGTGGTGGCGGCGGCTACCTCCGGCGGGTCGCCGGCGGGGGCTCCGGCCTCCGGCGGGGTCGGGCGACGGGCGGTGGGTGGCGGCGGGGTCGGCGTGGGCGGCGGCGGCGTCGGGCAGCAGGCGGCGGCGGCGGCTTGGCGGCGGCGGCTGCTGGTGGAGGGCGGCGGCGGGGGGCGAGATGAGGGAGAGGGGGGGCGGTATAAATAGGAGGGGGCTCGGTTGCCTTGGGAGGGGGGCAACGGCGGCGGCGTCCGGGTCCGAGCCGGACTCGGCGTCTTGTGGCGGGGCTCCTCCAGCAAGCGAGGGGGGGGGAGCTGGGCACAAGGTTGGGCAGGGCTGGGCCCTTGGCCCAAAGCGGCGCGCGCTTTTTTAAACAAAACTAAACGAAATAAAAATAAAACCAAACGATCTCCAAATTAAATAAAATTAATTTTCCCCAACTCCTAAAAATGAGTCGAACAAAACGAACTTTAAAACGGGGCAAATATGCATATTTTTAAAATACTCATTTTTCCATAAAGCAAATAAACTTCAAAAACCAAAATTTGATTTATTTATTAAATCTTCATTTTCCTAAATGTTGGGAAAGTCATATTATTCCCCTCTTAATTTTTTTATCGGAAAAACTTTTGAAGATAAATAAATAAATCAAATGATCCTATTTTCAAAATTTGAGAAATCCCAAATATGAAAATAATGAAATCTCCAACTCTCTCCGAGGGTCCTTGAGTTGCGTGAAATTTTCTAGGATCGGAAAATGCGAGAAAATATGATATGCATGATGACCTAATGTATAACATTCCAAATTGAAAATTTGGGATGTTACAATTCGCTTACATGAGGGCGTAATTACTTGCCACCTTCCAAGATGTGTTTCAAACCACCACACCCATACATTGATAGGTGATTGCTTGGTAAATTCTTGCTATCTGCGACTACAAAATAGAAAAAAAATCAAGCAAAATATAAGGTCTCTCTCACTTTATTATACGAAATACCATTTTGAGAGGTAATATATATTTATTTTTCCTAAGTTTCTCCCTCCACTACTAAAACTGAAAGCTCAATTCCGTCATGACAGAATGAAAAATTGTGTTCACTACAATATTTTATCATACTCCGATTTTGAACGGCGTGGGATACTTGTTGAACTAAATGTAAAGCCTGATCTCTGTAGGAGCATATAAAACCATATGTGCTAATCTCAATCAACGGGTTCTCCATATTATGCCTGCATCATTGTTGATTGCTTTGATCAAATTTTATCTGCAACACACACTACTCTGTCATAGGGGTGCAATCGGGAAACCTCATTTTTTTTTGGACAAACAGTGTATTTTGTTGGCTCAAAATGGAGCATCAGGAGTATACAAACATAGTGAGCACACACCGAGCCTCTAGGACGCACAAAGTCAAAACCAACACATGCACACAGGAAAATGCATCAAATAGCAAAATCATATAAGACCAAAGCTATGCATAGGCGCGGAAAAAAGGTATAAATGCAATTTTTGCCCTTAGTTGGGAACACCCCAAAGGTTTTGACCTTACTTTTTGGCTCTACTCAGTTTTGCCCTTAGATTTGTCCCTCGGGTCGTCGGAGTGCCCTTTGACTATTTTACCAATACTTTGAAAATTCATAACAAATTCATCTGAACCCATAAAAAATGTAAATAAGACATCAAAATGTTTAGAAATACAATACCTTTATGTCCATGCCATTTGCATTAAGGAAAAAAATTAATGTTTAAACTACCGGATGTTATTAATGCTATTAACATTATTAAAAATGGAAGGTCGAAATAATGTATTTTTTCATGAATAAAATTGAAACGCAAATGTAGGTGATGTTTTTGAACATCCTGATAGCTTATTTGCATTTTTCTGAGTTCATATAACCTTGTTATGAATTTTCAAACGACTTTGACCATTACTTTGAAACTTCATAACAAGTTGATATGAACTCACAAAATACAAATAAGATATAAGAATGTTCAGAAAACATCACATATATTTTCATGTACATTTTATTTATGAAAAAAGTATTGTTTATACCTTTTTTTAATAACGTAATAACATTAATAACCCGGGTTGTCTAAACAATATTTTTTTCCTGAATGCAAATGACATGCACATAAAGGTAATGTTTTTCTGAACATTTTGATATCTTATTTTCATTTTTATGAGTTCATATGAATTTGTTATAAATTTTCAAAGTATTGGTCAAACGGTCAAAGGGCATTCAGATGACCTCAGAGACAAATCTATGTGCAAAATTGAGCAAAGCCGAAAAGTAAGGGTAAAACCTAAGAGCTGGCACAACTAAGGGCAAAAGTGTAATTGTCCCCAAAAAAACCAAAGTGATCAGATCCACGATTAAAAAACTACAACAATAACCATAACCGCATCAATCATCTCATGACACGACACATGAGTGATTTTGTAATTTTTCGTTTGAAATTGACATAGGAATGATTTTGTATAGAAAATCTGCATCTGACATAGGTGGACCGAGATTGCTTATGAAATGCTCATGCCTCATCTTTTTAATTTTAAAATAGTCCAAGTAAATGGGATGGAGAAAAAAAAGAGGTACATTATTCGAGAATCTGCATTTCTAATAATATATGTGTCAGACATGACGCCATGGTCAGCTCTGGTTAGGTTTACGCCGTGGAGATATCAAGTCCTTGTCACCAAACACTGCTACTTTGTAGCTAGTCAACCGGGCAATTAATGAAGATGTGTTGGATTATGTTGCCACTTGAGTGCAAAACTATTACTTCCGATCGACAGGATCCAGAAAAAAAAAACAGGATCCAAATACTACGCCGATTAGATCTGCTTCGGCTTTCGTGTGCTGGCAAGTGGGCTGCTATGCTCTGCTTCAGAGTCTATGTAGGGATGCAAGTGGAGTGTATACTATATGATGCCGACTTGTACGTAGATCTTCACATGGATCTGTGAACTGAATGCACAAGATGTATGTTGCATGCACATGCCACGTCCCTTTGTTTAGAATGCATGAAGTCTTTGGCATAGAATACATCAACTACTACACAAGAATAAATGAATAATGAATTTTTATGTACTATATCTGCAGGTTAGTGCAAAACAATGTGCTTCTTCTTTGGATCGGATCACCGTGTTCCAAATATCATGCCTATAAAATTTAAAGAAATCATCATCCTTCTAATTAAGGTAACGTAGCTGATTTCCCCGATCTTTGTTGATGTGCCGTACATGTCAATCATTATTTCCGAGTACGCTCTGCTTTAGGATTTGTTCAGAGATGCGACAAATATCATCAACGGCAAAGATCGTGTAGACAGGGATCTTTGCCATTGATGTCAACTAGCACCACCCATGATATTTCTTCATACCGCGGCTAAATGTACAGTAGATGTCAAATAATTTTTTGAGGTAAAGTATAAGTGGAAGTCAAGTTAGTGTAATTTTTCCACTCGAAATGAAGACGCGGGGGGTAGTAGATATACTTATAAGCGGGTTTCCTGGGTGCCTTCATTCTCTATCCCCAAAGTCAAAGTGCAAACGGAACTTGACAACTTGAAGTGAGATCTTGCATACCTGGGGATCTAGGAGTAATTTTTACCTGGATAGTCCACACAAGTGGGCGGGTCAGTGTTTCTTACTTGCTGTCGATCGGCGTGATCAGGTACCATGCGCGCCTATAAGATAGGCGATCCCGTCACCAATTGCCATATTCAGAACACAAAACAGAACACGTACTCAACAAAAGTTTGGGGGCTGGAAGACAAGTGTAAGGTCTCTCGTTCTCTTTTCAAACTCAGCGTAACCATTCTGAGAGTTAACGAAGAAAAATTATCTTATTACTTCCTCTGCATCTGAAATTAGAAGAGGTACTTCATGTATATTTAAGGCAGGTTGACTTCGTATATACCTTGTGTCTTCTAGGCTTACATCAATTTAATTACAATTAGATATTTGTAGCGATTGAGATGATGATGATGCATGCATGCATGATTTGTTCTAGTTTTACCAATTCCACAGAAACACACCTGCATTAACACGAGTATACACATATATCTTTGATTTGTCACAAGTGCAAGAATCATATATATCTTAAAAATTTATAGGAGTGTAACTAACAGGTTTTACAAGTACTAATATTTTGATGTCTTTGCTGGTTTAGGATTATTCGCTGCACACGTACGGCTACATCTGCACCAAAATGGATGAAACAGTTTCTACCGCCGCGTGTTCCACCGTGGCAGTGATGTTTCTCACCCTGATTATCATCAGAATTATTGTAAGAAGGATTTTCGGTCCTGTGCTGGGAAAAGGAACACCTAATCCACCTGTGGTCAGTGGAGCTTCTCTGCTTGCTGCCTTGCCAACACTCCTGACCAAGGGTCTCCAACCAGTACTCCATCACCTGCATGAAAAGCTAGGTAGCGTCTTCACAATAGACCTATTTGGCCTTAAGAAGGTTACTCTATTGGTTGGACCAGAGGTCACCTCCCATTTCTTCCAAGGCACATACTCCGAGATCTGCCAACCAGATATGTATAAGGTCACTGTCCCCATTTTTGGCCCAGGTGTTTTGTTCGATGCAGATTTTGCAACCAGAAACAAGCAGATCCACTTCTGCAACGAAGCAATAAAGACAACCAAATTGAGGAGCAACGTTGACTCTATGGTTCGTGAAGTGCAGGTAAGCAGCTAATTATCGATGCTTGCTTTATATTCTGGCCTGCCATTTTTACTGTTCATAGTCCTGTGAGTACATAATACTCCTACTTGCTTGGTTTCAAAATACTTGAAGTTCAGATTTATCCCTTGTATAAAGAAAGTTAACATCTACAAGTATGAAAATATATTTTATGATGGTACTAATGAAACTAATTTGGTGTTGTAGGTGTTGATTTTTTTCAATAGACTTGGTAAAACTTAATGCCGTTTGACTTACAACAAACCTAAAACTTCAAGTATTTTATGACAGAGCGATTTGCTCAGGTTAAGACAAAAAATGAGATATACTTATTATGTTTTCCATGATAAATAATAATACCTATGTTCCTAAGCTTGTAAAAATGAGATATACAGATCGTTTAGATGTGATCTTAGATATTGTGTGAAATTAATATATCCCACTAAACCTAGAAGCAGGGATTATATATGCTGATCTGCCAAGTGGTCTGATCATGGGACACATTATTGTTTGTGTGTCTTGTATGTCTTACTTGATCTTCTATACTAAGCAAGACTATTCATTATGCAACATACTCCTCCATAATAAAATAGAGTGCCTTGTTTTTTTTACAAAATTCCAACTTCATAAAATTTGACCCAAGTTTATAGTAGAAATATCAGCATCAATAATACCAGATAAATACAATAAAATTGAATCCATGCTGTTTTTAATGATGATTTTTGTGTTGATATGAATGACGATATTGATATCATATTGTGTGGTATATTTCTCTGTAAGCTTTGTCAAACTCTATTGAGTTTATTTTTTGGAAAATAATATTATATGCACTATATTTAGAATGGAAGGAGTAACATATTAACATTAGTACATTGAAACTATAATTCAGTTAATGAACCAGTCATTTCTTCCTGTAATATTATATCAAGTGCGGGAAATTATAGTTCACATCATGGGCCCACTACCCTCTACTGCCAAGTAGGTTGTTTTCACATGATCTTTGATGGGAAAAATCAACTAAAATTTGGATGACAAGCTAGTTCATCTTTTGTAAGTGATATAAGATCGGTACGCTAGTTATATATGTTTTGAATCATCAATTGTTCATATTATATGACATAGAATTACGTGTCTATTACATATTTGTACTGTGTGCAATCATAATCAATTTTCACTTTGGGCTGTTAATAATAGTCGACCAGACGTGTGGTGCGCTCATGTAATTTTATCCATCGGTAATGTATGACAATTCATCATAATGCTAGGAAATATATATTAGACTAGAGGACAAAAATAGTCATATGTACAAAACTGAACCATCTAAGAATTTTTTTTATTGGAGTGTCATGGTTCATATTGAGTTTAACTAATCATTGTATATGTTCCAATGCATACACATATAGGAAAGGTTGGAAACTACATAATGCAACTTCATGCATGTATGAGCTAGAGAGTCGCTTATATTACTAATCTCTCATGATTATCATCTCTACTTTGTAGGAATACTTTGCAAAATGGGGACAAGATGGCATCGTTGATCTAAAACATGAGCTCGGGCAGGTACTTCTGCTGATCGCAAGCCGATGCTTGCTTGGAAAAGAAGTCCGTGAGAAGATGTTCCAAGAAGTCTCGGTGCTCCTCCATGATCTCTTTGAGAATGGCTTGCACTTAATCACCCTTCTGTGTCCACATCTCCCAATTCCAGCTCACCGGCGACGTGACAAAGCACGCGCTAAGCTGGGTGAAATATTTTATGAGATAGTGAGGTCACGTAAAATCTCCGGCCGATTTGAAGATGATGTGCTGCAAAAATTTATAGACTCCAAATGCATGGAGAACGGTCGCTCCATGACTGAGAGTGAGATCACTGGGCTACTCATTGGCATGTTGTTTGCAGGGCAACACACGAGCTCAAGTGCTAGCACCTGGACGGCAGCTTGTTTGCTCAGCCATGAAAAGTTCTTAGCAGCTGCTATCGAAGAGCAAAAGAAAATTATTGGGCAACATGGAGACCACATAGATTACAATATCTTGTTGGAGATGGACACCTTACAGTGTTGCATCAAAGAGGCTCTAAGGATGCACTCTCCGGCAACAATCGTAATCCGCCATGCGAAGAAGAGCTTTACCGTACAAACTAGAGAAGGCTACACATATGAAATTCCAGAAGGGCACACCTTGGCAAGCTCTACAGTGGTTGGTAACAAGCTACCACACATTTATAAAGACCCTCATATATATGATCCATATCGGTTTGGTCCAGGGAGAGAGGAGGACAAAGTCGGTGGCAAGTTTGCGTACACGTCATTTGGTGGCGGGAGGCATGCTTGCTTGGGAGAGGAATATGCTTACATGCAGATAAAAGTGATATGGAGTTGTTTGCTGAGAAACTTTGAGTTTAAAATGGTATCTCCTTTCCCTGAAGAAGAACTTGACAAATTCATTCCAGGGCCTAAAGGGAAGGTCATGGTTAGCTACAGGAGACGATTGCTCATTGGTTAGCTCCTAATAATGCAATACTGAAGACATCTCTTTGTAACTGTGTGTGAGTGTAGCAGCGATTCACTATGTACCCTTGTTATAAAATTACTTATGAATCTATTACTTCAGTTGTGAAATGGCATATTCTCGCTATTTTATAACATCTCATCTATGAAAAACAACCATCATAAGCGATTTTCTAAACCATCTCTGACAATTGGGTTATGATGAAATTGGGTCACTACAGACTATTGAGTATTAAGCTTGATATACAATTTTTATAAACAATTGTATGTGATAATGAGATATTGCATATGATTGTATTTGATAGACTTCTAGGACATCTTGACAACACAAAGATCCATTCTTCCCAACCACTAGCAGGTCTAGCGCCCGTCCTCCTGAGACCTTTGCCCGGGCTTCCCGGCTGCACGCTTGCTTCTTCGACCGTACCCCACGGATTCCCTCCAAGGTCATGAAACAAGCTATTGAGCTTCCCTGGCCACAAGCTTGCCCAAGCTTCGACTAATTCCTAGGCACACCACTATACTCAACCACATGTGAGCTTACATCATATGGTTCTAACTTTTTTTGCGGAACATATGGTTCTAACTTGATAACAATTCAAATGATGTAAAGTACACACTCATATCATATTTTCAAATAGGAAAGCCTAAGATTTAAGAGTGTTGTACTTGTCAAAATCAGAATTTTATAAAAGAAAGATATGGCAGAGAAAGAAGGGGTGGTGGTCTCTTCTTATTGCAGATTTGCATGCACCAGGTAGTTCACTAAATGCTGAAGCTGATGAGGGAGGGATGCATTTATACTTGAACACTTGTTGAAACTAATAATAGTAAATGGATTAGAAGGAACATAAGATAGGAAGGTAAAATGAAGCGGATGAAATGATATGTTGTTGTTGATTTATAAGAAGCATAGTAGATATACTAAAGAGACATACAACATATTGACCTTACACCCTAGGGGTTTGTTCGCTTTGGAGGAAATTAAAACCAAGGAATTAGAAGTAGTATAGGAATGTGATAGGATGGGATTTCCATCCTTAGGGAATTGCATTGCCTCGTTCCTACGAAAAAAATGAGCTTTGAGTGGATGTGTAGTTTCCTTCAAAAACATAGGAAATGAGTAGTTTTCCTATGAAATTCCTATACTCGTTTCCTGCAATTCAAATGCATCTACAGGAAATTTTCCTCTGAAATCCGATTCCTATGTTTTTCCTATGAAAATCCTCCAAACCGAATGAGGCCTAGGAGTCGACGTACATAAGCAAGTCATGTAGATAGCATAAAATAACACTTGCCACCTGTAATTAGGAGATAAAGTGGGGGAGGTCTACCTAATACGGTAACACTACACAGATCCCCGGCGAGATCCTCACCTTGGCGCGATCTACTATGGGGAGGTGGACGTATCTACCGGGGTCCTATGAAGGATTTCTCGGATGAGGAGGTATGTGGTGCCTCCACGGGTTCGTGCTTCTCCGCAGTGTGCAATAATTCTTGTAGTTAGTGCTTTACGACGAGAGGCGTTATTGGTGGTTCATGCTTCTCCGCAATGAACGATGATTTCGTGGTTCATGGGGCGATCTGATAGTTTGTGAAGCGAGTCTGGCAAATTCACACGACAATGCTGATGGTTTGTGCGGTGCTCCAGATAGTGCGCGCACAGGACGATGGGTGCTCACCGCCCGCACACACACGGGAATTGTGGGGCACAATGGCGGATGTACGATGTGCCACACATCATCGTTCGAGTGATTCCATAATAGCGAAAGGTACATGTGTCTACGATTCCTGTATGTTACTTGTGATGACGTGTGTTCGCTCAGACGAATGCAAGGCAAGAGCGGGACAAATAACATCCACTCAAACTACTTGTATAGATTTGCTGCAGTATAATCAAACAAATTTTGGAATAAGTTCAATTCTTCAGGATTCTAGTGGCCATGACATTGCAATCGTAGGTTTCATATTCATGCATTTTTGGAGGAATATAACAAAAGGTTAGTGCATATGCTGAGTAACCTTAAAAATGGGAATAAATAACAGTTTAATATGGGAATTCATAGAACTATTACTACAGTCCGTTGATGATAATAGGGTTCCGATCCTATCAAACTCCCACCTTTTTTTATTCCAAACGAGACCTTAATTAGATGGCCAAATCCAATATGGCTACGGCAGTTGGATGGAATCTAGATCGGATCTAGTTACATTGTTTTCGCCTCTTTTTTTGCATTAGAGGACATCTAGATCGGATCTGCATAGTTGAGAAGATAGTCAACCATTTTAACGTGTCCCTCATAAATATTGTGCTTGCCCCGATGGGCTTGTCCCATTTTGACTTTGTTTTGTTTTGTTTTCCGAATGACACTATAAGACACCCTAACTCCTTCATCCAACTACATAGGCGAAAACTCCCCTAAAAAAAAAAAACTACATAGGCGAAAATCCATTTCCTCTAATCGCAGCCGGTTCAATCACAGAAGAAGTGTACGTAAGATCTCTCTCTCTCTCTCTCTCTCTCTCTCTCTCTCTCTCTCTCTCTCTCTCTCTCTCTCTCTCTCTCTCTCTCAAAGCTCCAGTTTATATTCATATTAATTTCAAATTTGATAAATTTTCCCCATCCATTTCCAAAACTGAGAAGTTGCACTTCAGAGCTCCGGTAGTTCGTTTGTATACCCACAACCATTTACTGTATAGTCCTCTGTAAATAATATAAGATCTAACAGGTCTTATATTAGTTTACAGAGGGAGTATTTCTTAAGAGAGAAATGATCGATAGTCACTGAAATAAAATAAAATTGATTCCAAAACGTCCAATAATGTACGGGTTTATTAGGTACTAGCATAATAGTGTTGTACCTAAAGATAAATTAATCATCTTTTTATGTTGTTTCATATATGCACTCACTCCAGATTACATTCAGGGTTATCACTGTCCCCAGCCTATTCCCTCCACGAGCACGCTAGATCCATACCGAAATGGATCTAACAGCATGTTTAACCATGACAATATTATTACTCACCATGATTGTCATGAAGGCAGTTGGGAGAAGAAGAGTTGATCCAATGCAGAAAGGAAGATCACTTCCTCCTGTGGTAGGTGGGGTTTCTCTTATTGCAGCTTTTCCTAGACTTGTGACTCATGGTCTACAAGCTGTAGTGCAAGACCTGCATACAAAGTTGGGCAGCGTGTTCACAGTGGACCTTTTTGGGGTGAGGAAGGTTACATTTCTGGTAGGGCCGGAAGTCACAGCTCACTTCTTTCAAGCGTCAGAATCCGAGATCAACCTAGGGAATTTGTATGAGTTCACTGTGCCAATCTTCGGCCAAGGGGTCATGTTTGATGTGGATTTGGCAACTAGAAGCAAGCAGATCCACTTTTGTACCGATGCTATACAGCCCATGAAGTTGAAAAACCACGTGGATTCCATGGTTCGAGAAGTGCAGGTAACTTACAAATCATTTTGTTTTTCATCACCATCATTATTATTATTCGGGAGAACCTCCTAGTGCAATGATGAGTGCGTTCTGTATCCACTCAAGCCACCTGGGTTTAACTCTCCCACCTAACTAACAATGCAAGTTAAGGGGGGGAACTTCCCCCCTTAATTAGCCATGTTTTTTTTTTTTGCACTCTTGTTGTTGTTGTACATTTGTGTTGTTCAATTTGTTAAAGCCTATGGTTAAAGATTTATATAAATATTATTTGAAGTTTATAATTGCAGTTGCACCGTAAAGGAAAATATGATTTGGCATCTTATTACTCACTACTTAAACACATGCAAATTTGGCATCTTATTAAACACTACTTACACACATATGTTGTATTATTTTTCTTGTTAGATATCGTCAGTAGCTTTGAGCCTTTAGAGAATACCAACATAATGGCAAATGAACGATCCCAACAACAGAACTATTTTGTGAAGCTAGCTGCTGATTTTTAAACATGACCTCGTTAGTTTACAGGTCATTTTTCATCCTCACATCCTTCTCGCACATCTTAGGGACTCTTTGATTCAAAGGATTTTTTAGCGATATTTTTTCTAGTAATCGAAATGGTATTAGAAATTTTCTTATTAACTTTGGAGCATCATATTTTCCTAGTAACTTCGGAGGATCATATTTTCTTAGTAACTTCAGAGCACCAGAATTCAAAGGTTTTTTATATGTAGGATGTTTGATTTATAGCTAGGATTGAATGGTAGTTCATGAGTAATTAAGGATTCCTTTGCACTATCGTAATAAAGTTTATATCTACTCAAACCTCTTCTACAGAATCCTTTGATTGTCCATGGTGTGATCAAACGAACTTCGATCTAAACAATTTTTTGTATCATGCAATGGAGTTCGTTGCAGAAAAAAAATGTAACAATTAGTGTCTCTTGCTTTTACACTGATCTTTATTCAAAGGAGGACTTCCAATCCAAGTAGTACTAAATAGGATTCGTTTAGGAGTCTGACATGAGTCTTAATAGGAGTATCGATCAGGCTAGGATTGGCACCAACGTATTTAGTGCTCTTCAACTTGGTTCTAGTCCTCTGAAGTCACTATGCATTCTCAAGAACTCGCTCCGCGTCCGTGTCGCCTTTTGCTACATTCCAAGATATGCAAATTCGATGATACATAATTTCATTTCATTTATATGAACTTGTTATCTCACTGCATGCACGGTCGTTCAAAATTTGTAGGACTACTTTGCAAAATGGGGACAACATGGCATAGTTGATCTAAAGCACGAGGTGAGGGACGTGCTCATGCTGATGGCCTGCAGGTGCCTTCTAGGAGAGGAGATCCGCGAGAAGATGTTGGACGAAGTGTGCACACTCCTCCATGATCTCGGTGAAGATGGCTTCCACCTGATCAGCTTCTTCCTCCCGTATCTCCCGATCCCATCCCACAAGCGGCGCGACAGAGCGCGCGCTAAGCTAGGAGAAATATTCCGTGGCATAGTGAGATCACGTAAGAGCTCAGGCCGTGCCGGCGTCGACGTGCTACAGAACTTCATAGACGCGAAGTACAGGGACGGACGCTGCATGACCGAGGACGAGATCACCGGGTTACTAATCGCCCTGTTGTTCGGTGGGCATCACGCCAGCTCAAGCACCACCACCTGGACGGGAGCCTGCTTACTCAGCCATGAACAGTACTTGACAGCTGCAGTCGAAGAGCAGAAGAAACTCATTGGGCAACACGGAGAGCCCATAGATTACAGCACCTTGTCGGAGATGGGCACCTTGCATTGCTGCATCAAGGAGGCACTAAGGATGCACTCTGCATCACCACTGCTAATCCGTCAGGTGAAGAAGAGCTTCACTGTGCGAACCAGAGAAGGCGAAAAATATGAGATCCCCGAAGGGCATACCCTGGCAAGCTCCACGGTGGTGGGCAACAATCTGCCCTACATCTATAGAGATCCGCATGTGTATGATCCGTATCGGTTTAGCCCCGGGAGAGAGGAGGACAGAGTTGGCGGCAAGTTCTCGTACACGTCGTTTAGTGGTGGGAGGCATGCCTGCTTGGGAGAGGATTTTGCTTACATGCAAATCAAGGTGATATGGAGCTATTTGCTTAGGAACTTTGAGCTCAAATTGGTTTCTCCGTTCCCAGAGGATGAATGGGAGAAATTCGTTCCTGGTCCTAGAGGGAAAGTGATGGTTGGTTACCAGAGACGACATCTAGTTATTTAGCCCCTATAGTTTGAATTTAGTAAGTTGCGTTCATCGGTGTGGGTGCAACAGGTTCACTTTATGTTCCAAAGGGATATAAACTGTGTTTGTATGTGTGTACGGGGGAACCAAGTAACGAGGTCAAACATGAAGAACCTCTTGATGGATGTTAGTTTGGATGGCTCATCGTGCCACAGTATAGTGGTCATGTTGCAAATACTGTAAACTCTCTTCTTTAAGGAAACCGCCAGGAAAATTCGACAAAGCCAAATTGAAGTTCGTGAGAATTTGAATTTAGGTGATGGGATTGTAAATCAACAACTCGTCCCAAGATGACTAGAGATGAGAATTTTGGGGTACCTTTTGAAAATTAATGTTAGCCCCAAATGCATGTGTAGGTGAAGCATGGTACGTATAACACATGTGTCACAGGGGATTTTGGGTTCCCCCCATCGATTTTGTCATGAAAGGGTGTTGTACATGCTTTTGAACCGGAGCGAAATGTGCCATTAGGGCATCTCCAACAGCAACCCACAAATTTTCTCCCGCATTCGTCTGGGGACAGGCGAATCAGTCCACGAATACGGATGCAGGAGGACGTCATTTATATACTCCTTTCATTTTATATACTCCTTTCATTTTCTCTCCCTTTTTTGTTCTTTCCTTTTTATGTTTTTACATTTTGCAATCATATGTTGGGAAACGCTTACCTTCAGCTGACCGATCGCGTGCGAGCATCCGTCGCCTCTGTGTCCGTCGGATTGACTCTTCATTGTACGGTCAAGAGCAACCCCCTTTGTGTTCATGTTTTCTGCAAACTGAGCCTTTGTTTCAGAAAAGAGAGTTTGCAATTCGCCACCAAAAAACGGTTATATCCTGCAGAGGCAGAGACTCATGTGGCTGGGAGGGCGACGATGGCGAGGATTCTAGCCGGATCTCACCTATTCATGCGACATAATCATAGAATCTGGATCTCACCTATTCATGCGACATAATCATGACAGGACCACGCGGTTAGTGGGTCGGCCCACTACCGGTTCGTAGCATGTAACACGGTTTGTTGTCTTGCAGGAAGCGAGACATAAACGCACACGAGAGCGCCTCTTCATCGTTGGTCCTCCTATTGGACGCCCATGCGCGTCAAAAACTACACCTGACGCCCGACCGAGAGCAAAATAGGCCGACTTATTCGGGTGATAAACTCATGGCATAGCGCGAGGCCTTGAGGAGAGAGCGCCTTTCTTCATGTCATTCAGCCTCTCCATGCGAGCATAGGCCACAGGCCAACGTGGCGCTACGACTGGCTAGGCTCGCTCGCCCGCCTGGTTTTTTGAATAAAAAAATGACCTTTGGTTTTCTGTAGATGAAAAGATTAGTAAATTAGTAAATGCCTGAAGATTTAAAGAAACTTCACAAAATTTTAAAATGATGGATACTTCGAAAATAGTTCATGAGTTTGAAAATAGTCCATCGCCCTGATGCAGGACCGCACCAAACCCCCCACCGGAGGCGTCGCAGTCGACGGTGAAGGGGAGGTCGAAATCTGGCATCTGTAGTATGGGTCCCGTCGTGAGGGCCCCCTTGAGGGCCTCAAATGCTGAAGTGGCCTCCTCATCCCAAGAGAAGGCGTCGCGACGGAGAAGGCGCGTGAGCGGGGCTGCGATGAGGCCAAACTCCCGGATGAACTTCCGGTAGTACCCCGCAAGGCCAAGGAACCCGCAAAGAGCCCGCGGAGACTGCGGGATCGGCCAGGCGACGACGACCGCCACCTTGTCGGCGTCCATGGCCACACCCTCGGCCGAGATGACGTGGCCGAGGTAAGCGACCGAAGGTGTCCCGAACGAGCACTTCGAGCGCTTAAGATGAAGATGATGCACCCGAAGCTCGTTGAAGATGATGGCCACATGCTGGAGGTGCTCTGCCCAAGAGGCGTTGTAGATAAGAATGTCATCAAAGAAAACGAGCACAAACCGATGTAAGTAGGGTCGGAGGACATCGTTCATCAAGGCCTGGAATGTCGCCGGGGCGTTGGAGAGGCCAAAGGGAATCACCAAGAACTCGAAGTGGCCGTGATGAGTCCGGAACGCCGTCTTGGCGATGTCGTCGGGATGCATGCGCACCTGATGATACCCGAACCGGAGGTCCAGTTTGGTGAAGAAGCGCGCCCCATGTAGCTCATCCAGGAGTTCATCGACCACTGGGATAGGAAACTTATCCTTAAGTGTGAGAGCATTAAGGGCGCGGTAGTCGATGCAGAAGCGCCAAGTGCCGTCCGACTTGCGAACGAGGAGGACCGGCGCCGTAAAGGGTGATGTCGATATCCGGATAATGCCCGCGGCAAGCATGAGTGCGCATTGCCGCTCCAACTCGTCCTTCTGCAACTGAGGGTACTGGTAGGGCCGCACCGCCACCGGAGCCGAGCCCGGCAGGAGATGAATACGGTGGTCGTAGACTCGGGCCGGCGGAAGGCCTTGGGGTTCCGCAAAAAGATCACCGTGCTGCTGCAGGAGGTTATCCAGCAGCGGATGCTCGGCCTCTGTGGTAGCCGCGGCGAGCTGGAGTGGGGTGACGCCGGGGTGCCTCCAACGCCCTCCCACCGGATGCGGCGGCCAAGGCGCCAGAAGGTCATCGTCAGGGCGTCGAAGTCCCAAAGGATGGGACCGAGAGTCCGCAAAAAGTCGACGCCGAGGATGAAGTCGAAGCAGCCCAAATCGATACCGGCACAAGTGATGGTGAAGTGCTCGTCGCCGATAGTAATGGGAACGTCCCGGGCGAGCCCATGGCAGCAGAGGCGGTCGCCATTAGCGACAGTGACGCGCAGCTGCTCCCCGCCCGTGGGTTGTAGTGCAAATCGCCGCATAGTAGTCTCCGGTAGGAAGTTCTGTGTTGAACTCGTGTCCACAAGAGCCACCAGAGTCTCGCCGTGGATCGTGACCGGGATAAGCATAGTCCGCTCGTTGCGGATGCCGGCCAACGCGTGAAGGGAGACGACAAGGGCCGTAGCCGGCGCGGGCGCAGGTGCCGGCGCGACCTCGGTGGCGGCTGGGTCGCCGAGACCCTCATCGGTGACAACGTCCTCCGTCTCGTCGACTGTCTCCAAGTAGAAGAGGCGCGGGCAGACATGACCCGGGGCATAGGGCGCATCACAGTTAAAGCACAGCCCCAGGCGGCGGCGCTCGAGCTGCTTGGCCTGCGAAAGGCGCCGGAAGGGTCGCGTCGCGGCCGGGGTGGTCGCCGGCAAGACGGCTGAAGAAACCGCGGCGCGTCGGCGGTGGTCGTGGAGGCGGTCGGCTCCCGGGCGCTGCGGGCGTGTTAAAACTGGGCGCGCTGCTTTCGAACGCCCGAGCGTAGTACATGGCCGTCTGCAGGTCCTGGGGCCCCTTCATCTCGACGTCCACGCGGATGTGGTCGGGAAGGCCGCTGACGAAGAGCTCAGCCCGCTGTAGTGTCGTCACCCCCGGTGCATGACACGCCAGAGCCTGGAATCGGTCGGCGAAATCCTGGACCGTGGAGGTGAAGGGTAGGCGGCCCAGCTCGGACAAGCGGCTGCCGCGCCGTGGTGGTCCGAAGCGAAGGAGACACAGCTCGCGGAAACGATCCCAGGGGGGCATGCCGCCCTCATCCTGCTCGAGGGCGTAGTACCATGTCTGGGCGGCACCCCGAAGGTGGTATGACGCGAGCCAAGTGCGCTCGGACGCAGGTGTGCGCTGCCCCCGGAAGAACTGGTCGCACTGGTTTAACCAGTTAAGAGGGTCCTCCGAGCCATCGTACGTGGCGAAGTCGATCCGGGCGAAGCGAGGTGGTGTCGGGGTCGACGCGCCAGTGGCCACCGGTTCGTCGATGCGGAGAGCCGAGGACGGCGCGCCGTGCTGCAGTGTGGACACCGACGGGTCTCCGGCCTCTGTGTAGACCGGCGGTGGCGACGTGCCGGTGAGCCATGCCGGAATCGGAGAGGGCGACGGCGGGAACCGGACGTGCTGGATCGGGAGCCCCCCGGTAGGGCCCTGACTCAGGCCGGTGCTCGGCGGTGCAGCCGGCGCGGAGGGGGCCGGTCAGGGCGAGACCGCCACGGGCAGGGCGGCGCGGCGGTGCCGCTGCCACCGGTGCGGGCAGTGTGGCCAGGCGGCGCTAAGGGCGGCGGCTGTTGAACGCCGGTAGCCGCCGGCGAGTGCAGCGGGCACCGAGTACCACGGGAGCGCCGGTGGCCCGGAGGGCGCGGGCGGCGGGGGCGGCGGTGGCGGTCCGTATGGGCTGGCTAGGAAGAGCCGGATGCCCTGGACCGCGACGACCAAGTCGTTGAGGACCCCAGCCATGGCCTCCGGGGTATAGTGGCCCGGCAGGGTTGAGGTAGATGGCGGCGGAGCGGTGGCAGGGGCCGGCGGCAGTGTTGGGGAACGTAGTAATTTCAAAAAAATTCCTACGCCCACGCAAGATCCTGGTGATGGCATAACAACGAGAGGGGAGAGTATTGTCCACGTACCCTCGTAGACCGTAAGCGGAAGCGTTATGACAACGCGGTTGATGTAGTCGTACGTCTTCACGATCCGACCGATCCAAGCACCGAGCGTCGGCACCTCCGAGTTCAGCACACGTTCAGCTCGATGGCGATCCCGGACTCGATCCAGCAAAGTGTCGGGGATGAGTTCCGTCGGACGACGGCGTGGTGGCGATGATGATGCTCTACGGCGCGAGGGCTTCGCCTAAACTCCGCGACGATATGACCGAGGTGGAATATGGTGGAGGGGGCACCGCACGGCTAAGAGATCAAAGGATCAATTGTTGTATCTTTGGTGCTAGTCCTGCCCCTCTATTTATATGTTGAGCCCCGGGGTCGAAACTTGGAGCAAAAGCCTCCTCAAAGTCGGTTTTGCCCGAAAGGCAAGAGTCCCACTCGGACTCCAGGACCAAACGCCACAATCCTTGGCGTCTGGACCAGATGCCATGGGCCTCGGCGTCTGGCCCAGGGCCAGACGCCAGGGTCTCCGGCGTTTGGCCCCCTGGCCTCCGCAAAACTCCTTTTGCACCGACCTAAAGCCTCATGGGCTTGACCCCTTAGCCTAAACATATCATCCAATATATGAATCTTTACGTCTCGACCATTTCGAGACTCCTCGTCATGTCCCCGATCTCATCCGGGACTCCGAACTCCTTCGGTACATCAAAACATGTAAACTCATAATATAACTGTCATCGAAACCTTAAGCGTGCGGACCCTACGGGTTCGAGAACTATGTAGACATGACCGAGAACTATTCTTGGTCAATAACCAATAGCGGAACCTGGATGCCCATATTGGTTCCTACATATTCTACGAAGATCTTTATCGGTCAAACCGCATAACAACATACGTTGTTCCCTTTGTCATTGGTATGTTACTTGCCCGAGATTCGATCGTCGGTATCCAATACCTAGTTCAATCTCGTTACCGGCAAGTCTCTTTACTCGTTCCGTAATACATCATCTCGCAACTAACTTATTAGTTGCAATGCTTGCAAGGCTTATATGATGTGTATTACCGAGAAGGCCCAGAGATACCTCTCCGACAATCGGAGTGACAAAACCTAATCTCGAAATCGCCAACCCAACATGTACCTTTGGAGACACCTGTAGTACTCCTTTATAATCACCCGATTCGTTGTGACGTTTGGTAGTACCAAAGTGTTCCTCCGTAAACAGGGGTTGCATAATCTCATAGTTACGGAACATGTATAAGTCATGAAGAAAGCAATAGCAATATACTAAGCGATCAAGTGCTAGGCTAACGGAATGGGTCATGTCAATCACATCATTCTCCTAATGATGTGATCCCATTAATCAAATAACAACACATGTCTATGGTTAGGAAACATAACCATCTTTGATTAATGAGCTAGTCAAGTAGAGGCATACTAGTGACTATATGTTTGTCTATGTATTCACACATGTACCATGTTTCCGGTTAATACAATTCTAGCATGAATAATAAACATTTATCATGATATGAGGAAATAAATAATAACTTTATTATTGCCTCTAGGGCATATTTCCTTCAGTCTCCCACTTGCACTAGAGTCAATAATCTAGTTCACATCATCATGCGATTCAACACTAATATTCACATCTGTATGTGATTAACACCCATAGTTCACATCGTCATGTGACCAACACCCAAAGGATTTACTAGAGTCAATAATCTAGTTCACATCGCTATGTGATTAACACCCAAAGAGTACTAAGGTATGATCATGTTTTGCTCGTGAGAGAAGCTTAGTCAACGGGTCTGTCACATTCAGAGCCGTATGTATTTTGCAAATATTCTATGTCTACAATGCTCTGCACGGAGCTACTCTAGCTAATTGCTCCCACTTTCAATATGTATCCAGATTGAGACTTAGAGTCATCTGGATCGGTATAAAAAGCTTGCATCGATGTAACTCTTTACGACGGGCTCTTTTATCACCTCCATAATCGAGAAATATTTCATTAGTCCTCACTAAGGATGTTCTTGACCAATGTCCAGTGATCTACTCCTAGATCACTATTGTACTCCCTTCCCAAATTCAGAGCAAGGTATACAATAGGTCTGGTACATAGCATAGCATACTTTATAGAACCTATGACTGAGGTATAGGGAATGACTTTCATTCTCTTTTCTATTTTCTGCCGTGGTCGGGATTTGAGTCTTTACTCAATTTCACACCTTTGCAACACAGGCAAGAACTCTTTCTTTGACTGTTCCATTTTGAACTATTTCAAAATCTTGACAAGGTATGTACTTATTGAAAAAACTTATCAAGCATCTTGATCTATCTCAATAGATCTTGATGCTCAATATGTGAGCAGCTTCACCGAGGTCCTTCTTTGAAAAACTTCTTTCAAATACTCTATGCTTTGCAGAATAATTCTACATTATTTCCGATCAACAATATGTCATTCACATATACTTATCAGAAATGTTGTAGTGCTCCCACTCACTTTCTTGTAAATACAGGCTTCTCCAAAAGTCTGTATAAAACCATATGCTTTGATCATACTATCAAAGCGTTTATTCCAACTCCGAGATGCTTGCACCAGTCCATAGATGGATCGCTGGAGCTTGCACATTTTGTTAGCTCCTTTAGGATTGACAAAACCTTCTGGTTGCATCATATACAACTCTTATTTAATAAATTCATTAAAGAATGTAGTTTTGACATCCATTTGCCAGATTTCATAAAATGTGGCAATTGCTAACATGATTCGGACAGACTTAAGCATCGCTACAGTTGAGAAAATCTCATTGTAGTCAACACCTTGAACTTGTCGAAAACCTTTTTGCGACAAGTCGAGCTTTGTAGATAGTAACACTACTATCAGCGTCCGTCTTCCTCTTGAAGATCCATTTATTTTCTATGACTTGCCGATCATCGGGCAAATCAATCAAAGTCCACACTTTGTTCTCATACATGGATCCCATCTTAGATTTCATGGTCTCAAACCATTTCGCGGAATCTGGGCTCATCATCGCTTCCTCATAGTTCGTAGGTTTATCATGGTCTAGTAACATGATTTCCAGAATAGGATTACCGTACCACTCTGGTGCGGATCTTAATCTGAAAGATCTACAAAGGTTTGGTAGCAACTTGATCTGAAGTTTCATGATCATCATCATTAACTTCCTTACTAATTGGTGTAGGAATCACTGGAACTGATTTCTGTGATGAACTACTTTACAATAAGGGAGAAGGTACAGTTACTTCATCAAGTTCTACTTTCCTCCCACTCACTTCTTTCGAGAGAAACTTCTTCTCTAGAAAGGATCCATCTTAGCAACGAATAACTTGCCTTCGGATCTGTGATAGAAGGTGCACCCAATAGTTACCTTTGGGTATTCTATGAAGACGCACTTCTCCGATTTGGGTTCGAGCTTATCAGGTGAAAACTTTTTCACATAAGCATCACAACTCCAAACTTTAAGAAACGACAGCTTAGGTTTACTACTAAACCATACTTCATACGGTGTCATCTCAACGGATTTAGATGGTGCCCTTTTAACGTGAATGCAGCTGTCTCTAATGCATGACCCCAAAACGATAGTGGTAAATCGGTAAGATACATCATAGATCGCACCATATCCAATAAAGTGCGGTTACGACGTTCGGACACACCATTATGTTGTGGTGTTCCAGGTGGCGTGAGTTGCGAAACTATTTCACATTGTTTAAATGAAGATCAAACTCGTAACTCAAATATTTGTCTCCATGATCAGATCGTAGAAACTTTATTTTTCTTGTTACGATGATTTTCCACTTCACTCTGAAATTCTTTGAAGTTTTCAAATATTTCAGACTTATGTTTCATCAAGTAGATATATGCATATCTGCTCAAATCATCTGTGAAGGTCAGAAAATAATGATACTTGCCACGAGCATCAACACTCATTGGATCGCATACATCGGTATGTATTATTTCCAATAAGTCAGTAGCTTGTTCCATTGTTCCGGAGAACGGAGTTTTTAGTCATCTTGCCCAAAAGGCACGGTTCGCAAGCATCAAATGATTCATAACCAAGTGATTCCGAAAATCCATCTTTATGGAGTTTCTTCATGCGCTTTACACCAATATGACCTAAACGGCAGTGCCACAAATAAGTTGCACTATCATCATTAACTTTGCATCTTTTGGTTTCAATATTATGAATATGTGTATCACTACGATCGAGATCCAATGAATCATTTTCATTGGGCGTGTAACCATATAAGGTTTTATTCATGTAAACAGAACAACAATTTATTCTCTTACTTAAATGAATAACCGTATTACAATAAACATGATCAAATCATATTCATGCTCAACGCAAACACCAAATAACACTTATTTAGGTTCAACACTAATCCCGAAAGTATAGGGAGTGTGCGATGATGATCATATCAATCTTGGAACCACTTCCAACACACATCGTCACTTCACCCTTAACTAGTCTCTGTTTATTCTGCAACTCTCGTTTCGAGTTACTAATCTTAGCAACTGAACTAGTATCAAATACTGAGGGGTTGCTATAAACACTAGTAAAGTACACATCAATAACATGTATATCAAATATACTTATGTTCACTTTGCCATCTTATCCACCAATCACTTGGGGTATTTCTGCTTCCAGTGATCATTTCCTTTGCAGTGTGAGCAATCAGTTTCAGGCTTTGGTCCAGCTTTGGGCTTCTTCGCGGGAGTGACAACTTGCTTGTCATTCTACTTGAAGTTTCCTTTCTTTCCCTTTGCCCTTTTCTTGAAACTAGTGTTCTTGTCAATTATCAACACTTGATCCTCTTTCTTGATTTCTACCTTCGTCGATTTCAACATCACGAAGAGCTCGGGAATCGTTTTCGTCATCCCTTGCATACTATAGTTCATCACGAAGTTCTAGTAACTTAGTGATGGTGACTAGAGAATTCTGTCAATCACTATCTTATCTGGAAGATTAACTCCCACTTGATTCAAGCGATTGAAGTACCCAGACAATCTGAGCACATGCTCACTAGTTGAGCGGTTCTTTTCCATCTTTTAGCTATAGAACTTGTTGGAGACTTCATATCTCTCAACTCGGGTATTTGCTTGAAATATTAACTTCAATTCCTGGAACATCTCATATGGTCCATGACGTTCAAAACATCTTTGAAGTCCCGATTCTAAGCCGTTAAGCATGGTGCACTAAACTATCAAGTAGTCATCATATTGAGCTAGCCAAACGTTCATAACATCTGCATCTGCTCCTGCAATAGGTCTGTCACCTAGCGGTGCATTAAGGACATAATTCTTCTGTGCAGCAATGAGGATAAACCTCAGATCACGGATCCAATCCGCTTCATTGCTACTAACATTTTTCAATACAATTTTCTCTAGGAACACATATTAAAACATAGGGAAGCAAAAACATAGGGAAGCAACAACGCGAGCTATTGATCTACAACATAATTTGCAAAATACTACCAGGACTAAGTTCATGATAAATTAAAGTTCAATTAATCATATTACTTAAGAACTCCCACTTAGATAGACATCCCTCTAATCTTCTAAGTGATTACATGATCCATATCAACTACACCATGTCTGATCGTCACGTGAGATGGAGTAGTTTCAATGGTGAACATCAATATGTTGATCATATCTACTATATGATTCACGCTCGACCTTTCGGTCTCCGTGTTCCGAGGCCATATCTGTTATATGCTAGGCTCGTCAAGCTTAACCTGAGTATTCCGCGTGTGCAACTGTTTTGCACCCGTTGTATTTGAACGTAGAGCTTATCACACCCGATCATCACGTGGTGTCTCAGCACGAAGAACTTTCGCAACGGTGCATACTCAGGGAGAACACTTCTTGATAATTTTAGTGAGAGATCATCTTAAAATGCTACCGTCAATCAAAGCAAGATAAGATGCATAAAGGATAAACATCACATGCAATCAATATAAGTGATATGATATGGCCATCATCATCTTGTGCTTGTGATCTCCATCTCCGAAGCACCGTCGTGATCACCATCGTCACCGGCGCGACACCTTGATCTCCATCGTAGCATCGTTGTCGTCTCGCCAATCTTATGCTTCTATGACTATCGCTACCGCTTAGTGATAAAGTAAAGCATTACAGGGCGTTTGCATTTCATACAATAAAGCGACAACCATATGGCTCCTGCCAGTCGCCGATAACTTCGATTACAAAACATGATCATCTCATACAATAAAATATAGCATCACGTCTTGACCATATCACATCACAACATGCCCTGCAAAAACAAGTTAGACGTCCTCTACTTTCTTATTGCAAGTTTTACGTGGCTGCTACGGGCTGAGCAAGAACCGTTCTTACCTACGCATTAAAACCACAACGATAGTTCGTCAAGTTGGTGCTGTTTTAACCTTCGCAAGGACCGGGCATAGCCACACTCGGTTCAACTAAAGTGAGAGAGACAGACACCCGCCAGTCACCTTTAAGCAACGAGTGCTCGCAGCGGTGAAGCCAGTCTCGCGTAAGCATACGCGTAATGTCGGTCCGGGCCGCTTCATCTCACAATACCGCCGAACCAAAGTATGACATGCTGGTAAGCAGTATGACTTGTATCGCCCACAACTCACTTGTGTTCTACTCGTGCATATAACATCAACGCATAAAACCAGGCTCGGATGCTACTGTTGGGGAACGTAGTAATTTCAAAAAAATTCCTACGCACACGCAAGATCATGATGATGGCATAGCAACGAGAGGGGAGAGTATTGTCCACGTACCCTCGTAGACCGTAAGCGGAAGCGTTATGACAACGCGGTTGATGTAGTCGTACGTCTTCACGATCCGACCGATCCAAGCACCGAGCGTCGGCACCTCCGAGTTCAGCACACGTTCAGCTCGATGGCGATCCCGGACTCGATCCAGCAAAGTGTCGGGATGAGTTCAGTCAACCGATGGCATGGTGACGATGATGATGCTCTATCGCGCGAGGGCTTCGCCTAAACTCCGCGACGATATGACCGAGGTGGAATATGGTGGAGGGGGCACCGACACGGCTAAGAGATCCAAGGATCAATTGTTGTATCTTTGGTGCTAGCCCTGCCCTCTATTTATATGTTGAGCCCGGGTCGAAACTTGGAGCAAAAGCCTCCTCAAAGTCGGTTTTGCCCGAAAGGCAAGAGTCCCACTCGGACTCTAGGACCAAACGCCACAATCCTTGGCATCTGGCCCAGACGCCATGGGCCTCGGCGTCTGGCCCAGGGCCAGACGCCAGGGTCTCCGGCGTTTGGCCCCCTCGCCTTCGCAAAACTCCTTTTGCACCGACCTAAAGCCTCATGGGCTTGACCCCTTGGCCTAAACATATCATCCAATATATGAATCTTTACGTCTCGACCATTTCGAGACTCCTCGTCATGTCCCCGATCTCATCCGGGACTCCGAACTCCTTCGGTACATCAAAACATGTAAACTCATAATATAATTGTCATCAAAACCTTAAGCGTGCGGACCCTACGGGTTCGAGAACTATGTAGACATGACCGAGAACTATTCTTGTTCAATAACCAATAGCGGAACCTGGATGCCCATATTGGTTCCTACATATTCTACGAAGATCTTTATCGGTCAAACCGCATAACAACATACGTTGTTCCCTTTGTCATCGGTATGTTACTTGCCCGATTTTCGATCGTCGGTATCCAATACCTAGTTCAATCTCGTTACCGGCAAGTCTCTTTACTCGTTCCGTAATACATCATCTCGTAACTAACTTATTAGTTGCAATGCTTGCAAGGCTTATATGATGTGTATTACCGAGAAGGCCCAGAGATACCTCACAGACAATCGGAGTGACAAAACCTAATCTCGAAATACGCCAACCCAACATGTACCTTTGGAGACACCTGTAGTACTCCTTTATAATCACCCGATTACGTTGTGACGTTTGGTAGTACCAAAGTGTTCCTCCGTAAACGGGGTTGCATAATCTCATAGTTACCGAACATGTATAAGTCATGAAGAAAGCAATAGCAATATACTAAACGATCAAGTGCTAGGCTAATGGAATGGGTCATGTCAATCACATCATTCTCCTAATGATGTGATCCCATTAATCAAATAACAACACATGTCTATGGTTAGGAAACATAATCATCTTTGATTAATGAGCTAGTCAAGTAGAGGCATACTAGTGACTATATGTTTGTCTATGTATTCACACATGTATCATGTTTCCGGTTAATACAATTCTAGCATGAATAATAAACATTTATCATGATATGAGGAAATAAATAATAACTTTATTATTGCCTCTAGGGCATATTTCCTTCAGGCAGGCCGGTGGACGCGCCGGGGAGGAGGTCCAGCGGCGCTGATGGGAGGGCCAGCGACCCCGTGATGAGCGGCGATGACGCGGCGGCGGTGGTGGCCAAGGGCAGCGACGGCGATGGTGGTGGTGATGACATAGTCGAACCCGAGTCTCTGGATACCAAGGTGTTAGGAGTTAGGGTTTTACCCTGCCTAGGGCGTAGACTATACGGGAAGGAGGGAGGTGGGCGAGGGATGGAGCGCGGCGGCCGGCGGCGAGGCGCCGTCCTTGCGGGCTGGCGTCGGCGGCGCAAGCAGGAGGCGGCTAGGGTTTAGGATACCGGCTCCTCTGGGAGCCGGGCAATAGAATAGTCTTATTGCTTAATTCTCAAAATAGTCTTACAGCTTGTATATATAACCATAATCTGAAAATAAACCTACGATAACTTGGGCCTAAGCCTGCCCAGTGGGCCTACCGCGGCCATAGACCTGGCCGGTCATAACACACACCCGCCCAGAATAGCTCCGAGATTCGGTGCATTGAATGGAGGTGGTAAACCTACGATAATATATGTGCATAAATCCCACATCCCTACGATAATATATATAACCATAATCTGAAAATAAACCTATGATAACTTATTTCCAGAGATCTACTCAAAAGAACTGGCCCTTAGCACGTTAGTTTTGCCGTCTAAAAGATGAAAACCAAGGAGATGGCAATGGGTACCCATTACCCGCATACCCTGCGGGGCAAAACCCTATTAAGGCATGGGTATGGGTCAAAAAAATACTCATGGGTATATAAATAGGAAAATTTTATACCCGTCGGGTATAGTGGGTACGGGTATGGTTTAGTATAACCCATACCCATGTATCCATGTACCCGCATATATTCTGACAAAAAGGCCTTATATATATTATGTATTCACATATTAAACATAATATATGTGCATAAATCCCACATCCCTAAAAAGACCTCATTATGCATTCATGTTAGGCCGCCGCTCCACAATAGCTAACCCACAAACTAGTATGCGTTGTTGTCATGATGTGTTGCTGTTTATAAATTATTATTATAAGTTGTTGTTTATGACTATGTAATGCTCAAAATGTAATGCTCAAATTGATGTGTTGCAAATCTGGGTAATTTTACCCGTGGTACCCATTACCCTAATGGGTGAAGGGTATGGAAAAAAATTATACCCATCAACAGATATGGATATGGGTGATGGGTAAGGTTTGAGATAACGGGTAAGGGTATGGGGTGGCTCCACCCGTACCCAAACCCCTGCGGGTGCCATCCGTAGACACGGATGCTACCAAAAGAAGAGAAAAACCCTAGCACTCCGGATATAACGGCTGATCGATCGGCGGAATCATAACAGCCAACTCGAACTTGCATCAGCGATCAAGGCCCAAGGGTGACATGACGACATCCGCGGACGTCTTGGCGGGCATACTGCTGCGGCTCCCTCCGAGCTCCCGGCGGCTGGCCCGCCTGGTCTGCCGGCAATGGCGCGACGTCGTAGACACGCGCACGGCGGAGATGCAGAGCCGCGCCAAGCCTCTCGTAGTGACGGACGCGGGCTCCGCACACGTTGTGGACGATCTATCAACAGGGAGCCATAGAGTTCTGTGGAATGGCATCCCTACGGATCTCCCCCATGAACGCAAGAACGTCGTTGTCGGCACCTGCAACGGCCTGATATGCCTGTGCGACAACCGGAAGGTCGGCGGCGCCATCACTGTGATTAACCCGGTCACCGGCGAAAAGCTGTCTCTCCCGCCGCTGCCGCCCACCACAGCTGGGATGAGCTACATCGTGGGGTGGCACGAGGCGTATGGCTTCGGGTACCACCCAACGACTGGACGGCACAAGGTCGTGCATGTGGCGGCCTACGAAAGGAAGGGAAACTCTCATCAAGTGAAGGTGTTCACGTTGGGGGAATCGTCATGGAGGGACGTTCCCACGGGGTCTGTCCCGAGATGCCAATACAGCGCCGGCATTGTCGGCGTTAACGGCACCATGTATTGGGCTGCGAAGCGCGGAAGGAAGCTCATGGCACTGGACCTCGACAATGAGTGTCTCTCTTTCATCAAGTCGCTACCTGATGTGTCGTCTGGAAGCTGGCACCTGACGGAGGTGCGGGCGAGGTTGGGGCTGGTGTTTTACTCGTTTCCTCATCAGTGTGAGGTATGTACGTGTTTAGAGGATTTTACACATAGGATCCGTCTACATCTAGGACCACACCTTTGTTCACTTAAGTCTCAGTTTGTTCACAAACAGTAAAATTTTAGTTCAGCGAGAAGCGCAATTTTCCATCTAGTTACACTTTTCTTTAAAAGGGTGTGTAGGTTGTACTACTACTCCCTACTTCCCAAAATAAATATCTCAAACTTAGTATAACTTTGTATTAGGGTTAGTATAAAGCTGAGACACTTATTTTGAAACGGAGCAAGTATTTCTTAACTCCATCCCAAATTAAAAGACGTCTTCTAGGCTATTTTAGCCTACCAAAACATCTTGTAATTCGGGACAGAGGAAGTAATATTTATAATACTAAACTAAAAGTCGCACTTCTCTATATTGATCAAGACTTGAGAAAAATCTCAATCGACTTGAATCAAATTAGCAAAAGCGTTGCACTTATTCACTTGTGTAATGGTTTTTCCAACAGATATAGCAAATGACACTGCTCTTAATTTCTGCACAATAGCCGATTGATCAAGTTTGGTCACATGAAACTATCACTAGTAGAAAAAGGGGCTATCGTTGAGGCCTGTTTTGCCCATTAGTCCCGGTTCAATCCAGAACCGGGACTAATGTGAGCATTTATCCCGGTTCGTGAGCCTGGGGGGGCCGCCGGCCACGGGCCATTGGTCCCGGTTCGTCCGGACCTTTTGGTCCCGATTGGTGGGATGAACCGGGACCAATGGTCCTGGCTCCTGGCCCACCACTATTGGTCCCGGTTGGTGGCACGAACCGGGATCAAAGGCTTCCCTTTAGTCCCGGCTCATGCCACCAACCGGGACTAATGGTGCTGCCTATATATAGCCCCTCACAAGAGCAGAGCACACTGCTCTGTTTTTTTCTGGCCGAGGGAGGGGGCTTGGTGGTGCTCTAGCTCACCTCCTATGCACACAAGGTGTTCGATGGAATGCCCGAGCCACACTACTTAAGCTTTCTCCTCTCCAAGCTCGACCTCTAACCTCCATTTTCCTCAATATTTGTCTAGGTTTAGCGGTCCGTCACGCCCGTCCCGTCTTCACCGCCGTCGATCACCAGCGTCGATCTCATCGCCAGCACCACCGTGGTGAGCCTCTTGTTCTTATCTTCTTTCTGAAAGGAAAAATATTCTTACTTGTATTATTTTCTTACTTTTATTATTGCATTTTATATAGTGCGATAGTTTTGGTATCCGCCCCCGTCGGCCCTCGTCCTGTCTATGATTCGGATGTGGTATATATTATCTTTTCATAACTATTGGTTCATTTATTGTTTATGAAATTAAGCCGACCAACGTGACATAGATTTTATTTATCTAGGAGGTTGTTGAACCGGAAATTCCAACCGACCCTATTGTCGAGAGGTTAAATTTAGTTGAAGAAGAAAACAATTTCTTGAAGGAAAAATAAAAAACTTGAGGAGGAGAAGATGATATTGGAGTTGCATGTTGCGGATGTCGCCGATGATCACAAGATCAAGATGGATGCAATGCGCTTGAAGATGAGAAAGATTAGAAAATATGCCATTCATACCGAGGCTTGGTATCATTATGCCGTTGGATCAGTTGTTACCTTGGTTGCGATTATGATCGTATTTGTTTTCACATTGAAATGGTTTACATAGTTTCAATGTATGGTTTAATTAATTTAGATGCTCTGCAGAGCTTTATGTTGTTAGATGAGAACTATGTATGTACTTTGGTTTTATGTGATGATGAACTTCTATTAATTTGGTCATTTAATTATCTATTCATGATGTTCTGTAATGATTTTTGACACACTTAATTATATATAATGCACGCAGATGAACCGGCAATGGATGTACGGTGACAGACACACCTCCGAGTACATTAAGGCGTGCATGCTTTTCTCAAGTGGCTGAGGCAAACAAGCAGAATGGTTTTATGTGTTGTCCATGCCCTATATGTGGGAATCTGAAGTCTTACTCTGACCGGAAAATCCTTCACACCCACCTGCTTTACCAGGGTTTCATGCCACACTATAATGTTTGGACGAGGCACGGAGAAATAGGGGTTATGATGGAAGACGGCGAGGAAGAAGAGTACGATGACAACTATGTGCCCCTGAATACGGTGATGCTACTGAACATCAAGTTGCACCGCACGATGTGCGATGGTGCTGCAACGGGCGAAGCTGCTGAAGATCAAGATGAACCAGACGATGTGCCCCATGATGATGATCTCCGCGGGTCATTGTCGATGCAAGGACGCAATGCGAAAGTCAAAAGGAGAAGCTGAAGTTCGATCGCATGTTAGAGGATCACAAAAAAGGGTTGTACCCCAATTGCGAAGATGGCAACACAAAGCTCGGTACCGTACTCGAATTGCTGCAGTGGAAGGCAGAGAATGCTGTGCCTGATAAAGGATTTGAGAAGCTATTGAAAATAATGAAGAAGAAGCTTCCAAAGGATAACGAATTGCCCGACAGTACATACGCAGCAAAGAAGGTCGTATGCCCTCTAGGATTGGAGGTGGAGAAGATACATGCATGCCCTAATGACTGCATCCTCTACCGTGGTGCCTACAGGATCTGAACGCATGCCCGTGTCACGGTGCATTGCGTATAAGATCAGACGAGATGACCACGTGATGTTGACGGCGAGCCTCCCGGAAGAGGGTTCTGCGAAGGTGATGTGGTATGCTCCTATAATACCACGGTTGAAGCGTCTGTTCAGAAACGGAGAGCATGCCAAGTTGATGCGATGGCACAGTGAGGACCGTAAGAAAGACGGGAAGTTGAGAGCACCCGCTGACGGGTCGCAGTGGAGAAAAATCGAGAGAAAGTACTGGGATGAGTTTGCAAAGGACCCAAGGAACGTATGGTTTGCTTTAAGCGCGGATGGCATTAATCCTTTCGGGGAGCAGAGCAGCAATCACAGCACCTGGCCCGTGACTCTATGTATGTATAACCTTCCTCCTTGGATGTGCATGAAGCGGAAGTTCATTATGATGCCAGTTCTCATCCAAGGCCCTAAGCAACCCGGCAACGACATTGATGTGTACCTAAGGCCATTAGTTGAGGAACTTTTACAGCTGCGGAATGGAAACGGTGTACGTACGTGGGATGAGCACAAAAAGGAGGAATTTGACCTGAAGGCGTTGCTGTTCGTGACAATCAACGATTGGCCCGCTCTCAGTAAACTTTTACAGCTCCAGAGAAGTTACCGTACGAGAGGAGCGAGGAGGAAAACGCGAAGATCGCGTAGACCGAAGTGGATGACTGGTTTCAAGGGTTGGAAGCAAAGAGACATCCACCTCCGGAGGAGAAGGTAGATCCGGTCAAAGCGAAGCGCACTCTGGCTGCCCTGACAAAACCACCCAAGTCTCCGCCGAAAGGCAACTATGAGCGCATTATTGGAAAGGCATTTGCCGAGGCGGAGAGATCGGGAAGTACTGTCAGTGATCAAAGGATGAAAGAACGACGAGCTGAGAAACAAATTGCCCAGCTCGGCGAACAAGCGAAGGAATCGTGCCCCCCGCTCAAGGTGCCTGCTAGCGACATCGTCGATCCGAGGATGGTGCCCGGTTATGGCAATCCTGAAGATTACTTGCCCAACGATGTACAATTTGATTTCTTGGAGGTGCAGATACAAAGATACGAGTACGGGAAGCCTCTCATCAAAGATGAAAGCTCTCTAACAACGATGATGCGAAGATTGCATGATTGGTACATGAAAACCTGCAAAGAGTCTGACGGGAGGAATACTTTGTATTTGAGAGTTAAAAAGGAGCATGACCTCCTTGGAATTGAACTGTTGCCTATTCCATTTGAGGAGTTCTATCAGTTTTTCAATCAATTGGCCATCGATAAAGCAACGGTCACCTGCTACTGTCTGTAAGTAGTACTACTTCTGTCATTAAGTATCTCTATATAACTCAGCTCTTTCATTGCATGTATTTATAAATATCCTCACTATATTATGCAGATTGAAGATCGCAGAAATGAAGAAAAAACAAGTGGGTGATATTGGGTTCATTAACACATATCTCATCGATGCAAATGAGGTTAAATATCGTGCCAAGGAAACCGAGGCCAACTTGCTACGATCGTTGGAAATAAATGAACACAAAATACAATACTCTTTCCTTACAACTACACGTGAGTGTTACTGTCTTGTGGCATATTCGGTTTCCTTATTTAGTCCAGGTTATAGAAATGTAATATTGATGAGTTATGCATGCGTGCGCAGTTCCACTATATTCTCCTAGAGATTAAGCTTGAGCAGGGAGTAGTAACTGTCTTAGACTCGAGACGAAAAGATCCCAATGAGTATCGGAAATGACTGAAATGCTCGAGAAGTAAGTTAAATCGATCATTATCCACCATATCAGCAACTTTGTTCATTTCTGATATCAAGTAATTGTTTTCTTTGTATGGCAGGGCTTGGGAAAATTCACCAAAAAGCTCGGGACTACCAAGAAGCTGCAATTTAGACACCAAAGTAAGTACTATATAGTAGCATATTCCACGCATCTCCTAGTGATTCAAGCGCTAGTTTCATCAATACCATTTAGCATGTGCTTGCTATATATAATTATCAGTTTGATTGACCTCTGTTTCTTGTAAAGTGGTTGTGGCAGGAACAAGGGAATGATTTCTGTGGATACTACGTTTGCGAGTCCATCCGCCACACGACTTGTGAGAGGGGCTACTCCGACAAACAATTTGAAGTGCGTAAATAAAAATATTCACAATTTTATTTTATTACCATCATTTGTGTTGAGTTTCATTCATTCATATATATATATATATATATATATATATATATATATATATATATATATATATATATATATATATATATATATATATATATATATATATATATATATATATTAGATGTTTCGCAGCGGATGAACTCCTAGCACCAGATCGCATGCAGCAATTCAAGAGGAATTGGCGGCATTCTTTCTTGACTATGTGATCGCTGAAGGCGGGAATACTATGTGGACCACGCGTCCGTATTGTAAAAGATAATTATTGTATATATGTAGCCGGTAGCGTCGGATAGATATACGAGAACTTGTTGTTCGACCAATCTCTCGGAGAAGGAGAGGTGGTCGATATTACTTCTCTCTGTATGCATATATATGTTCATGACGATCTTCTGTTTGCTTAATTACTAGCTAGCTAGCATGTCTAGTTAGTTCTCTCTATACGTATGTATAGTACGTAGCATCGACTAAAGGCCCGGGACTAAAGGGTGAGGGTATAAGTACCGACCCTTTAGTCCCGGTTCACGAACCGGGACTAAAGGCCCTTATGAACCGGGACTATAGACCATTTTTCTACTAGTGTATTGCATCTTTAAATCAATTTGAGTGACATCTGCAGGTTTGGGTTCTAGATGGCGCAGCGACAATGAGAGAACACACATGGAGCCGTTGGTACACCGTGAGAAGGGGCATCTCATCGTCGAGGACCTGGCGGCTCACAAGGCCACACTTTGCTCACAGGGAGTACCTCCTCACAGAGGAATTGTCCGATGGTTGCGGAGGGACACGTAATGTCGTGTATAAACACAAGCTAAACAACGATAGCGGCATGGTGGAGATCAATGAGACGAGTCCAGGAACAAGAGTCCTCACTATAAAAGCTGCATTGCCCAACCATTGTCAGACGTTTGCCTATGTGGAGACCACGGAGCCGCTAAGTGTTTACAAGTGTTGTTCTTGAAGGTAGCACAATCAGTATCGTTCCACATACGTTTTTTGTCACTTCAAAATGCTAAGATTTTTTATAATACACTCAAATCAATATATGTATCGCCCATTTTTGTGGATTCTTATCGTCAACTAATTTGATTGGGTCAGACATGACCAAATATCCTAGATTGATAAGTGTTGTTGTCTTTCAGGTTGTAACTATGTTCATGCTTTGTAAACTTTCCATTTTTTAGATTTTATATTCTTCGCAACTTTTCATTTTTGACACTTTTAGAAATTTGGTTTTGACCTTCAAAAAATCTTGAACCAGTTTTGAGGACTTAGTTTTCTTGAATGGTTTACACTTTTGAAAACTCAACATTCAGAATTCAAACTTCCAAAAATTTGAAAGTATCATTTGAACTCTTAAAATTTTAGATCTAACACTAGAAAAAACGGCAACGTGTGCATGAGCCCCACCAGGAGGAAAAGGAGAGATGAGAGAGAAGGGGGAAACATGTGTGGCCCCCACATTTGACAACCAGTATTGTCAACATTGTCACAAAAAGAACAAGTACGGTTATCCAAGAAACTAATTATTGGAGTACTCTCTTTTACGTGATTAGCGGGGTACATATTTTTGTGTGTACATGATGATACCAAAGTTAAGACTTGCTTTTTGCTCCATTGTGGAGACCATATCAATCACCGCCACCATCGTCAACCTTGAGCTTCTTCCTCTGTCCGTCATCACCTTGAGCCCCCTCCTCCTCCTCTTGGCCACCCCTGTTTGGACTCGACACTTGGGGCGCCTCTTCAGGCTCTCGAGCTCCCTCCCTTGCTGCTGCCGCTTTAGCCTCGCCAAGAAGACTCCTGAGCTTATGTAGCTTTGATAATTTAAGCTTATTAAGTTGCACCGTATGCTTGTATATTTCCCGCATATTGGCCCTGTCAATCTCGTCCCCGTATTTGCCTACCCCCTCAAGCATCTTCTTCCTCTCGTCCTTGGTGAACATCTGCGATTGAGGGGAAATTAAGCACGTGCATGCAGTTTGATCAGTTCCTGAGTCCTGACATGTAAAGTCTGTTAAATAGTACACTAAAAATGACATTATTCAGCATCGGTCAGCAAGGTTTACGTACGCTTTTAGGCGTGGGTGCAGATTCTCCAATCAACTTCATTAGAGCTGTGGCATGCGTCACGGTGTCCCAATGGTCCGTCTTGACGGAGTTAAAAGCAGAAAACCACCACATTTGGGGCTTCATTTACGGAAAACCACCAGATCGCTAATTTTTTGCAAAAATCACCGCGGATTCGGTAAACATTTTGCAAATAGCACTGATCAGAGGATTTAGCCCGTTTAATCAATTTCCAAGGCAATTATCAAGCTTGTGCATGTTGTCGCGGTAGTCCCTGTTGGTAACATTACAGCGATGTATGATGGAAGCCAATAGAGCCATCTCTCCATCGATCTGGACAGATAAAATAGGCATATACTATTAATCGGAACGCATAGATGAGTTGATCATTTCAATAGAAAACCTGATATTTTTGGACCATCACAAAAGTCTAGGGTACGATCCATAGGTATGATGAGGTTTCAGTTGAAATATCATGAACTACAACACTACCACGAAAGACATACAGAAGCATAGGTATTTTTTTAAAACTAAAGCAGTGGACTCACCATTTCAGGCTTGATGTCAGGGTTAATGTAATGCAGGAAGGCAAGTAATTTTCGGCTGTGGTACTTGCGGTCCTGCTCTCCGAACTCCAATTCCTCTTCGGGGACAAGATCATACAGCAGGTTCTGCAGGCCCCACATCAGCTCCTCCGCGGCTTCATCGCATCTACAAGGAATTCCCTGCAGATGGCCAGGCACACACAAAAAATAGAGTTGTCATCAGGATTTTGCACACTTGCACAAGCAACAAGGAAAAGCATCCACATACTAACCAGATTGTTCTCAATAGCCTCTTTGTATTTAGATTCGCCGACAAATAGTATGTACCCAGTATCACACTCTTTCTTGATAAGCTTGGCAAGGCTGTTATCAATACCATCGGGACGGATGGTGGTGGATTTGTCGTCGAGCTTGAGAAATCCCTTTCGCCAGAGAAACTGACAAAGGGAATCCCAGTTAAAAGGAGGTTAAAGAGCACATGAAAACATAGTGAGCTGTGCAGACGCAAAACAAAACTGAATAAGAGGTGGATGAGAAATTAATGAAGAGACACAACAAGAATGACCATCATCAATCAAGAGCAGTGAGTGATGATACTAACAAAGTCCGCGGAGTCCTTGTTGACACAGTGAACCTAGATGGTCTGCAACAGATGGGCACACACGAAAACTGGTTAATGCTGATTCCAGACTTGCAGATTACTCTTATATTAGTTTACGGAGGGAGTACGTAATAATTAGCTACAGTGATTAATGACACGATTATGTGTTGACAAGTTAGGAAGGAACAATATTGGACCCTGCCTGCATGAACAAGGCAAGGCAATGAATTAATAATGGAGGTGGGAGGAGACCTGGATGCCGGTGTAGTCGTTGTCGATGACTCGATGTCTTAGAGGTAGCCGGAGTCTATGGCGAAGACGACGAAGCCGGAGGGCGTCTCGAGGAGCACCTTGATGTCCTCCGGGGTGTACTTGACAGTGAGGTTGTCGGGTGGTTGGTGCGACATATGCCAAAGAATGGCTAATTATAGTAGGAGCTAGTAAAACGTCGCCGGTGCCTGGAAACAGGATAAGGCGTAAACATGCACGCCGACGCATCTTACCCAGGTTCGGAGCTCTACTAGGAGATAACACCCCTGATCCTGCTCTACGGGGTCTCCGCATGATCACTAGATTAACAAGTGGCTACAAGGTTGCTCCTTGAGCTGTTTGGCTAGAGGAGGAAGAAGGGCAAGGCTAGCTCTACTCCTCCCTCTACGTGTTTGTAATCTTTAAGAGGCTGAACCCTTTGCATGGGCGCCCTAGAGGGTTTATATAGGCCTACCCCCCAGGGGTATAATAGTAATCCGGCCGGGTGTAGGCCCGGGCCGTCAATGTCTATGGTCGCAAGCTTCCCCGCCGGCTATTGGGGCCCGCCACCTGGTGGGTCCCGCCGGCTGCCGGGCTCTCGTCCGACAGGTAGGGCCCGCCGCTTGTGGGTCCTGTCGGTTGCATGTCACAGTAGCCCTGCCTCTAATGACGAAGGTTTGGTCGGGGAGAGCGTGGCTACAGTACCGCCGCCTGGTGGGTGTTCACTGTAGCCACTCCCCGTCTTATCTGTTTAATGGCGCACAAACTTCTAGGGTAGGGGAGGGCCGGCTACTAGGAGTCGGCCTCCCCCAACACCAACTGGTCAGGGCCTGCCGTCTTCGGTCATCTTACAGACAGGTAGGGCCCGCTGCATGCGGGCCATACCGACAGCCCGTCGTGGGAGCATTGCTTCCTCTGCCATGGATGTCACGGGCAGCGTGGCAACAGTGCTGTGCCGGGCTAGGGATGGTCGCCCGGTACGATGCACTGTGGCCACGTCCGTCCCGGGATTCGGGGGTGGCAGGCTATACTGTAGCCACGCACCGTCTCATCGCCGTTATGTGGGTGCAAACTTCAAGGGCGCCTGAGCGGGCCGCCTGCTAGGAGTCGGCCGCCAAGCGGCCGCCTGTCAGAAATCGGCCGCTCTGGTGGCCGCCAGCTTGGAGTCGGCCCGTGTTGGGGCCGCTCTTTGGGCCTTGCCGCCTTCCCACGGCCGGCCGCTTGGACCGGCCATAAGAGGGCGGCCCTTTGTCTTCGAGGCTTGAGGGGCGCAGCCGGCCCCGATGTCTTGAAATATCATGGGTAGCTGATGCGGCTACCCGTGGTCATTTACTCCGACAGCAGTCCCCGAAGCTGGTGGGGCATCGCGACTAAAAGGGCGAGAAGCCTCAGCAGCTTCCTACCCCTAAGAGCCGGCAGCTAGGAGTCGGCCGCGACCAAGCACGCTGCCTAGTGATTTCCAAATGCGAAGGCGGGAGCTAAGTGGCGCGCTCGCCGGGCACCGAGCCGGCCGCCTGCTGACCGCGCGCCACGCGGCACTAGCCGGCTGTACCAGCCTGCCAGCCCACGTGCGCGATGGGACGTCGTCACAGGCTGGGGCCCGCCACTACCGTGCCTCGGCACACGCGGGGATCCGTTGTGGCCGAGGCGGACGAATGGAGTTCCCGGGCGCAATAAATGCACGCTGTTATGGCGCGGTAAACGCGGGGTCATGGGGTCATGGGCGCAGTTAATCCCACGACCCCCACGCCCCGTCCCCTCGGCTCCACCGCCCGGGGCTATAAGTAGGGGGAGGAGGGGGCGACAGACGCACGCGCGCCCTCCTCACCCTTCTCCATCTTCTTCTTCCTCTCTTCGCTGTTGTCGCCGTTTCCAGCCATCCCGCAGCGCCGTTGCTCCGCCTCAGGCTCACGGGCTCGCCGCCGCACCGCGCCTTCGCCGTAGGCTCGCGTATTCGCCGCAGCACCACGCCTTCGTCGACCTCCAAGTGCTCATGGCGGTCGAGCGGGCGAGCTCTCGAGCTTGGGACGGCCCCGACGTCCACGAGGATCACCTCGCCTTCCTCCGCCAAACGCGGCGGCTGCCCGACGAGGGCTTCGTAGAGGTACGCCTGCCGCCCAAGAGGGAGATCTCGCCGGCACCAGAGGAAGGCGAGCGCGTTATCTTCTGGCCGCACTGCCTTCGCGGCTTCGGCCTGCCGGCGAGCGGCTTCCTTCGCTCCTTCCTCCAATTCTATCGACTTCAGCCGCACCACCTCACGCCAACCACGGTGGTGCTGCTGTCGGCCTTTGTGGCCCTCTATGAAGGCTACCTCGGCATCCTCCCCATTCTCGAGCTCTGGGGGAGTTTTTCTACACCAAGCTCGGCACCTACGCCAAGGGGAAGGCGGCTCAGTGCGGCGGCTTCATCGCGGTGCGGCGTCCAGGCACCGATAACTGCTTCCCGGCCATCAGCTTGACACAATCGGTCAAGCTATGGCAAAATATTATTTTTATGTCAAGAACGTCCACCCAGCAGCCGACTTCGTCAGCCTGCCGGCTTATGTAGCCGGCCCGCCGGCTGAACCCCGCAACAACTGGGCGTTCCGACCGATGACACTGTCAGCCACCTCCTCCGCCGCCATCGCTCGGCTCAAGGTGATGACGGAGGTAGAAGGCCTCAAGGGGTCGGATCTGCTGACCGCCTTCGTGGTGCGCCGGGTGCTCCCCCTTCAAGGCCGGCCTCATATGATCAGCCAGATGAGCGGGCATCGAGACCCGTGCCGGATGTGCACCAGAGAGATGCCGGGCGCGGAGGTGGCTCATTTTGTGAACTATATCTCGAACTGCAAGCTCCCGCGGGAGGAGTGGCAGTTCGGTAAGGAGCCGTACTCCCGCGCGCACCCGCCGCCCGTGGTGAGTCCTCAACTTCTTTTGCTTTTCTCTTTAGTTGTCGCGTTCTTTCTTGCCGCCTGACCAGTCGGCCATAAAGCAGCTCTTCACCACCCGGTCGGCAGCCGACGCCTTGGAGCAGGGCCATGAGTATCTGCCCGACCGGTCAGTGAGCGACGCGGACGACCCTGACTTGGGGGCGGCCGCCCTGGAAGAAGACGACGCCACTGGTGGCGGTGACGGAGCAGGCGGCTCCGGAGGTGGAGGCGGCCTCGACGATTGGCCGGATGATGAGGAGGAGGAGAACGTGCCGCACCACCCGACGGGTGCCGACCAGGCGGGCGTGAGCTCATCAGCCGCGCCGACTGCCCCAGGCGGCGCACAAAAGCGCCGAGCCGCGCTGCTGCTGTACGGCAGCCGGTCGAAGAAATCCAAGAGCTCGGCCGCGGCGACCAAGCGGGAGGAGGCCGCCACGAAGGCGGACTGATTTTGGAAGGCCGTGAAGCAGCCCCAGATGATGTATGTGTGAGTATTTGATTTCTTCTTGCGTCCTTTCTCCTTTTACCTTGCAAACGTCATTCTGAGTTCTTTTTACTTTGCTTGATCAGGGCCCCGCTCTCTCTTGAGGGGTCTGGCGCCGCCTCCGTGGTTGGGACGGCGGAGGGCTCCGCCAACACCCGCTGTGTGGACCCGTGTGCCGAGCTCGAGGAGGCGACAGAGAGGAACGCGCAGGAGGCGCGCGAGGGAGCGGGAGGAGGCGGAGCGGCAGAAGGTGGCGACGGCCAAGGCGGCACAAGAGGAGGCAGACGCGGCCACAAAGGCCCAGGCCGACGCCGCGACCAAGGCCCAGGCAGACGCCGCGGCCAAGGCACAAGCGGAAGAGGCCGCGCGCAGCCAGGCTCCGCAACTCGTCATCCCTCTTCGCATCGCGCCACCTGCGGCTAAGATTTCGGCGCCGAATGGAGGAGCTGGCCGCGACCATCCGGTCATGGAGAGGGAAGGGGGCGACGGCGTTACCCTGGGGGTGGAGATGCCTCCGCCGGCGCCGACCTTCGAGGACCAAGGCGGCCAGCCCGGCGCACCACCGGTGCCGCCGGCTGGTGGCGAGCTGGCAGCGGGGCGACCATCACAGACCGCTCCCTGGCACGCCGGCGTGCGGCGAAGGCGGCTTCGGCGCCACGGCCGTAGGAGGTCGGGGCCGCAAGCTCGTCGGCCCTGGAGGTGGAGGCCACCAGCATTGGCTTGCCGGAATGGACGCCTGGGGGCGGAACGGCCGTTTTGAATGCGGCCGCGCAGGACGTCCGGGCCCGGCTCCAAGCTCAGGCTACCGTTCTCCAGCATTACACGCAGGAGTTCTTGCCGTCGCGAGCGGTCATCCGGTTATGTTTCTTCTTTTTTATTCTTGTACTTTTTCATGGGGGCGCTTCAGCGCATCCACTGGGTGTAGTCCCCGAGTTCCGGGTCGGCTGTTGAGCAGGCTGATGTCTACTACGCAACCTTCTTCTTGTAGACGTTGTTGGGCCTGCAAGTGCACAGGTTTGTAGGACAGTAGCAAATTTCCCTCAAGTGGATGACCTAAGGTTTATCAATCCGTAGGAGGCGTAGGATGAAGATAGTCTCTCTCAGGCAACCCTGCAACCAAATAACAAAGAGTCTCTTGTGTCCCCTACACACCCAATACAATGGTAAATTGTATAGGTGCACTAGTTCGGCGAAGAGATGGTGATACAAGTGCAATATGGATGGTAGATATAGGTTTTTGTAATCTGAAAATATAAAAACAGCAAGGTAGCTAATGATAAAAATGAGCGTAAACGGTATTGCAATGCTAGGAAACAAGGCCTAGGGTTCATACTTTCACTAGTGCAAGTTCTCTCAACAATAATATCATAATTGGATCACATAACTATCCCTCAACATGCAACAAAGAGTCACTCCAAAGTCACTACTAGCAGAGAACAAACGAAGAGATTATGGTAGGGTACGAAACCACCTCAAAGTTATTCTTTCCAATCAATCCATTGGGCTATTCCTATAAGTGTCACAAACAACCCTAGAGTTCGTACTAGAATAACACCTTAAGACACAAATCAACCAAAACCCTAATGTCACCTAGATACTCCAATGTCACCTCAAGTATCCGTGGGCATGATTATACGATATGCATCACACAATCTCAATTTAGCTATTAAAACCAACACATAGAACCTCAAAGAGTGCCCCAAAGTTTCTACCGGAGAATCACGACGAAAACGTGTGCCAACCCCTATGCATAGGTTCATGGGCGGAACCCGCAAGTTGATCACCAAAACATACATCAAGTGAATCACGTGATATCCCATTGTCACCACAAATACGCATGGCAAGACATACATCAAGTGTTCTCAAATCTTTAAAGACTCAATCCGATAAGATTACTTCAAGGGGAAAACTCAATTCATTACAAGAGAGTAGAGGGGGAGAAGAAACATAAGATCCAACTATAATAGCAAAGCTCGCGATACATCAAGATCATGCCAAATCAAGAACACGAGAGAGAGAGAGAGAGAGAGAGAGAGAGAGAGAGATCAAACACATAGCTACTGGTACATACCCTCAGCCCCGAGGGTGAACTACTCCCTCCTCGTCATGGAGAGTGCCGGGATGATGAAGATGGCCACCGGTGATGGGTTCCCCCTCCGGCAGGGTGCCGGAACGGGCTCCTGAAAGGTTTTTGGTGGCTACAGAGGCTTGCGGCGGCGGAACTCCCGATCTATCCTCTTTTCTGGAAGTTTTACGATACGTAGGTATATATGGGTGCAGGGGGTACGTCGGTGGAGCTACGGGGGCCCCACGAGGCAGGGGGGCGCGCCCTTGGGGGGTGGGCGCGCCCCCCACCCTCGTGAGCACCTCCTGTATCTCCTGACGTAGAGTCCAAGTCTATCTAGTGGCTTTCCTTCCATAAATAACTTCTTCAGTTGATTTCGTTCCGTTTCGACTCCGTTTGATATTCCTTTTCTTCGAAACACTGAAATAGGCATAAAACAGCAAATCTGGGTTGGGTCTCCGGTTAATAGGTTAGTCTCAAAAGTAATATAAAAGTGGAAAATAAAGCCCAATATTGCCCAAAACAGTAGATAATATAGCGTGGAGCAATCAAAAATTATAAATACGTTGGATACGTATCAAGCATCCCCAAGCTTAATTCCTGCTCGTCATCGAGTAGATAAATGATAAAAAAGATAATTTTTGATGCGGAGTGCTACTTGGCATAATTTCAATGTAAATCTTCTTAATTGTGGTATGAATATTCAGATCCATAAGATTCAAGACAAAAGTTCATATTGACATAAAAATAATAATACTTCAAGCATACTAACAAAGCAATTATGTCTTCTCAAAATAACATGGCCAAAGAAAGTTATCCCTACAAAATCATATAGTCTGGCTATGCTCCATCTTCCCCACACAAAATATATAAATCATGCACAACCCCGATAACAAGCCAAGCAATTGTTTCATACTTATGACATTCTCAAAACTTTTTCAATCTTCACGCAATACATGAGCGTGAGCCATGGATATAGCACTATAGGTGGAATAGAATGGTGGTTGTGGAGAAGACAAAAAGGAGAAGATAGTCTCACATCAACTAGGCGTATCAACGGGCTATGGAGATGCCCATCAATAGATATCAATGTGAATGAGTAGGGATTACCATGCAACGGATGCACTAGAGCTATAAGTATGTGAAAACTCAACAAAAGAAACTAAGTGGGTGTGCATCCAACTCGCTTGCTCAAGAAGACCTAGGGCATTTTGGGGAAGCCCATCATTTGGAATATACAAGCCAAGTTCTATAATGAAAAATTCCCACTAGTATATGAAAGTGACAACATAGGAGACTCTCTATCATGAAGATCATGGTGCTAATTTGAAGCACAAGTGTGGTAAAAGGATAGTAGCATTGTCCCTTCTCTCTTTTTCTCTCATTTTTTTGTTTTTTTATTTGGGCCTTTTTTATGGCCTCTTTTTTTCTTTTTTCTTTTAGTTTTTCGTATGGAGTCTCATCCCGACTTGTGGGGGAATCATAGTCTCCATCATCCTTTCCTCACTGGGACAATGCTCTAATAATGATGATCATCACACTTTTATTTTCTTACAACTCAACAATTACAACTCAATACTTAGAACAAAATATGACTCTATATGAATGCCTCCGGCGGTGTACCGGGATATGCAATGAATCAAGAGTGACATGTATGAAAGAATTATGAATGGTGGCTTTGCCACAAATACGATGCCAACTACATGATCATGCTAGCAATATGACAACGATGAAGCGTGTCATAATAAACGTAACGGTGGAAAGTTGCATGGCAATGTATCTCGGAATGGCTATGGAAATGCCATGATAGGTGGGTATGGTGGCTGTTTTGAGGAAGGTATATGGTGGGTGTATGATACCGGCGAAAAGTGCGCGGTATTAGAGAGGCTAGCAATGGTGGAAGGGTGAGAGTGTGTATAATCCGTGGACTCAAAATTAGTCATAAAGAACTCATATACTTATTGCAAAAATCTACAAGTTATCAAAGCAAAGTATTACTCGCATGCTCCTAGGGGGATATATTGGTAGGAAAAGACCATCGCTCGTCCCCGACCGCCACTCATAAGGAAGACAATCAATAAATAAATCATGCTCCGACTTCATCACATAACGGTTCACCATACGTGCATGCTACGGGAATCACAAACTTTAACACAATTATTTCTCAAATTCACAACTACTCAACTAGCATGACTCTAATATCACCATCTTCATATCTCAAAACAATCATCAAGCATCAAACTTTTCATAGTATTCAACACACTCATAAGAATTCTTACAAATCTTGTATGCCTAGCATATTAGGATTAAGCAAATTACCATGCTATTTAAGACTCTCAAAATAATATAAGTGAAGCATGAGAGATCATCTATTTCTTCAAAATAAAACCACCATTGTGCTCTAAAATATATAAGTGAAGCACTAGAGCAAACGACAAACTACTCCGAAAGATATAAGTGAAGATCAATGAGTAGTTAAATAATTATGAAAATATGTGAAGACTCTCCCATTTTAAGAATTTCAGATCTTGATACTTTATTCAAACAGCAAGCACAACTAAAGAAAATAAAATGACGCTCCAAGCAAAACACATATCATGTGGTGAATAAAAATATAGTTCCAAGTAAAGTTACCGATGAACGTAGACGAAAGAGGGGATGCCTTCCGGGGCACCCCAAAGCTTAGACGCTTGGTTATCCTTGAATATTACCTTGGGGTGCCTTGGGAATCCCCAATCTTAGCCTCTTGCCACTCCTTATTCCATAGTCCATCGAATCTTTACCCAAAACTTGAAAACTTCACAACACAAAACTTAACAGAAAACTCGTGAGCTCCGTTAGCGAAAGAAAACAAAACACCACTTCAAGGTACTGTAATGAACTCATTCTTTATTTATATTGGTGTTAAACCTACTGTATTCCAACTTCTCTATGGTTTATAAACTATTTTACTAGCCATAGATTCATCAAAATAAGCGAGCAACACAATGAAAACAGAATCTGTCAAAAACAGAACAGTCTGTAGTAATCTGTAACTAACGCAAACTTCTGGAACTCCAAAAATTCTAAAATAAATTGGTGGACCTGAGGAATTTGTCTAGTAATCATATACAAAAAAATAAACTAAATAGCACTCTCCAGTAAAAATTTCTAGCTATTCTCGTGAGCGCTAAAGTTTCTGTTTTTTACAGCATGATCATAAAGACTTCACCCAAGTCTTCCCAAAGGTTCTACTTGGCACAAACACTAATTAAAACATAAAACCACATCTAAACATAAGCTAGATGGATTATTTATTCCTAAACAGAACCAAAAAGCAAGAAACTAAAATAAAATTGGGTTGCCTCCCAACAAGCACTATCGTTTAACGCCCCTACCTAGGCATTATGATTTCAATGATGCTCACATAAAAGATAAGAATTGAAACATAAAGAGAGCATCATGAAGAATATGACTAGCACATTTAAGTCTAACCCACTTCCTATGCATAGGGATTTTGTGAGCAAACAACTTATGGGAACAAGAATCAACTTGCATAGGAAGGTAAAACAAGCATAACTTCAAGATTTTAAGCACATAGAGAGGAAACTTGATATTATTGCAATTCCTACAAGCATATATTCCTCCCTCATAATATTTTTCAGTAGCATTATGAATGAATTCAAAATATAACCAGAACCTAAAGCATTCTTTTCATGATCCACACAATCGAATTTATTCTATGAATAGTAGTGGGAGCAAACTCAACAAAATAACTATCATAAGATAGAAAATTAAGATCAAGATGACAAGTTTCATGGTTATCATTATTCTTTAAAGCATACGTGTCATCACAATAACCATCATAGATAGGAGGCATGCTTTCATCATACTAAATTTTCTCATCAAAGCTTGGGGGACAAAAAATATCATCTTCATCAAACATAGCTTCCCCAAGCTTGTGGCTTTGCATATCATTAGCATCATGGGTATTCAAAGAATTAATACTAACAACATTGCAATCATGCTCATCATTCACATATTTATGCCAAGCATTCTATGCAATTCTTCTTCTAGTACTTTGGCACAATTTTCCTTTCCATCATACTCACGAAAGATATTAAAAAGATGAAGCGTATGAGACAAACTCAATTCCATTTTTTTTTGTAGTTTTCTTATATAAACTAAACTAGCGATAAAACAAGAAACAAAAAGATTCGATTGCAAGATCTAAAGATATACCTTCAAGCACTCACCTCCCCGTCAACGGCGCCAGAAAAGAGCTTAGTTGACGGGGTGACAGCGCCGCTTACCTAGCCTCCCCGGCAACGGCGCCAGAAAAGAGCTTGATGTCTACTACGCAACCTTCTTCTTGTAGACGTTGTTGGGCCTGCAAGTGCACAGGTTTGTAGGACAGTAGCAAATTTCCCTCAAGTGGATGACCTAAGGTTTATCAATCCGTTGGAGGTGTAGGATGAAGATGGTCTCTCAAGCAACCCTGCAACCAAATAACAAAGAGTCTCTTGTGTCCCCAACACACCCAATACAATGGTAAATTGTATAGGTGCACTAGTTCGGTGAAGAGATGGTGATACAAGTGCAATATGGATGGTAGATATAGGTTTTTTTAATCTGAAAATATAAAAACAGCAAGGTAGCTAATGATAAAAGTGAGCATAAACGGTATTGCAATGCTAGGAAACAAGGCCTAGGGTTCATACTTTCACTAGTGCAAGTTCTCTCAACAATATATCATAATTGGATCACATAACTATCCCTCAACATGCAACAAAGAGTCACTCCAAAGTCACTAATAGCGGAGAACAAACGAAGAGATTATGGTAGGGTACAAAACCACCTCAAAGTTATTCTTTCCAATCAATCCATTGGGCTATTCCTATAAGTGTCACAAACAGCCCTAGAATTCGTACTAGAATAACACCTTAAGACACAAATCAACCAAAACCCTAATGTCGCCTAGATACTCCCATGTCACCTCAAGTATCAGTGGGCATGATTATACGATATGCATCAGACAATCTCAATTCATCTATTCAAACCAATACATAGAACCTCAAAGAGTGCCCCGAAGTTTCTACCGGAGAATCACGACGAAAATGTGTGCCAACCCCTATGCATAGGTTCATGGGCGGAACCCGCAAGTTGATCACCAAAACATACATCAAGTGAATCACGTGATATCCCATTGTCACCACAGATACGCACGGCAAGACATACATCAAGTGTTCTCAAATCTTTAAAGACTCAATCCGATAAGATTACTTCAAGGGGAAAACTCAATTCATTACAAGAGAGTAGAGGGGGAGAAGAAACATAAGATCCAACTATAATAGCAAAGCTCGTGATACATCAAGATCGTGCCAAATCAAGAACACGAGAGAGAGAGAGAGAGAGAGAGAGAGAGAGAGAGAGAGATCAAACACATAGCTACTGGTACATACCCTCAGCCCCGAGGGTGAACTACTCCCTCCTCGCCATGGAGAGCGCCGGATGATGAAGATGGCCACCGTGATGGGTTCCCCCTCCGCAGGTGCCGAACGGGCTCCCGAGAGGTTTTTGGTGGCTACAGAGGCTTGCGGCGGCGGAACTCCCGATCTATCTTCTGTTCTGGAAGTTTTACGATACATAGGTATATATGGGTGCAGGGGGTACATTGGTGGAGCTACGGGGGCCCCACGAGGCAGGGGGCGCCCTAGGGGGGTGGGCGTGCCCCCCACCCTCATGAGCACCTCCCGTATCTCCTGACGTAGAGTCCAAGTCTATCCGGTGGCTTTCCTTCCAAAAATAACTTCTCCAGTTGATTTCGTTCCGTTTCGACTCCGTTTGATATTTCTTTTCTTCGAAACACTAAAATAGGCATAAAACAGCAAATCTCGACTGGGCCTCCGGTTAATAGGTTAGTCCCAAAACTAATATAAAAGTGGAAAATAAAGCCCAATATTGCCCAAAACAGTAGATTATATAGCATGGAGCAATCAAAAATTATAGATACGTTGCAGACGTATCACTGGCGGCTTGGAACTTTCAAGTAGGCTCGAGTGCTGACTTGCTTTCTTTTCTGTTGTCTTTGTTGCAGGATTATCACAACCTTCGTGCGGCCGCCTTCAACTCCCAGATCCGGGAGCTAGCCCAGCGGACCACTGACTTGTCCGAGAGCCGGAGTAAGCACTCCGCCTTCTCTCTCGCGCGGGGGCTCGTCAGCGCACCCGCTGGGTGTAGTCCCTGAGATTCGGGCCAACTGCTGAGCAGTCGGGCCGGATCTGTCCGGCAACTTCTTGTCTTCTTTCTTGCTTACTCACCGTCTTTCTTTGCTGTCTTTGCAGAGGCCAACACCGCCTTGCAGCAACAGTTGGGCGAGGCCCAAACCGCGCTGCGCGCCAAGGAGGAGGAGTGCAGCAAGGTGGCCCAGGAGCGCGACCGTCTGGTCAAGGAGCTGGCCGACCAGGCGGAGCTTCACAAGGCGGCCCTTCAGACGGCGAAGGACAGCGAGGCCACTCTCCAAGAAGAGTTCGAGACTCAGTGCTCGAACTGGGCCGATACGGAGAGGGCGCTGAACGACGGCTACGGCCGGATCGAGGACATGGTCGATTGTGAGTTGCCTTCTTCTTTCTTTCGTCTGCCGACTATTATATGATCCGGCTTCTGACCTCATATTTATTTTTATCTTCTTGCGAGAGTACTTCCTTGGTTACGCCGTTGCCGCCAGCCAAGCCATCGAAGCTCGCCACGAAGAACGAAGGCGGGCTGGCGCGGAGATCACGCCGAACGCTCGTCGGTCGCTTGACGAGAAGCTTCTTGCCATCCAGGCTCGTCTCCAGCCGGCTCATCTAATGCTCCGCCGTCTGCAGCGCGTCGGAGCCCAGGTGATCTCCGCCCTCTGGCCAGGCGCCCAGGCTCCGCGCACCCCCATTCGGGCTGCCGACTGGTTGGATGTGGTTGTCGGCCGCTTCGAGGTGTGGAAGGGCTCCTCGGCCCGGGCAGGCGCACGGCGGGCCTTAGAGTTTGTCAGGGCATGGTATCCTGGGCTGGATCTAGCCCAGTTGGCCACGTTTTGGCAGGAGGCCAATGAAGAGTTGGTGGCGGTGAGGGGTGCTCTCATTCATCGCGTTGCGGCGATCGCCGAGTACACCGACACCAACTTCTTCGTCCCCGAGTTGAACGAAGAGGGTGCGGAGGTGCCGCCGGACTTGTTCAGGCTGAACCCGGAAGACGGCGAGGACTCAGCGGAGGAGATCACCTCCAGCGACGAGGGCGAAGACGAGGAGAGCAAGGATGGTGAAGACGCCGCGCCGGAGGACGGAGCGGACGGCCAGCCTCAACTCGGCCGTGCCTCGAGCAACGATCCGCATGCAAGTGCGTCGACTGCTGCTGGAGACGAACAAGCCGAGATTTGCCAGCCGACCACACCACCAGCCGGCGCCACCGACTCCACCAACCTGTCGGACCCGCCTGCTGCTCCCTTGGCCAAGGCGGCCAACTTATCTTTAACTTTCCCTGCTCTGTAGTCTTTTGAACAATGTCGTTAAATTCGCGCAGTTCCACCCACTAGGGGTGTAGTCAAACTTGTTGAATTCCGTCTTAAAAACCTTGCTTATGTAAATATTATCTCGCACGCGTTGTGCTTGCGCCGAATTCTGACTTTTCTTGCTTTTTGATCCTTTTTGGCTTTTTCCTTTGCCTCCCTCCCTTGGTTGCCGTCTTGCCAGCCAGGCAGCCGTTCTGCGGACTGTGGCTGGGACAAGTACTTAGCCATTTGGGAGGACAAGTACTTCGGCCTTTTAGGACGTAGCAAGGTAAGTGAGAAGTCGGCCGGCCGGCTGCTCGGCAGCCGGTCAGCGAGGCGGGAAGCCAGCCTATCTTAAGTAAATGCTTTGGTCCTTACCCATTTTTCATGTGGGCATCGTTTCCTGCCTTTGACTCTTGCCAGCCGGACAGCCGCTCTGTGAGCTGCGGCTTGTGGCAAGAGAGGGCTTAGATGCCGGCACATTACTTGTCCGACTGCAGGTAGCACTGACATAATACAAGGCGGCAAGCCCCCGGGCCGACTGGTCGAACCCGATGCCAGGCGAAAAAAATGAAGTAACACATTCATAGGCATGAAACTTATCATATAGATAAAGAGGGTAGTCCTCGAGTGCTCTTCGGGGGACCCGATGTCTTGCGCTTAATACAAAAGATAGCGTGGTACATACTACATCAACTGTAAAATCTTCGAAGGAGGTTTGCGTTCCATTGGCGCTCTGATTCCTTGCTGAAGTCGTCCCTCTTTCATGCCCTAGGCTTCTGTGCGTCGATCAGGTAGTAGGAGTCGTTGCCCAAGGCCTTGCTGATGATGAAGGGGCCTTCCCAAGGGGCCGAGAGCTTGTGTTGGCCGGCTGTTCGCTGGATTAGCCAGAGCACAAGGTCACCCTCTTGGAAGGATCTTGGCTTGACCTTCCGACTGTGGTAGCGGCGCAGGCTTTGCTGGTAGATGGCGGACCGGCTTAGTGCCAATAGTCGGCCCTCCTCCAGCAGATCGACGCCGTCTTCTCACGCTTCCTTCCACTACTAGGAAAATGCTTATAGGTAGACATTTAGCTGTAGCGTTGGTTATATACCCCACGCTACTCCTACCTAGCAATAGCGTCGGCCAAAACCAGCGCTGCAAGCGCACGTTGGCAGTAGTGCGTGTTTTCCAGGCCAGCGCTGATGTTAGTGGGCCACGCACTCGGCCCACTGTTGCAGCTTTAGCTATAGCGTTGGGCCTCCTCCCCCACGCTGCTACTAAGCCCACCTCTGCTTCCTCTCCCTCCGGCCCGCGCGCGCTCTCTCACTCACTCTCACACTCACACGCTCACACTCACGCGCCCCTCAATCCCCCGCTCCGGTCGCCGCCCCCGTGTCCTACGCCGGTTGCCCTCCCCGCGCTGGCCCTCCTCCCCACTGCCACCTCCCCGTCGGCCGCCTCCTCCCGCGTCGGCCATCCTCCCTGCCCCCCCCCCCCCGGCGCCGGCCCTCTTCAACCGAGAGGTACTCCTTCTCCTCCCTCCCTCCCTAGTTATAATTATTAGAGAGTATTTATTTTGAATCCTATATATTTGAAAAAATGTAGGTTCTTAGAATAATGAAGGTTATGATCGAACCCTAGCTAGGACAGATTAGGTAGTATGAAGCCTAGTTAATTTGTATGAACCCTAGGTTTTTAAATTAGCTAGGTTTTAAAACTAGGACAGAAATTTATCTAGGTTTTTAAATTAGGACATAAATTTATCTAGGTTTTTAATTAGGTGTAGTTAATAAAGTTTAGGTGTTTTAGGTGTATTTAACATAATTCTAGTTGTTTTAGTTGTTTTAGGTGTAGTTAACAAATTCTAGGTATTTATTTAGTTAAAGCAATTGTTGTTATTTTTTAGTTAAAGCAATTTTTCCTGTTATATGCAAATTTGCAGTGGACATGTCATATTTTGAACATGTCACATTTTGGACATGTCATATTTTTCCGAGTGGCCTATGTTTTGCCATATTTTTACGTTATGGCAAATTTCAGGCACTCGATATGTCCTGTTTTTAGCAAAGGTCGTGCCGAATTTTGCTAAGTGTTTATTAATTTAGTTTTCATAATTAAGCATTTGTTCTCGACGTCGATGATGTCTGGCCCACATCCTCGTCGACGACTCGGCGGAGGAGGCTTGCTTGATTATAGGGGCCATGTCCGGGACTGGGCTCCGCCTGGCTGGTACTGGGAGGTGCTATCTTCCGGGGCGCATCTTGGTGAGGAGGCAGCCCGTCGTCGACCCGGACCTTATTTGGTGGCGGTCGCATGGGCCAGTGACGGTGGGGAGGCCTTCGTCCACCGCAGAGGTGGTATCTCACCGTGTCAGCGAGGAGGATGAGCACGTCCGTCGCTACATGGTTGCGTTAGAGGGCAGGTCCGATAGTACCTGGATGGTTCTTCAGGGATCTCACTGGAGCTATGATCTTGTGATGGTTCCTTCTCTTTGGGTGTCCACTGCCCGCAGCGATACCTGTCATTCGCTAGGGTTCTAGCTGTATTAGTGATGTTATATGTATGATACAATTCGAGATGTATTAGTGATAATATTCGACGATGTACGGACGCAAGAGATGATTTAGTTTTCTTATTGAATGCATGCTAATTTGAGAACTAATTCATTTTATGATTTAATTTTTCTTATTGAATACACGTCTGTTTCAACTATATGAACATAGGAAATGTCTGACGACGATAGCGAAAGGAAATTTGGTATGTGTGAATACTGCAAAGACGAGCGCGGCTAGTGCGACAGGCCTCACCTAGTTGGTGGTAGGCGCTTCAGCATCAAGCTGGATGAGAACTTCGAAGTGCATACAGTAAGTCACAATGACAAGTCTTTTTTCGTAATTAAGCATGACTTCTGCTTCTTTTGCTTCAACTTATAATTAAATTTTCTTACTATTCTACTAGCGTATCCCATGCCATGCAAGAATATATGTCTTGGATAAGATTGGTTTCAGTACTATGGAAACTATGGAGGTAAAAAGAGTTAACTTGAGGACCGAGCATGGTTACAGTTTTCTCGCAAAATTATACAATACAGACACCTACACCTATTTTGAATGCAAACAATGGAGAGCACTATGCAAGGCTTATGCATTTGAGCCTAATATGCTTATCACCTTTGATATTCGTCCGGAAGATGATATTGAAGATAATATCGACATCTGGGTCGATGTGCAGATGCCTCCAGTTCTACCTTTATGTAAGTTTCTCAACCATATTTATGTCTTGGATATTGTTTATTCAAAAATAGTTGACAACTAATCTCTATTGAAAGCTTATTTCCATTCAAGAAAACATGTCCGGCGCTTGGTAGACATGACCTACTACTGTCCCGGGGCTGAACTAAACTGCGAGGAGACAAGTCATTATGTTTCATGGCTTGAGGATCTTCATACTGTCAAGACAAATTATTTTCCTGGACTTAGAAATGTTAGTACTCAAACGCGTGCACCAATAGTGTTCAGATTGAACTACGGTCACATCTATTTAGGAAAGATGGTAAGATTTTTACTATTTGTCCTCAGTGCATCTTTTGCATACATTATTTTTTAAGCTAAACTTCATTGCTAAGTATGTTACTACGATGTTCTTCAACAGGGACTCCCGATGATAGTTGTACCTCAGTGGATCGAAGCTAAAGGTCGTATGTCCATGGTTAGCATACGGCCAAGACTTCCTACATTGCACATGAGTGCATTCGGGATTTCTAGAAGCGAGCAAGTCTTATAGTCAAAGACTGGAACAAAATTGTGAAGGATCGCAGAGAAGTACTAGGGGGCAGCAATCAGAAGCGTAGCCCACAATTAGGAGACAGGTTCATCTGCATGCTTCAATATGATGAATCAGGAGCGCTCCACATGTTCTATGCTATTTTACCTGAGAGAGAGCCGTAGGAGTGATTAGCTAGCTAGGATGAATTTCAAGATGATGATGATGTGCTACACTATGTAGCTATGATGATTAGACAATGTTGGTGGTAATGACTAGCTATGATGATTATTAGCTAGTAGTGTCGGCGGTAATTGTTCCTTACTTGCAACTCCTATGCTGAATTAGAGGCTATGTTGACTAGTCATCAACCCGTGCTCCTGCACGGCCTAGCAGGTTTTGAAAAAGATAATATTATACATGGAAAGTTTATATAAATATTGTTTTCATTAAATATTGTAGAAACAAAAGTAGAGCATATTTTGCTACTTATTTTCATAGCGTACACCATATTATATTTCCCTACTTCCCACTATAAATATACTCAGAAACGTTGTCTACTTGCTTTGGACGACGAAAATCATTGGTGAACTAAAACCATTCTTCATGGAGTTAGTTTATGTGATCACTCTGAAGCATCTCTTTCTCTTTCCATCTTAGTGTCACACACGTGCATACACACATATAAACCTATCTAACTAACTGCTACCCCCACCAATCAAGCAGCTATCACGTAAACATGCCGGTGAGCTACATGCGTAGCTATGGGTCACGGCTTGGTTCAAGCTTATCCTTGTACTTTTTCATGTTTGATTTGAAAGTTCTGACATCCTTGTTTATCCTTCCAATAATTCTTTATATCTTTTGGTTTTCTGGTTCGATCTTTTTTTTTCACTTGGACCGTAACGTTCTAAAAGCCATCCTTTTATTTTTTTCTCAATTTCAAGATTAGAATTTAGAAGTTTTCTTTAATATTTTTAAGATCTCTATAAATTTGTCGAAGCTTACACTTCACATGTTTAAGAGTTCAGCTAAATTATCGGATGCGGACCTATTAAATTTTAGAAGTTGGTTTCTACGTATTTCAAAAATTGATCATTTTGACATCCCAATAGAGTCGTTGGGATAAGTAATGACAATTTTTTTTTCTTTGGCTACTATTAATTTTAATTTTTAGTTAGTTAAGCGTTATTGCATCGTTGTGTGATTATTCCATAAATATCTAAAATATGAAATTTAAATTGCATACCCTCACTTCTAAAATCAGCAGAGCTCTGATGAATACATTTTGAGCGACATTTATTTGACAACTACTAAATTACATTTTTATAATTAATTAAGTGTTCTTTCATTATTGCTTGATTATTCTTTAAGTATCTTAAATATGAAACTTATACAGCATGCCTCCACTTTTTAAATCAGCGGACCTCTGATGCGCACTTGCAGAGTTTATTAAATTTTATTTTGTAAATATATTTATTTTAGCAATTATGATTATTTACTATATTTTTACATGTACTTAGAACATAGATTTATAAAACTTCTACGCAGTTTTTTCTTCAGAGAACACTATGTGCATCACATACAAATTTGGGAGTATATATGTGTGCACCGTGATTTTTGAAAGAGAAAAAATAGTATAGATGTCTAGATGTACGCACAACACACTTAAGTATATAGGAGTACATAGCTATGGATGTATAGCACGCTGCCAGAAAAAGAATCTTTAATTTTCTAGGTGACCCTACTTTTCACGTCTCCTACTCTAACACGCATGGTCTCTTGGGCATATCTAGTCTCCCTTGTAATGTATGGACTGCTCCCCTAAAATTACGTAGGGACTACTAAACATATATAATAGAATTATAAATCTCATTTAATCCTACACGTAGAATTAAGATCTAATGGTTATTTATAGATAGTTTCCTAGGACTAACGTGAAGGCTCGAATGGTGCCTCCAATTAGTAAATATAAGATATAAGATGCTACTACTAATCATTGTTGGAGAAGCAAATGCATCTGAATTTCCATCCATGAATACTGCATTTGAATATATATTTTTTAATTTCTAATTAATTAGCTGTAGCGTGGGGTGGAGAAAGCGGCGCTACTAGTACATACGATAGTAGTAGCGTGTGTGTAGAAAAAACCGCTACTAGTACTTAGCATATCTGCAGCATGGGGTAGAAAACGCGCTATTGATAATATTTAGCTGTAGCGCCGTAGCAGTAGCGCCGGCACCTAATACGTCTGCAATGTATCTATAATTTTTGATTGTTCCATGCTATTATATTACCCCTTTTGGATGTTTATGGGCTTTATTTAACACATTTATATCATTTTTGGGACTAACCTACAAACCGGAGGCCCAACCCATATTGTTGTTTTATTGTCTGTTTCAGTATTTCAAAGAAAAGGAATATCAAACGGAGTCCAAACGGAATGAAACCTTCGGGAGCGTGATTTTTAGGAAGAATATGATCCGGGAGACTTGGAGTTCACGTCAGAATATCATCGAGGAGGCCACGAGACAGGGGGGCACGCCCACCCCCCTGGGCGCGCCCTACCCTCTCGTGGGCCCCTCGAGGCTCCCCCGATCGACTTCTTTCACCTATATAAGCCTACGTACCCTAAAAACATCGATAAAGAAGATAGATCGGGAGTTCCGCCGCCGCAAGCCTCTGTAGCCACCAAAAACCTCTCGGGAGCCCGTTCCGGCCCCCTACCGGAGGGAGAATCCATCACCGGTGGCCATCTTCATCATCCCGGCGCTCTCCATGACAAGGAGGGAGTAGTTCACCCTCGGGGCTGAGGGTATGTACCAGTAGCTATGTGTTTGATCTCTCTCTCTCTCTCTCTCTCTCTCTCTCTCTCTCTCTCTCTCTCTCTCTCTCTCTCTCTCTCTCTCTCTCTCTCTCTCTCTCTCTCTCTCTCTCTCTCGTGTTCTCTCTATGGCACGATCTTGATGTATCGCGAGCTTTGCTATTATAGTTGGATCTTATGATGTTTCTCCCCCTCTACTCTCTTGTGATGAATTGAGTTTTCCCTTTGAAGTTATCTTATCGGATTGAGTCTTTAATGATTTGAAAACACTTGATGTATGTCTTGCCGTGTTTATCTGGTGACAATGGGATTTCACGTGCCACTTGATGTATGTTTTAGTGACCAACTTGCGGGTTCTGCCCATGAACCTATGCATAGGGGTTGGCACACGTTTTCATCTTGACTCTCCGGTAGAAACTTCGGGGCACTCTTTGAAGTACTTTGTGTTGGTTGGATAGATGAATCTGAGATTGTGTGATGCATATCGTATAATCATGCTGCTACGTCTTGAGCTTGCGTTGGTTTTCCTTGAAGAGGAGAGGGTGATGCAGCAAGTGTAGCGTAAGTATTTCTCTCAGTTTTGAGAACCAAGGTATCAATCAGTAGGAGGCTCCTCAAAAGTCCCACGCACCTACACAAACAAACTGAGAACTCGCAACCAACGCAATAAAGGGGTTGTCAATCCCTTCACAGCCACTTGCGAAAGTGAGATCTAATAAAGATAGTATGATAAGATAAATATATTTTTGGTATTTTATAATATAGATGCAAAAAGTAAAGATGCAAATAAAAGTAGATTGGAAGCAAATATGATAAGATATAGACCCGGGGGCCATAGGTTTCACTAGTGGCTTCTCTCAAGATAGCATAAGTATTACGGTGGGTGAACAAATTACTGTCGAGCAATTGATAGAAAAGCGCATAGTTATGAGATTATCTAGGCATGATCATGTGTATAGGCATCACGTACATAACAAGTAGACCGACTCCTGCCTGCATCTACTACTATTACTCCACACATCGACCGACTCCTGCCTGCATCTAGAGTATTAAGTTCATAAGAACAGAGCAACGCATTAAGCAAGATGACATGATGTAGAGGGATAAACTCATGCAATATGATATAAACCCCATCTTGTTATCCTCGATGGCAACAATACAATATGTGCCTTGCAACCCTTTCTGTCACTGGGTAAGGACACCGCAAGATTGAACCCAAAGCTAAGCACTTCTCCCATGGCAAGAAAGACCAATCTTGTAGGCCAAACCAAACTGATAATTCGAAGAAACTTGCAAAGATAACTTAATCATACATAAAAGAATTTAGAGAAGATTCAAATATTATTCATAGATAAACTTGATCATAAACCCACAATTCATCGGATCTCGACAAACACACTGCAAAAAGAGTTTACATCAAATAGATCTCCACAAGAGAGGGGGAGAACATTGTATTGAGATCCAAAAAGAGAGAAGAAGCCATCTAGCTAATAACTATGGACCCGTAGGTCTGTGGTAAACTACTCACAACTCATCGGAGGGGCAAGGATGTTGATGTAGAGGCCCTCCGTGGTTGTTTCCCCCTCCGGCAGAGTGCCGGCAAAGGCTCCAAGATGAGATCTCGTGGATACAGAAGGTTACGGCGGTGGAAATTGTGTTTCGTGGTGCCCCTGGATGTTTTCGGGGTACGTAGGTATATATAGGAGGAAGAAGTACGTTGGTGGCCGCCCGAGGGGCCCACGAGACAGGGGGCGCGCCCTATAGGGGGGGCGCGGCCTCCTATGTTGTGGGGTCCTCGGAAGCTTCTTGACTTGCACTCCAAGCTCTCCGGATCACGTTCGTTCCAAAAATCACGCTCCCGAAGGTTTCATTCTGTTTGGACTCCGTTTGATATTCCATTTCTTCAAAATACTGAAATAGGCAAAAAAACAGCAATATGGGCTGGGCCTACGGTTAGTAGGTTAGTCCCAAAAATGATATAAATGTGTAAAATAAATCCCATAAACATCCAAAAGGGGTAATATAATAGCATGGAACAATCAAAAAATATAGATACATTGGAGACGTATCAAGCATCCCCAAGATTAATTACTGCTCGTCCTCGAGTAGGTAAATGATAAAAAAGAAATTTTTGATGTGGAATGCTACCTAGCATAATTCATAATGTAATTTTCTTTATTGTGGCATGAATGTTCAGATCCAAATGAATACAAAATAAAAGTTCATATTGACATAAGAAATAGTAATACTTCAAGCATACTATTCAGAGTAATCATGTCTTCTCAAAATAACATGGCAAAAGAAAGTTCATCCCTACAAAATCATATAGTTAGGCTATTCTTCATTTTTGTCACACAAAGATATTCCCAACTTCTATACCCCCGATGACAAGCCAAGCAATTGTTTCATACTTAAATAATCTCAAACTTTTTCAACCTTCACGCAATACATGAGCGTGGGCCATGGATATAACACTATGGGTGGAATAGAATATGATGATGGGGATTGTGTGGAGAAGACAAAAAAGGAGAAAGTCTCACATTGACGAGGATAATCAACGGGCTATGGAGATGCCCATAAATTGATGTCAACATGAGGAGCAGGGATTGCCATGCAACGGATGCACTAGAGCTATAAATAAATGCTCAACAAAAGAAAACTAGTGGGTGTGCATCCAACTTGCTTGCTCACGAAGACCTAGGGCATTTGAGGAAGCCCATCGTAGGAATATACAAGCCAAGTTATATAATGAAAAATTCCCACTAGTATTAAAAAGACAACTTATGAGACTCACTATATGAAGAACATGGTGCTACTTTGAAGCACAATATATGAGACTCTCTACATGAAGAACAAGGTGCTACTTTGAAGCACAAGTGTGGAAAAGGAGATAGTAAAATTGCCCTTTTATTTATTTTATTTTTTCTTTTTTTCTTTCTTTTCCCTTTTTTTGGGCCTTTCTTTTTTTTCTTTTTGGCCTTTCTTCTTTTTTTCTTTCTTTTTTTTTCTTTGGGCAATGCTCTAATAATGATGATCATCACACTTCTATTGATTACAGCATATGAATTACAACTCGAAACTAGAACAAGATATGACTCTATATGAATGCCTCCGGATGTATATCGATGGTGCAATGAATCAAGAGTGACATGTATGAAAAATAATGCATGGTGGCTTTGCCACAAATACGATGTCAACTACATGATCATGCAATGGCAATATGACAAAAGTAAAGTATGTCATGATGATGAACGGAACGGTGGAAAGTTGCATGGCAATATATCTTGGAATGGCTATGGAAATGCCATAATAGGTAGGTATGGTGGCTGTTTTGAGGAAGATATAGGAGGTTTATGTGTGATAGAGCGATCGTATCACGGGGTTTGGATGCACCGCTAAGTTTGCACCAACTCTCAAGGTGAGAAAGGGCAACGACGGTGTCAAGAGGCTAGCAAAGGTGGAAAGGTAAAAGTGCGATAATCCATGGACTCAACATTAGTCAAAAGAACTCATATACTTATTGCAAAAATTTAGAAGTCATCAAAATCAAGTACTACGCGCATGCTCCTAGGGGATAGATTGGTAGGAAAAGACCATCGCCGTCCCCGATCGCCACTCATAAGGATGCACAAGCCGGTATACTTCATGTTTCAAATTTGTTACACAACTTTAACCATACGTGCATGCTACGGGACTTGCTAACTTCAACACAAGCATTCTTTAAATTCATAATCACCCAACTAGCATGACTTTAATATCACTACCTCCATATCTCAAAACAATTATCAAGTATCAAATTGATCATAGCATCCAATTCACTTCCTATGATAGTTTTCATTATACCCAACTTGGATGCCTACCATTCTAGGAACAATTTTATAACCATAGCAAATACCATGCTGTTCTAAAAGACTCTCAAAATAATATAAGTGAAGCATGAGAGACTAGAAATTTCTTCAAAATTAAGACACCACCGTGCTCTAAAAGATATAAGTGAAGCACTAGAGCAAAAACTATCAAGCTCAAAAGATATAAGTGAAGCACATAGAGTATTCTAGCAAATTCTAATCAAATAGGCTTCTCCCAAAAGGTGTGTACAGCAAGGATGATTGTGTTAAACTAAAAAGAAAAGACTAAAATAATACACGACGCTCCAAGCAAAACACATATCATGTGGCGAATAAAAATATAGCTCCAAGTAAAGTTACCAATGAACGAAGACGAAAGAGGGGATGCCTTCCCGGGGCATCCCCAAGCTTAGGCTTTTGGCTATTATTGAATATATTGGGGTGCCTTGGGCATCCCCAAGCTTAGGCTCTTGCCACCCTTTATACCATAGTCCATAAAAGCTTTACCCAAAACTTGAAAACTTCACAACACAAAACTCAACAGGAAATCTTATAAGCTCCGTTAGTGAAAGAAAACAAAACCACCACATAAAGTACTGCAATGATTTCATTCTTTATTTAATTTGGTATTAAACCTACTGTATTCCAACTTCTTTATGGTTCATAAATTATTTTATTGGCCATAGATGCATTGAAATAAGCAAACAACACACGAAAAACAGAATCTGTCAAAAACAGAACAGTTTGTAGCAATATGTAACTAACGCAAAATTATGGCAATCAAAAAATTCAGACAAGATAGGACGACCTAGGAAATTTGTTTATTGATCAGAAGAAATTGGAATCACTATTTTATCACGTTCTGGTGATTTTTAACAATTGTTTTCGTGAACCGAAAGTTTCTGGAAATTACAGCAAGATCAAATAACTATCATCCAAGAAGATCCTATAGGTTTAACTTGGCACAAACACTAATTAAAAGATAAAAACACATCTAAACAGAAGCTATATGTATTATTTATTACTAACAGCAAGGAAAAATATTGGGTTGCCTCCCAACAAGCGCTTTTCTTTAAAGCCTTTTTTAGCTAGGCATTGAGATTTCAATGATGCTCACATGAAAGACAAGAATTGAAGCACAAAGAGAGCATCATAAAACACGTGACAAACACATCTAAGTCTAACATACTTCCTATGCACAGGCATATTATAAGCAAACAAATTTGCAAGGCAAGCAAAAACTAGTATACGCAAGGAAGAAGAAAGAGACGATAGCAATCTCAACATGACAAGAGGTAACTTAATAAGATAAAAATTTCTACGGCCATATTTTCCTCTCTCATAATAATTACATGTAGGATCATAGGAAAATTCAACAAAATAGCTATCACAAACTATATTCTCAACATGATCCACATACATGCAAAGTTGACACTCTTCCAAGATAGTGGGATTAACATTAACTAAAGTCATGACCTTTCCGAACCCACTTTATCAAAAATATCATAAGATTGAACATACTCCAAATATGTGGGATCTAAAGTTGACACTCTTCCAAACCCACTTTCAATATTATTGCAAACACTGTTATCAATCTCATATTCATCATGGGTCTTAAATAAATTTTCAAGGTTATAAGAAGAATCACCCCAATCATGATCATTAAAACAAGTAGTAGACATAGCAAACCTAGCATCCCCAAGCTTAGGGTTTTGCATATTATTAGCACAATTGACATCAAGAGAATTTATAGGAAAATCATTGCAATCATGCTTTTTATTCAAGGAGTTATCGTGAATCTCTTCATAAATTTCTTCATCGTAATTTTCAGATTCACAAATTTTGAGCAAAGATTCATAAAGATAATCTAGTGCAACAAACTCACTAGCAATTGGTTCGTCATAATTGGATCCCTTAAAAAGATTATCAAGCGGATGAGGATCCATAGATCTTAGGTTCTCTGTTTAGCAATAGATAAGCATCTATTCCAACCAAACGAGCAAACGAAAGGGCAAGCGAAAAGGAGAGAAGGAGATTGGGAAAGAGAGGGCGAATAAAACAGCAAGGGTGAAGTGGGGGAGAGGAAAACGAGAGGCAAATGGCAAATAATGTAAATGCGAGGGAGATGGGTTTGTGATGGGTACTTGGTATGTCTTGACTTGAGCGAAGACCTCCCCGGCAACGGCGCCAGAAATCCTTCTTGCTACGCCTTGAGCTTATGTTGGTTTTCCTCAAGAGGAGAGGGTGATGCAGCAAGTGTAGCGTAAGTATTTCCCTCAGTTTTGAGAACCAAGGTATCAATCTAGTAGGAGGCTCCTCAAAAGTCACACGCACCTACACAAACAAACTGAGAACTCACAACCAACGCAATAAAGGGGTTGTCAATCCCTTCACGGCCACTTGCGAAAGTGAGATCTAATAAAGATAGTATGATAAGATAAATATATTTTTAGTATTTTATAATATAGATGCAAAAAATTAAAGATGCAAATAAAAGTAGATTGGAAGCAAATATGATAAGAGATAGACCCGGGGGCCATAGGTTTCACTAGTGGCTTCTCTCAAGATAGCATAAGTATTACGGTGGGTGAACAAATTACGGTCGAGCAATTGATAGAAAAGCGCATAGTTATGAGATTATCTAGGCATGATCATGTGTATAGGCATCACGTCCAAAACAAGTAGACCGACTCCTGCCTGCATCTACTACTATTACTCCACACATCGACCGACTCCTACCTGCATCTAGAGTATTAAGTTTAAGAATAGAGCAACGCATTAAGCAAAATGACATGATGTAGAGGGATAAACTCATGCAATATGATATAAACCACATCTTGTTATCCTCGATGGCAACAATACAATATGTGCCTTGCAACCCTTTCTGTCACTGGGTAAGGACACCGCAAGATTGAACCCAAAGCTAAGCACTTCTCCCATGGCAAGAAAGACCAATCTACTAGGCCAAACCAAACTGATAATTCGAAGAAACTTGCAAAGATAACTTAATCATACATAAAAGAATTCAGAGAAGATTCAAATATTATTCATAGATAAACTTGATCATAAACCCACAATTCATAGGATCTCGAGAAACACACCGCAAAAAGAGTTTACATCGAATAGATCTCCACAAGAGAGGGGGAGAACATTGTATTGAGATCCAAAAAGAGAGAAGAAGCCATCTAGCTAATATCTATGGACTCGTAGGTCTGTGGTAAACTACTCACAACTCATCGGAGGGGCAAGGATGTTGATGTAGAGGCCCTTCGTGGTTGATTCCCCCTCCGGCAGAGTGTCGGCGAAGGCTCCAAGATGAGATCTCGCGATCTGTAGGTTACGGCGGTGGAAATTGTGTTTCGTGGTGCCCTGGATGTTTTCGGGTGCGTGAGGTATATATAGGAGGAAGAAGTACGTCGGTGGCCGCCCGAGGGGCCCACGAGACAGGGGGCGCGGCCTCCTATCTCGTGGGGTCCTCGGAAGCTTCTTGACTTGCACTCCAAGCTCTCTGGATCACGTTCGTTCCAAAAATCACGCTCCCGAAGGTTTCATTCCGTTTGGAATCCGTTTGATATTCCTTTTCTTTGAAATACTGAAATAGGCAAAAAAAACAGCAACATGGGATGGGCCTCCGGTTAGTAGGTTAGTCCCAAAAATGATATAAATGTGTAAAATAAAGCCCATAAACATCCAAAAGGGGTAATATAATAGCATGGAACAATCAAAAATTATAGATACATTGGAGACGTATCACATGCCCACGGATACTTGAGGTGACAATGGAGTATCTAGGTGACATTAGGACTTTGGTTGATTTGTGTCTTAAGGTATTATTCTAGTACGAACTCTTGAATAGATCGATCCTAAAGAATAACTTTGAGGTGGTTTTGTACCCTACCATAATCTCTTCGTTTGTTCTCCGCTATTAGTGGCTTTGGAGTGACTCTTTGTTGCATGTTGAGGGATTGTTATATGATCTATCTATTTTATTATTGTTTAGAGAACTTGCACTAGTGAAAGTATGAACCCTATGCCTTGTTTCCTATCATTGCAATACCGTTTTTGCTCTCTTCGCCGAACTAGTGCACCTATACAATTTGCCATTGTATTGGGTGTGTTGGGGACACAAGAGACTCTTTGTTATTTGGTTGCAGGGTTGTTTGAGAGAGACCATCTTCATCCTACGCCTCCCACGGATTGATAAACCTTAGGTCATCCACTTGAGGGAAATTTGCTACTGTCCTACAAACCTCTGCACTTGGAGGCCCAACAACGTCTACAAGACGAAGGTTGCGTACTAGATATCAAGCTCTTTTCTGGTGCCGTTGCTGGGGAGGTGAGTGCTTGAAGGTATATCTTTAGATCTTGCAATCGAATCTTTTTGTTTCTTGTTTTATCACTAGTTTAGTCTATAAAAGAAAACTACAAAAAATGGAGTTGAGTTTATCTCATACGCTTCATCTTTTTAATATCTTTCGTGAGTATGATGAAAAGGAAAATTGTGCTCAAGTGCTGGAAGAAGAATGCATTAAAATGTTTGGTACTAGATCTTTGTATGATGAGCATGATTGCAATGTTGTTAGTATGAATTCCTTAAATATCCATGATGCTAATGATATGCAAAGCCACAAGCTTGGGGAAGCTATGTTTGATGAATATGATATTTTTAGTCCCCCAAGTTTTGATGAGAATATTTATTATGATGAAAGCATGCCTCCTATTTATGATGATTATATTGATGAAAGTGGATTTGGAGAGGTCATGACTTTATTTAGTGATGAATCCCCTATTTCGGAAGAGGTTCTAATTGATTATGAGAACAAAGTTGCTATCTATGATGATCATTGTGATGAGTTGTATGCTATTAAGAATAATGATAACCATGAAACTTTTCATCATGATTTTAGTTTTCAATTGGATTATGCCTCACATGATAATTATTTTGTTGAGTTTTCTCCCAGTACCATTGATGAGAAGAATTTTGCTTATGTGGAGAGTAGTAAATTTTCTATGCTCGTAGATCATGAAAAGAATGCTTTACGTGCTGGTTATATTGTTGAATTCATTCATGATGCTACTGAAAATTATTATGAGGGAGGAATATATGCTTGTAGGAATTGCAATAATGTCAAGTTTCCTCTCTATGTGTTGAAAATCTTGAAGTTATGCTTGTTTTACCTTCCTATGCTTGTTGATTATTGTTCCCATAAGTTGTTTGCTCACAAAATCCCTATGCATAGGAAGTGGGTTAGACTTAAATTTGCTAGTCATATGCTTCATGATGCTCCCGTTATGTTTCAATTATTATCTTTTATGTGAGCATCATTGTCATCATCATGCCTAGCTAGAAAGGCATTAAAGAAAAGCGCTTGTTGGGAGACAACCCAATATTTACCCTTACTGTTTTTGTGTGTCCACATGATTATGCTACTGCAGTAATCATGTTTTATAGCTTTTGTTTCAATAAAGTGCCAAGTAAGACCTTTAGGATAGCTTACACTGATAGTTGTGTTGATCCTTCTGGAAATCAGAAACTTTTGCACCAAGTAAATTAGTTATGTTAATTCACATAAACGTGCTATTGATCTGATTCTTTTTGCTCTGGATTGGTACACAAATTTCTTAGGACTTCCTAATTTGGTAGGATTTTTGGAACTACAGAAGTATACGTTTGATACATATTACTTACAGATTGTTCTCTCTTTCGACAGATTCTGTTTTCTATGTGTTGTTTGCTTATTTTGATGAATCTATGAGTAGTATCGGAAGGTATGAACCATAGAGAAGTTAGAATACAGTAGATATTACACCCATATGAATTTAGAATGAGTTCACTACAGTACCTAAGTGGTGGTTTAATTTTCTTATACTAACGGAGCTTACGAGTTTTCTGTTGAGTTTTGTGTTGTGAAGTTTTCAAGTTTTGGGCAAAGATTCGATGGACTATGGAATAAGGAGTGGCAAGAGCCTAAGCTCGGGGATGCCCAAGGCACCCCAAGATAATATTCAAGGACAACCAAGAGCCTAAGCTTGGGTATGCCCCGGAAGGCATCCCCTCTTTCGTCTTCGTTCCACTGGTAGAAAAAGGGCCTATTGTCCCGGTTGGTAAGGGTCTTTAGTCCCGGTTCCTGAACCGGGACTAAAGGGTCGATACTAATGCCCTGTCCCTTTAGTCCCGTTTCAGTCCAGAACCGGGACAGATGGGCCTCCACATGGCATGTGCGCCGAGCCCAGGCAGGAGGGCCTTTGGTCCCGGTTGGTGGCACCAACCGGGACCAATAGGCATCCACGCGTCAAGATTTCGTGGCTTGGGTTTTGTTTTTTTAAAGGGGGGTTGGGGGTTTTGGGGATTAATTTAGGTGTTTCATATATTGTGTTAGCTAACTAATTAATAGAGAGAAGTGTCCTCTCTTTTGTCCGTGCTTGGTCGACGCTACGTACTATACATACGTATAGAGAGGACTAGCTAGACACGCTAGCTAGCTAGTAAGCAAATGAAGGAAACAGAAGATCGTCATGAACATATATGCATACAGAGAGAAGTGATATCGACCACCTCTCCTTCTCCAAGAGATTGGTCGAACAACAAGTTCTCGTATATCTATCCGACACTACCGGCTGCATATATACAATAATTATCTTTTACAAATATAATCTCCTAACATACGGACGCGTGGTCCACATAGTATTATCCGTCTTCAGCGATCACGTGGTCAAGAATGAATGCCGCCAATTCCTCTTGAATTGCTCGCATGCGATCTGGTGCTAGGAGTTCATCCCGCATCCGAAACATCTAATTTTAAGAAGGGGGTCAATACATATGTATATGAATGAATGAAACTCAACACAAATGATGGTAATAAAATAAAATTGTGAATATTGTTATTTACGCACTTCATATTGTTGGTCAGAGTAGCCCCGCTCACAGGTCGTGTGGCGGATGGACTCGCAAACGTAGTATCCACAGAAATCATTCCCTTGTTCCTGCCACAACAACTTTACAAGAAATAGAGGTCAATCGAAATGACAAGCAAGAATGCCAAATGGTATTGATGAAACTAGCGCTTGAATCATTAGGAGATGCGTGGAACATGCTACTATAGTACTTACTTTCGGGTGTCTAAATTCTAGCTTCTTCGGCAGTCCCGGAGCTTTTTTGGTGAATTTTCTCCAAACCCTGCCATACAAAGAAAACAATTACTTGATATCAGAAATGAACAAAGTTGCTGATATGGTGGATAATGATCGATTTAACTTATTTCTCGACCATTTGAGTCATGTCCGCATACTCCTTGGGATCTTTTCATCTCGAGTCTAAGACAGTTACTACTCCCTGCTCAAGCTTAATCTCTAGGAGAATATAGTGGAACCTGCGCACGCATGCATAACTCATCAATTACATTACTATAACCTAGACTAATAAGGGAAACCGAATATGCCACAAGACAGTAACACTCACTTGAAGTTGTAAGGAAAGAGTATTATATCTTTGTGTTCATTTATTACCAACGATCGTAGCAAGTTGGCCTCGGTATCTTCGGCATGATATTTACCCTCAGTTGCATCTATGAGATATGTGTTAATGAACCCAATATCCAACGAGGTCATGCTCCTTTTTAACTCTCACATACAAAGTACTCCTCCCCTCAGACTCTCTGCAGGTTTTCATGTACCAATCATGCAATCTTCGCATCATCGTTGATAGAGATCTTTCATCTTTGACGAGAGGCTTCTCGTACTCGTATCTTTGTATCTGCACCTCCAAGAAATCATAATGTACATCGTCGGACAGGTAATCTCCAAGATTGCTATAACCGGCACCATCCTCGGATCGACGATGTCGCTAGCAGGCACCTTGAGCGGGGGGCACGATTGCTTCGCTTGTTCGCCGAGCTGGGCAATTTGTTTCCCAGCTCGTCGTTCTTTCATCATTTGATCACTGACAGTACTTCCCGGCCTCTCCGCTTCGGCAAATGCCTTTCCAATAATGCGCTCATAGTTGCCTTTCGGCGGAGACTTGGGTGGTTTTGTCAGGGCAGCCAGAGTGCGCTTCGCTTTCACCGGATCTACCTTCTCCTCCGAAGGTGGATGTCTCTGTGCTTTCAACCCTTGAAACCAGTCCTTCACTTCGGTTCGCGCGATCTTCGCGTTCTCCTCCGGGGTCATCTCGTATGGTAACTTCTCTGGAGTCTTCAGATAAGGACCGAATCTATATGTCCTCCCGCCTTTGGCTGTACTGCTAGATGCCGGTAGAGCAGACGGAGCGGATGTCTTCCTTCCTTGCTTACGAGGCGGAGGAGAAGGACTACGACGCGCCGGAGCAGCTGGAGCGGCGGCGGGTCTCTTCTGCCCTTGCTGACGAGGCGGAGAAGGAGGAGGCTGGCTGCTCGGGTGCGCCGGCGCAGGCGGAGAAGGAGGCGGAGTGCCGCCATGCGCCGGAGAAGGAGCCGGCCGAGTGCCCTGATCGTCACTCGCCGGAGGAGGAGGCGGTGGAGGCGGAGTGCCCTGACTCGCCGGAGGAGGAGGAGGCGGAGGCGTCCCAGTTCGGAAGGTTGATGAGATCCTTCCGCCATAGGCATGGAGTCTTGAGCGTAACCCAGCCGAGTCTCCCCTTCACCGGTAGGGTGGTCAAGCCGGAGGTCCTCAAATCCCTCCATTATTTCATCCACCATCACCCTAGCATATCCTTCTGGAATCGGCCGGCAGTGAAAAGTTGCGCCGGATTTAGTAGGATAAACAGAGCCAACAGCCGCCTTGACCTTCAAATTCATCCATTGTGCCATAAGGTGCAATTTTGAGCCTCCGTGATAGCGTCCACGGGATAGCTGGCAGGAGCCTTCAAGGCATACTCCGGCTGAAGCAGCTCGGTGGAAGCCACGTTGCTTCTCCGCTGAGATGGCGGGGTAGCTTCGGGGGAAGCTTCGGCAGGTCGTTTGCTGCGATTTGCTTCGCGTTCCTCTATCACTTGTACCCTTACATGCAGCGCCTGCAGTTCAGTCTGCTGCACTTTCTTCCTCCTCTTCTGGAATTTGTAACCGCCTGCGTCCGGAAACCCAACCTTCCACGAAATGGAGCCTGGCGTGCCTCGTGTCCGTCCAGGGTGCTCAGGATTCCCGAGGGCCATTATGAGCTCGTCGTTCTCTCTGTATAGAACGAACGTCCCTTGCTGCGCTGCTTCGATATATTGGTGAAGCCTCTTGACTGGTATGTCCAATTGATCGTCCGTCCAAATGCACTTCCCTGATACAGGGTCCAAGGTTCCGCCAACCCCGAAGAACCAAGTCCGGCAACGGTCTGGCCAGTTCATTGTCTCTGGTTCGATCCCTTTATCAAGCAGATCATTCTCAGCCTTGGCCCACTTAGGCGGGCTATGAGGTAGCCACGACCCGTGCGATGGTGAAGCTTCTTCTTCGCAGCATTTTTCTTGTTTGTCGCCGACATCTTTTTACTCTTTTCCGATGTCTTGTGGGCCACAAATGCGGGCCAGTCATCTCTGATCTTCTCATATTTTCCCTTGAATTCTGGTGTCTCTTTTTTATCGACAAACCTATTCAGGTCTTTCTTCCAATTCCTGAATAGGTCTGCCATCTTCTTAAGAGCAAAAGACTTGATTAATTGCTCTTTAACTGGCTTCTCCGGATCATCCTCTAGCGGTAGGGTGAAATTTGACTTCAGCTCAGTCCAAAGATCATTTTTCTGCATATCATTGACATAAGACACCTCAGGGTCTTCGTTCTTAGGCTTATACCATTGCTGGATGCTGATCGGGATCTTGTCCCTAACCAGAACCCCGCACTGAGCAACAAATGCCTTCTTTGTCCGATGGGTTCAATCGGTTGGCCGTCGCGCGCGATTGCTATGATCTCAAACCTTTCATCCGAGCTCAACTTTTTCTTCGGGCCTCGTCTCTTTACCGAAGTTGTGCTCGATCCGAAGGGCTAGAAAAAAAACAAAGACGAGAGTTAATTAATATGTGTACATACCAAAACAATGAATGCATCAATTAGCTAGTCAGCACAGGCTTAACTAATATATATACCTGGCCGGACTCGGTTCGGTCACCGGAGCCGTCCTCACGGTCTACTTCTTGCACCGGCATTGGGTCATCGGAGCCATCATAATCATAGCCAGCTGCTTCTTCACCCTCTCCTTCCAGACCATCGGTGTCGTTGAGAAATATCAATGATCAGACGGCATCACTTCCTTCTGCGATTATGTCCCTCAACAACGCTTCTTGTGCTTTGTCTCGGGGGGTGTCCATAGTTTCTACAAATATTTACAACATGGCAATTATTATTCAAACATGACAGATGGATATATTAGTGGCAAACGTAGAACTAGCTAGCTAATCACAATAAGGAATCATATTAATTAGTGGCCTCAACGCTGCTTCTCTAGGGTTTCGGGTGGCCTCGACAACGCTTCAAGGGTTAGGGGTGGCCTCGAGAACGCTTCAAGGAGGGGGTAATATCGACCCCCCCCCCACGTGTTGAAGCTATCGGGAGGGGGTATATCGACAACGACGACATACGTACATGGGAAAATAATATGCTTGTTTTTTCCTTCTTAAAAAAATGAAGTATTATTGCTTTTTTTTTTAAATAATGTTCAAATAGAAATTTTTGAATAAAAGAATGAGACTTCGGCGTCGGCGTTGAACACTACATCTATGTCCCACAAGTGACGTGGGCATCGACGCCCGCGTCACTTGTGGGACGTGGATGTAGTGTCCGACACCGACGGCCACATGTATCTCACACCGATGATACTTGCTATTTAATTAGGGTTTCCTCTACCGCTCGGCGACCCTCGTTCCCGATAAAAAAAAGAGGAAGAAGAAGAAAAAAAGAGGAGAAGAAAGAATAGAGGATTCTCCTCTATTCTTTCTTCTCCTCTTTTTTTTCTTCTTCCTCTTCTTTTTTTATCCTCTTCTTCCTCTCATGTTCGACGACCCTCGACCCCGATAACATTTTTTTCCCCGATAACATTTTTTCTCCGAGAGAGTTAGTGTTCCCGAGTTAACCGGAGGGGGACATTGGTCATATCGGATTCGTCATATTTTGTACGAATGTTCTATATACATACATCCATCGATATCATTCCATACATACATAGACATCTACATTATATAAGAACAAAAAAAATATCAAAATTCATCATACATACATCTATATATATATATATATATATATATATATATATATATATATATATATATATATATATATATATATATATATATATATATATATATATATATATATATATATATATATATATATGAACAAAATTATAAACTTTCTCCCCAACTCATACATACATACATACATTTTGCAAAGGAGCAGGGGAGGAAGGAAGGGGAGGATGTGGCGGTAGCTACCTCTCCCGGCGGGATCGGGGAGGAGGCAGGCGGCCGGGCGTCGGGGCGACGCGACCAAGACGGGCTCGGGTCGGCGGCGCGGGGACGACGGCGGGCGCGCTGGGCGGCGGACGGGCTCGGGGTGCAGGGTGCTCGGGGGCGGACGGGCGGCCATGACGGCGGCGACGGCAGGCAGCGCCTCTGGGGCGGCGGACGGGCTCGGGGCACAGGGGTGCTCGGGCGGCGGACGGGCGGCCAGGCGACGACGGCGAGGCAGGGCGGCTTCGGGCGCGTGAGACGGCGTCGGCGTGGGCTCGGGCGGGCGGGGGCAATGGCGGCGACGGCGAGGCGCAGAGAGGGCAACATGGCGGCGCTGTCGGGCGGATCAAGAAACTGAAACAAAATTTTCACAAGTGTTGTATATATAGAACGAGCATTGGTCCCGGTTCGTGGCACAAACCGACCAATGCTACTTAGTCCCGTTGGTGCCATCAACGGGACCAAAGGGAAGCGGCGCTTTGGTCCCGGTTGGTGGCACCAACCGACTAAAAGGCATTGGTCCCGTTTGTGCCACCAACCGACCAATCTCTTTAGTCCCGGTTGGTGGCACCAACCGGGACTAAAACTTTTGCGCCGGCGGTGGTGGGATTTTAGTCCCACCTCGCTAGCTGAAGAGCTCCGCACCTGTTTATAAGCCCTGCTCTGTGTTCCCTTTCGAACTCCTCTGAACTGCTGGCTTACGGGCCTAATCGGACACTGCAATGCCTGTGGGCCTCTTCAAGCCTGCTACGGGCCTGAATCTGGCCCATGGTTGGGTTTCTAGTCGATTCAGCCGTCTTGGCCCGATGGGTGGCATTTTTTTCTTTTTTCTATTTATTTTTCATTTCTACTTAGAACTAAATACTTATAGTTTTTAGTGATTTCTTTTTTCTTTTAGGTCACAAAATTATTAACTTTCATTAGTGCCATTAGTTTTCAAATTTGAAAAGACTTTTTAGTTTCTTTGTTTTCTTTGTTGCTTTATTTATTTTATTTTGTTTCTTACAACAAAATACTTATTGTTGCTATTTTTATTTTTTCATTTTTGTTTTGTTTTCTGTATTATTTATTTTCTTCTCGCTTTTTGCTTTATTTTTAATTCTTTTTGCTTTTAGGTCAAAATTATAAGCTTTTAATTGTTTTCCAGTTTTTAATTCTTTTGTTTTGTTTCTACTTACAACAAAATTATAAACTTTCTGTTACTGCCATTAGTTTTCAAAAAAATAAACATAGATGCACCTATAGAGAAAATTCGACCTAAATTCATAGTTTTAAAATGAACTCTGAAAAAGTTGCCATAGCATGTGCATGTACAAAACGGACAATGGTATCATACTAAATGTTATTACAAAGTTGGCATGGTATCATCATAATAGTTGCGGAGAAAGTCTTCACTTTTTCTTCGCTTGTGTCATTTGCTTATTGCGCGTAACCATGGATAATCTTCATCGCTTATCGGATGCTTGGGTCTGCCTTGACTTTGAAGGAGGAATTTCATGAAACTTTTCATACTCTTCGACATGTCTGTCTTGCCCTCCACTCCCGTGGATGTCCCTTTTCCCGAAAGAACTATGTGGCGCTTTGGCTCATCGTATGATGTATTCGCTTCCTTATCTTTTCTTTTTCTCGGTCTGGTAGACATGTCCTTCACATAGATAACCTGTGCCACATCATTGGCTAGGACGAACGATCTGCCAGTGTACCTAAGATTTTTCAAATCCACTGTTGTCATTCCGTACTGTGGGTCTACCTGTACCCCGCCTCCTGACAGATTAACCCATTTGCACTTAAACAAAGGGACCTTAAAATCTACTCCATAGTCAAGTTCCCATATGTCCACTATGTAACCATAATATGTGTCCTTTCCCCTCTCGGTTGCTGCATCAAAGCGGACACCGCTGTTTTGGTTGGTGCTCTTTTGATCTTGGTCAATCGTGTAAAATGTATTCCCATTTATCTCGTATCCTTTCCAAATCATTACAGTCGAAGATGGTCCCCTGGACAACAAGTACAGCTCATCACAAACAGTGTTGTCACCTCTGAGACGTGTTTCCAACCAACTGATGGAAGTCCTGATGTGTTCACATGTAATCCAGTCGTCGCACTGCTCCGGGTGTTTGGAGCGCAGACTATTCTTGTGTTCATCGACATACTGGGTCACCAAGGTAGAGTTCTGTAGAACTGTGTAGTGTGCTTGAGACCAAGAATATATGTCCCTGCATATTATTGAGTCCCATCCAAGCGTGCCTTTTCCAGTCAGTCTCCCCTCATACCGCGATTTAGGAAGACCTATCCTCTTAAGGCCAGGAATGAAGTCAACACAAAACCCGATGACATCCTCTGTTTGATGGCCCATGGAGATGCTTCCTTCTGGTCTAGCGCGGTTACGGACATATTTCTTTAGGACTCCCATGAACCTCTCAAAGAGGAACATATTGTGTAGAAATACGGGCCCCAGAATGACAATCTCGTCGACTAGATGAACTAGGACGTGCGTCATGATATTGAAGAAGGATGGTGGGAACACCAGCTCGAAACTAACAAGACATTGCGCCACATCACTCCTTAGCGTTGGTACGATTTCTTGATCGATCAACTTCTGAGATATTGCATTGAGGAATGCACATAGCTTCACAATGGCTAATCGGACGTTTTCCGGTAGAAGCCCCCTCAATGCAACCGGAAGCAGTTGCGTCATAATCACGTGGTAGTCATGAGACTTTAGGTTCTGGAACTTTTTCACTGGCATATTTATTATTCCCTTTATATTCGACGAGAAGCCAGTCGGGACCTTCATACTGAGCAGGCATTTAAAGAAGATTTCTTTCTCTTCTTTTGTAAGAGCATAGCTGGCAGGACCTTCATACTGCTTCGGAGGCATGCCCTCTTTTTCGTGCAAGCATTGCAGGTCCTCCCGTGCCTCAGGTGTATCTTTTGTCTTCCCATACACGCCCAAGAAGCCTAGCAGGTTCACGCAAAGGTTCTTCGTCACGTGCATCACGTCGATCGAAGAGCGGACCTCTAGGTCTTTCCAGTACGGTAGGTCCCAAAATATAGATTTCTTCTTCCACATGGGTGCGTGTTTCTCAGCGTCATTCGGAACAGCTAGTCCGTCGGGACCCTTTCCAAAGATTACGTGTAAATCATTGACCATAGCAAGTACTTGATCACCGATACGCATGGCGGGCTTCTTCCGGTGATCTGCCTCGCCTTTGAAATGCTTGCCTTTCTTTCGACATTGATGGTTGGTCGGAAGAAATCGACGATGTCCCAGGTACACATTCTTCCTGCAGCTCCCCAGGTATATACTATTGGTGTCAAGTAAACAGTGCGTGCATGCGTGGTATCCCTTGTCTGTCTGTCCTGAAAGGTTACTGAGAGCGGGCCAATCGTTGATGGTCACGAACAGCAACGCCTTTAGGTCAAATTCCTCCTGTTTGTGCTCATCCCACGTACACCGTTTCCATTCCACAGCTGTAAAAGTTCTTCAACTAATGGCCTTAGGTACACATCAATGTAGTTGTCGGGTTGCTTAGGGCCTTGGATGAGAACTGGCATCATAATGAACTTCCGCTTCATGCACATCCAAGGAGGAAGGTTATACATACATAGAGTCACGGGCCAGGTGATGTGATTGCTTCTCTGCTCCCCGAAAGGATTAATGCCATCCGCGCTTAAAGCAAACCATACGTTCCTTGGGTCCTTTGCAAACTCATCCCAGTACTTCCTCTCGATTTTTCTCCATCATGACCCGTCGTGGTGCTCTCAACTTCCGTCTTTCTTACGGTCCTCACTGTGCCATCGCATCAACTTGGCATGCTCTCCATTTCTGAACAGACGTTTCAACCGTGGTATTATAGGAGCATACCACATCACCTTCGCAGAACCCTCTTCCCGGAGGCTCGCCGTCAACATCACCGTGGTCATCTTGTCGATCTTATACCGCAATGCACCGCATACCGGCATGCGTTCAGATCCTTGTATGCACCGCGTAGAGGATGCAGTCATTAGGGCATGCATGTATCTTCTGCACCTCCAATCCTAGAGGGCATACGACCTTCTTTGATGCGTATGTACTTGTCGGGCAATTCGTTATCTTTTGGAAGCTTCTTCTTCAATATTTTCAGTAGCTTCTCAAATCCTTTATCATGCACAGCATTCTCGCCTTCCACGCAGCAATTCCATGACGGTACCGAGCTTTGTGTTGCCATCTTCGCAATTGGGGTACAACCCTTTTTTGTGATCCTCTAACATGCGATCGAACTTCAGCTTCTCCTTTTGACTTTCGCATTGCGTCCTTGCATCGACAATAACCCGGCAGAGATCATCATCATCGGGCACATCGTCTGGTTCCTCTTGATCTTCAGCAGCTTCGCCTGTTGCATCATCATCGTGCACATCGTCTGGTTCCTCTTGGTGTTCAGTAGCATCACCGTATTCAGGGGGCACATAGTTGTCATCGTACTCTTCTTCTTCGCCGTCTTCCATCATAACCCCTATTTCTCCGTGCCTCGTCCAAACATTATAGTGCGGCATGAAACCCTTGTAAAGTAGGTGGGTGTGAAGGATTTTCCGGTCAGAGTAAGACTTCGTATTCCCACATATAGGGCATGGACAACACATAAAACCATTCTGCTTGTTTGCCTCAGCCACTTCGAGAAAATCATGCACGCCCTTAATGTACTCAGAGGTGTGTCTGTCACCGTACATCCATTGCCGCTTCATCTGCGTGCATTATATATAATTAAGTGTGTCAAAAATCATTACAGAACATCATGAATAGATAATTAAGTGACCAAATTAATAGAAGTTCATCATCACATCAAAACCAAAGTACATACATAGTTCTCACCTAACAACATAAAGCTCTGCAGAGCATCTAAATTAATTAAACCATACATTGAAACTATGTAAAACATTTCAATGCGAAAACAAATGCGATCATAATCGCAACCAAGGTTCTAATCTTCAAGCGCATTGCATCCATCTTGATCTTGTGATCATCGACGACATCCGCAACATGCAACTCCAATATCATCTTCTCCTCCTCAATTTTTTTTATTTTTTCCTTCAAGAAATTGTTTTCTTCTTCAACTAAATTTAACCTCTCGACAATAGGGTCGGTTGGAATTTCCGGTTCAACAACCTCCTAGATAAATAAAATCTATGTCATGTTGGTCGGCATAATTTTCATAAACAATAAATGAACCAATAGTTATGAAAAGATAATATATACCACATCCGAATCATAGACAGGACGAGGGCCGACGGGGGCGGATACCAAAACCATCGCACTATATAAGATGCAATAATAAAAGTAAGAAAATAATACAAGTATCTATCTAAACATACAAGTAAGAATATTTTTCCTTTCAGAAAGAAGATAAGAACAAGAGGCTCACCACGGTGGTGCCGGCGATGAGATCGGTGCGGGTGATCGACGGCGGTGAAGACGGGGACGGGGCGTGACGGACCGCTAAACCTAGACAAATATTGAGGAAAATGAAGCTTGGAGGTCGAGCTTGGAGAGGAGAAAGCTTAAGTAGTGTGGCTCGGGCATTCCATCGAACACCTTGTGTGCATAGGAGGTGAGCTAGAGCACCACCAAGCCCTCTCCCCCTCGGCGGCCAGAAAAAACAGAGCAGTGTGCTCTGCTCTTACGCGAGGGGGTATATATAGGCACCTCATTGGTCCCGGTTGGTGGCATGAACCGGGACTAAAGGGGAGCCTTTGGTCCCAGTTCAAGCCACCAACCAGGACCAATGGTGGTGGGACAGGAGCGAGGCCCATTGGTCCCGGTTCGTCCCACCAACCGGGACCAATAGGGCCAGACGAACCGGGACCAATGCGCACGAGGCCCCGGCCGGCCCCCTGGGATCACGAACCGGGACAAATACCTACATTGGCCCCGGTTCGTGGTAGAACCGGGACTAATGGGCTGACCCGGCCTGGACCATTGCCCCTTTTCTACTAGTGTTCATCGGTAACTTTACTTGGAGCTATATTTTTATTCACCACATGATATGTGTTTTGCTTGGAGCGTCATTTTATCTTGTTAGTATTTGCTTGCTGTTATTTAGAATAATGTTTTGCATCTTTAGTTTCAATAAAAAAATTCAAGGATAGCCTTTGCCATGCTTATTTTGCTAGTATATAAGTTGCTGTTTGAAAACAGAAAGTTTATGGCTGTTGCAAAAATTCCCTAGAAAATTCAGAGAATGGTATAATGTTGAAACTTTTTGCATAATGAGCTCTGATAAATCTTCTACAGCATAGTATTTTTCTCATAATTTTTGGAGTTAGGGAAGTATGACGAATCTTGCATTCTTTACAGACTATACTGTTTTGGCAGATTGTTGTTATGGTTGCATTGTTTGCATATGTTTGCTTGTTTAATGATTCTATTTGAGGATATGAGTATTAAATATGCAGAGGCATTTAGTATGAAATGTTGAATAATACTTTTAGTGATTTGTTACAGTAGAAAATTATAAGGTTTTGCATTGGTTTATACTAACCTATCTCACGAGTTCTTGTTGAGTTTGGTGTGGATGAAGCTTTTGATAAAAAGAGAAACCATGATATGAGAGGAATTAAGGAGACACAAAAGTTCAAGCTTGGGGATGCCCAAGGCACCCCAAGATATTATTTCAAGAAGTCTCAAGCATCTAAGCTTGGGGATGCCCCGTTAGGCATCCCACCTTTCCTCTTCAACAATTATCGGTTAGTATCAGTTGAGCCTAAGTTTTTGCTTCTTCACATGAGTTGTGCTGTCCTTGAAATGTCATTTTGTTTTACTTTGCTTGCTGTTTGAATACAATACCAAGATCTGAAATTCCTTAATGTTAGAGAGTCTTGACATAGTTGCACAATTATTCGACTACTCATTGATCTTCACTTATATCTTTCGGAGTAGTTTGTCATTTGCTCTAGTGCATCACTTATATCTTTTAGAGCACGACGGTGGTTATATTTTGTAGAAATTGCTAGTCTCTCATGCTTCACTTATATTATTCTGAGAGTCTTTTAGAACAGCATGGTATTTGCTATGGTTACAAAGTTGGTCCTAGAATGATGAGCATCCAAGTTGGGTATAATAAAAACTATCATAGAAAGTGAATTGGATGGTATGATCAATTTGATACTTGATAATTGTTTTGAGATATGGAGGTAGTGATATTAAAGTCATGCTATTTGAGGTGATTATGAAAAATGCTTGTGTTGAAGTTTGCGATTCCCGTAGCATGCACGTATGGTGAACCGCTTTGTGATGAAGTTGGAGCACAATTTTATTTATTGATTGTCTTCCTTATGAGTGGCGGTCGGGGACGAGCGATGGTCTTTTCCTACCAATCTATCCCCCTAGGAGCATGCGTGTAGTGTTTTTGTTTTTGATGACTTCTAGATTTTTGCAACAAGTACATGAGTTCTTTTGACTAATGTTGAGTCCATGGATTATACGCACCCTCACCTTTCCACCATTGCTAGCCTCTCCCGTGCCGCGCAACTTTCGCCGGTACCATACACCCACCATATACCTTCCTCAGAACAGCCACCATACCTACCTATTATGGCATTTCCATAGCCATTCCGAGATATATTGCCATGCAACTTTCCACCGTTCCGTTCATAAGACACACATTACTTTTGTCATATTGCTCTTTGCAAGATCATGTAGTTGACATTGTATTTGTGGCAAGGCCACCTTCATAATTTTCATACATGTCGCTCTTGATTCATTGCATATCCCGGTACACCGCTGGAGGCATTCATATAGAGTCATATCTTGTTCTAGCTTTGAGTTGTAATTCTTGAGTTGTAAATCCATAAAAGTGTGATGATCTTCATTATTAGAGCATTATCCCAGTGAGGAAAGGATGATGAAGGCTATGATTCCCCCACAAGTCGGGATGAGACTTCGGACTTTACAAAAAGAAAAAAAGAGAGAGAGAAAAAGAAAGGCCAAAAAGAAAGAAAAAAAAGGAAAGGCCAAAGAAAAAAAAGAGGAAAAGAAAAATAATAAAATGAGAGAAAACGAGAGAAGGGACGATGCTACTATCTCTTTTTCCACACTTGTGCTTCAAAGTAGCACCATGATCTTCATGATAGAGAGTCTCCTATGTTGTCACTTTCATATACTAGTGGGAATTTTTCATTATAGAACTTGGCTTGTATATTCCAATGATGGGCTTCCTCAAAATGCCCTAGGTCTTCGTGAGCAAGCAAGTTGGATGCACACCCACTTAGTTTCTTTTGTTGAGCTTTCATATATTTATAGCTCTAATGCATCCGTTGCATGGCAATCCCTACTCACTCACATTGATATCTAGTAATGGGCATCTCCATAGCCCGTCGATACGCCTAGTTGATGTGAGACTATCTTCTCCTTTTTGTCTTCTCCACAACCACCATTCTATTCCACATATAGTGTTATGTCCATGGCTCACGCTCATGTATTGCGTGAAAGTTGAAAAAGTTTGAGATTACTAAAGTGTGAAACAAACTCTTGGCTTGTCATCGGGGTTGTGCATGATTAAATACTTTGTGTGATGAAGATAGAGCAACAGCTAGACTATATGATTTTGTAGGGATAACTTTCTTTGGCCATGTTATTTTGAGAAGACATGATTACTTTGATTAGTATGCTTGAAGTATCACTATTTCTTATGTCAATATGAACTTTTATTTTGAATCATTTGGATCTGAACATTCATGCCACAATAAAGAAAATTACATTGAGAATTATGCTAGGTAGCATTCCACATCAAAAATTCTGTTTTTATCATTTACCTACTCGAGGACGAGCAGGAATTAAGCTTGGGGATGCTTGATACGTCTCCAATGTATCTATAATTTTGATTGTTCCATGCTATTATATTACCCTTTTGGATGTTTATGGGCTTTATTTTACACATTTATATCATTTTGGGACTAACCTACTAACCGGAGGCCCAGCCCATATTGTTGTTTTATTGCTGCTTCAATATTTCAAGAAAAGGAATATCAAACGGAGTCCAAACGGAATGAAACCTTCGGGAGCGTGATTTTTAGGAAGAATATGATCCGGGAGACTTGGAGTTCACGTCAGAAGATCATCGAGGAGGCCACGAGACAGGGGGGGCGCCCACCCCCCTGGGCGCGCCCTACCCTCTCGTGGGCCCCTCGAGGCTCCCCCGACCGACTTCTTTCGCCTATATAAGCCTACGTACCCTAAAAACATCGATAAAGAAGATAGATTAGGAGTTCCGCCGCCGCAAGCCTCTGTAGCCACCAAAAACCTCTCGGGAGCCTGTTCCGGCACCCTGCCGGAGGGGGAATCCATCACCGATGGCCATCTTCATCATCCCGGCGCTCTCCATGATGAGGAGGGAGTAGTTCACCCTCGGGGCTGAGGGTATGTACCGGTAGCTATGTGTTTGATCTCTCTCTCTCTCGTGTTCTCTCTATGGCACGATCTTGATGTATCGCGAGCTTTGCTATTATAGTTGGATCTTATGATGTTTCTCCCCCTCTACTCTCTTGTGATGAATTGAGTTTTCCCTTTGAAGTTATCTTATCGGATTGAGTCTTTAATGATTTGAGAACACTTGATGTATGTCTTGCCATGTTTATCTGTGGTGACAATGGGATTTCACGTGCCACTTGATGTATGTTTTGGTGACCAACTTGCGGGTTCCGCCCATGAACCTATGCATAGGGGTTGGCACACGTTTTCGTCTTGACTCTCCGGTAGAAACTTCGGGGCACTCTTTGAAGTACTTTGTGTTGGTTGGATAGATGAATCTGAGATTGTGTGATGCATATCGTATAATTATGCCCACGGATACTTGAGGTGACAATGGAGTATCTAGGTGACATTAGGGTTTTGGTTGATTTGTGTCTTAAGGTGTTATTCTAGTACGAACTCTTGAATAGATCGATCCGAAAGAATAACTTTGAGGTGGTTTCATACCCTACCATAATCTCTTCGTTTGTTCTCCGCAATTAGTGGCTTTGGAGTGACTCTTTGTTGCATGTTGAGGGATTGTTATATGATCTATCTATGTTATTATTGTTGAGAGAACTTGCACTAGTGAAAGTATGAACCCTATGCCTTGTTTCCTATCATTGCAATACCGTTTGTGCTCACTTTTATCATTAGTTACCTTGCTGTTTTTATATTTTCAGATTACAAAAACCTATATCTACTATCCATATTGCACTTGTATCACCATCTCTTCGCCGAACTAGTGCACCTATAAATTTGCCATTGTATTGGGTGTGTTGGGGACACAAGAGACTCTTTGTTATTTGGTTGCAGGGTTTTTTGAGAGAGACCATCTTCATCCTACGCCTCCCATGGATTGATAAACCTTAGGTCATCCACTTGAGGGAAATTTGCTATTGTCCTACAAACCTCTGCACTTGGAGGCCCAACAACGTCTACAAGAAGAAGGTTGCGTAGTAGACATCAGCACCCACGCTACTGGTATGAAAAAGAAAAACCACGCTACTGGTAAGGTTTTTCCTAGTAGTGTTCGCCTCCGCCTCCCTGTACATGGTGACGCGAGGTGAGTCGAACTCTGTGTCAGTTGGGATGACAGCCTCGGCCCCATACACAAGGGAATTCATCTTGGATGGCTCCGACTGCTGGATGGGCCGCCGGCTGCTGAGGAGCCGGAGGCGGCTGGCCAGCAGGCGGAGGAGGCAGCAGCCCCTCGCCGTTGGAGATTCGGGTGAGCCAGTGACACTTCCGGGTGGTGTGATTGGATGGCTTCGTGCGCTGTGGAACTTGCAGGGTGCATCAAGGGTTTGCTCATAGGAGAAGGCGGGTTGCCAAGCCGGCTTGCCGCCTTTCTGACGCTTGGGTATGGGCTGCCCCTCCGGCTGCTGATCCTCAACTGTTGCCACATGCCGGCTGGTAGAAGCCGGCATCGGGGCCTTGCGCTTGTTGTCGTTCTGCTGCTGGCGCCGACTGGTGTCGCCAGCCGGCGTTTTGGGAGCCGGAGGGAGCACCTTTCCAGAGGCGTCCACCCGAAGCTCCGACTTCATGGAGGAGTCAGCTGTGACGTACTTGTCTGCTATGATCAGCAGCTCGTCGAGTGTAGCCAGCTCGTCGCATAAGAGTTGGTGCATGAGCAGGGTGCCTTCTCTGCACCCAGCGGTGAAGTACTCTATGGCTTTCACCTCGTGCACTCCTTCGCGGGAGTTGCGGAGTTCGGCCCACCGCGTTAGGTAGTCGCGAGTGGACTCGGCAGGGCCTTGGACACACACAGAGAGCTAGCGAGGCTTGGGCGGCCGCTTGTAAGGGCTGGTGAAGTTGCGGATGAAGACTTCGGTGAAATCTTCCCAGCTATTGACGATTTAGGGCTTGAGGTTGTTCAGCCAAGTGTGCGTCGTGCCCTGAAGCATGAGGGGGGCGTACTTCACGGCAACGCGCTTGTCGCCGTTTGCTATGCTGACCGCGGTGGAGTAGTCGACCAGCTAGTCCTCTGGCTTCTCGGAGCCGTTGTACTTGGGCGTGTCTCTTGGGAGCGAGAACCCTTTGGGGAAGGGCTCGTCGCGAATGCGGGGGCCAAAACAAGGCGGGCCAATCGCATCTTCTTCTTCCAGCGCTACTGATCGCGCCAGGCGGTCGATCCAATGGCGGGCGTCATTTTCTCCGATTCCTTCACATCGGCCCAGCCGGCCGCTGAGCGTCGGCTGCTCAACGGGCGGCGGGGAGGCATACCTCTCCCTGCGAGGTGGAGGGGGAGGCGGACAGTCGTCCCGCCGCTCCACAGCTTTTGGGCGGCCATCTTGGTCGCGCTCGATGGTGAGGCGCGTCCGACTGCGGCTAGCAGCCGGCTCTCTGTCTCTTCTGTCACGGGCGCCGCCTGCTGTCGTCGTCTGGGAGGTCGCGCCTTGCTCTCGGTGAGGGGGGAGGATTCTCGGCGCGCGCGTCGGCTTCTTGCTGCGCGGCTGCCACATCAATGAGTTGTTGAACGCGCTCCGTCATGCAGCATCGCTCGTCGCCATCCAGGCGTTCTAGCTCATCTGTTGCCGCCTGGGTGGCACGCAGGTTCTCCATGGGCATGGCGTAGACAGGGCGGTCGGCCCCCATCATGTCGGCGGTGGTCGCACCGCGCTGTTTGACAATGCCCACGCGGCTAGGCTCGCCAGCAGCCGGCGTGCCACAGACGGCACGATCAACCTCGCCTGATAGGCCTCGGTGAGGCGTCTCATAGTGGCTAACTTCTTGCCGCTCTCGATGAGTGTGATGCGGTGGGCTTCCAGCGTCGGTGTCGCCTGCGATGAGTACCGATAGGTCCCGCATTGTCGCCTGCAGCGGGTCGTGGGCGTCTGCGCCGGAGGCTCCGCCATGGCTGATGACGAGCACCTCAGTGATGGTGCTGCCGCCGCTGTCAGCACGAGGGAGCGAGTCGTCGATGACCACCACGTTAGTGGGGAAGGCATCGATGGATGCCGTGTCGGAATCGACAAGCATCGGGTCGGTGGAGCCGATCGACTCCAAGTCAGAGGCGGGCTCGTTGGCGATGTCGAGCTTGCCAAGGAGGTCGATGAGGCAGCTCTCAGAGCTGGTTGCGCCCGCGCCTGGCGCTGGCTCGTCGGAGAGGCGGATCTCGCCGATGAGATCAGTGAGGCAGCTCGCCGCGCAGGCGACGTCTACGCCATGCAGCGCGTCGGTGCATATGCCATCGGGCGTGTCGGGCTGGCTGCGCTCGCCAAGGTTCCCATCCAGAGCAGATCTCCGGACGACGGTGCACCTAGCCCCATGGTGGGCGCCAAATGTCAGGTGGTTGGTGCGACATATGCCAAAGGATGGCTAATCATAGTGGGCGCTAGTAAAACGTCGTCGGTGCCTGAAAACGGGATAAGGCGTAAACATGCACGCCGACGCATCTTACCCAGGTTTGGGGCTCTCCTAGGAGATAACACCCATAATCCTGCTCTGCGGGGTCTCCGCATGATCACTAGATCAACAAGTGGCTACAAGGCTGCTCCTTGAGCTGTTTGGCTAGAGGAGGAAGAAGGGCAAGGCTAGCTCTACTCCTCCCTCTACGTGTGTGTAATCTCTAAGAGGCTGAACCCTTTGCATGGGTGCCCTGGGGGGTTTATATAGGCCTACCCCCCAGGGGTAAAATGGTAATCCGGCCGGGTGTAGGCCCGGGACGTCAGTGTCTATGGTCGCCGGCTTCCTCGCCAGCTAGTGGGTCCCGCCGGCTGTCGGGCTCTCATTCGATAGGTAGGGCCCGCCGCTTGTGGGTCCTGTCGGCTGCTTGTCACTATAGCCCTGCCTCTGACGAAGGCTTGGTCGGGGAGAGCGTGGCTACAGTACCGTCGCCTTGTGGGCGTTCACTGTAGCCACTCCCCGTCTTATCTGGTTAATGGCGCACAAACTTCTAGGGCAAGGGAGGGCGGGCTGCTGGGAGTCGGCCTCCCCCCCCGCCAACTGGTTAGGGCCTGCCATCTTCGGTCATCTTACAGATAGGTAGGGCCCGCCGCCTGTGGGCTGTACCGACAGCCCGTCGTGGGAGCATGGCTTCCTCTGCCATGGATGATGTCACGGGCAGCATGGCATCAGTGGCGTGCCGGGCTAGGGATGGCCGCTCGGTACGATGCACTGTGGCCACGTCCGGCCCGGGATTCGGGGGTGGCAGGCTATACTGTAGCCACACCCCGTCTCATCGCCGTTATGTGGGTGTAAACTTTGAGGGCGCCTGAGCGGGCCGCCTGCTAGAAGTCGGCCCGTGTTGGGGCCGCTCTTTGGGCATTGCCGCCTTCCCGCGGCCGGCCGCTTGGACCAGCCGGCCATAAGAGGGCGGCCCTTTGTCTTCGAGGCTTGAGGGGCGCAGCCGGCCCCGATGTCTTGAAATATCATGGGGAGCTGATGAGGCTACCCGTGGTCATTTACTCCGACAGAGGTTCTCGTTGTCGAGGAGGTGCGCCAGTAGCTCCATGCTGTACCCCGGATATTCCTTTGCTAGGGCTTCCAGCCGCTCTGCCGATAATTTCATCTTCGTCCCCATCTCCATCTCCTCTCCTACGCGCACGCACCTCCTTTGAATTGCAGAGAAGAAATTGACGAAATCACTAGTTAAGGAGTACTCCTTGTGGAGATCACTCCAACTTCCCCAGGTTGCAACAAGTGGCGCGCTGTAAGTGCGCCACTTGTCGCAACCTGGGAGTTTTCCTTTTTTTCGTAGATCCATTTATTCAAAACATTTTATCTCTTAAACCGTGCGTCCAAATCTCGGACTGCTTTCGCCATTGGATTCCTCGCATGGAGATCTTCAAAACTTGATCCCATGTTGATAGGTTTTGACGAACTTTTTTTTCACGAAAAAACCGGACGAAAAACCGACGAAAAAACCGAACCGGGAACACTTTTTTTCCTTTCTGAAAGAGGCACGCCCGTGCCTCTGACAAAATCACAACCGTGCCTCCCGCGGAAGCAAAACCGTGCCTCCCGCGGAAGAAAAAAAACAGAAAATGCGTTTTTTTTCCTTTCCGAAAGAGGCACGCCCATGCCTCTTGCGGAAAAAAAACAGAAAATGCGTTTTTTCCCTTTCCGAAAGAGGCACGCCCGTGGCTCTCGCGAAAGCACAACCGTGCCTCTCGCGGAAGCAAAATCGTGCCTCTCGCGAAAGAAAAAAAACAAAAAACGTGTTTTTTTTCGTTTCCGAGGAGGCACGGCCGTGCCTCTCGCGAAAGCACAACCGTGCCTCCCGCGGAAGCAAAACCGTGCCTCTCGCGAAAGGGAAAAAAATAGAAAACACACGTTTTTTTTCGTTTCCAAGAGGGACGGCCCTCTCGCGAAAACAAAACCGTGACTCGTGAAAAAAAATACGTTTTTTGCGCAAAAAAATATATTTTAAAAAAAATTGGTTGAAAAGCTAGGAAAGACCGGTGGAAAACCAAAACATCAAAAAACCGAATAAAACATTTAAAAAGCCGAAAAACGCGTGCCGAAAAATGAAAAAAAAATCCGAAAGGAGCGCCAAGAGCGCAGCAAATTGTCGCCGCTTCGCATAGGGCGCAGCTAACCGTGGGCCGGCCCATTTGAGTGGTTTCGCCTGGCGAGATGAACCGCAAAAAACAATCACGCTAGGGACCGAACCTACGACCTCCAGTAGCAGTACACACAGCGCTAGCCACCGCGACTGGCTCATGCATCTGTAAGAATAGCAATGTTAAACTAACTAAAAGCGACGAGAAAACCATTTGTTCCTTCTACTGTTTTTTCTTCAGTCTTATTTTGTTCTTTCTTTTTTCTCGTTTTCTTTGTTTTTCTTTTTAAATATATTTTTTACTTTTTCTATGTAAGCTTTTCGAAAAGTTCAAATATGGTTCAGAATTTTCAAAATGTTCTTTTTGTCAAAAATTGTTCGTATTTTTGAAATAGTGTTTACATTTACAAAATTTTGTTCACAATTTTCGAAAAATGATCATGATTTTTTTGTTTGTTTGTTCAGATTTTCAAAGTTTTGTTCAAATTTGAAATCTTTTTTCAATTAATTCAAAAAATGTTCAAGTTTCAAATCTTGTTCGCATTTTCAAAAAATGTTCACAATTCAAAATAATGTTCGCATTGCAAAATGTTGTTCAGAGTTACGAAAAATGTTCCATTTCTCAAAAATTGTTCACAGATCCAAAAATATGTTCGCTTTCTTCAAATTTTGTTCCAAGTTTAAAAAAATGTTATAGTTTCCAATCTTGTTCGCATTTTCAAAAAATGTGTACGATTCGAAATAATGTTCGCATTCCCAAGTTTTTTTCAGAGTTACAAAAAATGTTCCCTTTCTCAAAAATTGTTCACAGATCCAAAAAATATGTTCGCTTTCTTCAAATTGTGTTCCAAGTTTCAAAAAATGTTTGCTTTTTCCATTTTTCTTTTAAAATTTTATGACATGTTCTTTTTTCAAAATTTGTTCAACATTACAAAAAAACTTTTCTGTTTTTCAAAATTTTGTTCACAGGTCAAAAAATATTCAACATTTTAAATAATATTCGCTATTTTTGGAATTGTCCGGGTTCAAAAAATGATACAAGTTTTGAAAACGAATCCATTTTTCCTGGAAAAAAAAGAATGAACTGCGTTAGAACTTCTAAAAAAGTTTAGATCTGTCGTGGATTATGTTCTTATATTGTTTTCTGCTTAATATTGGGAACGCACGGTGATGCAATGGCTAGCGTACGCGGGTACTAATCAGCAGGTCTCGAGTACGAATCTCCAGCCGCCTTCAGTTTTTTTGCGCTGTTTTTCCGTCAGTAGCTGCTCATTCGTGGGCCGGCCCAAACGAGGCACCCCCTGTGCGAAGCCCCTCTAGTCTGCCGCAGAATGCGGCATATAGGAGGTCCCTCCCGAAGGAGCGCTCGTTAATTAGTTGCTCCCAGAAATTGATCAATCGGTCAAGGATTTGCGGGAGATGAGAAACGCACTTGAACAGAACCAGCTCGATGGTTTTACCTCTGGAGAAGTTGTGGGGGCAAGAATGGGGGGAAATCCCTATTTGCCGCGGGTTGCGGCAAATTGTCGTCGTATCGCACAGAGGGAAGGGCACCAGTGAAGCTACTGGGCCGGCCATTAGACAAGTTCGTTCGTTCCAGTTTGGAACCTTTTTTTTCCTCCTGATTTTTTTTTCTTTTTTTACTGTTTTCTTTTTCTTCTGTTCCCTTTTCGTTTCCTTTTTTCAGTTTTCAAGTTTATTTTACTTTTTTCAAAAATGTTTGGAAATTTCAAATGTTGTTCAGAATTCAAAATTTTGTTCTAAATTCAAATTATGTTCACATTTTTGAAAAATGTATGCTAATTTGAAAAAAATACTTGTAATTTCTAAATAAACTGTGATTTCTGAAGATTTTGTTCGAGATTCGTGGAAAATGTTCGAAAATTTCAAAAATGTTCCCACTGTCAAATTTTGTTCATAAATTTAAAAAATGTTCTTGTTTCAAAATTTGTTCAAAAAATACAAAAATGTTCTGGTCCTTAAAAAAACTAAAATATGTTCGCATTTAGAGTACTTGTTCCCTTTCTCACAAATTATTCACAGATATAAAAAATGTTCTTCCGTAGTTTCAAGATTTTTAGTTTTTGAATTTCTGCTTCTTTACCTCATTTTTTCTATTCCATTGTAATTCCTTTTTCTTCCCTGTCTTGTATTTAAGAATTTCAAATTATGTTCAAAAATTCAAAAATGCTCAGAACTTCAAAAATGTTTATGTTATTATCTTTTGTTCAAATATTCAAAAACGTCTCTCCATTTTTCATAAAAATGTTCGCATATGTACAAAAATTGTTCACCTTTCAAATATTGTTCATAATATAAAAAAAATGTTCGCATTTTAAAATTTTCTTCTGGAGTTTGAAAAAAGGTTCCTCTTTCAAAATTCATTCGCAATTCTAAGTAAAATGTTCGTGTCTACCAATTTTATTCTGTAGTTTCAAAAAATGTTTCCATTTCGAAATTTGTTTGCAATTTTCGAAAATGTGTCTATTTCTATTTTGTTTGGGAGTTTCAAAAAATGTTCACAATTTTTTTATAAGTGTTTCAATTTTTCCAATTTTTTTCAGGTTTTTCCATGTTTTTAAATGGTTACATATCCAAAAAAATTGAATTTGAAAAATGATCATCTTCATTTTTCATTTTCCCTTATTTTCGCCTGTTCCCTTTTCGTTTTTAAGAATATTGTCACAGTTTAAAAAAATGTTTGTTATTTCAGAAAAACTGTACCTTTTATCAAAAAGTTTGAAAATTTAAAACATGTTTTCGGTTTTTCAATTTTTATTCTGAGTTTTTAAAATGTTCTTGTTTCAAAATTTGTTCATGAATTCCAAAAATATTCACGTTTCCAAATTTTTGTTCAGAGTTTCAAAAAATGTTCCTTTTAACAAAAAAATTATTCACATATTCAAAAATGTTCATGATTTTCAAAAAAGTGTTCACTTTATCAAAACTTTGTTCACATATTACGGAAATGTTCGAGATTTTTATGTTATTCTTGTCAAGTTCCAAAAGTGTTCGCTTTTAAAAAAACACTTTTTCAAAATAATGTCCGCGTTGGGAATTTGACAAAATGTTCGGACCTACAATTCCTTTAGCTTCGCGCGGAATTTTTAACCAAGAAAGCTGATGTAGCGTGTTGGCTGTTGTCTTTCTTCCCTAACAGTAGGTTCCTGGTTCGATCCATCCCTCAAGCAGTCTGTTTTTGGATTTTTCACCGTGTTGCCCTAATGGGCCGGCCCAGCTGGAGTCGCGCCTGTGCGTTCGCTCGGCAATTTGCCGCAAAGAGCGGCGCATAGGAACTCCCAGAATGGGCGCGCTCCACCAAAAACAGGCCACGTTCTCTCAAAAGTAAGAAAGAAACAGGCCACGTTTTTTGTTCTGTTTTTTAGGGGGGAAACAGGCCACGTTTTGTTCTCGCAAATGGGCTGGCCCATTTGCTCTGGCTCACTGCGTGTTACTGTTCTTTTTGTTATTATTATTAGGCTTTTCTCAAAAAATCCTCAAAAAAAAGGATTTTCTCAAAAAAAAAAAAAGGTTCTCCTGAAAAATAAATGTTCATTGGCATCTCTTTTTCTACAGGAAGGATAATTCTATGTTTCACTCCTCACCACCAAAATCAGAAAATGTAGCTGCCGGCCTAATGTTTTATTTCGCTTGAACAGCTCAACCTCGTAACTTACTTACCCGTGCGTGCACGCGTGTTCAAAAAAAATTCTTCTAAGCAATCTTTACTGCTGGTTCAACATGGGAAGAAAACCACAATCTTTACTCATTTGTACTTCCGCTCCATAATAAAATGTAAGACATTTTTTAAGCCGTATGCAAAACCGAAAAAAAACCTTGCATTTTGGTAGAGGTGCTTACCGACATGGCAGAACAGCGAAAGACTGATCGGAATAGAGAACAACTGCGTCGCAAAGGAACGTCAAAGACGACATCTAGACCACACATTTGCAAAAGCCGGCATGCAATCGGTTGCAAGACGCAAAATACCATCGCTAGCTCGTTTGTTTCTTCTACTTTACAAGACAATCTCTAGGGCAACAACATCTAAGAGCTTGCAAATTAAGAGGCTGAGTTGGTTTTGGAAACCAGAGCAGACAGATACATGGTTATCTGCTCCCAGTCTGATACATACCATCGATCATGAGATAAATCTTGCACCCAACAGATAGCACAGCCACCGACTTGGCCGCAATCAGTCGGTCTTCATTGCCTCCGCATGATAGGATTCCAGGTCTTTGTCCAGGTCATCTGCGCTTTTCTCTGGCCCCTTCCTGCCCCGACCGCGGCCCCGACCCCGGAACTGACCGCGGCCCCTGCCTCGGCCCTGGAACTGGGCCTGTGATGGAGCATAGCCCCTGCCTCCGCCTCGCCCAGCTTGGGAAGCACCACGTCCAGCTTGGAAAGCACCACGATTCAATCTGGTGGTGGGATTACTGGAACGGCAGATTGAGAGTGAGCAAAGAAATAAAGATAAAACCAAACACAACAATTCCTGTCTGTTTTCAGGTCAAAGAAGCAACATGCCTAAAATAGATACATACATCTGAAATAGCAATTTGTCCTATGGCACGGGCAACATGGCTGCTTCGTGCTAGAAATTTAGTAGCATGCATGTGTTACCAGTTCTCACTCTCGCATCTGAACCTTTTATGTCATGTTTTTTCTTGAAAGAATGAAAATGCTCACTAATCACAGTTGATTACACAAGTTGAGAGCAGAATGTGTCAAAAGAAATTTATTTATAGGTCCTAGTATTGCTGGTAATAACCAGTTAACAATACAAATAATGACACAAGGATAAACTACAAGAGCCAAATAATTGCTAGTAACAGACTGAATTGCCACATTAAAAGTCAAAATCATTAGAAGCTTTACCTCAAAGGCCTAGTGCTGGAACCACCACCACGCCGACCCGTTTCAGGCCTGAAATGTAACATTTGTTTAGATAAAACAAAATAGTGTGGATACATGAGCACATACACACACCAAAAATACTGATAACTAAAAAAATATGTAAAAACACAGTTAGCAGCCGTTTGGAATGCAGGAGTTTAACAGGAAACAGTTAAAGTCCGACAGGATGCAATAAAAAATCTCGTATTCCAAACAGGCTCTTACAAATTGGATCTGCTTACTGGCAAATGATTTGCACTTGCGGTAATCGAACTTCAGTAAATTTGACAACTACATGACTAAAATGCAGAAATTGCTGATCAGACAAATAGAAGATGGCAGATTACCATGAAATTGGTTGACAAACAAAAAAAGGAGAGGGGGGTTTCCACTGTGGGCAAGCAATTAGTGTTAAAAACATTGGACAAAGAAACAATGCATTGGCATAGGCTGAGGCAGAGTGGTGATCCAGCTGATGTTTTGAGTTACATACTACTCCCTCCGTCCGAAAAAGCTCGCCCCTCAAATACATGTATCTAGCACCAAGTTAGTGCTAGATACATTCATTTGAGGGACAAGCTTGGGACAAGCTTTTCCGGACGGAGGGAGTAGAAGAGAAAACCAGCAAAAGTTCAGGCAACATAAGAACATCACTGAACTCGTCAAAGCAAAATATCCAACACGTCCATCGAACACACTTCTGCTGGCAGATGTAGAACATTGAAAAAAAATCATGAATGGTGAATTAGGCAAATTTGAAATTTTCACTCACGTCATAACAACCGTTCTCGTAGCTCTACCATTAGATGCCCCGACAACATTTATACGAGGTGTCATAGACAAACCCAGGTCACTTCCAATGACCTCAATCTTCATAGATTTTCCATCAAGCAGAACATTATTATAACGTTTCAATGCAGCAATTGCATCACTCCTCCTTGTAAACACCACCTCCGCTGTGCCCTTCAAAAAATAAAAATAAAAATAAAAATAAAATTGTGAGTACAAAAAGTTTCTAGATAAATAATAAATACAAACGAGTATTCAAGTAAACTTAATCCAAAACTATAAACTTATTGTCTTCACTAGATAAAAAGAAAATGTATAGGCATGCATTCAACCATTTTTTGCATCCAAGGCAAAAATATGAGAAGAAACTAGCTAAATACTATACCTATATTTCCTCTTCTACCGGTAAGCTAGATGCTTCACAAACCACCGGTACTTAAGTCACCCTCGTTAAGAGACGCACACCAATACAATTGATGTCCAGTAACAACAGCTACAAAGTAGGCTTTTAACTAAAAAAATAAGAATAAGGATATGCAAACAAGAACTAATCCCAGCGGGGCGTTTACCTCGCCAACACTTAGATCCAGCTCTACCCAAATTTCTTTGGTTCACCCCAACATTACCCACTTGTTTGACTTGCCCTTACCCTATCCAAATGATACCAAATGCAAGATAATAGATTTTCTAACAAGTTGTCATCGCTAACATATAATTAAGCTGTGAATATATATATTCATCTAGAGCAAACAGAAACTGCTGAAGGGACTATGCGAAAAGGTTTCAATATCCTCTGAAAGCAAATCAACATATACATATCATTTTTACTCTCCATATAGTGTTAGAACTTTTCATTCAAGGTTAAGTAAAAAAATAAGTCACTTTGAGTTTTCATATAATGATGCATAAAAATTTCTTAAAAGGTATGCTAAATATGCTCAATACTTAAAGCTGAAATGCCAAAAGAGTTACGAACATTTTGGCGACCATAACCATCAAAGTGAACAGCAAAGCGTTTCAAATGACCAACTTCTGAAAACAGCTCCTGAAAGGCACATTAAAAATATGTTAGTGTAATAGTTAATATATAGCAATCTAGGAATGGTAAATTCAGGCTGTCTACTTGTTTCACCAACCTTTATATCCTCATTGGAAACACGATAGTCCAAATTTGAAATGTACAATTTTGTACCAGTTTCAATTCCACTAGCCGCCATACTATCACTAAATAGATCAGGTCTCCAGGTCATGTCTTTGGTTCTGCTAAAAGACTGAAAATGCCAAATGACCAGCATGTGAGGAAACATGTCTGTCATAGAAGAATGCCACCTCAAACTTTTAAGATGATCATGATAAGTATTAGGAACCACTTAGAATATGTAGCAACAAGCTACTGAAGAACAGCCAAGCTACGAAATACTGCATAAAGCTAATGATCGAGGGGAAGAGAGTTCCAACAATATCACATATATCAAAAGCCAAATATATAAATGGCTTAAGCTCTTCCTCAGGAGACAGTCCAGAAGCACACCACTGGAGTACAGTCCAGAACTGTCTGAGGAGCAGCACATTGCAGTTCCAAAAACCGTTAGTGCCTCATGTACCATACACATCGAATCATGGAACTCCGTAAAGTTTCAAACATAGCAACAAGATCAGCGGAGACTCTTGCTTCAGTTCCACATTAACCAGACACATAAAATTGCAAGGACTGCACGAATTTTCTTTTTCATGTATTTCCCCCTCCATGTGTTTGATGAACAGACGGTATCCTTCAAAGTTTCCATTAGATGTATTCATCACAGTTACTTCTGTCACCCATAAATGAAAGCTTGGCGGTGCTCTACCCAATAAAATATTCATCAAAATACCAAAGTTACTTCTGCCTCTCCACATGATCAATGAGATGCTCTAGCCAACAAAGGCCCCGTTAGTGGTAAACAACACTGTTACTATGCTCCTCCATATAAAAATCCCAGGGTTGCTCTCCATTCTCCTCATTCAGTTTTCTACTTTATTCAGGAATCTGACCATGAACAAAAATGAAGTGACAGGTTTGGCCTTGCCTTAGCAATAATGCGTGCAGATGGTCGAGCGTTAATCCCAAGTGGTCCTCGAGGAGGAAGCCCTGATCTCCCACGCATGGCATATCCACCTCGCCCTCCTCCTTGAAAACGCTCACTACCCCTATCTCCACCTCTTCTTGCATAAAATGACATCCTGAGTTGTTTCGGTCTACAGCAGATAAGACAAGTCTTGAACAATACAATGACAATCTGCAAAACAGATAATAGCTTCAAGAGTTAGAGATGAACATTGCTCTATAATCCAAACCCATAAGAAACTAAACAAGCATGTAAGTTGTAACAGAAGATGAATTTATAATGCTGCCAACTGTGAGGGGGAAAATGCAGATAACATGTCTGCTCCATTACAATACATCCATATGTATACATAAATAACATAAGTAAAACTTAACAAGCAGCAAAGTTAACAAGCAGCAAGTGCAAATAAAAAAAGGACAAGAAGCAGAAAATGCAAATAAGAAAAGGCAAACAAGTAGCAAATGCAGTTATAAAAACAAGAATAAAGAAAGCGTTGGGCGTTAATTTTGCGTTTTGCCACCACCTAGTGCTTATCTCGCCTAAGTGCATGCCTACACGATTAAGCGCTAGGCATTTTGTTGTCCCCTAGCACCTAGGCACACTTAAGCGCACGCCTAGGAGCATTTTTTAATACTGATAAAAAAAGAACGGCCTGCATCAAAAGGATTATACTAATCATGATAAATACTTCGGTAGAAAGTTCCAATCCAAAGAAATCTCCAGAGTTTGGTGCCAATCATAAACAAATGATAGTCAACCTGGCACTATCATGACAATGCACTAATGAATTACTCATACATCTTAGTATGTTTACTAATACTATTCCAATTTAGTACTCCCTATGCAAACAAATGTAAGACGTCTTACATTTGCTTACAGAGGGAGTATAATATTTACAACTTACTACAACATTAAATCTGGTAGGATTTCTAAGCCCTCACAGATTTCTGTCGGCAGGGTTAGATCACACTGCATAAGCATAGCTTGGAAAGAACTTGTGAGCCAGATAATTCCCCATTCAGGACACACTATTTGGGAATCACCATTTATTAGTGTCCACCAACAACGAATTCAACCCACCAACAGTGTGTCTGAACTGACATGAACCAGGAGGTTGTACACAAATGTCTTACTGTAGATCCTAACCCTGACTCTAGGGTTCCGGTGTCAGCGTCAGTGTGCGTGGGCATGGTTATAGGCCCGGGTTTGTAACCAATCTGGATTATCAATGAAGAAATAAGTTAGTATATGCATCCTCCTCTCTTTCCTCTTCCTCCCCGAATCTGTTCTCTTCTGACCCCTGCTGTTCTTCGCCAGATCCGCAACACCGAACCCTATCAAATCATAGGCTAGGTCATGGCATACATCTATCCCCTCCTATCTGCATCTATAATTTAACCCACGGGCATAAGCGGATGCTGCGGCTCAGTGGCAAGCTACTGCACAACCCAGCAAGGTACGAATTGTAACCTAAATCCCCCCCACTCCCCACCCAGCAAGGTTCGAACTGTCCATCCCAGCGGACGCTGCCCGACCAAAGCGGATCGAACAAGAAAACAACAAGAGCGCCGGGTGCGTCGAGCTACGGGGGGCTGGGGTTCCGCTGGAATCAAAACCCTAGCTAGACCCTCGTCCAGTGGCGGCGGACGGAAGAAAATTAGAGGTCGGACGGACGGGTATGGCCTGGACGCACCTGTGCTGCCGCTGCCTTCCCGCCGGTGCTTCTGCCGCAGCTGTGCTGGTGCCGCCGCCGCCGTCAACCGTCGCCGCTGCTGCCTGGCGGCGCTCGCTGTCTCTTGGGAGTCGAGAGGAATTGGTCTCGTCAGCTCCAGGCTCAGGCTAGCGTGAGGACTTACTTGGTCCAGTCCAGGTCCAGCCACGGTCAGCTCACGGCCCAAATAACATCGGCCTACCAGGCCCTTCCTGCCACGGTGCAACCCATTTACCGGGTTTTCGAAGATTCTACAAAAAACTACTCCCTTCGTTACTAAATACCGAGCATAAGTCTTTTTAGAGATTTTAATATTTAATATAAACAACATATTTAAAAAAACTATTTTTAGGAGCGGAGCGACTAATTATTAAGGGTACCTAATTTTAAAAAGACTAATTAAAGGTACCTCTTGCAAAGGCCACTCACACTTTTCGTAGCATTTTTTTCCGAACACACTGCAATCAAAGTCACTCACATACATGAGCATACATTCACCTCTATAAACGCACGCACGCACCCCATCTCTGGAGTTGAAAAATGGCACATTGTATGCGAAACTTATTACCTTCTCTTAAACGGCGTGTTTGAATCACAAATTGTTGTCACCATTGTGTTCTTGCATTGAGATCTTTGAAACTAAATCTCATGTTAATAATTTTGGACCATTTTTTCCCCAAAAAAGGGAGTCGGTAAAAAATCAAAACCAAAAAAACACAAAAATAGGGGGAAAACAAAATTAAATAGAAACTAAAACAAAAAAAGGTCCAGTGGCAGAGGGCGGAAAAAAAATCATGTTTGTGATTCTGTCCGCTACGAGAAGCACGAGAGGGTACCCGTTGATTAGTTACCCGTGTTTCTTTCTCGGTAGTTTTTGATGTACTGGACTAGATTATTTTCCTCCTTCAAGAGGTATTCATAGAGGAAATTAGAGAAGTTCTTAACTTTTATTGCAATGTCTCAGTCAAAGTGTAAATTTGGAAAAATCTTCTGTATTCTTTACAAGGGGTGTCCCAGTGACTTGAAGGCTGAAGTGAAGCAAGTTTTAGAGGTACAACCAGAAGCACTTTTAGAGAGAAAAAGTACCTCATTATGCCTACGGACGTGGGAAGGTCGAAGAATGGGGTATTCCAGCATGTTAAGGATATATTGTGGAAAAGAATACAAGGGTGGATTAAACAATTACTTTTTTGTGCCTGGAAAGGGGTTTCTTACAAAATTAGTACCACAAGCTTTGCCCACATAAGCTATGGGGTGCTTTAAACTTCCTAGGGGGCTTATATGAACACATTGACTCCAAGTTGAGAGAGCTTTGGTTGGGAGCCAAGAAAGGTAAAAGGAAAACAACTTGGATTTCACGTAAGGACATGTGTTAACCAAAGTATTTGGGAGGAATGGGGTTTAGGAAAATTGAGTTGTGTAACTTGTCGTTATTGGAAAACAAGGGTAGATAATTCTTTAGGAAATCAAATTTTCTAAGTGCTCAGATCCTTAAGGTTGCATATTTTTCCAATACGAATTTATTCAATCTAGAATTGGCGCCGCTACCGTCATAGATGTGGAGATCAATCCTAGAGGGAAGAGAGGTCTTGAAACAAGGACTAATGAGGAGAATTGGAAGGGAGAAACCACTCTCATCTAGAATGAAAATTGACTACCAAGGGATAATATGATGAGGCCTTTCGCACTAGTAAAAGAGGATTACCCAACTAGGGTATGTGAAATACCTGACCAAGCATCTAGAGCATGGAACATGGAGATGTTGCAGGAGCATTTGCTCCTTGTTTATGTGGAACTAGAACGTCAAATCACACTGCAATTGACCAACATGGAGGGCTGCTGGGCATGGACAGTGGAGAAATTTGGGACCTTTTCGGTCTAGGCTGCATACCATATGTTGGTTCATACGTGTAATGAAAGAGAAGATTGGGTTGATAGCAGCCCTTGAAGCTCTAGTACGAAGAAGGAGGAGATAGCTTTGAAAAAACTTCAAAAACATAAGATCTCAGGAAAGATAAAGGTTTTCAGGTGGAGACTGGCGAGGCAAATTTTATCTAGAGCCAATGTTTTGTACCACGGAAATATGTCTACCGAAAATAAGTGTATGTTCTGCGAAAGAGATGATTCTTGAAGGCATATTCTTTGTACCATAGAAACATGTCTACCAAAAATGATGTGATAACAAGAACCCAACTAGGCCCATCAGATAACTATAATGCTGGCAAGTGAAAAGGAGATCAATACTAGGGAAAATAATGTAGCACGGGTCAAAGTTGTTGTGTGATAATCTATGTAGGGATGAACTTGTCAACACTAAACAGATGTATCTGAGTAGTCTAATAATTTATTCAAGTAAGAAGAGGCCTTTGAACAGAAAAAGACTTATCTCGAAAGGAAGATGATGTTGTAGGTGTGCATGATTCATCTTCTTTGATACTTTTGAACCTAATCTAAAGGCATGCATTGTTCATCTTTAGAATATTTTATTATGCTTGCACTATATGTTTTTATTTGACCTTTTGTAGTTTACTGTATAATAATCATTTATTTTCTATTTTGAATGTCTCTGTAATGCATTAGATGGCTCACATATGAACATATATAAGAGGGATTAGCATGCTCATGTAAATTGACACATCGTAATCATATGTCATCATTAGAATCTGAAAAGTGCCAACTGATAACTTTTCTTCAAGCATGCTAAACCATACTTCATAGATAGTCATGTTGCTTTCTAGTGATGCTAGCAGGCATTTCTGATAACATAACCTATTTGTTCTCTGCAATAGGTAAGAAACTTAAATTTGTTTTACTTATGCAAGTTTTATTGTAATGGTGACTTAAACACCTCATTATATTGTATGTGAGTAACACACATTTTAGACATATGTGATTGCTTATAGTGGCAAATTCTTCAGAAAATGTGGTTGAACCTACATTCCAAACTCGGCTTAAAATGGTTGATTTCTATAAAGGACGTTTTTGTTCAATCGTTATAACACACCTCGAATTGCCCGGCCATCTATCCTACATAACTTATTATGGAAAAATAATAGAATGAATGGGAGTTTTGTTATTCCTACAGTACATGTACAACCACAACCGATCGGGGATTCCATAGTTCTATTGGAAAAATTCCTTTTGATCTAAGTGGAAGAATTTGTTTACTAGGACTTGTCCTCGCTATAAAATAAACTATTAATTTTAATTTCGCTGCAACTAAAGAAAAAGATAATGAAAGAATTCATCTTATTGCATAATAAAACAAAGAAACCATTTTATACAACCACACTGAGCAAGTGCCTGCCCTCTGCATAACAAGCACACAACCAACACGTCTAGAAAAAAAATAAAAGTAAACATTTTACAGAAAAATAGGAAAAAACTAAGATGGAGGAAGTATTATCAGAAGACTACACTGCCACCCATGGTTGAAGAAACCTCTGTGCCCGTAAGCTTCAACCAGGTAGACGCCATGGAAAATAGGTATCTATCACCAAATACAGAGCCAGTATGTACATGCATGAATAACCTGCACGAGAGTTGAAACACATTTTTTTTTATTAAAAAACACGTCATTCCTAGAAAATCATAAAGTCCAACATAAGGCTGCCCCCACCCCCCAATATATGAATGGAACTTTTTATCAATACCCCTCAACTAGTTGCCAATCATATTATGAGCGCTACTAGACGGGTAGACATTTGAAACTATATGGACTATGGACCATACCACATGTGTATGCTTACATTCAAAAAAATGTGTGTTTAATGGACTCATTATGAGGACAAAAGGCACGACAGTGGCAACGAGCGAGGTTGTCCCTAGTCAAGACTATCCCTTGGTGCATGAACCATAGGAATATCCGAGACATTGTTTTAGCTTCCACAATTTTTATTATCCACATACACATCACTGTGAGCCATCATCATGTATCACAATTTAACGACAAACTTCCCACCCTGTTGCGAGTTTCATTTGAAAATGTTAGGCTCATTAGACAGCTTGATGGGCTCCAGGTGAGCAATTTGTTCCATGTTGCAAGGTGGGACGCCAATAAACCCTACGGAAAGAAACTGGCTCGGCTTGTCCCCCAAGACTTGTGCCATTTAAAATGGTTATTCATAATGCTATTGTAATAAAGTGTTGCAATTGACAACCCCCACTAATACAAAAGCGAACTTTAGAGGCGTTTTCCATATATGTGTTGGAGGCAGTTTCCCATTCCGCATCTAAGCACGTGATGTTAATATTTTAGTATTAGAGGCGCATGGATAACCACATGTAATGATTTCACACTACAATTTCCAAAGGCAAACGACCTCCAATACTTGGAACACTAGATGTAACTTTTTTTTGTAAGCACCTCCAATACACCAACATTCTAGGTGGGTTTTGCAACAGAACTTTATATATTTCCATATACGAGGTGGAAGTTTGGTTTTTCTTTCGGCCAACACTCATAATACAACAACTATTTCCACTTCGGAGGCGGAAGTCCGGGTTCTTTTTGCGGCTTGATCTCATATACACTCACAAAATTTCATCTACACATCCATATTTGTCACATAATTGCATTGAAGTGCATACATTCATATATGTCCAAATGTCTAGGGTCAACATATGCAACAAAATGCTAAAAACTAAAATGTTGTGTTTGTTGATTCCTTGATGTGGATTTTTTTTTGTAGCGAGCAAATTAGAAGTTGCAGGTTTCACATTCTAGTGAGTACTTCAACTCAATGGTAATGACTTGGGGTGGAGAGGTCAGTAAAGACCCTCAGCTTCTCAGATTGGAGGCGAAAAGCGGTGACACGATCGCACATGTAATACACATAAGTTTGTGCAAGGGATGCAGTTGGTATTGATTATCATCTTAATAAATGCGGACAAGTTCAAATAGATGGCGAACTTACATACTATGTTGTAGTGCGCTTCTGAAAGTGCAACTATCCCTAGGTGGTTGTGGTAATTCCTAACAACATATAGCTCATTGAGCTAATGCTATTTCAAGATGAATATTTCAGGAAAGCTCAATGATTGGCATGGCATGGATGAGAAAAGTGGACCCCTCAAAATGCTAAGGACAAAAGGATTGGCTCAAGCTCAAAGCTCAAGACTCTACATTTTATATTTTAGTGATCCAAGATCACATTGAGTCTATAGGAAAAGCCAATACTATCAAGGAGGGATGAGGTGTTGCTTAATGGCTTACTTGCTCAAAATGCTTAGTGATATGCTCCAAAGCCCTCAACTACTTTCTCACATCCACATATGACCTAAACCAAAAGTCAAACTCGGCCCCACCAATTCTTTCTATCCGACGCCACCGAGTTCAGATGTCATAGCCACTGCCACAAACCCTAGGCAAATTGGTCTCACCGATAGGGATTGTAATCTCTCTGTTTCCCTTCGTAACGTTTCGGTACCACCGAAATGAGCGATCGGTCCTACTGAGATTGCAATGTAAACTCTCTGTTTCCCTTTCGTAACATTTCGGTCTCACCGAAATGAGCGAACCGGTCCCACCGAGTTTACCTGACCAACTATCTGGTTAGCATATTACCAAAATCGGTCCCACCGAGTTTGTGTAATTGGTCTCACTGAGATTACGTTATGCCCTAACCCTAACCATATCTGTCCTACCGAGTTGCATGTCGGTCCCATCGAAAATCCTAACGATCACTAGATTTGCTGAATCGGTCCGACCGAGTTTCTCAATTCGGTCCCACCGAGATTGGCAAGTTGTGTGCAACGGTTAGATTTTGTGTGGAGGCTATATATACCCCTCCACCTCCTCTTCATTCGTGGAGAGAGCCATCAGAACGAACCTACACTTCCAACTTACATTTTCTGAGAGAGAACCACCTACACTTGTGTTGAGGCCAAGATATTCCATTCCTACCATATGAATCTTGATCTCTAGCCTTCCCCAAGTTGCTTTCCACTCAAATCTTCTTTCCACCAAATCCAAATCCTGTGAGAGAGAGTTGAGTGTTGGGGAGACTATCATTTGAAGCACAAGAGCAAGGAGTTCATCATCAACACACCATTTGTTACTTCTTGGAGAGTGGTGTCTCCTAGATTGGTTAGGTGTCACTTGGGAGCCTCCGACAAGATTGTGGAGTTGAACCAAGGAGTTTGTAAGGGCAAGGAGATCTCCTACTTCGTGAAGATCTACCTCTAGTGAGGCAAGTCCTTCGTGGGCGACGGCCATGGTGGGATAGACAAGGTTGCTTCTTCGTGGACCCTTCGTGGGTGGAGCCCTCCGTGGACTCAGCAGAACTGCTACCCTTCGTGGGTTGAAGTCTCCATCAACATGGATGTACGATAGCACCACCTATCGGAACCACGACAAAAACATTCGTGTCTCCTATTGCGTTTGAATTCTCCAAACCCTTCCCTTTACATTCTTGCAAGTTGCATGCTTTACTTTCCGCTGCTCATATACTCTTTGCATGCTTGCTTGAATTGTGTTAAGATTGCTTGACTTGTGCTAAATTAGCTAAAATCTGCCAAAGACTAAAATTGGGAAAAGGACAAGTTTTTATTTGGTCAAGTAGTCTAATCACCCCCCTTCTAGACATACTTTCGATCCTACAAGTGGTATCAAAGCTTTGGTCTCCATTTGCTTTGGTTTCCATAGCTTTTGGTAGTCATAGCCTTGGTTTCACAACCTAGGAGAGTATGGCGTCTAGCGAGGGAAACTATCACCATAGAGGTCCTTACTTTGATGGTACTAATTTTGCTAGTTGGAAGCATAAGATGAAAATGCATATTCTTGGACATAACCCCGCCGTTTGGGCTATTGTGTGCATTGGCTTGCAAGGTAAATTCTTTGATGGGAGAGAACCGAACCGTGAAGCTAGCGCGGAAGAGTTGAAGATGCTGCAATACAACGCTCAAGCTTTTGATATCCTCTTCAACGGATTGTGCCCCGAAGGATTCAACAAAATCAGCCGTCTTGAGAATGCAAAGGAAATTTGGGATACTTTGATTGATATGCACGAAGGTACCGACTCCGTCAAGGAATCCAAGTTGGATGTGCTTCAAAGTCAGCTTGACAAGTTCAAAATGAAGGATGGTGAAGGTGTCGCTGAAATGTACTCTAGGCTTGCTCTTATCACAAATGAGATTGTCGGCTTAAGAAGTGAAGAGATGACCGATAAATTCATCATCAAGAAGATCCTAAGAGCTTTGGACGGAAAATATGATACCGAGTGCACATTGATCCAAATGATGCCCAATTACAAAGATCTCAAGCCAACGGAAGTCATTGGAAGAATTGTTGCTCATGAGATTTCACTCAAGGATAAGGAGGAACTCCACAACAAGTCAAGTGTTGCTTACAAAGCCTCATGTGAAGCGCCCACATCATCAAGTGAGAAACAAGCCTTCAATGAAGAATTGAGCCTAATGGTGAAGAACTTTAATAAGTTCTACAAGAATAGAAGCAAAGAGAGAAGCTCCAAGTCAAGGTCCTACAATGACAAAAGATCTTCTAGTCGAGAGCGAAATTGCTACAATTGTGGAAGACCCGGACACTATTCCAATGAGTGTACGGCTCCCTACAAAAGAAGAGAAGAATCACCTAAGAGGAGAAGTAGAAGAGAAGAATCACCACCAAGAGAGAGAAGGAGTAGAGATGATCGTTATGAACGAAGAACATCCCGGAGAAGCAAGGATTCAGAAAGGAAGGACAAGTCATCAAGGAGCTACACAAAACGAAGACATCAAGCTCATGTTGGTGAATGGGTGTCCGACTCCGACTCCGAATATACTCAAGATGAAGGTGTTGCCGGTCTAGCACTTGTGTCAACCAACTCCTACGACATATTTGATTCGCCAAATGAAGGACTTGGAAGATGCTTCATGGCTAAAGGCCCAAAGGTATCACACCTCGAGTATGTTGATTTCAATAGTGATGAAGATGACTTATTAGGTGATGATGATTTACTTGTTGACAACTCTAGTGATGAATACTAGGATGAAACGTCAATTAATCATGCTAATCAAGATAAAACGAATGACAATGATAAGGAGAAGATTGAGCTTCTAACTAAAGAACTAAACACTCTTAAGTTAGCTCATGAAACTATCTTAGAAGATCATGAGAACTTTTAAGGACTCATGAGAACGTTTTGAAAAGCTCAACCTTGAGCAAGAGCATGAATTCTTAAAGGCAATCAATGATGATCTTCGTAAGAAAAGTTCTTCTTACATTGCCAAGCGCTTACTCTTATCTACTTACATGCCTCAAGTCAAGTCTAGTAACAAGAACAAGAAGGATTCTTCCTCTAGTAGTAACAATAATCATGCTAAATCCAATATTGTTGCTTCTAGTAGTTCTCTCGATTCCACTAATGATTCTCTTAGCCAAGTTACACTTGAGCAAGAAAATAGTTTATTGAAGGAATTATAGAGAAGGTGTTTACAAGAGCCTCACGGAGTAAGCAATTCGAGGAAATTGTACGCAAGCAAGGAAGGCACCGGAAGAACCAAGGTGTTGGTTTTGAACGAAAGTTCAATGCCAATGAAGTTGAGTGGGAAGAAGATCAATATCCCAAGACGAAGTTTGTTCCTCAATAAGAGAAGTATGATCCTACTTCCTTCAAAGGAACACAAGCTCAAGATGATCTTCCACCACAAGACCACAAGCAAAAAGGCAAGGATAAGCTTCAAGAGGAGATTGATGCATTTGAAGAAGCTCCTAAGGCCTTGGTCAAGTGGGTTCCCAAGACTACATTAAGTTCTACTTCATCAAGTATGACTACAACTCCAAGGATTCCCATCAAGATGATGTGGATCCCGAAGAAGAAGAACTAGAGAGTTCTTGAGGGTGACTCCGCCAACATATTTCACTCATATCATTTTGGCAAGAACAAGTGCAATCAACTTCCACATCTTGCACTAGTTCAAGGAGTCACAAACCCTCTTGTTGGTAAGACAAGGGACAAGGTAACCTAATGCTTCCATGGACATCATCTTGTTTGTGCATTGCTACGTCTTGAGCTTGCGTTGGTTTTCCTTGAAGAGGAAAGGGTGATGCAGCAATAGTAGCGTAAGTATTTCCCTCCGTTTTTTAGAACCAAGGTATCAATCCAGTAGGAGGCTGCTCAAAAGTCCCACAAACACCTATACAAACAAACAAAGAACTCGCAACCAACGCAATAAAGGGGTTGTTAATCCCTTCAGGGCCACTTGCGAAAGTGAGATCTAATAAAGATAGTAAGATAAGATAAATATATTTTTGGTATTTTATAATATAGATGCAAAAAGTAAAGATGCAAATAAAAGTAGATTGGAAGCAAATGTGATAAGAGATAGACCCGGGGGGCATAGGTTTCACTAGTGGCTTCTCTCAAGGTAGCATAAGTATTACGGTGGGTGAACAAATTACTGTCGAGCAATTGATAGAAAAGCGAATAATTATGAGATTATCTAGGCATGATCATGTATATAGGCATCACGTCCGCAACAAGTAGACCGACTCCTGCCTGCATCTATTACTATTACTCCACACATCGACCGACTCCTGCCTGCATCTAGAGTATTAAGTTCATAAAGAACAGAGTAACGCATTAAGCAAGATGACATGATGTAGAGGATAAACTCAAGCAATATGATATAAACCCCATCTTGTTATCCTCGATGGCAACAATACAATACCGCCTTGCTGCCCTCTCATCCTTTGGAAAGGACACCGCAAGATTGAACCCAAAGCTAAGCACTTCTCCCATGGCAAGAAAGATCAATCTAGTAGGCCAAACCAAACTGATAATTCAAGAGACTTGCAAAGATAACTCAATCATACATAAAAGAATTCAGAGAAGATTCAAATGTTATGCATAGATAAACTTGATCATAAACCCACAATTCATTGGATCTCGACAAACACACCGCAAAAAGAGTTTACATCGAATAGATCTCCACAAGAGAGGGGGAGAACATTGTATTGATATCCAAAAAGAGAGAAGAAGCCATCTAGCTAATAACTATGGACCCGTAGGTCTGTGGTAAACTACTCACAACTCATCGGAGGGGCAAGGATGTTGATGTAGAAGCCCTCCGTGGTCGATTCCCCCTCCGGCAGAGCACCGACGAAGGCTCCAAGATGAGATCTCGCAGATACAGAAGGTTATGGCGGTGGAAATTGTGTTTCGTTGGCTCCCTAGATGTTTTCGGGGTACATAGGCTTATATAGGAGGAAGAAGTACGTCGGTGGACGCCCGAGGGGCCCACGAGACAGGGGGGCGCGCCCTATAGGGGGGAGTGCCCTCCTATCTCGTGGAGGCCTCGGCTGCTTCTTGACTTGCACTCCAAGTCCTCTGGATCACGTTCGTTCCAAAAATCACGCTCCCGAAGGTTTCATTCCGTTTGGACTCCGTTTGATATTCCTTTTCTTCGAAATACTGAAATAGGAAAAAAAACAGCAATACGGGTTGGGCCTCCGATTAGTAGGTTAGTCCCAAAAATGATATAAATGTGTAAAATAAAGCCCATAAACATCCAAAAGGGGTAATATAATAGCATGGAACAATAAAAAATTATAGATACATTAGAGACGTATCATGCATCACTCTATGTCTATGGATATCCTTGCTTGTTCCTTGTGGAACTAACCCGTGTAGGTATTGAAAGTGCAACTCACTCCAAAGGATTGCTCTAAATGATCTACATCAACATTGAGCATCCACATCTTCAACACCTACATGAAGTCATCATCGACAAAACCCAAGGTTAGTTCATCCCTCTTAGGGGGGATCTCACATCTAGGGGGAGCTTTACTCTAAGAATTGAGTCAAAGCAACTCTAATGGTGTGAACGCAACAATGCTTTATGTAAAAGTGGTAACCCCACTTGAGCTTAAACGATGAGTATGACCTATGATCAAATGTTCTCATTTGACTACTAAGTCAATATACTCATATATAGATGACCTAGTCATCGCCAATTGCTTGATAGATGCTAGAAGTGGTTGTGCATGCTTTGCCACATATTTCATTTGCCATTTTATTGTGTGAGCATGTTGGTTGCATATTTTACTCATTTGAGGACATCCACTTGTTGTTTTGATTGTTTGGTTACTTTTTTATTTTGCCAAGTGGATGGACAAGAATGCCTAAGAACCCTCTCTAGCTATCTATGCTTTTCTTGTCTCAAACTCTATTCATGCTACATCACAAAGTTTGATCAAGTCAGATTCGAACCACTCTGTGTGAGGAGCACTCGGAGTCCCCGATTCGTCATAGACTTAAACTTCCAAAACTTCTTTGTGCGTTTCGGTCTGACCGATTCCTCCATTTCGGTCATACCGAGATCACTAAGTCAATCTAGTTTTCAATCTCGGTGCAACCGATTTGAACTTTTCGGTCACACCGAGTTGCAGTAACTGCTCGCAGTTATGCATCTCGGTGCCACCGAGTTGTTCCACTCGGTCACACCGACAGGGTCAGGCTATAAATACCCACGGGCCAAAATTTGGAAATTTCTCCGAACTCTTTCGCCCGCGCTCAGCCTGCTCTGCCTTCCTGGGTCTCTGGATCGTCCTCCTCGCCGCCAGCTGCCTCCCGCCGCTGGTCTCCGCCGCCGTCAAAAGGAATCATCTCCGTCGTTGCCGCCGTAGCAAGTCCATCGCCGAACTAGGGTATGGACTTGATCCTTGTGCTAATCCCACTCCGAATTCCTAGCACATTGTTTTGCCATGAATCTTGCCACGATTGAGATCATCATATCCAGCGAAAACAATCCGTAGATTAGTTGTGAATTGGAAATTTAGGGTTAGGTTTCCGCTGAAACCATCTCGGACCAACCGAGTTGTAGAACTCGGTTCCACCGATTCGGCTAAGGCCATTGCACATGTGATTCTCGGTCTGACCGAGAATTGCAAATCGGTGTGACCGAGTTCAGGACTTTGTGAAACCCTAGCAGTCTCGGTGCCACCGAACTATGACTCGGTCTAACCGAGTTCACTAGTTTAGGTTCCAAAAGCTGCTTCGGTATCACCGAGTTCACAAATCGGTAGATCCGAAATGCTTTCTGTGGAAAACTAAAACTAAGTTTTTGACTCATTCTTTTGCAAAAACCTCTGTACTTTGTGATGCTCATCTACTCTATCTCATCTATATCTATTCACAGGGTCTGCTGTCAATGTTTGCAACATGTCTGATCAAAGTGACAGTCAGAATAAGTCTGAGAAGCAGGTTCAGATGAGTGAGGGCACTAGTCCCTCTAGCAGCTATGATGAAGGAAGCAGGAGCACATCCAGCAACTTGCCTAAGGCGGCCACCAGGGCCAGAAAGAAGAGAACCTCAGATTCTGAGGATGAAGACTATGTGGCTGTTGAGGATGAGGCCACTTCCAAGAAGAAGGTGCTCAAGAAGGAGTATGGCACAGCTGCTGCCACAAAGCCAGGAATGCAGAAGAAGGCACCTGCAAGAAGGATTCCCACTTCCAAACCTAGGAAGGTTGCCACTGGAGAAACCATGAAATTCACCCTTGAGTCAGAAGATGAAGCTGTTGGCCAAGACAAGAAGAAGAAGAGAGTCAGAACCACTACTGCCAAGGTACTTGGCAAGCCCTCTATGAGGAGAGATTCAGAAGAATCAGAAGAAGAGGAAGAGGTTGCTGCACCAGCACCCAAAGCTCAAAAGTTTATGGGTGATGCCATCAGGTCAGGGGCTGCTTCATCAAAGCCCAAAGAAGCTCCTAAGGTAGCTGCTCCAAAGCCCAAATCTGCACCCAAGAGGAATACAAGGAACATTCCTGCTGGAGAGAAGAACAAGGCCCCAGTGCCTGAAGCTGCTTTTGAAGAAGAAGATGATGAGGAACATGTCTTGAGAAAGTTGAAGCCCAAAATTCCAGATCACAATGATGTTCATCCTGTAGCTGAGGATATGAAGCTGAGGAAGGATGCAGGTCTCAGACAGTGGAGATTGACTGATCCCTATGCAGTCAGGAGGAGAACTGTTGTGGACTACAGGTTCCATACAAAGGAACAACAAGACTTCTATGAGACAGTGTTGCTTGACAAGAAGCCAATAGTCTGTGATATGAGATGGGTGGACTGGAAATACATCAGGGAAAATGAAGAGCACTATCCAGGAGTGTATGACAGTTTTAATGCTTGTGGAGTGGATGATTTTGTTGGGCGGAAGCTCACAAAGTGGAATGATGAGCTTATTATGCAGTTCTACTCCATAGCTCACTTCTACCCAGATGGAAGGATTGTCTGGATGTCTGAAGGTACAAGGTACCAATCATCAGTTGAAGAATGGGCAAAGTTGATCAATGCACCTAAGGAGAAAGAGAATGACTTGGATGTCTATGCCAAGAAGAAGAAGGATCACAACTCTATGGCACATATGTACAGAGAGATCCCAGATGCTGCTGTTGAGAGACACAAGTTTGGATCAGTACATTACCTTCTGTCAGGATTGCCAACAATCAACTGGATCCTCAGGCACACTCTTTTGCCTAAGTCAGGTGATCGCAAGATGATCAGAGGCCATGCTATCAACCTACTTCACATATTTGATGTGCCACAAAAGTTCAAGGTCATGATCCTCATAGTGGAAACTATCAAGAGGACAGTTGCTGACCAAAAGAGAAGTTGTAGGTATGCCCCACAGATCTAGGAGCTAATCAACTCCAAGATGGGCACTAGCACATACCTGTTGGACAAGGAACACATGCCTATCTATCTAGATTTTGAGGACAACACTGTGGTTATGGATGAAGATGAACCATCTTCTGTACAAGCACAAGCAAAGAAGGAGAAGGCAAGGACTGAAAAGGTTGCAAAGATGCCAACCATTGATGAGGCATCTCAGTACTTCTTGAAGAGCAAGCAGGATCAGCTTGGCTACTTGATTGCCTCCACTCTGAGGATTGAGAAGGGATTGGCCACCCTAACTCAAAACCAAGAGAACCTGGAGAGGATCATGGAGCAGAAGTTCTGTGACTTGGATGTGAAGGTCACTGAGATACAGTCAGTTGTTGAGCAACTTCAAGATGACATGCAGGAGAGGAACGACAAGACTACTACTGATGCTTTTGCTAGAGTGCCCAGGAGTCAGAGATCAGCTGCAGTGCCTGTTCTAGACACCAGAGCAACTTCATCTGCACCAGCTACAGCTTCAGTGCCACCAGCTCCAGCACCTACTCCACCAGCTCCATCTACATCAACTGATGCCTTCGTCCTTGGAGTTCTATCTGTTGGGGAACGTAGCAGAAATTCAAAATTTTCTATGCATCACCAAGATCAATCTATGGAGAGACTAGCAACAAGAGAGAGGGGAGTGCATCTTCATACCCTTGAAGATCGCGATGCGGAAGCGTTGCAAGAACGCAGTCGGTGGAGTCGTTCACTAAGCGATTCAGATCGCGGCCGAATCCGATCTAAGCACCGAACAACGGTGCCTTCGCGTTCAACACACGTACAGCCCGGGGATGTCTCCTCCTTCTTGATCCAGCAAGGGGAGAGGATAAGGGAGGGAGAGCTCTGGCAGCACGACGGCGTGGTGGTGGATCTTGCAGTTCTCCGGCAGAGCTTCGCCAAGCACTACTACGGGGGAGGAGGTGTTGGGGAGGGAGAGGGCTGCGCCAGGGGAAGGGTGAAGCTCCCATGCACCTCCCCACTATATATAGGGGTGGAGGGGGCTAGTTTCTTGCCCTCCAAGTCCATTGGGGCGTTGGCAAAGGTGGGAGGAAAGAAATCCTATCATTTCCTTCCCCGCCGATTGTTATCCCCCGTTTCTAGGGATCTTAATCTTATCCCTTCGGGATATGATCTTATTCCTTCTAAGGGGGGATCTTGGTGTGCCTTGACCAGGGTGTGGGGCCTTGCCCCCACTACCACGTTCATGTGGGTCCCCCCATGCAGGTGGGCCCCACTCCGGAACCTTCTAGAACCTTCCCGGTACAATACCGAAAAATCCCGTACGTTTTCCGGTGGCCAAAATAGGACTTCCCATATATAAATCTTTACCTCCGGACCATTCCGGAACTCCTCGTGACGTCCGGGATCTCATCCGGGACTCCGAACAACATTCGGTAACTGCACACTAATTCCCATAACAACTCTAGCGTCATCAAACCTTAAGTGTGTAGACCCTACGGGTTCGGGAATCATGCAGACATGACCGAGACAGCTCTCTGGCCAATAACCAACAGCGGGATCTGGATACCCATGTTGGCTCCCACATGTTCCACGATGATCTCATCGGATGAACCACGATGTCAAGGATTCAAGCAATCCCGTATACAATTCTCTTTGTCAATCGATACGTTACTTGCCCGAGATTCGATCGTCGGTATCCCAATACCTCGTTCGATCTCGTTACCGGCAAGTCACTTTACTCGTTCCATAATGCATGATCCCGTGACTAACTACTTAGTCACATTGAGCTCATTATGATGATGCATTACCGAGTGGGCCCAGAGATGCCTCTTCGTCACACGGAGTGACAAATCCCAGTCTCGATTCGTGCCAACCCAACAGACACTTTCGGAGATACCCGTAGTGCACCTTTATAGTCACCCAGTTACGTTGTGACGTTTGGCACACTCAAAGCAATCCTACGGTATCCGGGAGTTGCACAATCTCATGGTCTAAGGAAATGATACTTGACATTAGAAAAGCTTTTAGCAAACGAACTACACGATCTTGTCCTATGCTTAGGATTGGGTCTTGTCCATCACATCATTCTCCTAATGATGTGATCCCGTTATCAATGACATCCAATGTCCATGGTCAGGAAACCATAACCATCTATTGATCAACGAGCTAGTCAACTAGAGGCTCACTAGGGACATTTTGTGGTCTATGTATCCACACATGTATTACGGTTTCCAGTTAATACAATTATAGCATGAACAATAGACAATTATCAGGAACAAGGAAATATAATAATAACCATTTTATTATTGCCTCTAGCGCATATTTCCAACAGTCTCCCACTTGCACTAGAGTCAATAATCTAGTTCACATCACTATGTGATCGTAATGAATCCAACACCCATGGGGTTGGATCATATCTCGCTTGTGAGAGAGGTTATTAGTCAATGGGTCTGAACCTTTCAGATCCATGCGTGCTTTACAAATATCTACGTCATCTTGTAGATGCAGCTACCGCACACTATTTGGAACTATTCCAAATAACCGTTCTACTATATGAATCCGGTTTACTATTCAGAGTCATCCAGATTAGTGTCAAAGTTTGCATCGACGTAACCCTTTACGACGAACTATTTTACCACCTCCATAATCAAGAAAAATTCCTTAGTCCACTAGTCACTAAGGATAACTTTGATCATTGTCCTGTGATCCATTTCGGATCACTCTTGTACCCTAGATGACTCATGGCAAGGCACACTTCAGTGCAGACACACAGATAGCATCTTGTAGAGCCTACGTCTAAAGCATAGGGGCGACCTTCGTCCTTTCTCTCTCTTCACCGTGGTCGGGTCTTGAGTCTTACTCAATACTCACACCTTATAACACAGCCAAGAACTCCTTCTTTGCTGATCTATTTTGAACTCCTTCAAAATCTTGTCACGGTGCGTATTCATTTGAAAGTACTATCAAGCGATTTTTGATCTATCCTTATAGATCTTGATGCTCAATGTTCAAGTATCTTAATCCAGGTTTTCCATTGAAAAACACTTTTCAAATAACCCTATATGCTTTCCAGAAATTCTACATCATTTCTGATCAACAATATGTCAACAACATATACTCATCAGAAATGCTATAGTGCTCCCACTCACTTCTTTGGAAATACAAGTTTCCAATAAACTTCGTATAAACCCAAAATCTTTGATCATCTCGTCAAAGCATATATTCCAACTCCGAGATGCTTACTCCAGTCCTTAGAAGGATTGCTGGAGCTTTGCATACTTGTTAGCATATTTTAGGATTGACAAAACCTTCTGGTTGTATCACATACAACCTTTCCTCAAGAAAATCGTTGAGGAAACAATGTTTTGACATCCTATCTGCAAGATTTCATAAATAATGCAGGAACTGCTAATATAATTTCAATAGACTCTTAGCATCGCTATGAGTGAGAAAGTCTCATCATAGTCAACTCCTTGAACTTGTTGGAAAACATCTTAATGACAAGTCGAGCTTTCTTAATGGTGATACTTACCATCATTGTCCGTCTTCCTTTTAAAATCCATCTGTACCCAACAGCCTTACGACTATCAAGTAGTTCTTCCAAAGTCTATACTTTGGTTTCATACATGGATCCTCTCTCGGATTTGATGGCCTCGAGCCATTCGTCGGAATCCGGGCCCACCATCGCTTCTCCATAGCTCGTAGGTTCATTGTTGTCTAGCAACATGACCTTCAAGACAGGATTACCGCACCACTCTGAAGCAGTACGTGTCCTTGTCGACCTATGAGGTTTGGTAGTGACTTGATCCGAAATTTCATGATCACTATCATCACTTCCACTTCAACTGGTGTAGGTGCCACAAGAGCAACTTCATGTGCCCTGCTACACACTAGTTGAAGTGACGGTTCAATAACCTCATCAAGTCTCCACCATCCTCCCACTCAATCCTTTCGAGAGAAACTTTTCCTCGAGAAAGGACCCGATTCTAGAAACAATCCATTTTGCTTCCGGATCTGAGACAGGAGGTATACCCAACTATTTTTGGGTGTCCTATGAAGATGCATTTATCCGCTTTGGGTTCGAGCTTATCAGCCTGAAACTTTTTCACATAAGCGTTGCAGCCCCAAACTTTATAAGAAATGACAGCTTAGGTTTCTCTAAACCATAGTTCATACGGTATCATCTTAATGAAATTGTGTGGTGCCCTATTAAAGTGAATGTGGTTGTGTCTAATGCCTAACCCATAAACGACAGTGTTAATTCGATAAGAGACATCATGGTATGCACCATATCCAATAGGGTGCAGTTACAATGTTCAGACACACCATCACACTATGGTGTTCCAGGCGGTATTAGTTGTGAAACAATTTCCACAATGTCTTAATTGTGTGCCAAACTCGTAACTCAAATATTTATCTCTATGATCATATCATAGACATTTTATCCTCTTGTCACGACGATCTTCAACTTCACTCTGAAATTACTTGAACCTTTCAATAATTCAGATTTGTGTTTCATCAAGTAAATATACTAAGAATCTACTCAAATCATCTGTGAAGTAAGAGCATAACGATATTCATCAAGTGCCTCGGCACTCATTGGATTGCACACATCAAATGTATTACTTCCAACAAGTTGCTCTCTTGTTCCATCTCACTGAAAACGAGGCCTTTCAGTCATCTTGCCCATGTGGTATGATTTGCATGTCTCAAGTGATTCAAAAACAAGTGAGTCCAAATGATCCATCTGCATTGGAGTTTCTTCATGCGTATATACCAATAGACGTGGTTCGCATGTCTCAATCTTTTCAAAAACGAGTGAGTCCAAAGATCCATCAATATGGAGCTTCTTCATGCGTTTTATACCAATATAACTTAAGATGCAGTGCCACAAGTATGTGGTACTATCATTACTATCTTATATCTTTTGGCACGAACATGTGTATCACTACGACCGAGATTCAGTAAACCATTCATTTTAGGTGCAAGACCGTTGAAGGTATTATTCAAATAAACAGAGTAACCATTATTCTCCTTAAATGAATAATCGTATTGCGATAAACATAATCCAATCATATTTATGCTCAACGCAAACACCAAATAACAATTATTTAGGTTTAACACCAATCTCGATGGTAGAGGGAGCAGGCGATGCTTGATCACATCAACCTTGGAAACACTTCCAACACACATCGTCATCTCACCTTTAGCTAGTCTCCGTTTATTCCGTAGCTCTTTTATTTTGAGTTACTAACACTTAGCAACCGAACCGGTATCTTAATACCCTGGTGCTACTAGGAGTACTAGTAAAGTACACATTTAATACAATGTATATCCAATATACTTCTATCAACCTTGCCAGCCTTCTCATCTACCAAGTATCTAGGGTAGTTCTGCTTCAGTGACCGTTCCCTCATTATAGAAGCACTTAGTCTCGGGTTTGGTTTCAACCCTGGGTTTCTTCACTAGAGCAGCAACTGATTTGTCGTCTCATGAAGTATCCCTTCTTGCCCTTGCCCTTCTTGAAACTAGTGGTTTTACTAACCATCAACAATTGATGCTCCTACTCGATTTCTACTTTCGCGGTGTCAAACATCGCGAATTGCTCAAGGATCATCGTGTCTATCCCTGATATGTTATAGTTCATCATAAAGCTCTAATAGCTTGGTGGCAGTGACTATGGAGAACCATCACTATCTCATCTGGAAGATTAACTCCCACTCGATTCAAGTGATTGTAGTACTCAGACAATCTGAGCACATGCTCAATGATTGAGCTTTTCTCCCTTAGTTTGCAGGTTAAGAAACTTGTCGGAGGTCTCATACCTCTTGACGTGGGCACGAGCCTGAAATCCTAATTTCAGCTCTTGGAACATCTCATATGTTCTGCGACGTTTCAAAAAAATGTCTTCGCTGCCTCAATTCTAAACCGTTTAACATTACGCACTGAACTATCACGTAGTCATCAAAATGTGTATGTCAGATGTTCGCAACATCCACAAACTAAGATCGAGGTTCAGCACACCGAGCGGTGCATTAAGGACATAAGCCTTCTATGCAGCAATGAGGACAATCCTCAGTATACGGACCCAGTCCGCATAATTGCTACTATCAACTTTCAACTAAAATTTTCTCTAGGAACATATCTTAAACAGTAGAACTAAAGCGCAAGCTACGACATAATTTGCAAAGTCCTTTTGACTATGTTCATGATAATTAAGTTCATCTAATGAACTCCCACTCAGATAGACATCCCTCTAGTCATCTAAGTGATACATGATCCGAGTCACCTAGGCCGTGTCCGATCATCACGTGAGACGGACTAGTCATCATCGGTGAACATCTCCATGTTGATCGTATCTACTATACGACTCATGTTCGACCTTTCGGTCTCTTGTGGTCCGAGGCCATGTCTGTACATGCTAGGCTCATCAAGTCAACCTAAGTGTTTTGCGTGTGTAAATCTGGCTTACACCCGTTGTATGTGAACGTTAGAATCTATCACACCCGATCATCACGTGGTGCTTCGAAACAACGAACTTTCACAACGTTGCACAGTTAGGGGGAACACTTCCTTGAAATTTTAATGAGGAATCATCTTATTTATGCTACCGTCGTTCTAAGCAAATAAGATGTAAACATGACAAACATCACATGCAAATCATAAAGTGACATGATATGGCCAATATCATCTTGCGCCTTTGATCTCCATCTTGAGGCATGACATGATCACCTTCGTCACCGGCATGACACCATGATCTCCATCATCATGATCTCTGTCATCATGTCTTCATGAAGTTGTCTCGCCAACTATTACTTCTACTACTATGGCTAACGGTTTAGCAATAAAGTAAAGTAATTACATGGCATTTTCAATGACACGCGGGTCATACAATAAATTAAGACAACTCCTATGGCTCCTGCCGGTTGTCATACTCATCAACATGCAAGTCGTGATTCCTATTACAAGAACATAATCAATCTCATACATCACATATATCATTCATCACATTCTTTTGGCCATATCACATCACATAGCATACCCTACAAAAACAAGTTAGACGTCCTCTAATAGTTCTTGCATGTTTTACGGGGCTGCTATGGGTTTCTAGCAAGAACGTTTCTTACCTACGAAAAAGCCACAACGGTGATGTGCCAATTGCTATTTACCCTTCATAAGGACCCTTTTCATCGAATCCGATCCGACTAAAGTGGAGGAGACTGGCACCCGCTAGCTGAAGGAAATATGCCCTAGAGGCAATAATAAAGTTATTATTTATTTCCTTATATCATGATAAATGTTTATTATTCATGCTAGAATTGTATTAACCGGAAACATAATACATGTGTGAATACATAGACAAACAGAGTGTCACTAGTATGCCTCTACTTGACTAGCTCGTTGATCGAAGATGGTTATGTTTCCTAACCATAGACATGAGTTGTCATTTGATTAACGGGGTCACATCATTAGGAGAATGATCTGATTGACATGACCCATTCCGTTAGCCTAGCACTTGATCGTTTAGTATGTTGCTATTGCTTTCTTCATGACTTATACATGTTCCTGTAACTATGAGATTATGCAACTCCGTTTACGGAGGAACACTTTGGTACTACCAAGCGTCACAACGAATCGGGTGATTATAAAGGAGTACTACAGGTGTCTCCAAAGGTACATGTTGGGTTGGCGTATTTGAGATTAGGTTTTGTCACTCCGATTGTCGGAGAGGTATCTCTGGCCTTCTCGGTAATACACATCACATAAGCCTTGCAAGCATTGCAACTAATTAGTTAGTTGTGAGATGATGTATTACTGAACGAGTAAAGAGACTTACGTAACGAGATTGAACTAGGTATTGGATACCGACGATCGAATCTCGGGTAAGTAACATACCGATGACAAAGGGAACAACATATGTCGTTATGCGGTTTGACCGATAAAGATCTTCGTAGAATATGTAGGAACCAATATGGGCATCCAGGTTCCGCTATTGGTTATTGACCGAGAATGGTTCTAGGTCATGTCTACATAGTTCTCGAACCCGTAGGGTCCGCACGCTAACGTTTCGATGACAGTTCATTATGAGTTTATAAGTATTGATGCACGAAGGTTGTTGAGTCCGGATGTGATCACGGACATGACGAGGAGTCTCGAAATGGTCGAGACATAAAGATTGATATATTGAAGCCTACATTTGGACATCGGAAGTGTTCCGAGTGAAATCGAAATTTATGAGTACCGGAGGTTACGGAACCCCCGGAAATACATGGGCCATAGTGGGCCTTGGAGGAAAGGAGAAAGGGCCAGCCCTAGGTGGCGCGCCCCCCCCCTAGTCCTATTAGGACTAGGAAAGGTGGGCCGCCCCCTCTCTCTTTCCCCCCTCCGAGTCCTAATCCAACTAGGATTGGAGGGAATCCTACTCCCGAGGAGTAGGACTCCTTGCGCGCCTCCCCTTGGGCGGCCACCTCCCCTTGGCTCCTTTATATACAGGGGCAGGGGCACCCCATGACACACAAGTTGATCTACGGATCTTTCCTTAGCCGTGTCGCGGTGCCCCTTCCACCATATTCCACTTCGTCATATCGTCGCGAGCTTAGGCGAAGCCTGCGCGGAGAAGTCATATCGTCGCGAGCTTAAGCGAAGCCCTGCGTCGGTGGAGCATCAACATCGTCCTGCACGCCGTCGTCTTGTGGAACTCATCCCGACACTTTGCTGGATCGGTCCGGGATCGTCATCGAGCTGAGCGTGTGCGAACTCGGAGGTGCCGTCGTTCGGTGCTTGGATCGGTCGGATCGTGAAGGCGTCGACTACATCAACAGCGTTGTTATAACGCTTCGCTTTCGGTCTCACGAGCGTGGGCGGACGACTCTCCCTCTCGTTGCTATGCCATCAACATGGTCTTGCGTGATCGTAGGAATTTTTTGAAATTACTCGTTCCCCAACAAATGGCATCCGAGCCTGGTTTTATGCGTTGATGTCATGTGCACGAGTAGAACACAAGTGAGTTGTGGGCGATACAAGTCATACTGCTTACCAGCATGTCATACTTTGGTTCAGCGGTATTATGAGATGAAGCGGCCGGACCGACATTACGCCAGACGCTTCTGCGAGACTGGTTTCACCGCTGCGAGCACTCGTTGCTTAAAGGTGACCAAGGGTGTCTGCTCTCTCTCACTTTAGTTGAACCGAGTGTGGCTCGCCCGGTCCTTGCGAAGGTTAAAACAGCACCAACTTGACAAACTATCGTTGTGGTTTTGATGCGTGGTAAGAACGGTTCTTGCTCAGCCCGTAGCAGCCACGTAAAACTTGCAACAACAAAGTAGAGGGCGTCTAACTTGTTTTTGCAGGGCATGATGTGATGTGATGTGTTCAAGGCGTGATGCTATATTTTATTGTATGAGATGATCATGTTTTGTAACCGAGTTATCGGCAATCGGCAGGAGCCATATGGTTGTCGCTTTATTGTATGAAATGCAACGCCATGTAATTGCTTTACTTTATCACTAAGCGATGGCGATAGTCGTAGAAGCAATAGTTGGTGAGGCGACAACGATGCTACGATGGAGATCAAGGTGTCGCGCCGGTGGCGATGGTGATCATGACGGTGCTTGGCGATGGAATCACAAGCACAAGATGATGATGACCATATCATATCACTTATATTGATTGCATGTGATGTTTATCCTTTATGCATCTTATCTTGCTTTGATTGGCGGTAGCATTATAAGATGATCTCTCACTAAAATTATCAAGAAGTGTTCTCCGAGTATGCACCGTTGCCAAAGTTCAGTAGTACCCGGACACCACGTGATGATCGGGTGTGATAAGTTCTCGTCCATCTACAACGGTGCAAAACAGTTGCACGCAGCAGAATACTCGAGTTAAACTTGACGAGCCTAGCATATAACAGATATGGCCTCGAACACGGAGACCGAAAGGTCGGCGTGAATCATATAGTAGATATGATCAACATAGTGATGTTCACCATTGAAACTACTCCATCTCACGTGATGATCGGACATGGTTTAGTTGATTTGGATCACGTAATCACTTAAGATGACTAGAGAGATGTCAGTCTAAGTGGGAGTTCTTAAATAATATGATTAATTGAACTTAAATTTATCATGAACTTAGTCCTGGTAGTATGTTGCAAATTATGTTGTAGATCAATAGCTCGCGTTGTTGCTTCCCTATGTTTGTTTTGATATGTTCCTAGAGAAAAATTATGTTGAAAAATGTTAGTAGCATTGATGCGGATTGGATCCGTGATCTGAGGTTTATCCTCATTGCTGCCTGTAAGAATTATGTCCTTAATGCACCGCTAGGTGACAGACCTATTGCAGGAGCAATGCGGGCGTTATGAGCGTTTGGCTAGCTCAATATGATGACTACTTGATAGTTTAGTGCACCATACTTAACGGCTTAGAATCGGGAGTTCAAAGGCGTTTTGAGCGTCATGGACCATATGAGATGTTCCAGGAATTGAAGTTAATATTTCAAGCAAATACCGAGTTGAGAGATATGAAGTCTCCAACAAGTTCTATAGCTAAAAGATGGAGGAGAATCGCTCAACTAGTGAGCATGTGCTCAGATTATGCAGGTACTTCAATCGCTTGAATCAAGTGGGAGTTAATCTTCCGATAAGATAGTGATTGACGAATTCTCTAGTCACCATCACTAAGTTACTAGAACTTCGTGATGAACTATAGTATGCAAGGGATGACGAAAACAATTCCCAAGCTCTTCGCGATGCTAAAATCGTGAAGGTAGAAATCAAGAAAACATCAAGTGTTGATGGTTGACAAGACCACTAGTCTCAAGGAAAGGGCAAAGGAAGAAGGGGAACTTCAAGAAGAGCGGCAAGCAAGTTGCTACTCGAGTGAAGAAGCCCGAGTCTGGACCTAAGCCCGAGACTAAGTGCTTTTGCTGCAATGGAACTGGTCCTTTGAGCGGAACTACCCCAAATATTTGGCGGATAAGAAGGATGGCAAAGTGAACAAAGAGTATATTTGATATACAGAGTTATTGATGTGTGCCTTACTAGTGTTTATAGTATCCCCAGTATTTGATACTCGTTCGGTTGCTAAGATTAGTAACTCGAAACAGGAGTTCTGATATAAACAGAGACTAGTTGAAGGGAAGTGACGATGAGTGTTGGAAGTAGTTCCAAGATTGATATGATCATCATCGCACACTCCCTATACTTTCGGATTAGTGTTAAACCTAAATAAATGTTATTTGGTGTTTGCGTGGAACATGAATATGATTTGATCATGTTTATTGCAAAACGGTTATTCATTTAAAGTCAAAGAATAATTGTTGTTCTGCTTAAATGAATAAAACCTTCGATGGTCATACACCCAATGAAAATAGTTTTGAGCGGTTATTCATTTAAAGTCAAAGAATAATTGTTGTTCTGTTTAAATGAATAAAACCTTCAATGGTCATACACCAATAAAAATAGTTTGTTGGATCTCGATCGTAGTAATACACATATTCATAATATTGATGCCAAAAGATGCAAAGTTAATAATGATAGTGCAACTTATTTGTGGCACTTGCCGTTTAGGTCATATTGGTGTAAAGCGCATGAAGAAACTCCATGCTGATGGGATTTTGGAATCACTTGATTATGAATCACTTGATGCTTGCGAACCATGCCTTATGGGCAAGATGACTAAAGACTCGTTCTCGGAACAATGGAGCGAGCAAATGACTTATTGGAAATAATACATCTTGATGTATGCGGTCCGATGAGTGTTAAAGCTCACGGAAAGTATCGTTATTTTCGACCTTCACAGATGATTTGAGCAGATATGGGTATATCTACTTGATGAAACACAAGTCTGAAACATTTGAAAAGTTCAAAGAATTTCAGAGTGAAGTGAAGAATCATCGTAACAAGAAAATAAAAGTTTCTACGATATGATCGCAGAGGAAAAATATTTGAGTTACGAGTTTGGCCTTTAGTTAAAACAATGTGAAATAGTTTCACTACTCACGCCACCTGGAACACCACAGCATAATGGTGTGTCCGAACGTCGTAACCGCACTTTATTGGATATGGTGCGATCTATGATGTATCTTACCGATTTACCACTATCGTTTTGGGGTTATGCATTAGAGACAACTGCATTCACATTAAATAGGGCACCATTAAATCCGTTGAGACGACACCGAATGAACTATGGTTTAGCAGTAAACCTAAGCCGTCGTTTCTTGAAAGTTTGGAGTTGTGATGCTTATGTGAAAAAGTTTTCACCTGATAAGCTCGAACCCAAATCGGAAAAGTGCGTCTTCATAGAATACCCAAAGGAAACTATTGGGTACTCCTTCTATCACAAATCCAAAGGCAAAACATTCGTTGCTAAGAATGGATCCTTTCTAGAGAAGGAGTTTCTCTCGAAAGAAGTGAGTGGGAGGAAAGTAGAACTTGATGAGGTAATTGTACCTTCTCCTTATTGGAAAGTAGTTCATCACGAAATCAGTTCGGTGATTCCTACACCAATTAGTGAGGAAGTTAATGATGATGATCATGAAACTTCAGATCAAGTTGCTACCAAACCTCGTGGGTCTTCGAGTAAGATCCGCACAGTGAATGCGGTAATCATGTTCGGAAGTCATGTTACTAGACCATGATGAACCTACGAACTATGAGGAAGCGATGATGAGCCCAGATTCAGCGAAATGGCTTGAGGCCATAAAATCTGAGATAGGATCCATGTATGAGAACAAAGTATGGACTTTGATTGACTTGCTCGATGATCAGCAAGCCATGTAGATAAATGGATCTTCAAGAGGAAGACGGACACTGATAGTGGTGTTACTATCTACAAAGCTCGACTTGTCACAAAAAGGTTTTCGACAAGTTCAAGGTGTTGACTACAATGAGATTTTCTCAACTGTAGCGATGCTTAAGTCTGTCCGAATCATGTTAGCAATTGCCACATTTTATGAAATCTGGCAAATGGATGTCAAAACTACATTCTTTAATGAATTTATTAAAGAAGAGTTGTATAGGATGCAACCAGAAGGTTTTGTCAATCCTAAAGGAGCTAACAAAATGTGCAAGCTTCAGCGATCCATCTATGGACTGGTGCAAGCATCTTGGAGTTGGAATAAACGCTTTGATAGTGTGATCAAAGCATATGGTTTTATATGACTTTGGAGAAGCCTGTATTTACAAGAAAGTGAGTGGGAGCACTACAAGTATTTCGATAAGTATATGTGAATGACATATTGTTGATCGGAAATAATGTAGAATTATTCTGCAAAGCATAAAGGAGTATTTGAAAGGAGTTTTTCAAAGAAAGACCTCGGTGAAGCTGCTTACATATTGAGCATCAAGATCTATAGAGATAGATCAAGACGCTTGATAAGTTTTTCAATGAATACATACCTTGACAAGATTTTGAAGTAGTTCAAAATGGAACAGTCAAAGAAAGAGTTCTTGCCTGTGTTACAAGGTGTGAGATTGAGTAAGACTCAAAACCCGACCACGGCGGAAGATAGAAAGAGAATGAAAGTCATTCCTATGCATCAGCCATATGTTCTATAAAGTATGTCATGTTGTGTACTGATCTATTGCATACCCTACCACTAAGCTTGGCAAGGAGTGCAATAGTGATCTAGGAGTAGATCAATGGACAACGGTCAAAATTATCCTTAGTAGAATAAGGATATGTTTCTCAATTATGGAAGTGAAAAAGGTTAAATCAGTAAAGGGTTACGTCGATGCAAGTTTTAACACTAATCTAGATGACTCGAGTCTCAATCTGGATACATATTGAAAGTGGGAGCAATTAGCTAGAGTAGCTCCGTGCGAGCATTGTAGACATAGAAATTTGCAAAATACTTACGGCTCGAATGTGACAGACCCGTTGACTAAAATTATCTCACAAGCAAAACATGATCACACCTTAGTACTCTTTGGGTGTTAATCACATGGCGATGTGAACTAGATTATGACTCTAGTAAACCCTTTGGGTGTTGGTCACATGTCGATGTGAACTATGGGTGTTAACCACATATAGATGTGAACTATTGATGTTAAATCACATGGCGATGTGAACTAGATTATTGACTCTAGTGCAAGTGGGAGACTGAAGGAAATATGCCCTAGAGGCAATAATAAAGTTATTATTTATTTCCTTATATCATGATAAATGTTTATTATTCATGCTAGAATTGTATTAACCTAAACATAATACATGTGTGAATACATAGACAAACAGAGTGTCACTAGTATGCCTCTACTTGACTAGCTCGTTGATCGAAGATGGTTATGTTTCCTAACCATAGACATGAGTTGTCATTTGATTAACGGGTCACATCATTAGGAGAATGATCTGATTGACATGACCCATTCCGTTAGCCTAGCACTTGATCGTTTAGTATGTTGCTATTGCTTTCTTCATGACTTATACATGTTCCCGTAACTATGAGATTATGCAACTCCGTTTATCGGAGGAACACTTTGGTACTACCAAACGTCACAACGTAATCGGGTGATTATAAAGGAGTACTACAGGTGTCTCCAAAGGTACATGTTGGGTTGGCGTATTTGAGATTAGGTTTTGTCACTCCGATTGTCGGAGAGGTATCTCTGGCCTTCTCGGTAATACACATCACATAAGCCTTGCAAGCATTGCAACTAATGAGTTAGTTGTGAGATGATGTATTACGGAACGAGTAAAGAGACTTACGGTAACGAGATTGAACTAGGTATTGGATACCGACGATCGAATCTCGGGTAAGTAACATACCGATGACAAAGGGAACAACGTATGTCGTTATGCGGTTTGACCGATAAAGATCTTCGTAGAATATGTAGGAACCAATATGGGCATCCAGGTTCCGCTATTGGTTATTGACCGAGAATGGTTCTAGGTCATGTCTACATAGTTCTCGAACCCGTAGGGTCCGCACGCTTAACGTTTCGATGATGAGTTCATTATGAGTTTATAAGTATTGATGCACCAAGGTTGTTCGAGTCCGGATGTGATCACGGACATGACGAGGAGTCTCGAAATGGTCGAGACATAAAGATTGATATATTGGAAGCCTACATTTGGACATCGGAAGTGTTCCGAGTGAAATCGAATTTATCGAGATACAGGAGGTTACGGAACCCCCGGAAATACATGGGCCATAGTGGGCCTTGGAGGAAAGGAGAAAGGGCCAGCCCTAGGTGGCGCGCCCCCCCCTAGTCCTATTAGGACTAGGAAAGGTGGGCCGCCCCCTCTCTCTTTTCCCCTCCGAGTCCTAATCCAACTAGGATTGGAGGGAATCCTACTCCGGAGGAGTAGGACTCCTTAGTCGCGCCCCCCTTGGGCGGCCACCTCCCCTTGGCTCCTTTATATCACGGGGGGGCACCCCATGACACACAAGTTGATCTCGGATCTTTCCTTAGCCGTGTGCGGTGCCCCTTCCACCATATTCCACTTCGGTCATATCGTCATGAGCTTAAGCGAAGCCTGCGCGGAGAAGTCATATCGTCATGCGAGCTTAAGGCGAAGCCCTGCGTCGGTGGAGCATCAACATCGTCACCACGCCGTCGTCTTGACGGAACTCATCCCGACACTTTGCTGGATCGGTCCGGGATCGTCATCGAGCTGAGCGTGTGCGAACTTCGGAGGTGCCGTCGTTCGGTGCTTGGATCGGTCGGATCGTGAAGGCGTCGACTACATCAACAGCGTTGTTATAACGCTTCGCTTTCGGTCTCACGAGTGCGTGGGCGGACACTCTCCCCTCTCGTTGCTATGCCATCACCATGGTCTTGCGTGATCGTAGGAAATTTTTTGAAATTACTACGTTCCCCAACACTAGCCACCTTATGCAACAAGTGCATGTCAGTCGGTGGAACCTGTCTCACGTAAGCGTACGTGTAAGGTCGGTCCGGGCCGCTTCATCCCACGATGCCGCCAAATCAAGATAAGACTAGTAACGGTAAGCATATTGAACAAACCAACACCCACAACTACTTGTGTTCTACTCGTGCATAGAATCTACGCATAGACCTAGCTCTGATACCACTATTGGGGAACGTAGTAGAAATTCAAAATTTTCTACGCATCACCAAGATCAATCTATGGAGAGACTAGCAAAGAGAGAGAGGGGAGTGCATCTTCATACCCTTGAAGATCGCGATGTGGAAGCGTTGCAAGAACGCGGTCGGTGGAGTCGTTCACTAAGCGATTCAGATCACGGACGAATCCGATCTAAGCACCAAACAACGGTGCCTCCGCGTTCTAACACACGTACAACCCGGGGACGTCTCCTCCTTCTTGATCCAGCAAGGGGAGAGGAGAAGTTGAGGGAGAGCTCTGGCAGCACGATGGCGTGGTGGTGGAGCTTGCAGTTCTCCAGCAGAGCTTCGCCAAGCACTACTACGGGGAGGAGGTGTTGGGGAGGGAGTGGGCTGCGCCAGGGGAAGGGTGAAGCTCCCATGCGCCTCCCCACTATATATAGGGGTGGAGGCGGCTGGTTTCTTTCCCTCCAAGTCCATTGGGGCGTTGGCAAAGGTCGGAGGAAAGACATCCCATCATTTCCTTCCCCACCGATTGTTATCCCCTTTTTTAGGGATCTTTGATCTTATCCCTTCGGGATATGATCTTATTCCTTCTAAGGGGGGATCTTGGTGCGCCTTGACCAGGGGTGTGGGGCCTTGCCCCCACTACCCACGTTCATGTGGGTCCCCCCATGCAGGTGGGCCCCACTCCGAACCTTCTAGAACCTTCCGGTACAATCACCGAAAAATCTGAACATTTTCCGGTGGCCAAAATAGGACTTCCATATATAAATCTTTACCTCCGGACCATTTCGAAACTCCTCGTGACGTCCGGGATCTCATCCGGGACTCCGAACAACATTCGGTAACTGCACACTAATTCCCATAACAACACTAGCGTCATCGAACCTTAAGTGTGTGGACCCTACGGGTTCGGGAATCATGCAGACATGACCGAGACAGCTCTCTGGCCAATAACCAACAGCGGGATCTGGATACCCATGTTGGCTCCCACATGTTCCACGATGATCTCATCGGATGAACCACGATGTCAAGGATTCAAGCAATCTCATATACAATTCCTTTGTCAATCGGAACGTTACTTGCGAGATTCGATCGTCGGTATCCCAATACCTTGTTCAATCTCGTTACGGCAAGTCACTTTACTCGTTCCGTAATGCATGATCCCGTGACTAACTACTTAGTCACATTGAGCTCATTATGATGATGCATTACCGAGTGCGCCCAGAGATACCTCTCCGTCACACGGAGTGACAAATCCTATCTCGATTCGTGCCAACCCAATGACACTTTCGGAGATACCGTAGTGCACCTTTATAGTCACCCGATTCGCCAGTGACGTTTGGCACACTCAAAGCATTCCTACGTATCCGGAGTTGCACAATCTCATGGTCTAAGGAAATGATACTTGACATTAGAAAAGCTTTTAGCAAACGAACTACACGATCTTGTGCTATGCTTAGGATTGGGTCTTGTCCATCACATCATTCTCCTAATGATGTGATCCCGTTATCAATGACATCCAATGTCCATGGTCAGGAAACCATAACCATCTACTGATCAACGAGCTAGTCAACTAGAGGCTCACTAGGAACATGTTGTGGTCTATGTATTCACACATGTATTACGGTTTCCAGTTAATACAATTATAGCATGAACAATAGACAATTATCATGAACAAGGAAATATAATAATAACCATTTTATTATTGCCTCTAGGGCATATTTCCAACACTATCTATACCACCACCTGAAGACCAAGCCTGAGAGTCGATTTAGTACTATGCATTTTTTATGAACTTTTTGGTAACTTGTTGCCAAAGGGGGAGAAAATGTATAGATCATAGGCTTCGAGAGAGAGTGTTGCTTTTGTTCTCTCTTGTTTTGGTGGTTGAATGTTATTTGCTTGTTTGAGATACTTTATGCTTTTGTGAGATACTTGGATGATCGTGTGTTTGATCATATGCTACCTTAATGCTTGTTGCATGACATTATCCTTTTATCTCTATATGATCATTCACTTTTCTTGGTGATGAGTGCATGTATTTAATTATTATCATTTTGAGCGCTCCACCAAGATGTATGTGACATGGAAGAGTAACTCATGATCTACTCATTGTGCATTTGTAGTCCAAAGCAAATCTTAAACTATGCACAAATTTAGGGGGAGCTCTTCCATTTCACATACTTCTCAAAGCGACAATGTCTTTCAATCATATTATCATTTGTCGAAGATTTGATCTATATGTCGTCATCAATTACCAAAAGGGGGAGATTGAAAGTGCAACTATCCCTAGGTGGTTTTGGTAATTCCTAACAACATATAGCTCATTGAGCTAATGCTATTTCAAGATGAATATTTCAGGAAAGCTCAATGATTGGCATGGCATGGATGAGAAAAGTGGACCCCTCAAAATGCTAAGGACAAAAGGATTGGCTCAAGCTCAAAGCTCAAGACTCTACATTTTATATTTTAGTGATCCAAGATCACATTGAGTCTATAGGAAAAGCCAATACTATCAAGGAGGGATGAGGTGTTGCTTAATGACTTACTTGCTCAAAATGCTTAGTGATATGCTCCAAAGACCTCAACTACTTTCTCACATCCACATATGACCTAAACCAAAAGTCAAACTCGGCCCCACCGATTCTTTCTATCCGGCGCCACCGAGTTCAGATGTCATAGCCACTGCCACAAACCCTAGGCAAATCGGTCTCACCGATAGGGATCTCGGTCTCATCGAGATGGGATTGTAATCTCTCTGTTTCCCTTCGTAACGTTTCGGTACCACCGAGATGAGCGATCGGTCCCATCGAGACTGCAATGTAAACTCTCTGTTTCCCTTTCGTAACATTTCGGTCTCACCGAAATGAGCGAACCGGTCCCATCGAGTTTACCTGACCAACTATCTGGTTAGCTTATTACCAAAATCGGTCCCACCGAGTTTGTGTAATCGGTCTCACCGAGATTACGTTATGCCCTAACCCTAACCATATCGGTCCTACCGAGTTGCATGTCGGTCCCACCGAAAATCCTAACGGTCACTAGATTTGCTGAATTGGTCCGACCGAGTTTCTCAATTCGGTCCCACCGAGATTGGCAAGTTGTGTGTAACGGTTAGATTTTGTGTGGAGGCTATATATACCCCTCCACCTCCTCTTCATTCGTGGAGAGAGCCATCAGAACGAACCTACACTTCCAACTTACATTTTCTGAGAGAGAACCACCTACACTTGTGTTGAGGCCAAGATATTCCATTCCTACCATATGAATCTTGATCTCTAGCCTTCCCCAAGTTGCTTTCCACTCAAATCTTCTTTCCACCAAATCCAAATCCCGTGAGAGAGAGTTGAGTGTTGGGGAGACTATCATTTGAAGCACAAGAGCAAGGAGTTCATCATCAACACACCATTTGTTACTTCTTGGAGAGTGGTGTCTCCTAGATTGGCTAGGTGTCACTTGGGAGCCTCCGACAAGATTGTGGAGTTGAACTAAGGAGTTTGTAAGGGCAAGGAGATCTCCTACTTCGTGAAGATCTACCTCTAGTGAGGCAAGTCCTTCGTGGGCGACGGCCATGATGGGATTGACAAGGTTGCTTCTTCGTGGACCCTTCGTGGGTGGAGCCCTCTGTGGACTCGCGCAACCGTTACCCTTTGTGGGTTGAAGTCTCCATCAATGTGGATGTACGATAGCACCACCTATCGGAACCACGACAAAAACATTCGTGTGTCCTATTGCGTTTGAATTCTCCAAACCCTTCCCTTTACATTCTTGCAAGTTGCATGCTTTACTTTCCGTTGCTCATATACTCCTTGCATGCTTGCTTGAATTGTGTTAAGATTGCTTGACTTGTGCTAAATTAGCTAAAATCTGTCAAAGACTAAAATTGGGAAAAGGATAAGTTTTTATTTGGTCAAGTAGTCTAATCACCCCCCCCCTCTAGACGTACTTTCGATCCTACAGCTTCCCCTAATCTTTTTCCATAGTGCACCTAAATTATAAATTAGAGTCGTGTCACCGATGGTCAATTTGACCCATATCCTCTCTATAGGCTTCTCCTAGTGAGGCGACATATGTCGTAGGATCGGGCAGATATGAAGGCATACACACATTTGCTGGAAAGGAGGCGAGAAGGCAATGATGCCCGTGGTGCGAGGAGGCGGCGGTAGAGCCTGTGCGATGGTATTCATGAGAGGTTCGAGAAAGGATCATACCACCCGATCGGGGGAAGTTGTAAATATGCATCAGATGCAGGGACCACGGAGATAGAAACACCATCTCTCATTCACACACACACACACACACACACACACACACACACACACACACACACACTATCTATGTTTCTTAATTAACCGAAGTGTACGTGCCATCGATTTGCTTATGTGGCACACAAGTAATTTGACCCATCTCCTCTGCATGCTTCTCGTAGCGATGCGGCATATGTCATAGGATTGGGTAGGGCGAGAGCATACACATGCCCGCTTGGAAAGGAGGCGGGAAGGCAATGATGCTGGTGGTACGAGGAGGAAATGGTAGAGCCTGGGCAATGGAATTCATGAGGGTTCGAGAAAGGACCATACCGTTCGGTCGGGGGAAGTTGTAAATATGCATCAGATGTAGGGACCATGGAGATAGAAACACAATCTCTCATTCACACACACAGAGTATCTATGTTTCTTAACTAAGCGAAGCGTCACGTGTCATCGATTTGCTTATCGGCACACAAGTAATTTGGCCCATCTCCTCTCTTGCGCTTCTCATAGCAATGCGACATATGTCATAGGATTGGGTAGGGCGAGAGCATACACATGTCCTCTTGGAAAGGAGGCGGGAAGGCAATGATGCTTTGGTACGAGGAGGCAATGGTAGAGCCTGGGCAATGGAATTCATGAGGGTTCGAGAAAGGACCATACCGTTCGGTTGGGGGAAGTTGTAAATATGCATCAGATGTAGGGACCATGGAGATAGAAACACAATCTCTCATTCACACACACAGAGTATCTATGTTTCTTAACTAAGCGAAGCGTACTTGTCATCGATTTGCTTATGTGGCACACAAGTAATTTGGCCCATCTCCTCTCTGCACGCTTCTCATAGCAATGCGACATATGTCATAGGATTGGGTAGGGCGAGAGCATACACATGTCCTCTTGGAAAGGAGGCGGAAGGCAAGTGATGCTTTGGTGGTACGAGGAGGCAATGGTAGAGCACAGGCAATGGAATTCATGAGGGTTCGAGAAAGGACCATACCGTTCGATCGGGGAAGTTGTAAATATGCATCGGATGTAGGGACCATGGAGATAGAAACACAATCTCTCATTCACACACACAGAGTATCTATGTTTCTTAACTAAGCGAAGCGTCACGTGTCATCGATTTGCTTATGTGGCACACAAGTAATTTGGCCCATCTCCTCTCTGCACGCTTCTCATAGCAATGCGACATATGTCATAGGATTGGGTAGGCGAGAGCATACACATGTCCTCTTGGAAAGGAGGCGGAAGGCAATGATCTTTGTGGTACGAGGAGGCAATGGTAGAGCACAGGCAATGGAATTCATGAGGGTTCGAGAAAGGACCATACCGTTCGGTCGGGGAAGTTGTAAATATGCATCGGATGTAGGGACCATGGAGATAGAAACACAATCTCTCATTCACACACACAGAGTATCTATGTTTCTTAACTAAGCGAAGCGTGCTGTCATCGATTTGCTTATGTGGCACACAAGTAATTTGGCCCATCTCCTCTCTGCACGCTTCTCATAGCAATGCGACATATGTCGAGGATTGGGTAGGGCGAGCATACACATGTCCTCTTGGAAAGGAGGCGGAAGGCAATGATGTTTGGTGGTACGAGGAGGCAATGGTAGAGCACAGGCAATGGAATTCATGAGGGTTCGAGAAAGGACCATACCGTTCGGTCGGGGAAGTTGTAAATATGCATCGGATGTAGGGACCATGGAGATAGAAACACAATCTCTCATTCACACACACAGTATCTATGTTTCTTAACTAATGAAGCGTATTTGTCATCGATTTGCTTATGTGGCACACAAGTAATTTGGCCCATCTCCTCTCTGCGCTTCTCATAGCAATGCGACATATGTCATAGGATTGGGTAGGGCGAGAGCATACACATGTCCTCTTGGAAAGGAGGCGGGAAGGCAAAGTGATCTTTGGTGGTACGAGGAGGCAATGGTAGAGCCTGGGCAATGGAATTCATGAGGGTTCGAGAAAGGACCATACCGTTCGGTCGGGGGAAGTTGTAAATATGCATCAGATGTAGGGACCATGGAGATAGAAACACAATCTCTCATTCACACACACAGAGTATCTATGTTTCTTAACTAAGCGAAGCGTACGTGTCATCGATTTGCTTATGTGGCACACAAGTAATTTGGCCCATCTCCTCTCTGCACGCTTCTCATAGCAATGCGACATATGTCATAGGATTGGGTAGGGCGAGAGCATACACATGTCCTCTTGGAAAGGAGGCGGGAAGGCAATGATGCTGGTGGTACGAGGAGGCAATGGTAGAGCCTGGGCAATGGAATTCATGAGGGTTCGAGAAAGGACCATACCGTTCGGTCGGGGGAAGTTGTAAATATGCATCAGATGTAGGGACCATGGAGATAGAAACACAATCTCTCATTCACACACACAGAGTATCTATGTTTCTTAACTAAGCGAAGCGTACTTGTCATCGATTTGCTTATGTGGCACACAAGTAATTTGGCCCATCTCCTCTCTGCACGCTTCTCATAGCAATGCGACATATGTCGTAGGATTGGGTAGGGCGAGAGCATACACATGTCCTCTTGGAAAGGAGGCGGGAAGGCAATGATGCTGGTGGTACGAGGAGGCAATGGTAGAGCCTGGGCAATGGAATTCATGAGGGTTCGAGAAAGGACCATACCGTTCGGTCGGGGAAGTTGTAAATATGCATCGATGTAGGGACCATGGAGATAGAAACACAATCTCTCATTCACACACACAGAGTATCTATGTTTCTTAACTAAGCGAAGCGTCGTGTCATCGATTTGCTTATGTGGCACACAAGTAATTTGGCCCATCTCCTCTCTGCACGCTTCTCATAGCAATGCGACATATGTCATAGGATTGGGTAGGGCGAGAGCATACACATGTCCTCTTGGAAAGGAGGCGGAAGGCAATGATCTTTGGTACGAGGAGGCAATGGTAGAGCACAGGCAATGGAATTCATGAGGGTTCGAGAAAGGACCATACCGTTCGGTCGGGGGAAGTTGTAAATATGCATCAGATGTAGGGACCATGGAGATAGAAACACAATCTCTCATTCACACACACAGAGTATCTATGTTTCTTAACTAAGCGAAGCATACGTGTCATTGATTTGCTTATGTGGCACACAAGTAATTTGACCCATCGCCTCTCTGCACGCTTCTCCTAGCGATGCGACATATGTCGTAGGATCGGGTAGGGCGAAAGCATACACATGTCCTCTTGGAAAGGAGGCGGGAAGGCAATGGCATGGTTGGGCGAGAAGGCGGCGGCGGAGCAGGAGCCGGGGCGAATGGTTCATGAGCGGTCTGGGGAAGGACCATACGGCCTGATCGGGGGAAGTTGTAAATATGCATCAGTTGCAGGGACCACAGTGATAGAAACACCATCTCTCAGTCACACACATACTCTCTGTATGTTCCTTAATTAAGCAAAGCGTACACGTCAGCGATCTGCTTATGTGGCACACAAGTAAGCTATGTTACCATTGCAAGAGAGAGACAGAGAGTAAGCTATGGTAAGTATAGCCACGAAAGGTTTGCAATTTCCATTGCAGACCTCAATCAGAAAAGGAAAAAATGAGTCCCCGGACGTGACAGCAACCGACAATGCAAGCTGAATCCAGGTCGGTCGATTCCGTAGCGGCCACGTACGTCGGTTCCCGCTCGCTATATATACCCCCCACCGCGGCACCGTGAAACCTCCATCCACAACCCCGGCGGCAAGCCAGCCATCGACTCGATCCAGCCGACTCGCTCGATCTCCGATCAGATCGGCGGAGGAAGCTTGATCGGTCGATCGCCGCCGCTGCCACGCACGCTCGTAGCGCCATGGAGCCCAAGAAGGACTACAGCACGGCGATCCTGGAGCGCAAGAGGTCGCCGAACCGGCTGGTGGTGGACGACGCCGAGGGCGGGGTGGCCGTCGACAGCTCGACGGTGGCGCTGAGCCCCGGCACCATGGACGCGCTCGACCTCTTCAACGGCGAGGTGGTGGCGCTCCGCGGCAAGCGCCGCCGCGAGACCGTCTGCTACGCCGCCAGGGACGAGTCGTGCCCCGACGGCCTGGCGCGCGTCAACCGCGTCGTCCGCGGCAACCTGCGCCTCCGCCTCGGCGACCTCGTCACCGTCGCCCCCTGCGGCGCCGTCAAGGACGCCGCCCGCGTCGCCATCTCCCCCTTCGAGGACTCCGTCGACGGCATCAGCGGCAACCTCTTCGACGCCTACGTCAAGCGTAAGTCCTCTCTCTAGTAACCGTCGTCAGTCATTTCTCGAGCTGTTGATCGATTCTTGCGTCTTGTTGATCTGTTCTTGCGTCTTCTTGGGCTGTTGATTGATTCGTTTTGCTCGTGGATGGATGCATTGCAGCCTACTTCATTGGCGCGCGGCGGCCGGTGCGCAAGGGCGACCGCTTCGTGGTGCACGGCCACATGCACGCCGTGGAGTTCAAGGTCGTCGACACGGACCCCGACGAGTGCGTCATCGTGGCGGCGGGCACGCAGGTCTTCTGCGACGACGCCAACCCGGTCAAGCGGGAGGACGAGGAGAGGCTCGACGGCCCGGGCTACGACGACGTCGGCGGCGTCCGCAAGCAGCTCGCGCAGATCCGGGAGCTGGTCGAGCTGCCGCTGCGCCACCCCAAGCTGTTCAAGACGCTGGGCGTGAAGCCGCCCAAGGGGATCCTGCTCTACGGCCCGCCCGGCACCGGCAAGACGCTGCTGGCGCGCGCCATCGCGGCCGAGTCGGGCGCCAACTTCGTGGTCGTCAACGGGCCGGAGATCATGTCCATGATGGCCGGCCAGAGCGAGGACAACCTGCGCGAGGTGTTCGCCCAGGCCGAGGCCCAGGCGCCGTCCATCATCTTCATGGACGAGATCGACGCCATCGCGCCCAACCGCGAGAAGACGCACGGCGAGGTGGAGCGCCGCGTCGTGTCCCAGCTGCTCACGCTCATGGACGGCCTCCGCCCGCGCGCGCAGGTCATGGTCATCGGCGCCACCAACCGCCCCAACAGCCTCGACCCCGCGCTCCGCCGCTTCGGCCGCTTCGACAAGGAGATCGACATCGGCGTGCCCGACGAGGTGGGCCGCCTCGAGATCCTCCGCATCCACTCCAAGGACATGCCCCTCTCGGACGACGTCGACCTGGAGCGCATCGGCAAGGACACGCACGGCTTCGTCGGCGCCGACCTCGCCGCGCTCTGCTCCGAGGCCGCCTTCCAGTGCATCCGCCAGAAGATGGACGTGATCGACCTCGAGGCCGACACCATCGACGTGGAGGTGCTCAACTCCATGTCGGTGATCATGGACGACCTGGTGCACGCCAAGGAGGTGACCAAGCCGTCGGCGCTGCGGGAGACGGGGCTGGTGGAGGTGCCCAAGGTGTCGTGGGAGGACGTGGGCGGCCTGGAGGACGTCAAGCGGGAGCTCCAGGAGACGGTGCAGTACCCGGTGGAGCACCCGGAGATGTTCGAGTTCTTCGGCATGGAGCCGTCGCGGGGCGTGCTCTTCTACGGCCCGCCGGGCTGCGGCAAGACGCTGCTGGCCAAGGCCATCGCCAGGGAGTGCAAGGCCAACTTCATCAGCGTCAAGGGCCCGGAGCTGCTCACCATGTGGTTCGGCGAGAGCGAGTCGAACGTGCGCGACCTGTTCGACAAGGCGCGCCAGTCGGCGCCGTGCGTGCTCTTCTTCGACGAGCTCGACTCGATCGCCGTCAAGCGCGGCAACAGCGTGGGCGACGCCGGCGGCACGTCGGACCGGGTGCTCAACCAGCTGCTCACGGAGATGGACGGGATCAACGCCAAGAAGACGGTGTTCGTGATCGGGGCCACCAACCGGCCGGACATCATCGACCCGGCGCTGCTCCGGCCGGGCCGGCTCGACCAGCTCATCTACATCCCGCTCCCCGACGAGGCGTCGCGGCTGCAGATCTTCAAGTCGTGCCTGCGCCGGTCCCCGCTGTCCCGCCGCGTCAACCTCCCGGACCTGGCCCGCTCCACGGCCGGGTTCAGCGGCGCCGACATCACGGAGATCTGCCAGCGCGCGTGCAAGCTGGCGGTGCGCGACCTCATCCAGAGGAGCTCGCTCGTGGGCAAGGCGGCGGCCATGGCCGGCGCCGAGATCACCCGGAAGCACTTCCTGGGGGCCATGGAGCACGCGAGGCGGAGCGTCAGCGACCTGGACGTGCTCAAGTACGAGTACTTCGCTCGCAAGTTCAAGCAGGGCGGGAGCTTCGAGGAGGAGGCGCCGCCGCCGCAGGTGGTAGGCCCGCCGCAGGGGCATTTGGAGCTCAAGGCCGCGGAGGACGTCGACGCTTCCGTGGACGAGGATTCGCTGTATTGACCCAAAACCATCTAGGATTTGAAATTTGCAGCAGATTTAAACAGCATGGTTCTGCTTTACTTTACATAGTTGCGAGAACTTTGCTCGGCTTGTGTTGTGATGAGGCAAGTTATCTCGGATGAACACGCGTGTTAGTTGTGTTCATCTTTGTTCATTTCAGAGGCATATTTGTTCATCTTTTTTTTCTCAAACATGAAAGATATTGGTATTGATATGAATCTACGAAACATGCCAAGAGCCGTGAAAGAAAATGTATTTGGCACATGAATCAGTTCATGCTTACACATGAATTACATAAAGGGAAAGCTGCAATGCATTTCTTCTGTGCTAAAGCTCCATCTTTACACGAATTTGGCACAAATCGAAATATAGATATGATATGTTGTGATCTGTTCAACTCCTGCTCAGAACGACAGTTGCCACTGCTTCCTACATCTCTCTTGGCTCACCAATCCCCACAGAATAGGGTTCACTATTGTTGGCACTTACCCGAATTAGAGTCGGCATTCCACCGTCCTTCTGGAACATTGCAACTTCTGACCAAGAGAAGGGGACACCTTTTGTTGGCTCGGATTTCTCGGACTTTGGGGTGAAAACCTAGGATCCCTTCGGTGCTTGGATTCGGCCAAGACGGCGCTTAAGCATCATTTCTTTCATAGGCGTTCTTGAAGAATCTTTACCGTTATCCTTGTGATGTCAAGAGATGGTTGGTGCACATGATCGTTGTTTTGCTTGTTTCAGATTTTTTTTTCCTCCGCCTAGCCATAACTTCGGTCCTGTATGAGTCTCCTCTTTGTCGCCATGATTCGTTGTGTGTGGCATGATGTTTGGTTGTGTGCAACCTAGTCATGTAAGCCAGGTGCATGCTCATTGTGTTTTGTATCCTTTGATGCTTCGGTTTGAGTCAATAAAATCCACCTTTTGTCAAAAAAGGAAACATGGAACTATCCCATATGGTGATTACACCACATGTTACATCCTAATATTTTCCTAATTTATTATAATAATATGGAGGAAAAGAAGACAATAAGATACCCATGACTGTGTGTAGAACATCCACCCCTAGATCATATTGTAGTTATCAATTTATGCTAAATGCTCATTGATCTTAGACTCCTTGATCCTCCCCATTTGGGCCTAATGTGAGGCCAAGCATTCGATGGTTTAAGCAATAGAAGAAAAATTGAATAGACAAACAACATGAGCTATAGTGTAACTATAAAGCATACCATCCATTTTACTCAACTACAATTGGGCTAACAGGAAGATAAAGAGAAGCTTATTTGCCACTGCAACTAAGGAAAGCAAGCTTTTCAGTTTGATCATATATGTTGCCTATGCAAGTGTTGTTGGTGTGCACATACGAAGGAATTGTACTCTTCATGACATAACACAAATTAAATGCTAATTTTTTTATATCTTCAGTTTTTGTAAAAATCCATGATCTAGTAGTTTGAAAATGCACCTAGGAAGAAACTCACGGTTGGTAAGCACCCTAATTTTGGCACTTCAACATATGAAGGTGAAGCTAATATCATTTCCTACCTCCAATAAGTATATATCAAATCCATGTTTACCTAATGTAGTGAAAAAGTGAGTAATAAGGACAAAGAAGTCATACATGGCCAGTTTAAACAAATCAAGAATTGTTGTAAGTAAGTTAGTAATAGGACGTACTTGCATATACCCGAGGGATACATAATAGAATTAGATGCCATATAAGTTATGGGAAGAGACCATTAATATATACTTACATGAATGATCATAATTGAATTCAAAAGCCAACATCTACAACTCTTCTACAAATCAAAGAAGAGCACCTATATCATTGAGAGCGGCCTGGAAAGACAAGATGCAATGAAACAAGAAACCACTGTTGTGGCAAAAACATACTTTTTGTTAAAGCTAATTAAGGTTCACAAAGAGCAACCATGATGGCGGTAAATTAGAGCTCACCTGATAGTGTTTCATCTTCGTGAGGACGAACTTCTACTTCCATCTGGCGACCATTGTGGGACTACCTGTCGCAAAAATTAGAAACAAATTATGTGTTACACCAAAGGCAAAACCTCTACCTATGAGAACTGCAACATTGAGTTGCTTTTTTCTCATTTTACCAATTCCTCTACATATCATATTTCCATGTGCAAGTAAATATTACAATTCCCACACGTGAGGAGCTGAAGGATGGAAAGTCAAATCCTTCATGGATCAGCAAAATAGAAGCTACTGTGCTATGTATCCTAGAAACTAATTTGGGCTATCAAATTCTCTAAGATAATAATAAAAATGCATCTTAGAACTTTAGAAGCACATCAATGTTTTACTAGGCCATTTGTTGAGAGAAACTCGAAGGGGCGCGCAAGGGCGCACGCACGCACTTCGTGGGCCACATATCTGTGCCGCGATTTGGAAACTTGATTTCGCACATCCCACACAAACTTCCTATTCACCTTAAGTTGTGGAACTTAAAAACTTATTAATAAATCATATATAATCGTCTACCATTATAAGTTTTACTAGAACTTAAAGCAAATACGAAGATGTGCAGAATATGCAAATCCAAGTTTTCTAATCGCGGTGTAGACGTGCGACCCAAAAAGTGTGTGTGTGTTTGTGCGCGCGCACTCCATATCATCCTAACCAGCCTATCTAAGTGCACGATCAACTAATATGCTTTTATTCAGATATAACCTAGCAGCTAATTTACAAACCATTGGCCATTTGAACAAAGGAAGATCGACTAGTGTATATATGTATATAGTGTTTAGATGATGAGACACGAGAGCAGCGTTTTAGGTCCCGGGCTCCATGGACCCTGGTATGTTTCAAAAACTGAAACTAACACTTTAAAGTTTCAAGAAATTCAAAAAAAAAATTATCTGCGAAAACATATGTATGTTCTCTAGTATGTAAAGTTTCATAAAAAATATAATGAACTGTAGGCTACACAAAAATGATAAATTCTGTCGCAAAAGCAACAAAATATATGGCCATTTTGGTTCATACGTTTGTGTTTTTGTATATGTCACGTATAAATGCCTATTCTTCAAAATTCGCACACACACATACAACACATATGTTACCATCGAAAAAATAAAACACTTCTGTATATACACATAAAAAAATTAAAAAAAATTATGTATAAAAATAAGGTTGCCTGAATTTTTCTCTCTTTCGATAAATTTTCCCGCCACATTGTTGCACGTGTCACGGGAGGGGCACAACGTGCTAGAGAACTACTGGAAAGTGGAATCCAGCCCCCACACTGGCCAAGTACAGCTGCATGTGGTTGATGCATGGAACAACTAGCTCTCTTGATAGATTTAAATGTCGCAAAAATCTTTGTGGCATCAGATTGACCCGAAGTTGTGCGTGAGATCAATCAAGGTGATGAATGAAGGGGCGACTACATGGTTCTCAAGGAGGTTATTAATTGGCGAGATAATTTTCAGGTGCTCATCTTTAGACACAAACCGCGCGAGTCAAATGATGATGCTCACAATCTAGCTAGAACTGCCACATCCCTTGAGATTGGCAAACATGTTTGGTTTGTTAATCCACCAAACAATCTTTGTATCCCTCTTTTAGTGAATCAATAAAGCTCGGTTGTTACACTAAAAAAGCTAGATCTCTTGATCAGTCTACTACTAGTACTCGCTATTACTAGAATTCAACACTTTAGAGCCCGTCCATGGAGGTATAACTATTTAAAGTTTAAAAAATCATTTGAAAACACATATACAAGTTCTCTAACTATATTTTCATTAAATAATACCATTATTTGCAGGCTATGGAAAAAACACAAAAATATGGCCCAAATACAATAAAGAAAAGGCTTATGTATTTGTCTTTTTGTGTACACCACATATATATGCTAATGAAAATTAGTATGTGTATGCTACAAATATATTTTTAAGTGCATACTTTAAAAATATTTTTTAAGGTGTAGAAAAAGTATTTTTGTTAAAAATAATAATAATAACGGGCTTCATGGAGAGCCAGTCCCCCAAATGCACTTTCTGCTATTACTAGTAATTTATGCATGCACACAAACTAAACATGCAAAGCATTGTATAACCATGGACATGTATATATTTTGCTGACACATATATTTATTTTCACATGCATACACATTAAGTATAAATATTAATAGAGGAGTAAAAGTAGAAATTAAAGCTCTTTAGTCTACAAATCATCATGCTAAATATTTTAATTAAAATCACACAATGAATTACACTGGTTTTATCAAATTTCTAAAATATTCTCACACTACGGGCATTAATATGTGGAAATAAGATCAACACAATGACCTAGTTAAACAAAATTTTCTGCAAATTGAAGTACTGAAAGAAAATAAGATTACTATATAAATTTCCACAACAAAAAGATGTCCATTCAAATTAGTGAACTAAACAATCTAGATATGAATAGAGATAAAAAATCAATCCAAAAATAAACATAAGAGAAAAAATCTAAAGAAGAAAGAATCATGTGAGTAGTGTTGTTACCTGGAAAACAAAATGCAAAAAAGAAGAAGAAAGAGTAACAAAATTCAATCTAAGTAAAAAGAATTCTAGAAGTGGTGTTATCTCAAAGAAGAAACTAACAAAAACCAAAAGAGAGAAGAACAAGTTTATTTCTAAGGAAGAAAGAATTCTAGGGTGGTTTTATCTGATAGGTGGAATAAAAATGAGAGGAAAAGCAATAAAAACAATTATTTTACTTTGTAAGAAGGAATTATGGCAGTGGTTTATCTCTAACAGATTCAATAAATAATTTAAAATTACAATATTATACAACTATCTTACCATAACAATCAGAAAGACTCGTTGTCAAACTTGTTTCTTACATGAACAAATTAGATATATTGAAAACTTGCACAACAATTACACAAAACAACTATAAACTGGGGCAACTTTAGTAATAAATATGATTAAGTAGACACATTATAGTTTAAGTTTTAACACAAAATTAAGTAGTGTCACAAGATTACAACATGAAATACGTTGTCCCATGCACAAATATAGAAGGAATCCAACAAAAACAGTAATTGAGCATCAATAAAAAAGACATAATAAAATAAAACAAATATATTCCTAAGTTGAACGAACTAAGGGCATTTGTATTACTCTAAAAGAAGAAAGAAAATGAAGAGAAATACTTAAAATAAACAAGGACAAAAATATGCACGCACATATTTTATAGAACTTGCTTTCTCCTATAATATGCAAGGATAAGCATATAGTAGCATAACCTTCAAACAACATTGCGATTTTGCACACATGTTCCATAGAACCTGTATGTATACACATATGTACTTAGAGTTTAAACATGAGGGCACCAATGTTGGACATTGATTATCTCTCGTCACATCAAAATCCATTCTCACCTTGATGACATCGCCACCTCATCTCTCCCACTCTCTTTCACACACAAATTCAAGTACACGGACACACTTGAAAACACACGCACACATGCATGCACATACCTGCACAAAAAAGCAAGCGCGTGTGCACACACATACACACAAAGAGGGCATAAACAGGGAACAAACACGGCTATCAATCACAGCACACCACCCGGAATGATGCTATGTCCTCCTGTGTGCTGCCACATAGTACAATTGACTGGAAGGATAAATTCTCAAACAGAGTTATCCCAGCATGTATGTCAAACCTATAGAAGGAAAAGTAACTATATCAGCATTAGGTTCTCCGTAGCTATCACAAGATCTTTCCATTTATCATTTGCAGGTCTGCATTTACTGAAACCGATTCAATAAGAAGTCGGTCTACGCAAATAAGTGTTGCATAGTCAATAACAAAACATATAGAGTAAAAACCTTGGACATGTAGAACTCTACTCTACACATGATAAATTGCAGCACCAAACCCGCATGTTCCCTTTTGGGATCCCATCCGTTAACAAGCCAGAAGATTTCAGATCAACAAGAACAAGAATAGATATTACATGCCATATACAACTTGATCCATTGATAGAGAGATCTTGTACGGCGGGTATTGGATGATACCCATCGTCGATTTGAATATAGGGGTATTTTAGACAATTCCCATTCGGATACATGCTCAAAAAATTAAAATGGTCAATTGCTTTTTCAAATTACAGAATTTTCAAAAAAATCTATTTTTAAAATATATAAAATTATTATTTTTCAAAAAGTAGAAATTATAGAAATAAAAATGATCACCTTTAAAAATTAATCAAATTTGAAAAAAGTTCATCTATTATTAAAGTATGCTAAAATATAAATTTATTGTCAAATTTTCCTAACTCTCGAGTTTAATAAATGTGAAAGGAAAATAGAAAAATAAGAAGAGATAAAAACGAAACTGGAATAGTGAGCAGACCAGAAAAAATCGTTAGAAACCATTTGCGCCTATTTTTAAAAGTGCTCCTAATTGGGGGAGCAACTAGTTAACGAGCGCTCCTTCGGGAGCCTCGCAACGATCAGAGCCACTTGGCGCGCTCTCAGCCATTCGCCACGTGTCGCGCTCTGGACGCTCTTTTCGGATTTTGTATTTTTATTTTTCCGCACGTGTTTTCGGCTTTTTAAACGGTTTTTTCGACGTTTTGGTTTCCCCCGGTCTTTCTTAGCTTTTCGATCAATTTTTTTTCGCGTTTTCTTTTTTTTTCCTTTCGCGAAACTCACGGTTTTTCTTCCACGAGAGGCACGGTTGTGCTTTAGCGAGAGTCACGGCCGTGCCATTCGGAAACGAAAAAAAAATGCGTTTTTTCTTTTTTTTTTCTTTTGCGAGAGTCACGGTTTTGCTTCCGCGAGAGGCACGGTTGTGCTTTCGCGAGAGTCACGGCCGTGCCTCTCGGAAAGGGAAAAACAAAACGCGTTTTCTGTTTTTTTGTTTCTTTCGTGAGAGTCACGGTTTTGCTTCACGAGAGGCACGGTTGTGCTTACGCGAAAGTCATGGCCGTGCCTCTCGGAAAGGAAAAAAAATACGTGTTTTCTGTTTTTTTTTTCTTTCGCAAGAGTCACGGTTTTGCTTTCGCGAGAGTCACGGTCGTGCCTCTCGAAAACGAAAAAAATGCGTTTTTTGTTTTTTTCCTTCCATAAAAGTCATGGTTTTGCTTTCACGAGAGGCACGGTTGTGATTTCGCGAGAGGCACGGGCGTGCCTCTTTCGGAAAGGGAAAAAACCGTGCTCCCGGTTCGGTTTTTTCGCCCGGTTTTTTCCGTCCGGTTTTTTTCGTGAAAAAAAAGTTCGTCAAAACCTATCAACATGGGATCTAGTTTTGAAGATCTCGACGCGAGGAATCCAATGGTGAAAACAGTTCGAGATTTGGACGCACGGTTTAAGAGATAAAACATTTTGAATAAGCGGATCTAAAAAAGGAAAACTCCAGGTTGCGACAAGTGGCGCGCTACATGTCGCCACTTGTCGCGACTCAGAAAGTGAAGTCTTTCTTGCAACGAAGTCTTTCTTAATTAGTGATTTCGCCTAATTGGCGCCGCTGGCGCAAGTTATCTTAGCTGACGCCCACGCGCGGGAGTATATGGTCTGGCCAACTTCTCTAGATCTGTTTGATTCAAGATAGGCCCAGCTACATTGACCGGTTGACCAGCGACCGTTGACCGCAGGGAGTTGAATGTTGACATTTCTAAAAAGGAAAAGTTTATAAAACAGAAAGTAATTCCAGAAATTGAAAGAAGTTCATGAAATTTAGAAAAAAATCACAAATTTGAGAAAAGTTCATGAGCCTTAAAAGTTTTCAAAAATGAAAAAAAAGTTCACAGGATTTGAAAAATAGTTTGTAAGTTTAAAAATTTTCAAGGATTTGAAAATAAGTTCACAAAAATTTGGAAAATATTTTTTTTGAAGAATGTTCATGGATTTTTGAAAAGTTCACGAATTAGATAAAATGAAAAATGAAAAAAAAATAAATAAAAAAATAAAAAAGAAAACTAAAACTGAAAAAAGCTAACAAAAATAGAAACAAAATGAGAAACTGGGAAAACCTATTCTGGGGAAACGCATAAGGAAAACCGTGCAGAAAAACTACCAGTACAATCATTGGAACGGTTCCCAAAAAGTGGTGAAAAAATACCTACATGGCCCAGTCCATTTACATACATAGGGCAGTGGAGTGTGCGCTGGTTAGAGAATTGTACTATAACTGGCGTTTAAGGCGCCAAATAGAAATTGGGTGCTCGAGTTGCTGGGCGCGTTCTTTGCTTTCCCTAGAATTCTTGGGATGGGATCTACTAAAGATAAAAAGTCCCGCAAGATGGGCTGGTCAAATGCATGCGGCTAGCAGGCCTGAGCTTTTCAAGCTGGCTACGTACTCGGATTGAGATGCACGAAGCCTTAAAATCACTACTTAAGGATTACCTTCTCGGGTGCTGATAAGTGGCGCACTGCATATGTGTCACTTGTCGCAAACTGGGAGTTTTTTATATCTTTCATATGGTAGTATATTCCAAACGTTTTATCTCTTGAATTGTACGTCCAAACTTTGAACCGTTTTCACTGTTCGATTTCTCGCTCGATATCTCGGGTTTTGACGAACTTCTTTTTATAAAAAAACTAAAAAAAATGGATACTAAAAAAGTTCCCGTAAACGAAAACCAAAAAATGGCAAAAACAAAACAACAGAACACCCAAGAATTCGAAGCCCTAAAGCACGTATGCGGTTCTGATCTTCATTCTTTGGGGGGGGGAGGAGAGGGGAAGCACAGGCTATGTTTTTTCCCTTTTTCTCAGGGAAGCACATTCTATGCTTATCGCGGAAGCATAGCTTTGTTTTTTTCCTTTTCAAGAAGCACAAGTTGTGCTTCATAAAAAAGAATAAAAAATAAAATTTATTTTTTCTCTAGAACTTAGGGAAAACCAGTCAAAACCAAAAAACCTCGAAGAAACCATTTAAACCCGAAAACAGGTACATGAAAAACAATAAAATAATCTGGCAGGAACGTCCAACACGCGGCGGCTGTATGCATCACTTAGCATGTTTGCAGGCAAAAAATTGACCTGCACGGAAGCCCCGCAAGGGATAACCATTGGTTAGTTGCTCCCATGGAGTCTACAACCACGCACATGATGTGGAGGAGTCACAGCACACACCTGATATGTTTCGCTCATTCCGAGTGTTTACATAGCATTGACTAACAGGGATCTAAGTGGCTGCCCAGTAGGGTCCTCCGGTTTTGGGAAGCTTCCCTCGGTTTTGGAAGCTTTTTGCCAGTTTCCTTTTTTTTCTTTCACATGTTTTCCTTGGTTGGATTCCCTGGTTTTTCTTCAATTTTTAAGTTTTTATTTCCCTTTTTAGTTCTTTTTCATTTTTTTTCATCTGCACCGTTTCTTTCAAATTCACTAATATTTTGTGGACATTTTTTGAATTCACCGGTTTGGGAAGCTTCTGGTCACATCGCCCACCTGATATGTTTCGTTCATTGCGAGCGTTTACATAGCATCGCCTACACAGGGATCTAAGTGGCTGCCCAGTGGGGTCCTCCGGTTTTGGAAGCTTTTAGCCATTTTTTCTTTTTTTTTCTTTCACATGTTTTCCATGGTCGGGATTCCTAGTTTTTATTTGGTTTTAAGATTGTTGTATTTCCTTTTTGGTTCTTTTTCATTTTTTCCATCTGTGCCTTTTCTTTCAAATTCATAAATATTTTTATATTCACGGACATTATTTGAATTCACCGTTTTGGGAAGCTTCCAGTCACAGCGCTCACCTGATATGTTGCGCTCACTGCGAGCATTTACATAGCAACGCCTACAAAGAGATCTAAGTGGCTGCCCAGATGGGTCCTTCGGTTTTGAGATGCCTCCATCGGTTTTGGAAGCTTCTGGCCATTTTTCCTTTTTTTTCTGCTTCACATGTTTTCCTTGGTCGGGTTTCCTTTTTTCTTTGATTTTAAATTTTTTGTTTCCCTTTTTGGTTCTTTTTCAATTTTTTCCATCTGCGCCTTTTATTTCAAATTCACTAATATTTTTTATATTCGCGGACATTTTATGAATTCACTGGTTTGGGAAGCTTCTGGATGATTTTCTTCTTCTTCTTCTTCTTCTTCTTCTTCTTCTTCTTTAGTGTTTCTTTGCTGGGATTTCTGGTGTTTTGACCCGTTTTTCTATTTTTCTCTTCTATCCATTTACTAAATTTAAATGTTTATTGTGCATTTGAAAAATGTTCAGCGTGTATTAAAACAATTCACCGTGCACTAAAAAAGTTCACTGTAATTTGTTTACCATATATTTTAAAAATCAATGTGTTTTTAAAATATTCCCGTATATTAAAACTTATCCGATATGTATTTTAGAAAATATTCACCATATATTAAGAAAATTCAGTATAATTTGAAACTGTTCACCATATATTAAATGAATATCAGTTTGTATTTGTAATTTTTTCATCACATATTAGAAAATTAAAAATGATAGCACATATAGCTATAAAATGTTAACCAAATAAAAATCGCAAACATTTTAAATTCATTGAATTTTTCTAATCATGAACATTTTGAAAATTTCTGAACATTTTCAAATTCTTGAAAATTTTGTATACAGTAGGGCCACTTATGGACTATAATAAAATATATTTTAGCAATTTTTTACATAAAGTTCATCGCCATAAATTTATGGCCAATGAAAAATGTTTCTACAATCCTTTTTATCAAATAAACTTCTAACATAAATGGCATCTACGAGAGAAAGTGTTCTCAATAGATTCATTTGTTTCTGTCCAATAAAAGTAATGATATCCTGGACACCCCGACGCCGAGGCGGCGGGCTTGCCACCGTGGCCTCACTCGTCGCATGGTCCCTCTGGCGGCACCGGAAAGTCGTCATCTTCGACAGGATTACGCCCTCCCTGTCATCGCTAATTGTCACAATCAAGGATGAAGCTCGCTCTTGGGCCATGGCTGGAGCTAGAGAAATGAACTCAGGGCTAGCTGTAACCTGACCGTGTCTTTTGGGGGCTGAGCAACCCTCTGTCTTCTGCTCCTCTCGTCACCATAGCATCGCCATTCTTGTGCATGTCTCTGTGGTGATCTCCTGTAATTTTTAACTTTCTCCCCTATCAATGCAATGATACACCATCTAGGCGTATTCGAGAAAAAATGATCTCGAATGTTTTTTTTGCTCCTTCATTTTATTCAAACGTGATTAGCACGAAATAGGAAGTGAACTAGCGAACTAACCATGATGAAGAAAGAAGAAAACTAAACTAACCATATCACGGCAAACAGGAAAACCAGCTCAGTCGGGTTCTCACAAAAAAGAGAGGAAAACCAGCTCAGTCAACTCTGTCTACTTTTGAAAAGGAAGGATGTAACTTTTTTTTTGTTTGAGAATAGGAAGGACGCAAATCGCCGAACACCTTGCGCCCGGTGGGCGTGTACCCGCCGCTAAACTACCCCTCCGCGGCCGGAAACGGCGGCCAGAGACGCCCAGCTGCTGTTGGAGGGACTGTCGCGGCGAACCTCTGCTATTTTTCCGGCGGGAAATGGCTATCTAGCGGTGAAGGGCGGCAGATGGCGCCGGGATATAGCTAGTGGTGGCCGAGGGCGCGGGGGGTGAGAGGCGAGTCGGGGAAGAAAATCTTGACTTTTCACCCGACAGTGTGGGCCCGCCGCGCTTTTCCCTTGCGCCGGAGTCCCCAATGGCCCCCCAGTGCGCCGGGTTCGGCCTGTGACAGCCGGGCGGAAAAAAGGGCCGAATCGACGCTTTTCGGCGTCCGGGGGGCACGACTGGGGCGTTTTTTGGCGCCGGCACCGAAAAAGTGGCCTAGGGGGGTCTGTTGGGGGGCGCGGCTGGAGATGCTCTAACTATTCATTGAAAAGAAGAGCATTCGTCATGGGCTTCTGTTGGCGAAGGTCATGTGCAATGCATAGCCCCAGGGTGATTCTCCGTAGGCCATGTAGGATCGGATATCAGAAGAAATATGTTTGGATGGAGCAGCGGGATCCTCTACAGGAGCCGGGTACTTGGGAAGAAAAAGTGTAGTCCGGTGCATAAAGCTGAAAATGTCGAAGTGAAAAGTAGAGATGCATGTCTAATAAAAGTCTTTATTTTCTATTTTTTGATGAGGCTTACCAGTAATAGCTTATAATGGGGAGAAAAACTAGTGTAGATGCCTTAAAATATTTTTTGTCTGAGTGCATCTGTATCCATATGCCGTAATTGTACATGCCCGAATGTTACGAAGAGCGGAAGACGCGGACGCGATGCGACATGTGCAACGCAATCCATGCTGCTCGCTTCAAGTGATATATATCACCACCCGTCACAGGCTCACAGCAACGTGGACGCGACTCGCCGCCTGCCCCTGCCCCTGCCGCCCAGACCACACGAGCACGATGCGCCCTCACCAGGTCGCCACCGGGGTCCCGCAACTGCTATGCACGCTGGCCGGCCGGCCAACTAGACCCTTTTTTAAACACAATACAAACACAGACGCTTGTATATACACCGACCAAACCTTGCAATTGGAAAGATCACTGCGACGCTATTTGTCGTTTTTAGTTGATCCATGAAGATAAGCCCTAGGTTCAGTTCATGAGTTCATCTTTACTTTATTTTTCTTTGTTTTTTTTTTCATTTTCACGTTAGAAACTGAGTGAGCTTTATCAAAGTATCATCAAAATTTGTACGCCATGCCTCAGTCGACTGGTGTGCGGATCAGATCAGCTGCCTCCATTGTCGTTTGATCCAGTGCGCAACAGCCATCCGATCTAAGCCGCGTCAGCCATTCAGCTGCGACCCGCCGTTGTCAACATGGCCCATCGGAGATTTGCAACTGGGCCGTTGGATATATCAGATTCCGCTGGTTCTCCTTTACTTGCCACCGAACAAGCTAATGAAGGTGACAGAGATGGTGCCGCATGTTCTTAATGGTATGGATTCTCCGGAGGTTATAAATAAAATATTCATTGTTCTTATCTCTAAGGTACAAAACCCAACCCTTCAGTCCAATTCCGCCCATTAGTTTGAGCAATGTAATCTTCAAGATAATATCCAGAGTACATTCTAACCGGCTGAAGAAGATATTGCCGGAGTTGATATCCCAAGAGCAATCCGCGTTCGTCCCTGAAAGGCTTATTACAGACAATGTTATAGTTGCTTACGAGTGTCTTCATTTCATGAAGAATCTAAAAGTAATAACAATTCCCATTGTGCGTTAAAACTGGACATGATGAAGGCACACAATAGAATTGAATGGAATTATCTTGAAGCTGTTATAGCTGGCCAAACGGGCCGGCCCGGCCCAGCACGACACGACCCATCTTAATCGTGCCTAGCACAGCCCGGCCCGCCGAGGCACGATTATTATACGGGTCATGCCGTGCCAGCCCGCGTGCTGCAGCCTGCAGCCCAGGCACGGCCCATATGCTAATCGGGCCGGCCCACCAGCACGCTAGGCCCGCTAATCTGCCTCCTATTTTGCGCACCGGGCGTTTTTAGCCTATTTTTACCTGTTGGGCCACATTAGGATACGTAAAAAAATAAAAATAAAGATAATCGGGCCGTGTCGTGCCGGCCCGCGTGCTCGGCCTTCAGGCCCAGGCACGGCCCCTGGCGTGTCGCGTGTCGAGCCTAGCCCGTTTAGCACGTGTCGTGCCGTGCCAGGCCCGTGCCGTGCCGGCCGTGCTACCGGTCCGGCCCAGCTATCCCGGCCCGTTTGGCCACCTATAGAAGTTGTTATGTTGAAAAATGGTTTGCATCCCAGCTGGGTGAGGGAGGTAATGCAATGTGTGACCGCTGTGTCTTCCTCTGTGTTATTGAATGGATGTCGACATGAGGAGTTCAGACCCACGAGGGGGATTCAACAAGGTGACCCAATTTCGCCATACTTATTCCTTCTTGCTGCTGAAGGGTTCTCTTGCTTGCTCAAGTCTAAAGGTGTTAATGAAAACGTGCGGGATGTAGTAGTTGCACCCTTGGCATCTCCGGTAAATCATCTTTTGTTCTCTGATGATAGTTTGCTTATGTTCAAAGCAAATGAACAGGCTGCAATCATTATCTGAGATACTGTATAGTAGTACTGCGATGCAACTGGTCAGAAAGTAAACTTGGCAAAATCTTCTATATTCTTTGGTAAGGGCTGTCAATAACCAAGAAAAAATGCTATCAAATCAATTCTTACTGTTCCCAATGAGTCTCTGCATGAACGGTATCTTGGATTGCCGTCAGATGTGGGTAATAGTAAGAATGGATCCTTTAAGTACATAAAAGATAGACTTTGGTCTAAAGTTTAGGGGTGGATTGAACGTTGTATGGCGTCATCTGGGAAAGAGATCTTGATCAAGTTGCTGGCTCAGGCAATACCTACTTTTTCGATGTCATGCTTTCTTCTTCCTCGTGGTCTATGCAATCAGATTAATACTATGTTACGCAAAAAAAAATTAGGGTAGCAAAGAGGGCAAGAGGAAGACTGCCTGGGTATCATGGAAGAAGCTCACTATGCCCAAGTACATGGGTGGTCTGGGTTTTAGGGATGCAGAGTTGTTCAACCTTGCCATGCTGGCGAAACAAGGTTGGCGAATTTTACAGGACCCACTTTCACTCAGTGCGAGGATTCTTAAAGAAAAATATTTTCCTACTATTGATTTGCTGGATGCGGAGTTGGGAAGTCAGCCTTCGCAAATTTAGAGCGCAGTGCATGCGGGCTTGGACGTGCTCAAGCAGGGGCTTATTCGACGGATTGGTGATGGGAAATCCACCCTAGTCTGGAACCACAATTGGATCCGAAGAGATAACCTGATGCGAGCTTTGCACCCGATATCTGACAACCCACTAGTTTTCGTATCAGAATTGATTGAGGGTCCTTCGCGTTCGTGGGATCATGCTGCTGTTTTTCTCCATATGAACCGGGTTGATGCAGACTCTATCCTAAATATTCCACTGAGTACATCATCAACCATCGACTGGTGGGCTTGGCATTATGAAAAATCAGGACTCTTTTCAGTTCGGTCCACTTACCCCATGCTCGTGGACACAAAGAGGAGACGAGAGGATTGGCTAGAGAATAGAGAGAGCAATTCGAACACAAAAGCCACAAAAAATAGTGGCAGAAACTTTGGAAAACAAATGTCCAGGTCATATTAGAATTTTTGCGTGGAGGCTTGCTAAAAACTCAGTGCCGGCTGGTGAAAAACTTTAAAGCGCAAACATATCAGTGATGATGATGCTTCTTTCCTATGCAGCACAGCTCCGGATTCATGGCGACATGCACTGCTAAACTGTCACATGTCCAAATGCGTTTGGGCCTTGCTGGATGAGGATCTTGTTGAGCATATGATTGCATCTGATCATGAAGATACAAGACTGTGGTTAGCAGTAATGCAGGACTCGGTTCAGTGAGAAAGATTTTAGAAAGATTCTCGTTACACCATGGGCTATTTGGTGAGCAAGGAGGAAAGCAAAACACGAGGATATTTTTCAGAGTCCTCTGTCCACCTATTCCTTCATACAAAACTATCTAGCTGAGCTTGATCTAGTGCCGGTGTGACGCCCGGATAATTAGGCTACAGTAATCCTCTGCTAATGGTGCCTTGTCATCACATTACTGTTGCTAATCCTCGCTTAATCCAGATCTTAATTCAAATTCAAGTTCAAACTAAAGTCCAAAATTCAAATTTCTCAAACATGCAAACTAAGTGTTCATCATGTGGCAAGTAATCATTTGTTAATGTTGGTGGTGAGCCAACATTTTTGTAAAGTGTTTAACTGCACAAAAATAAAGAAAACAGTGGCAAAATATAAAAAAAAGAAGTTAAAAAGGAAACAACAGAAATACAAAAAAAAAGGGGAAGCCCCCTGTCCCAGTGGGCCTCGGCCCACCTGGACCAGCCGGCCCAGCTCGCCCCTCGATTGCCTTCCACCATGCTACAGGGGAAGCCGACCGAGCGGGCGCGTGCTCCCGCCGGACCGCGTCGCCGACCACGAAGTGTGAGGGGATAAGGGCGCCCCTCCGGCGCCTCGGTCTCCCCTCCCCCACCTACCGCCGCACCCACTCGCCCACTTGCCTGCTCTTTCCCTCCTCTCGCTCGCTCCATCTTCCCCACCATAGCCGAGCGCCATCGTCGCCGTCTCCGCGTCGATTCCCCGGCCACCAGCAGCCCCGCGCCGCCCGGAGGCATCCAACAGTACCGCCGTCATCACCTGCGTCGACTACAACAAGCAGCGCGAGTTGGGAGACGTTGCAGCCCCGAATCCCCGTTGTCTTCCACCTCGGGCACTGACAACCTCGTCGTCGAAATTCCGGCATCTCCGAGCCTCCCCCGAGCCCACTTTGCGCATCTGCAGGAGCAATGTGAGCTCCTCTTCCTTCTCCCTCTCTCCTCTTGCTCGCGTTCGCCCTCTAGGCCGCTCCGTCATTCTTGCCGGATCTCACCTCCGTTGTGGAGCTCGTCGCCGATGCTGTCACCTGTTTCCGGGCCGCGCAAGCACGACAACGCGCTCAGTGCATCGCCGCGATGCCGCCATATGTTGGGGAACGTCTCATAAAATAATTTTTTTCCTACGTTCACCAAGATCCATCTATGAGTTCATCTAGCAACGAGTGATAGGAGTGCATCTACATACCTTTGTAGATCGCGTGCGGAAGCATTCAAGAGAACGGGGTTGAGGGAGTCGTTCTCGTCGTGATCCAAATCACCGGAGATCCTAGCGCCGAACGGACGACACCTCCGCGTTCAACACACGTACGGTCAGCGTAACGTCTCCTCCTTCTTGATCCAGCAAGGGGGGAGGAGAGGTTGATGAAGATCCAGCAGCACGACGGTGTGGTGGTGGATGCAGCAGGGTTCTGGCAGGGCTTCGCCAAGCAACTACGGGAGGAGGAGGAGGTGTAGCAGGGGGAGGGAGGCACCAAGTGCAAGGGTGCGGCTGCCCTCCCTCCCCCCTCTATATATAGGGTCCCCAAGGGGGGGCGCTGGCCCTAGGAGATGGGATCTCCTAGGGGGGGCGGCGGCCAAGGGGGGTGGAGTGCCCCCAAGGCAAGTGGGCGCCTCCCTAGGGTTCCCAACCCTAGGCGCAGAGGGGCCCCTGGGGCGCACCGCCCACCAGGGCTGGCCCATGGGGCCCTCCGGATAGGTGGCCCCACCGGTGGACCCAGAACCTTCCGGTGGTCCCAACAATACCGTGGACCCCAAACTTTCCCGATGGTCAAACTCGACTTCCCATATATAATTCTTTACCTCCATACCATTCTCGAACTCCTCGTGACGTCCGGATCTCATCCGGACTCAACAACTTCGGTTTGCTGCATACTCATATTCATACAACCCTAGCGCCATCGAACCTTAAGTGTGTAGACCCTACGGGTTCGGAGACATGTAGACATGACCGGACGGCTCTCGGTCAATAACCAACAGCGGATCTGGATACCCATGTTGGCTCCCACATGCTCCTCGATGATCTCATCGGATGAACCACGATGTCGAGGATTCAAGCAACCCGTATACAATTCCCTTTGTCAATCGGTATGTTACTTGCCCGGATTCGATCGTCGGTATCCCAATACCTCGTTTAATCTCGTTACGGCAAGTCACTTTACTCGCATCAGAATGCATGATCCCGTGACCAAACACTTGGTCACTTTGAGCTCATTATGATGATGCATTACCGAGTGGGCCCATGATACCTCTCCGTAATACGGAGTGACAAATCCAGCCTCGATCCGTGTCAACCCAATGACACTTTCGGAGATACCGTAGTGCACCTTTATAGTCACCCGATTCGTTGTGACGTTTGGTACACCCAAAGCACTCCTACGGTATCCGGGAGTTACACGATCTCATGGTCTAAGGAAAAGATACTTGACATTGGAAAAGCTCTAGCAAACGAACTACGATCTTGTGCTATGCTTAGGATTTGGTCTTGTCCATCACATCATTCTCCTAATGATGTGATCCGTTATCAATGACATCCAATGTCCATAGTCGGAAACCATGACTATCTATTGATCAACGAGCTAGTCAACTAGAGGCTCACTAGGGACATGTTGTGGTCTATGTATTCACACGTGCATTACGATTTCCGGATAATACAATTATAGCATGAATAAAAGACAATTATCATAAACAAGGAAATATAATAATAATCCTTTTATTATTGCCTCTAGGGCATATTTCCAACACCATCACCTTTAGACCGCTCGCATCCGTGCCCAAACGCTGAACCGCCAAGCTCCTGTTCCGGCCTCCGCCACGGCTCATCGCCGGCGCCACTTCCGGCCACCTCGGATCAAACCATCACCACCATTGGATGCGCCTTATCACGGTCGTTCCAAAAATCCCAAGAATGCATCCATCCATGCCCTGTGCGAGTTTTCCGATGAGATTCGACCGCTGCGAGCCGCTGCATCGTGCCCCAGCCACGCTCGCCCTCATCGCATCGCCGCGCGCCTCCGCAGACGCAGCCTCCACCGCCACCGTCGGCGCGTCCCGCCGCCTCGTCCGCTGGCTGCCACCACGCCGCTAACTGCGCCGCAGCTGCGCCGTGCACAGCTCCGCCCGCGCCCGCCCGTGATGCTTTTCTTTGTCACTACCATCGCTTCTCCTATGCTCTCGCTGCCGCTGCGTCTTGACGCTGCTAGCCACCGTCGCCGCCGGGCGCTGCCCCCGCTGCCGGCGCCCGGCTCGGTGCCCACGCTCACTCCTGCCCCGACCAGCCGGCCTTGCCGCGCCCTGGCCTCGACCATGTGCTGCGTGCGGGCTGTGTGCCGCCGACCCTATTGATTAGTGCATAATCACATATTAAACTACCCCCCTAATACTCACTTACACTGGGGCCCCATACCTACTTTTGTTTAATTAAAATGCTCTGTTTAGGATAAGTCAATGACATGTGGCCCCGTTTGACCCTGTTGACTAGTCAATAGTTGATTGGTCAACTGCTGACTAGACACCCCCTGGACCCCACCAGTCAGCCTCAGTGGCTAGCACATGGCTGGGTACACTTAGTATTTTTCTGTTTATTTGCGAATTAATAATAAATCTAGAAAACATTAAACTTTAGAAAATCTTAGAAAATAATCCGTAACTCGGATGAAAAAGTTTTATACAGAAAGTTGCTCAGAACGACGAGACGGATCCGAATACGCTCTCCGTTCATATGTCACTTGCCTCTAGCATAGCCAACATGCAACCTTTTCCTTCCGTTTCATCTGTCCGAAAAATGCAAACTTCAGGAAAACTTCCCTGGATGTTATCCTCCTTCGCCGGTATCGTGTAGCAATGCGTTAGAACACCCCTAGCGTTTCTTATCGCTTGTCATGTATCTTGTTTGCTCTGTATTTACTGTTCCTTTCCCCCTCTTCTCTCTGGTAGACCCCGAGACCGATGTTGATGCCGCTGTGATTGACTACGTCAACGACGACCCTTCTTCCCTTTCAGCGGAGCTTCCAGGCAAGCCCCCCCTTTGATCATCCCGATATCGCCCATTCCATTCTCTCATGCTTGCATTAGATTTTGCTACTGTTATTGATTGCTACTATTCTGATGCATAGCCTGCTTTTGTATCTGCTATTGTTACCTACCTGCTTATCTTAAACTGCTTAGTATAGGTTGGTTAGTGATCCATTAGTGACCCCCACCTTGTCCTTGTTGCCCCTGCTTCATCATCGATGACTCGATCAACGTGATCGACGACCAAAGCCCGACACCTCACATCACATCACGCCCCTTTATTTGCTCGACTCTGCAAAGTTACTATCGAGTGCCGAGGGTGATCCATCATAACGCACTCCTGATGATAATTCTGTAGTGTAGCTATTCGTTCGTGGTCAACGAGGGTGGTCCCTCTTTCACCATTCCTGATATGGCTCTGTCGTGCAACACCTCAAGTGTGAACCTCGAGGGTGGATCCTCTTACGGTCACCTTGATGGTTACATAGAGTGGAATCCTCCGTGGGTGATTCCTCGGGTTTCCCCCTTGATGTTTGGACACATGGTTACCTTGACTTTACTTGAGACCATTGTTCAAGTCGGGTCGGCCCTGAGGGGTACCCGCGAGTTGATGTGAAAGTCGGGCGGGCCCGTTGAGCACCCGCGAGTTTTCTACGTGGCACGGGCGGGCAGTCTGGGGCTGAGTACTATGAGTACTCACGGTTGCTTTGCTACCCATTTTCCCCCTTCCTTCTTCTTTCTGGTTGATGCAGCCAGATGGTGGATCCCTGGAGCCAAATGCCACCGCCGACGGATACTACTACATGGAGGCCGCCGCCGACCAGTAGTAGTTAGGAGGTCCCTGGCAGGAGGCCTTGCCTCTTCGATCGTTGTGATTTGTGTTTGCCTTCTTAAGGCAATCTTGTCTAACTTTATGTCTGTATTCAGATATTGTTGCGTCCACTGACTCTTGTGTATCGAGCTTGTATTCAAGCCCTCGAGGCCCCTGGCTTGTAATATAAAGCTTGTATTATTTTATTTGTGTCTAGAGTTGTGTTGTGATATCTTCCCGTGAGTACCTGATCTTGGTCGTACACATTTGCGTGCATGATTAGTGTATGATCGAATCGTGGGCATCACAAGTTGGTATCAGAGCCGACTGCCTGTAGGATCCCCCTTTCCAACTCCTTGGCCGAAGTTGAGTCTAGTATTTGGAAAATTGTTTTACTAACATGGCTGTGTGGCTTACGGGCCCACGTCGTCAATGGGTGGTATTAGGATCTTTTACTCCTCGTCTATACTCTGAGACTCTGATCTCTCTTCTATTCAGGTTAAATGCTTTTGCTAACTCTACCCTAGGTTCTCGTGATCACATCCATCCGGAGATTTGTGTTACCCCTTTCTCGAACTGAAGACCAAGATCTACTTCACAATGTTCACTGACCGTAGGATCCTCTTATCGAGGTCACCATGCGTCACCATTTGCAAATCCCTCACACTAGTGGATATCCCTGATGTTGATGTAGCCTTTGCTATGTCCCGTTGTGGTATCCCTCCATCGCGTGCATGCGTGCCGCCTAGTATGTCTATGATGTTTCTCTTGTCCGAACTCATACGAACATCTTGTAATTGGCTCCGTATATGTATCGGTATGTCTTCAATGGCGACTGCCTTGTACATATTGTGCCCTTGCTCACTGTTCAGTTTACCTCATGAATGACTCCATACACTTGTTCCATCCCTTTGCTAAACTACCCCTTGTTGCATTTAAGCAGGATGGTTAGACCTGCCGGTCGTGACTGCCTGAATACATGACCAGAATGATGGCAGTTTGATGCTGAATCGCCAGTTCATGGAAGGAGTCATGGCTCAGTTTCCGCGCCCCAATATGAATCAGCAACCAGCCCCAGTGACTCTGCAACACTTTGACATCTCAACCCTGTCATTTACCACACCTCAACTCAGCCCATTGATGTTGATGACTGGCTCCGTGACATCACTTTCGAGCTGGAGTCTGCTAATGTAGCCCCCGCCAGCTATGTCACCTTTGCAGCATATTATCTGAAAGTCCCACTGCTCAATGGTGGGACTGCCACATGCGTTCCTTACCTATTGGAACCGCCATCACTTGGCCGGAATTTCAAGCTACATTCCACGGGCCAATGTCGGACCATCATGGTTAGTCACAACACCTAGTTGAACTTGAAGGTTTGGAATTCCATGTTTTCCCTATTGTTTTGAAGTCGTCCAATATCGACCTCATTCTGGGCATGGAATGGATGAAAGCACATACCGCTTCTATCATTTGCGCCACTAAAACTGTCTATCTACTGCATCCTTCGAGTGAGATAGTAAGCTAAGAGGCTCATCTTGTTCGAAAGGCTGAAGCACGAATTTATTCCTTAAACGCGTAAACGCTTCTCCTTTTGTGAGAATTGAAAACGCTCCAATCGTTTGTGAATTCCAGGATATCTTTCCAAAAGAACTACCCAGTCCATGACCTTGAACTTGTTGTAGTTAAGTTTGCACTGAAGTTGTGGCAGCATGTCCTTCTTGGTAATCATTGCGAGATCTTCACCGATCATCAAAGTCTGAAGTAATTATTTACTCAGCTAGATCTGGATCTCCGTCAGCAGTGATGCATGGAAATAATCACAGACTATGACTACGGTATTTCTTATACCCCTGGCAAGGCTAGAGACATGGTCGATGCCCTGAGTCGCAAGTCTTATTGCAACAACCACATGACCTATAAAGCTTAACCCCAGCAAAATGATCTCACTTTCAGAGAGCATCTGATCCGCGTTCTCGTTCAAGCTGAACGTCGCACCCGTCAGAGGGTAATCAATTTTCTTAAAGTCTAGTGGTTGAATCCTTGTGAAGATGAAGCCACTCGGGAACTCGAGGATCGTCTTCATGATGAATACCCCGCTTTTGTTTCCTTCTACTTCCTAAAATCTCGGGACGAGATTTCTTGTAGTGGAGGAGAATTATGACGCCCGGATAATTAGGCTACAGTAATCCTCTGCTAATGGTGCCTTGTCATCACATTACTGTTTCTAATCCTCGCTTAATCCAGATCTTAATTCAAATTCAAGTTCAAACTAAAGTCCAAAATTCAAATTTCTCAAACATGCAAACTAAGTGTTCATCATGTGGCAAGTAATCATTTGATAATGTTGGTGGTGAGCCAACATTTTTGTAAAGTGTTTAACTGCACAAAAATAAAGAAAACAGTGGCAAAATATAAAAAAAGAAGTTAAAAAGGAAACAACAAAAATAAAATAAAAAGGGGAAGCCCCCTGTCCCAGTGGGCCTCGGCCCACCTGGACCAGCCGGCCCAGCTCGCCCCTCGGTCGCCTTCCACCTCGCTACGGGGGAAGTCGACCGAGCGGGCGCGTGCTCCCACTGGACCGCGTCGCCGACCACGAAGCGTGAGGGGATAAGGGCGCCCCTCCGGCACCTCGGTCTCTCCTCCCCCACCTACCGCCGCACCCACTCGCCCACTTGCCTGCTCTCTCCCTCTTCTCGCTCGCTCCATCTTCCCCACCATAGCCGAGCGCCATCGTCGTCGTCCCCGCGTCGATTCCCCGGCCACCAGCAGCCCCGCGCCGCCTGGAGGCATCCAAGAGTACCGCCGTCATCACCTGCGTCGACTAAGACTAGCAGCGTGAGCTGGGAGACGTTGCAGCCCCGAATCCCCGTTGTCTTCCACCTCGGGCACTGACGCCGTCGAAATTCCGGCATCTCCGAGCCTCCCCCGAGCCCACTTTGCGCATCTGCAGGAGCAATGTGAGCTCCTCTTCCTTCTCCCTCTTTCCTCTTGCTCGAGTTCGCCGTCTAGGCCGCTCCGCCATTCTTGCCGGATCTCACCTTCGCTGCGGAGCTCGTCGCCGATGCTGTCACCTGTTTCGGGGCCGTGCAAGCACGACAACGTGCTCAGTGCATCGCCGCGATGCCGCCATCACCTTTAGAACACTCGCATCCGTGCCCAAACGCTGAACCACCAAGCTCCTGTTCCGGCCTCCGCCACGGCTCGTCGCCGGCGCCACTTCCGGCCACCTCGGCTCAAACCATCACCACCATTGGATGCGCCTCGTCACGGTCGTTCCAGAAAGCCCAAGAATGCCTCCATCCATGCCCTGTGCGAGTTTTCCGACGAGATTCGACCGCTGCGAGCCGCTGCCTCGTGCCCCAGCCACGCTCGCCCGCATCGCATCGCCACGCGCCTCCGCAGACGCGGCCTCCGCCGCCACTGCCGGCCGCGTCCAGCTTCGCCCGTCCGGCAGCCACTGCGCGCGCCCGCCCGACACCTCCGCCCGCGCCCGCCCGTGATGCTGCCTATTGTCGCTGCCGCCGCTTCTCCTCTGCTACTGTTGCTGCTACGCGCTGCCGCTGCTAGCCATCATCGCTGCCGGCGCTTGCCCCCGCTGCCCGGCGCCGGCTCGGTGCCCCCACTCACTCCTGCCCCGACCAGCCGGCCTCGCCGCGCCCTGGCCTCGACCACTGGCTGCGTGTGGGCTGTGTGCCGCCGGCCCCTATTGATTAGTGGCTAATCACATATTAAAGTAACCCCCTAATACTCACTGACAGTGGGGCCTCGTACCTACTTTTGTTTAATTAAAATGCTCTATTTAGGATAAGTCAATGACATGTGGCCCCGTTTGACCCTGTTGACTAGTCAATAGTTGACTGGTCAACTGCTGACTAGACACCCCCTGGACCCCACCAGTCAGCCTCTATGGCTAGCACATGGTTGGGTACACTTAGTATTTTCTGTTTATTTACGAATTAATAATTAATCTAGAAAACATTAAACTTTAGAAAATCTTAGAAAATAATCCGTAACTCGGATGAAAAAGTTTTATACATGATTACTCAGAACGACGAGACGAATCCGAATGCGCTCTCCGTTCATCTATCACTTGCCACTAGCATAGCCAACATGCAACCTTTTCCCTTCGTTTCATCTGCCCGAAAAATGCAAACTTCAGGAAAACTTCCTCGGATGTTATCCTCCTTCGCCGGTATCATGTAGCAATGCGTTAGAACACCCCTAGCGTTGCTTATCGCTTGTCATGTATCTTGTTTGCTCTGTATTTACTGTTCCTTTCCCCCTCTTCTCTCCGGTAGACCCCGAGACCGATGCTGATGCCGCTGTGATCGACTACGTCGACGACGACCCTTCTTCCCTTTCATCGGATCTTCCAGGCAAGCCCCCCCCCCTTTGATCATCCCGATATCGCCCATTCCATTCTCTCGTGCTTGCATTAGATTTTGCTACTGTTATTGATTGCTCCTATTCTGATGCATAGCCTGCTTTTGTATCTGCTATTGTTACCTACCTGCTTATCCTAAACTGCTTACTATAGGTTGGTTAGTGATCCATTAGTGACCCCACCTTGTCCTTGTTGCCCCTGCTTCATCATCGACGACTCGATCAACGTGATCGACGACCAGACCCCGACACCTCACATCACATCACGCCACTTTAGTTGCTCGACTCTGCAGAGTTACTATCGAGTGCCGAGGGTGATCCCTCATAACGCACTCCTGATGATAATTCTGTAGTGTAGCTATTCGGTCATGGTCAACGAGGGTGGTCCCTCTTTCACCATTCCCGATACGGCTCTGCCATGCAACACCTCAAGTATGAACCTCGTGGGTGGATCCTCTTACGTTCACCTTGATGGTTACATCGAGTGGAATCCTTCATGGGTGATTCCTCGGGTTTTCCCCTTGATGTTTGGACACACGTGTACCTTGACTTTACTTGAGACCATTGTTGAAGTCGGGTCGGCCCTTAGGGGTACCCGCGAGTTGATGTGAAAGTCGGGCGCGCCCGTTGAGCACCCGTGATTTTTCTACGTGGCACGGGCGGGCAGTCTGGGCCCTTGCCGTAAGTCCATGAGACGGGGCGACGGGGTCACATTATCGTGAGTCTCTGCTCGTCTCCGCGAGCCCCCAATGCACTAATAGGTTTGGGTATTTGTTCTGAGTTGGCCTTTGACCTTTACGCACTAACCACCACGCGAGAATTGATATGGGCCTCGACGTCGTGGTATCATCCGAAGCTTTGTCAGACATCCAGTTCAGCATGGCGGCACGGTCGGATCGCGTCGACCATCCGAGGTGCCGCTGGTATTCACCCTGCACACAACGACCCGGAGTGCAATGGGCGATGGGCCCAGACCCCGGAGTGCTTAGGATGTAGACCGGCGGGGACCTCTCTGCCGAGCCTAGGTAGGGTTCCAACGTGTTGATCTTCCGAGGTCGGGCATTGACCCCAGAAAGGTGTGTCCGACCAGAGTGATCGAGCGTGTTGGGTAACGTGGTGCACCCCTGCAGGGAAGATATATATTCGAATACCATGTCCACGGTAATGGACATTCAGACTTGTATCCTGATCTTATATAACTAGAAATGGATACTTGAGACATGAGATGGTTATGTGGCTCCGAGATTGCTTTCTCGTAGGGAGTCGAGGAAGGATCTCTGGGTGTTGATGCTACAACATGTTTGTTAAATATAAATTGCTATTCTTTACTCTTCTACATGCTGCAAGATGCTTGGAGCTGCTTGAAGAAGCTAGTCTTCGATAGGCTAGGCCTTCCCCTCTATTCAGGCATTCTGCAGTTCAGGCCACAGATACAGCCCTTCCATTTGATACTAATGCATAATTAGCATAGATTTGATGCTTGCGAGTACTTTGGATGAGTACTCACGGTTGCTTTGCTACCCCTTTTCCCCCTTCCTTCTTCTTTCTGGTTGATGCAACCAGATGGTGGATCCCTGGAGCCAGATGCCACCGCCGACGGATACTACTACATGGAGGCCGCCGACGACCAGGAGTAGTTAGGAGGTCCCAGGCAGGAGGCCTTGCCTCTTCGATCGTTGTGATTTGTGTTTGCCTTCTTAAGGCAGTCTTGTCTAACTTTATGTCTGTATTCAGATATTGTTGCTTCCGCTGACTCTTGTGTATCGAGCTTGTATTCAAGCCCTTGAGGCCCCTAGCTTGTAATATAAAGCTTGTATTATTTTATTTGTGTCTAGAGTTGTGTTGTGATATCTTCACGTGAGTACCTGATCTTGGTCGTACACATTTGCGTGCATGATTAGTGTATGATCGAATCGTGGGCATCACAAGTTGGTATCAGAGCCGACTGCCTGTAGGATCCCCCTTTCCAACTCCTTGGCCGAAGTTGAGTCTAGTATTTGGAAAATTGTTTTACTAACATGGCTGTGTGGCTTACGGGCCCACGTCGTCAATGGGTGGTATTAGGATCTTTTACTCCTCGTCTATACTCTGAGACTCTGATCTCTCTTCTATTCGGGTTAAATGATTTTGCTAACTCTACCATAGGTTGTCGTGATCACATCCATCCGGAGATTTGTGTTACCCCTTTCTCGAATTGAAGACAAAGATCTGCTTCACAATGTTCACTGACCGTAGGATCCTCTTATCGAGGTCACCATGCATCACCATTTGCAAATCCCTCACACTAGTGGATATCCCTGATGTTGATGTAGCCTTTGCTATGTCCCGTTGTGGTATCCCTCCATCGCGTGCATGCGTGCCGCCTAGTATGTCTATGATGTTTCTCTTGTCCGAACTCATACGAACATCTTGTAATTGGCTCCGTATATGTATCGGTATGTCTTCAATGGCTACTGCCTTGTACATATTGTTCCCTTCCTCACTGTTCAGTTTACCTCATGAATGACTCCATACAGTTGTTCCATCCCTTTGCTAAACTACCCCTTGTTGCATTTAAGCAGGATGGTTAGACCTGCCGGTCATGACCGCTCAATACATGACCGTAATGATGGCGCTTTGATGTCAATCGCCAGCTCATGGAAGGAGTCATGGCTCGCTTCCGCCCCAATATGAATCAAAGAACCAGCCCGGTGACTCTGCAACACTTTGACATCTCAACCCTGTCATTTACCACAGCTCAACTCAGCCCATTGATGTTGATGACTGGCTCCGTGACATCACTTTCGAGCTGGAGTCTGCAAATGTAGCCCCCGCCAGCTATGTCACCTTTGCAGCATATTATCTGAAAGTCCCTCTGCTCAATGGTGGGACTGCCACATGCGTTCCTTACCTATTGGAACCGCCATCACTTGGCCGGAATTTCAAGCTACATTCCACGGGCCAATGTCGGACTATCATGGTTTGTCATAACACCTAGTTGAACTTGAAGGTTTGGAATTCAATCTTTCCCCTATTGTTTTGAAGTCATCCAATATCGACCTCATTCTGGGTATGGAATGGATGAAAGCACATACCGCTTCTATCATTTGCGCCACTAAAACTGTCTATCTACTGTATCCTTCGAGTGAGATAGTAAGCTAAGAGGCTCATCTTGTTCGAAAGGCTGAAGCACGAATTTATTCCTTAAACGCGTAAACGCTTCTCCTCTTGTGAGAATTGAAAACGCTCCAATCGTTTGTGAATTCCAGGATATCTTTCCAAAAGAACTACCCAGTCCATGACCTTGAACTTGTTGCAGTTAAGTTTGCACTGAAGTTGTGGTAGCATTTCCTTCTTGGTAATCATTGCGAGATCTTCACCGATCATCAAAGTCTGAAGTAATTATTTACTCAGCTAGATCTGGATCTCCGTCAGCAGTGATGCATGGAAACAATCACAGACTATGACTACGGTATTTCTTATACCCCTGGCAAGGCTAGAGACATGGCCGATGCCCTGAGTCGCAAGTCTTATTGCAACAACCACATGACCTATAAAGCTTAACCCCAGCAAAATGATCTCACTTTCAGAGAGCATCCGATCCGCGTTCTCGTTCAAGCTGAACGTCGCACCCGTCAGAGGGCAATCAATTTTCTTAAAGTCTAGCGGTTGAATCTTTCTGAAGATGAAGCCACTCGGGAACTCGAGGATCGTCTTCATGATGAATACCCCGCTTTTGTTTCCTTCTACTTCCTAAAATCTCGGGACGAGATTTCTTGTAGTGGAGGAGAATTGTGACGCCCGGATAATTAGGCTACAGTAATCTCTGCTAATGGTGACTTGTCATCACATTACTGTTGCTAATCCTCGCTTAATCCAGATCTTAATTCAAATTCAAGTTCAAACTAAAGTCCAAAATTCAAATTTCTCAAACATGCAAACTAAGTGTTCATCATGTGGCAAGTAATCATTCGTTAATGTTGGTGGTGAGCCAACATTTTTGTAAAGTGTTTAACTGCACAAAAATATAGAAAACAGTGGCAGAATATAAAAAAAGAAGTTAAAAAGGAAACAACAGAAATACAAAAAAAAGGGGAAACCCCCTGTCCCAGTGGGCCTCGGCCCACCTGGACCAGCCGGCCCAGCTCGCCCCTCAGTCGCCTTCCACCTCGCTACAGGGGAAGCCGACCGAGCAGGCGCGTGCTCCCGCCGGACCGCGTTGCCGACCATGAAGCGTGAGGGGATAAGGGCGCCCCTCCGGCACCTCGGTCTCCCCTCCCCCATCTACCGCCGCACCCACTCGCCCACTTGCCTCCTCTCTCCCTCCTCTCGCTCGCTCCATCTTCCCCAGCATAGCCGAGCGCCATCGTCGCCATCCCCGCGTCGATTCCCCGGCCACCAGCAGCCCCGCGCCGCCCGGAGGCATCCAAGAGTACCGCTGTCATCACCTGCGTCGACTACGACTAGCAGCGCGAGCTGGGAGACGCTGTAGCCCCGAATTCTTGTTCTCGGGCACTGACGCCGTCAAAATTCCGGCATCTCCGAGCCTCCCCCGAGCCCACTTTGCGCATCTGCAGGAGCAATGTGAGCTCCTCTTCCTTCTCCCTCTTTCCTCTTGCTCGCGTTCGCCGTCTAGGCCGCTCCGCCATTCTTGTCGGATCTCACCTCCGCTGCGGAGCTCGTCGCCGATGCTGTCAACTGTTTCGGGGCCGTGCAAGCACGGCAACGCGCTCAGTGCGTCGCCGTGATGCCTCCATCACCTTTAGAACGCTCGCATCCGTGCCCAAACGCCGAGCCGCCAAGCTCCTGTTCCGGCCTCCGCCACGGCTCGTCGTCGGCGCCACTTCCGGCCACCTCGTCTCAAACCATCACCACCATTGGATGCGCCTCGTCACGGTCGTACCAGAAAGCCCAAGAATGCCTCCATCCATGCCCTGTGCGAGTTTTCCGACGAGATTCGACGGCTGCGAGCCGCTGCCGCGTGCCCCACCCACGCACGCCGCATCGCATCGCCGCTGCTCGAGACGCGGCCTCCGCCGCCATCGCCGGCGCGTCCCAGCTCGCCCACCGCCCGCTGGCCGCCATCGCCCCACCGCCGCCTGCGCCCAGCCCGCCCAAGACAGCTCCGCCAGCGCCGGCCCGTGATGCTGCTCTTTGCTGCCGCCGCCGCTCCTCTCGCTATTGTTGCCGCTGCGTGCTGCCGCTGCTAGCCATCATCGCCGCCGGCGCTTGCCCCGCTGCCCGGCGCCGGTTCGGTGCCCCCGCTCACTCCTGCTCCGACCAGCCGGCCTCACCGCGCCCTGGCCTCGACCACTGGCTGCGTGCGGGCTGTGTGCCGCCGGCCCCTGTTGATTAGTGACTAATCACATATTAAACTAACCCCCCTAATACTCACTGACAGTGGGGCCCCATACCTACTTTTGTTTAATTAAAATGCTCTATTTAGGATAAGTCAATGACATGTGGCCCCGTTTGACCCTGTTGACTAGTCAATAGTTGACTGGTCAATAGTTGACTGGTCAACTGCTGACTAGACACCCCCTGGACCCCACCAGTCAGCCTCTATGGCTAGCACATGGCTGGGTACACTTAGTATTTTCTGTTTATTTACGAATTAATAATTAATCTAGAAAACATTAAACTTTAGAAAATCTTAGAAAATAATCCGTAACTCGGATGAAAAAGTTCTATACATGAAAGTTGCTCAGAACGACGAGACAAATCCGAATGCGCTCTCCGTTCATCTGTCACTTGCCTCTAGCATAGCCAACATGCAACCTTTTCCCTCCGTTTCATCTGCCCGAAAAATGCAAACTTCAGGAAAACTTCCCCGGATGTTATCCTCCTTCGCTGGTATCATGTAGCAATGTGTTAGAACACCCCTAGCGTTGCTTATCGCTTATCATGTATCTTGTTTGCTCTGTATTTACTGTTCCTTCCCCCCTCTTCTCTCCGGTAGACCCCGAGACCGATGCTGATGCCGCTGTGATCGACTACGTCGACGACGACCCTTCTTCCCTTTCATTGGAGCTTCCAGGCAAGCCCCCCCCCCCTTTGATCATCCCGATATCTCCCATTCCATTCTCTCATGCTTGCATTAGATTTTGCTACTGTTATTGATTGCTCCTATTCTGATGCATAGCCTGCTTTTCTATCTGCTATTGTTACCTACCTACTTATCCTAAACTGCTTACTATAGGTTGGTTAGTGATCCATTAGTGACCCCCACCTTGTACTTGTTGCCCCTGCTTCATCATCGACGACTCGATCAACGTGATCGACGACCAGCCCCGACACCTCACATCACATCACGCCACTTTAGTTGCTCGACTCTGCAGAGTTACTATCGAGTGCCGAGGGTGATCCCTCATAACGCACTCCTGATGATAATTCTGTAGTGTAGCTATTCGTTCGTGGTCAACGAGGGTGGTCCTTCTTTCACCATTCCCGATATGGCTCTGTCGTGCAACACCTCAAGTGTGAACCTCGAGGGTGGATCCTCTTACGTTCACCTTGATGGTTACATCGAGTGGAATATTCCGTGGGTGATTCCTCGGGTTTTCCCCTTGATGTTTGGACACACGTGTACCTTGACTTTACTTGAGACCATTGTTGAAGTCGGGTCGGCCCTGAGGGGTACCCGCTGAAGGAAATATGCCCTAGAGGCAATAATAAAGTTATTATTTATTTCCTTATATCATGATAAATGTTTATTATTCATGCTATAATTGTATTAACCGGAAACATAATACATGTGTGAATACATAGACAAACAGAGTGTCACTAGTATGCCTCTACTTGACTAGCTCGTTAATCAAAGATGGTTATGTTTCCTAACCATGGACAAAGAGTTGTTATTTGATTAACGGGATCACATCATTAGGTGAATGATCTGATTGACTTGACCCATTCCGTTAGCTTAGCACTTGATCGTTTAGTATGTTGCTATTGCTTTCTTCATGACTTATACAAAGTTCCTGCAACTATGAGATTATGCAACTCCCGTTTACCGGAGGAACACTTTGTGCGCTACCAAACATCACAACGAATCGGGTGATTATAAAGGTACTCTACAGGTGTCTCCAAAAGTATATGTTGAGTTGGCATAATTGAGATTAGGTTTTGTCACTCCGATTGTCGGAGAGGTATCTCTGGCCTTCTCGGTAATACTCATCACCTAAGCCTTGCAAGCATTGTAACTAATGAGTTAGTTATGAAATGATGTATTACGGAACGAGTAAAGAGACTTGCGGTAACGAGATTGAACTAGGTATTGGATACCGACGATCGAATCTCGTGCAAGTAACATCCGATGACAAAGGGAACAACGTATGTTGTTATGCGGTTTGACCGATAAAGATCTTCGTAGAATATGTAGGAGCCAATATGACCATCCAGGTTCCACTATTGGTTATTGACCGGAAACAGTTCTAGGTCATGTCTACATAGTTCTCGAACCCGTAGGGTCCGCACGCTTAACGTTACGATGACAGTTATATTATGAGTTTATGAGTTTTGATGTACCGAAGGAGTTCGGAGTCCCGGATGAGATCGGGGACATGACGAGAAGTCTCGAAATGGTCGAGACGTAAAGATCGACATATTGGACGACTATATTCGGAGTTCGGAAAGGTTCCGAGTGATTCGGTATTTTTGAGTACCGAGAGTTACGGAATTCGCCGGAGAAGTATTGGGCCTTATTGGGCCATACGGGAAAGAGAGAGGGCTGCCTTGGGCAGGCCGCGCCCAAGGCCTAGTCCGAATTGACTAGGGGAGGCCGCACCCCTCCTTCCTTCCTTCTCTCTTCCCTTTCCTTCTCTCCTACTCCTACTACATGGAAGGTCTCCTAGTTGGACTAGGAAAGGAGGGAATCCTACTCCCTGGGAGTAGGACTCCTCCTGGCGCGCCTCCTTGGCCGGCCGCCCCCCCCTTGCTGCTTTATATACGGGGGCAGGGGGGCACCCCATGACACACAAGTTGATCTAAGGATCATTCCTTAGCCGTGTGTGGTGCCCCCCTCCACCATATTCCACTTCGGTCATATCGTCGCAGAGCTTAGGCGAAGCCCTGCGCCGGTGGAGCATCATCATCGTCACCACGCCGTCGTGCTGACGGAACTCATCCCCGACACTTTGCTGGATCGGAGTCCGGGGATCGTCATCGAGCTGAACGTGTGCTGAACTCGGAGGTGCCGTGCGTTCGGTACTTGGATCGGTCGGATCGTGAAGACATACGACTACGTCAACCATGTTGTTATAACTCTTCCGCTTACGGTCTACGAGGGTACGTGGACACACTCTCCCCTCTCGTTGCTATGCCATCACCATGATCTTGCGTGTGCATAGGAAATTTTTTGAAATTACTACGTTCCCCAACAGTGGCATCCGAGCCTGGTTTTATGCGTTGATGTCATATGCACGAGTAGAACACAAGTGAGTTGTGGGCGATATAAGTCATACTGCTTACCAGCATGTCATACTTTGGTTCAGCGGTATTGTGAGATGAAGCGGCCCGGACCGACATTACGCGTGACGCTTACGCGAGACTGGTTTCACCGCTTGAGCACTCGTTGCTTAAAGGTGACCGCGGGTGTCTGCTCTCTCACTTTAGTTGAACTGAGTGGCTACGCCCGGTCCTTGCGAAGGTTAAAACAGCACCAACTTGACAAACTATCGTTGTGGTTTTGATGCGTAGGTAAGAACGGTTCTTGCTCAGCCCGTAGCAGCCACGTAAAACTTGCAACAACAAAGTAGAGGACGTCTAACTTGTTTTTGCAGGGCATGTTGTGATGTGATACGGTCAAGACGTGATGCTATATTTTATTGTATGAGATGATCATGTTTTGTAACCGAAGTTATCGGCAATCGCAGGAGCCATATGGTTGTCGCTTTATTGTATGAAATGCAAACGTCATGTAATTGCTTTACTTTATCACTAAGAGGTAGCGATAGTCGTAGAAGCAATAGTTGGCGAGACGACAACGATGCTACGATGGAGATCAAGGTGTCGCTACGGTGACGATGGTGATCACGACGGTGCTTGGAGATGGAGATCACAAGCACAAGATGATGATGGCCATATCATATCACTTATATTGATTGCATGTGATGTTTATCCTTTATGCATCTTATTTTGCTTTGATTGACGGTAGCATTATAAGATGATCTCTCACTAAAATTATCAAGAAGTGTTCTCCTGAGTATGCACTGTTGCTAAAAGTTCAGAGTGCCCGGACACCACGTGATGATCGGGTGTGATAAGCTCTACGTCCATCTACAACGGGTGCAAGCCAGTTTTGCACACGCGGAATACTCAGGTTAAACTTGACGAGCCTAGCATATGCAGATATGGCCTCGGAACACGGAAACCGAAAGGTCGAGCGTGAATCATATAGTAGATATGATCAACATAGTGATGTTCACCATTGAAAACTACTCCATCTCACGTGATGATCGGTTATGGTTTAGTTGATTTGGATCACGTGATCACTTAGATGACTAGAGAGATGTCCGTCTAAGTGGGAGTTGTTTAGTAATATGATTAATTGAACTTAAATTTATCATGAACTTAGTCCTGGTAGTATTTAGCAAATTATGTTGTAGATCAATAGCTCGCGTTGTTGCTTTCATATGTTTGTTTTGATATGTTCCTAGAGAAACTGTGTTGAAAGATGTTAGTAGCAATGATGCGGATTGGATCCGTGATCTGAGGTTTATCCTCATTGCTGCACAGAAGAATTATGTCCTTAATGCACCGCTAGGTGACAGACCTATTGCAGGAGCGGATGCGAGACGTTATGAGCGCTTGGCTAGCTCAAGATGATGACTACTTGATAGTTTAGTGCACCATGCTTAACGGCTTAGAATCGGGACTTCAAAGACGTTTTGAACGTCATGGACCATATGAGATGTTCCAGAATTGAAGTTAATATTTCAAGCAAATACCGAGTTGAGAGATATGAAGTCTGCAACAAGTTCTATAGCTAATAGATGGAGGAGAATCGCTCAACTAGTGAGCATGTGCTCAGATTGTCAGGTACTTCAATCGCTTGAATCAAGTGGGAGTTAATCTTCCGATAAGATAGTGATTGACAGAATTCTCTAGTCACCATCACTAAGTTACTAGAACTTCGTGATGAACTATAGTATGCAAGGGATGACGAAAACAAATTCCCAAGCTCTTCACGATGCTAAAATCGTGAAGGTAGAAATCAAGAAAAACATCAAGTGTTGATGGTTGACAAGACCACTAGTCTCAAGGAAAAGGGTAAAGGGAAGAAGGGAACTTCAAGAAGAGCGGCAAGCAAGTTGCTGCTCGAGTGAAGAAGCCCAAGTCTGGACCTAAGCACGAGACTAAGTGCTTTTGCTGCAATGGAACTGGTCATTTGGAAGCGGAACTACCCCAAGTATTTGGCGGATAAGAAGGATGGCAAAGTGAACAAAGGTATATTTGATATACAGATTATTGATGTGTATTTTACTAGTGTTCGTAGCAACCCCTCGGTATTTGATACTGGTTCAATTGCTAAGAGTAGTAACTCAAACGGAGTTGCGTAATGAATGAAACTAGTTGAAGGGAAGTGACGATGAGTGTTGGAAGTAGTTCCAGGATTGATATGATCATCATCGCACACTCCCAATACTTTCGGGATTAGTGTTAAACCTAAATAAATGTTATTTGGCGTTTGCGTTGAGCATGAATATGATTTGATCATGTTTATTGCAATACAGTTATTCATTTAAAATCAGAGAATAATTGTTGTTCTGTTTAAATGAATAAAACCTTCGATGGTCATACACCCAATGAACATAGTTTGTTGGATCTCGATCGTAGTGATACACATATTCATAATATTGATGCCAAAAGATGAAAATTTAATAATAATAGTGCAACTTATTTGTGGCACTGCCGTTTGGGTCATATCAGTGTAAAGCGCATGAAGAAACTCCATAAAGATGGATTTTTTGAATCACTTGGTTATGAATCATTTGATGCTTGCGAACCATGCCTTATGGGCAAGATGACTAAAGACTCTGTTCTCCGGAACAATGGAGCGAGCAAATGACTTATTGGAAATAATACATACTGATGTATGCGGTCCGATGAGTGTTAAAGCTCACGGCAAGTATCGTTATTTTCTGACCTTCACAGATGATTTGAGCAGATATGGGTATATCTACTTGATGAAACACAAGTCTGAAACATTTGAAAAGTTCAAAGAATTTCAGAGTGAAGTGAAGAATCATCGTAACAAGAAAATAAAAGTTTCTACGATATGATCGCAGAGGTAAAATATTTGAGTTACGAGTTTGGCCTTCAGTTAAAACAATGTGAAATAGTTTCACTACTCACGCCACCTGGAACACCACAGTGTAATGGTGTGTCCAAACGTCATAACCGTACTTTATTAGATATGGTGCGATCAATGATGTCTCTTACCGATTTACCACTATCGTTTTGGGGTTATACATTAGAGACAGCTGCATTCATGTTAAAAAGGGCACCATATAAATCCGTTGAGACGACACCGTATGAACTATGGTTTAGCAAGAAACCAAAGTTGTCGTTTCTTAAAGTTTGGGTTGCGATGCTTATGTGAAAAAGTTTCAACATGATAAGCTTGAACCCAAATCGGAAAAGTGCGTCTTCATAGGATACCCAAAATGTTGGGTACACCTTCTATCACAGATCCGAAAGGCAAGACATTCGTTGCCAAGAATGGATCCTTTCTAGAGAAGGAGTTTCTCTCGAAAGAAGTGAGTGGGAGGAAAGTAGAACTTGATGAGGTAATTGTACCTTCTCTCTTATTGAAAAGTAGTTTATCATAGAAATCAGTTCCAGTGATTCCTACACCAATTAGTGAGGAAGTTAATGATGATGATCATAAAACTTCAGATCAAGTTGCTACCAAACCTCGTAGGTCTTCGAGAGTAAGATCCGGACCAAAGTAGTACGGTAATCATATTCTGGGAGTCGTGTTACTAGACCATGATGAACCTACGAACTATGAGGAAGCAATGATGAGCCCAGATTCCACAAAATGGCTTGAGGCCATGAAATCTGAGATAGGATCCATGTATGAGAACAAAGTATTGACTTTGATTGACTTGCTCGATGATCAGCAAGCCATGTTAAATAAATGGATCTTCAAGAGGAAGACGGACACTGATAGTAGTGTTACTATCTACAAAGCTTGACTTGTCACAAAAAGGTTTTCGACAAGTTCAAGGTGTTGACTACAATGAGATTTTCTCAACTGTAGCAATGCTTAAGTCTGTCTGAATCATGTTAGCAATTGCCACATTTTATGAAATCTGGCAAATGGATGTCAAAACTACATTCTTTAATGAATTTATTAAAGAAGAGCTGTATATGATGCAACCAGAAGGTTTTGTCAATCCTAAAGGAGCTAACAAAATGTGCAAGCTCCAGCGATCCATCAATGGACTGGTGCAAGCATCTCGGAGTTGGAATATACGCTTTGATGAGTTGATCAAAGCATATGGTTTTATACAGACTTTTGGAGAAGCCTGTATTTACAAGAAAGTGAGTGGGAGCACTACAACATTTCTGATAAGTATATGTGAATGACATATTGTTGATCGGAAATAATGTAGAATTATTCTGCAAAGCATAAAGGAGTATTTGAAAGGAGTTTTTTCAAAGAAGGACCCCGATGAAGCTGCTTACATATTGAGCATCAAGATCTATAGAGATAGATCAAGACGCTTGATAAGTTTTTTTTCAATGAGTACATACCTTGACAAGATTTTGAAATAGTTCAAAATGGAACAGTCAAAGAAAGAGTTCTTGCCTGTGTTACAAGGTGTGAAATTGAGTAAGACTCAAAGCCCGACCACGGCAGAAGATAGAAAGAAAATGAAAGTCATTCCCTATGCCTCAGCCATAGGTTCTATAAAGTATGCCATGCTGTGTACCAGATCTATTGTATACCCTACACTGATGTTGGCAAGGGAGTACAATAGTGATCTAGGAGTAGATCACTGGACAACGGTCAAAATTATCCTTAGTGGAATAAGGATATTTTTCTCGATTATGGACGTGACAAAAGGTTCGTCGTAAAGGGTTACGTCGATACAAGTTTTGGCACTGATCTAGATGACTCTAAGTCTCGGTCTAGATACATAGTGAAAGTGGGAGCAATTAGCTATAGTAGCTCCGTGCAGAGCATTATTGACATAGAGATTTGCAAAATACATACAGATCTAAATGTGGCAGACCCGTTGACTAAACTTATCTCACAAGCAAAACATGATCACACCTTAGTACTCTTTGGGTGTTAATCACATAGCGATGTGAACTAGATTATTGACTCTAGTAAACCCTTTGGGTGTTGGTCACATGTCGATGTGAACTATGGGTGTTAATCACATAAAGATGTGAACTATTGATGTTAAATCACATGGCGATGTGAACTAGATTATTGACTCTAGTGCAAGTGGGAGACTGAAGGAAATATGCCCTAGAGGCAATAATAAAGTTATTATTTATTTCCTTATATCATGATAAATGTTTATTATTCATGCTAGAATTGTATTAACCGGAAACATAATACATGTGTGAATACATAGACAAACAGAGTGTCACTAGTATGCCTCTACTTGACTAGCTCGTTAATCAAAGATGGTTATGTTTCCTAACCATGGACAAAGAGTTGTTATTTTATTAACGGGATCACATCATTAGGTGAATGATCTGATTGACTTGACCCATTCCGTTAGCTTAGCACTTGATCGTTTAGTATGTTGCTATTGTTTTCTTCATGACTTATACAAAGTTCCTGCAACTATGAGATTATGCAACTCCCGTTTACCGGAGGAACACTTTGTGCGCTACCAAACATCACAACGTAACTGGGTGATTATAAAGGTACTCTACAGGTGTCTCCAAAAGTATATGTTGAGTTGGCATAATTCGAGATTAGGTTTTGTCACTCCGATTGTCGGAGAGGTATCTCTGGGCCTTCTCGGTAATACTCATCACCTAAGCCTTGCAAGCATTGTAACTAATGAGTTAGTTATGAAATGATGTATTACGGAACGAGTAAAGAGACTTGCCGGTAACGAGATTGAACTAGGTATTGGATACCGACGATCGAATCTCGGGCAAGTAACATACCGATGACAAAGGGAACAACGTATGTTGTTATGCGGTTTGACCGATAAAGATCTTCGTAGAATATGTAGGAGCCAATATGACCATCCAGGTTCCACTATTGGTTATTGACCGGAAACAGTTCTAGGTCATGTCTACATAGTTCTCGAACCCGTAGGGTCCGCACGCTTAACGTTACGATGATGCTTATATTATGAGTTTATGAGTTTTGATGTACCGAAGGAGTTCGGAGTCCCGGATGAGATCGGGGACATGACGAGGAGTCTCGAAATGGTCGAGACGTAAAGATCGATATATTGGACGACTATATTCGGAGTTCGGAAAGGTTCCGAGTGATTCGGTATTTTTCGAGTACCGAGAGTTACGGAATTCGCCGGAGAAGTATTGGGCCTTATTGGGCCATACGGGAAAGAGAGAGGGCTGCCTAGGGCAGGCCGCGCCCCCAAGGCCTGGTCCGAATTGACTAGGGGAGGGCCGCACCCCTCCTTCCTTCCCTTCTCTCTTCCCTTCCTTCTCTCCTACTCCTACTACATGGAAGGTCTCCTAGTTGGACTAGGAAAGGAGGGAATCCTACTCCCGTGGGAGTAGGACTCCTCCTAGCGCACCCTCCCTTGGCCGGCCGCCTCCCCTTGCTCCTTTATATCACGGGGCAGGGGCACCCCATGACACACAAGTTGATCTACGGATCGTTCCTTAGCCGTGTGCGGTGCCCCCCTCCACCATATTTGTAACACCCCGGATACAACTTTCCATATTCGTAACTCCAACTCTTGCCTTTTCCGGAGATGTGATTTATTATTTCCTTCGTGGTTGGGTTTTGTCTGTTGTTTTGCATTTTGTTCTTGTTATGCATCTCATCTCATGGCATCATCTGCATTTCGTCCGCATGTTTTTCAACTTGCATCCGTTCGGGTTCCGCCGGTTCTCTCCGCTGTCCGTTCCGAGTCCGGATACACTCGCACGCGCCCGCGGCACCTCCGAAATATTATTTTATAAGTGGCATAATAATGTTCTCGGAATGGGTTGCAACTTGTCGTGCGGTCTTATTATAGTGTAGTCAGGCCGCCTGCCAAGTTTCGTCGCATTCGGAGTCCATCTGATAGACCAACCGTTGAATATAGCGTTACCGCTGTCGGTACCTTCGTCGGACGTTTCGGTCTCCGAAACTGCCGCCGGGCTGCAACTTCTCTTCTCTCCTCTCAGCCCAACTCCTTTTCACAGCCCACTTAAACCTCCCCTCCGACCGGAACCATCGGATCGCGATCGGAGGCTCCGAAACGCTCCAGAACCCCCTCAAACCCTAGTCCCTGCCTATATATGGACACCCCCCCCTTCCATTTTTGGCAGCCAAGCCCCCCTCCTCGAGCCCCGCGCCACCAAACTCCCTCCGTTTCCGCGCCCGGCCAGCCTCCCTCCGCCACTTGGCGCTTCCCTGGAGGTCAGCCGCCACCGCGCCGTCGCCCTCCACCTCTCCATGCGCCACCTCGCCTCCCAGTAGCGCCTCCTCCGCCTCGAGCCCATGAGGCCCAGATCGGGCCCGCTCCAGCTCGCTGCGCCCGGCGCCTCCCCTCGCAGGTCCCCCCAGCGTGGCCGTCCGCCCGCTTCGCCACGTCTGCGCCACCTCGCCGTCGTCGCCCGGTCACCGATCTGCTCCGCCGCCTGCCGCGCGCGCGCCGCCTCGTCCTCCTTCTCCTCCCTCTCCGCCTCTCTCGGTGCTCTCTCTCTCCCCCAGGTCGCCGCTGCCATGGCTGGCCGCCAAGCTTCCTCGTCGCGCCGTTCCTCTGTCGCGCCAGTGGATCCCAAGGCCGAAGTCCTCAGATCGCGGAGCTCCGTCCACCGCCCTTCCGGTCCCCGCGAACCCTCGCTTCGCCCACGCGAAGTTCGTCATGCACAAGCCTGTCGCAGCTGGATCGGGAGGAGCCCGATCCAGCTCGCCCAGCGCCGCCGTTGACCGCACCAGCGTGGGCCTCCCAGCGCCCAGCAGCGAAGCCAGCCCAGCCCAGCCAGCGCCCAGCCCAAGGCGCCCCTCGAGCCCAAGGCGATTCGCCCGCCCCCCCCCTGCTGGCCTCCTCCCCACCGACCGGGCCTTGGCCCAGGGTGAGCAGCCCCGCCCCCTCTCCTGTGCACTTGTGGGCTGACTAGATTCGGCTCGTTGCTATTTTTTTTCCCGTCTGCGATTTGTCTATTTATCCAGGGAATTACAGATTTACAGAAAACCCCCTAGACTTCATGCATGTAATAACTAATTAACCGTGCATCGGATTTAAACAAACTTTATATGTAATATGCTCAGAATATTGTGTAGATTAATAATATGCCACTTTCATCTATGTTAAAAATGTTTAAATTGATGTTTGCTTTAATTTTCTAATATGCCATGCTAAAATGCTTTAATTCATAACTAAATAACCGTAACTCGGAAATAAATGTTCTTTATATGTAAATGGGGTGGAAAAATGCCTAGATTAACATGGTCCACTTTATGTTGCTGTTTAACAACTCTAAAATTGTGTTTAGGGCAGAACAGTACCGAATCTAAAATATTGCTCATGGGGATTTTCCGGAATTGTTGTTTCTTATTTCCGGCCTCATTTAAACTTGCCTAAATAGTTAGTTTAATTATGCTCCACCTCTTGCCATGTTTAACAACATTTAATATTGTGGAGTACCTAACCGAGAGAGAACTAAATAAGTGTTGTGGTGTTCCGTCAATATGCAACTCGTTGCATATTGAGCTCCACTTAACTTGTAGTGTTGTTTGTGCATGTTGCCATGCCATGCCTCATTAAACCGGACATGCATCATATTTGTTTGTGCATCATGCCATGTTTATGATTGTGTGTTCACTATGTTGTTTGTTTCTTTCCGGTTTGCTTCTCTCGTTAGCTTCGGGTTCGTTCCGGAGTTGTGAGGATTCGTTCGACTACGCCCGTTTGTCCTCTTCATGGACTTGATCTTCTTCCTTGCGGGATTTCAGGCAAGATGACCATACCCTCGAAATCACTTCTATCTTTGCTTGCTAGATGCTCGCTCTTTTGCTATGCCTATGCTACGATGCCTACCACTTGCTATATCATGCCACCCACATTGCCATGTCAAACCTCTAACCATCATTTCCTAGCAAACCGTTGTTTGGCTATGTTACCGCTTTGCTCAGCCCCTCTTATAGCGTTGTTAGTTGCAGGTGAAGATGAAGTTTGTTCCTTGTTGGAACATGGAGATGTTGTTCCTTGTTGGAACATGTTTACTTGTTGGGATATCACAATATATCTTATTTAATTAATGCATCTATATACTTGGTAAAGGGTGGAAGGCTCGGCCTTATGCCTGGTGTTTTGTTCCACTCTTGCCGCCCTAGTTTCCGTCATATCGGTGTTATGTTCCCGGATTTTGCGTCCCTAACGCGTCGGGTGATTTATGGGACCCCTTGACAGTTCGCTTTGAATAAGACTTTTCAAAGCAAGGCCCAACTTTGGTTTTACATTTGCCTCACCTAGCCTTTTTCCCTTGGGAGTCGCGCATCCCGAGGGTCATCTTTATTTACCCCGGACCAAGTGCTTCTCTAAGTGCTGGCCCGAACCGAGTAGATCATGGGGCCCCTCGTGGCAACTCGAGGTTTGGTTTTACTCGTAGGATGTCTCATCCGTGTTGCCTGAGAACGAGATATGTGCAGCTCCTATCGGGATTGTCGGTAGATCGGGCGGTCTTGCTGGACTTGTTTTATTGCTGTGAAATGTCTTGTAGCCGGATTCCGAGACTGATCGGGCTTCCGGGAGAAGGTCTATTCTTCGTTGATCGCGAGAGCTTATCATGGGCTAAGTTGGGACACCCTGCAGGGTTTGAACTTTCGAAAGCCGTGCCCGCGGTTATGTGGCAGATGGGAATTTGTTAATGTCGGTTGTAGAAAACCCGAAGTTGATCTTAATTAAAATACACCAACGCGTGTGTAACCGTGATGGTCTCTTCTCGTGGAGTCCGGAAGTGAACACGGTGTTGGAGTTGTGCTTGACGTAAGTAGTTTCAGGATCACTTCTTGATCATAGTTGTTCGACCGTGCTTTGCCTCCTCTTCTCGCTCTCTTTTGCGTATGTTAGCCACCATATATGCTAGTCGCTGCTGCAGCTCCACCTCACTACCCTGTCCTACCTTTAAGCTTAAATAGTCTTGATCTCGCAGGCGTGAGATTGCTGAGTCCCGTGACTCACGATACTTCCCAAAACCAGTTTGCAGGTGCCGATGAAACCGTGCAGGTGATGGACCCGAGCTCAAGGAGGAGCTCAATGAAGATCTTGTTCTTTGTGTTGTTTCGTTTGAGTTGATCGAGAGTGGAGCCAGCTTGGGACGATCGGGGATCTGTGTAGCATTTGGGGTAGTCTTCTTTTATTTTGGTTCCGTAGTCGGACCTTGATTGTATCTGTATGATGTAATGTTTTACTCATGTATTGTGTGAAGTGGCGATTGTAAGCCAACTATGTATCTCTTTTCCCTTATGTATTACATGGGTTGTGTGAAGATTACCTCACTTGCGACATTGCTTTCAATGCGGTTATGCCTCTAAGTCGTGCTTCGACACGTGGGAGATATAGCCGCATCGAGGGCGTTACAATATTCCACTTCGGTCATATCGTCGCAGAGCTTAGGCGAAGCCCTGCGCCGGTGGAGCATCATCATCGTCACCACGCCGTCGTGCTGACGGAACTCATCCCCGACACTTTGCTGGATCGGAGTTCGGGGATCGTCATCGAGCTGAACGTGTGATGAACTCGGAGGTGCCGTGCGTTCGGTACTTGGATCGGTCGGATCGTGAAGACGTACGACTACATCAACCGCGTTGTTATAACGCTTCCGCTTACGGTCTACGAGGGTACGTGGACACACTCTCCCCTCTCGTTGCTATGCCATCACCATGATCTTGCGTGTGCATAGGAAATTTTTTGAAATTACTACGTTCCCCAACACCCGCGAGTTGATGTGAAAGTCGGGCAGGCCCGTTGAGCACCCGCGAGTTTTCTACGTGGCACGGGCGGGTAGTCTGGGCCCTTGCGGTAAGTCCATGAGACGGGGCGACGGGGTCACATTATCGTGAGTCTCTGCTCGTCTCCGCGAGCCCCCGATGCACTAACAGGTTTGGGTATTTGTTCTGAGTTGGCCTTTGACCTTTACGCACTAACCACAAGGCGAGAATTGATATGGGCCTCGACGTCGTGGTATCATCCGAAGCTTTGTCAGACATCCAGTTCAGCATGGCGGCACGGTCGGATCGCCTCGACCATCCGAGGTGGCGCTGGTATTCACCCTGCACGCAACGACCCGGAGTGCAATGGGCGATGGGCCCAGACCCCGGAGTGCTTAGGATGTAGACCGGCGGGGACCTCTCTGCCGAGCCTAGGTAGGGTTCCAACGTGTTGATCTTCCGAGGTCGGGCATTGACCCCAGAAAGGTGTGTCCGGCCAGAGTGATCGAGCGTGTTGGGTAACGTGGTGCACCCCTGCAGGGAAGATATATATTCGAATACCGTGTCCATGGTAATGGATATTCAGACTTGTATCCTGATCTTATATAACTAGAAATGGATACTTGAGACATGAGATGGTTATGTGGCTCCGAGATTGCTTTCTCGTAGGGAGTCGAGGAAGGATCTCTGGGCGTTGATGCTACAACATGTTTGTTAAATATAAACTGCTATATTTACTCTTCTACATGCTGCAAGATGCTTGAAGCTGCTTGAAGATGCTAGTCTTTGATAGGCTAGGCCTTCCCCTCTATTCTGGCATTCTGCAGTTCAGTCCACAGATACAACCCTTCCATTTGATACCAATGCATAATTAGCATAGATCTGATGCTTGCGAGTACTTTGGATGAGTACTCACGGTTGCTTTGCTACCCCTTTTCCCCCTTCCTTCTTCTTTCCGGTTGATGCAACCAGATGGTGGATCCCTGGAGCCAGATGCCATCGCCGTCGGATACTACTACATGGAGGCCGCCGACGACCAGGAGCAGTTAGGAGGTCCCAGGCAGGAGGCCTTGCCTCTTCGATCGTTGTGATTTGTGTTTGCCTTCTTAAGGCAGCCTTGTCTAACTTTATGTCTGTACTCAGATATTGTTGCTTCCGCTGACTCTTGTGTATCGAACTTGTATTCGAGCCCTCGAGGCCCCTGGCTTGTAATATAAAGCTTGTATTATTTTATCTGTGTCTAGAGTTGTGTTCTGATATCTTCTCGTGAGTCCCTGATCTTGGTCGTACACATTTACGTGCATAATTAGTGTACGGTCGAATCGGGGGCGTCACGGCCGGGAAAGCAGAAGAAGACGCTACTTGGAGTGGTGAGGATAGTTCAGAAAAGATGGCTTGGGGGACCTGCTGGAGTTGCGAAGTTAAACGTCGATGCTGCTATCTCCAAAAACACAAACAGGGGAACGAGTGCAGCTATCTGTCGTGATGATCATGGGAAGTATCTGGGAGCTTCAGTAATGGTTTTTGAAGGGTGTGTTGATCCCAAGAGTTTGGAAGCACATGCTGTAGCGAAGCATTCTCTTTGGCGGAAGATCTTCACTTAACGCGAGTCAGGGTAGCCACAGATTGTCTAGCTACTGTCAACCATTTGAAGAGCACGTACATGGGAATTTCGTCGGCAATTATAGAGGACATCAAGAGAAGAATGCTGAAGTTTGAAGAACCAGAAGTGATACATGAAGTAAGAGAAGCTAACTTCGAAGCTCACAATCTTGCTAGGGCCTCAGTTTCTTTAGCTGTTGGTCGTTATCTTTGGTTATCCACCATACCTGATGTTTTAGTTGTACCGGATGTTATTGTTTCTTAATTAATCAAATGGTGGTAACCCCTTAAAAAACAAACAAGCAAGCTACAAAAGTGTTAACACGAGACTGACGACATCCTTGCATGCGAGCAGCTACAAGTAGCCGGTGGTGGGCTATCCCAGGAGGGACAAGGATCGTCGCACTGATGTCATGTCAATGTCACGAATATATTTAAAAACTCAAAATTATAGTTTTTTTAAAACTATGATTTTAAAAAATGTTATCACAGTATAAAAAATGTGATAGCTTAAAAAATTATGGCCAATGAAATATGTTTCTACAATCCAAAAAGTGTATATGTCTTTTTGAAAGATGGAATACAATAAAAAAGTTTAGCATAGTATATAAAAGTTTTGAACCATTAAAAAATGGTACGTGACATTTTAAATAAATATTGTTGTGTTGCCAAAAATTTCCGTGCCATTTAAAAAATATCCATATAATGTAAAAATCCCGTATTTTAAAAAAAGTTATTAGCATTAACAATGTTTAAAATAAAACAATGTAAGTTATGTATTTGAAAATGTTCAATGTGTATCGAATAAATATTTTACATGTACAGTAAAAATGCATATTGTGTACTAACAAAAGTACCCGTGTGTTGAAAAAAGGAAACCAATAATGACCGACAAAGAAAATAAAAAAAGAGTGGAGAACAAAATAAAAAGAAGAGAACCAAGAAAGAAAACCTACATATAACAAATAAAAAGGAAAAAACAAAAGAAAACCGGTGAAAACAAAGAAAAATACTCCCTCCGACCCAAAATATGTGTCTCAACTTTGTACTAGTTTTTATAAAGTTGTACTAAAGTTAAGACACTTATTTTGGGACGGAGGGAGTAGATTATAACAAGGATAATAGAAAAGAAAACACTATGAAGAAGTAAAAAAACCAAAGAAAAACCAGACCCAAACAATCTAAAGAGTACTTTTTTTAGGGACATGAAAACAGCACTAAGAAAACCATTACAGAGAAAAAGACGGCCCAAAAACAGTAAAACCAGAAACAGGACAGGAAAACCGCACGAACAACTACAGTAGTGGCCGGCTTGGTGGCGCAGCGCCTGAGGCGAGTGAGCATACCTCTCGCGTACGGCGAGATATAGCTCGCGCGAAAAAGCTGAGGGAAGAATCCCTTCCCGAATATATCTCGCTTATAGCAGCAAGTTGTATCGTACTCTCGCCTGAAGGAAATTGGCGCCACATTTTAGCCCAGCCGGCTACTGCTGGTTTTGGTCTGTTTTTTTCTTGGTTTTTTGGTTTTGTTTTAATATTTCTCTTTGGTTTTCTTTGTATCTACACAATTTCTTTTTTTCTTTGATTTTTCAATAGCCTTTTATTTCTTTCAATGTTATTTGTTTTCTTTATTTCTTTGTTTTTATTTCTTTCTTTCTCTGTTTCAACTGGTTTTTGCTTTTCTTTATTTGTTTCTTTGTCTTTCTTAATTTATCTTTGTTTCTTTTTTTGGTTTTATTGGTTTTCTTTCTTTTCCTTTCTACATTTTTTATGCATCAGCAGCATTTTTATTGACATGTCTACCATTTTTAAATAAATGATTACTATTTTCTTGGAAAATTTATGAAATTTTCATGTCTAGTATTTATCATACACATTTACATTTGTTTGGAAAACTTATGTGATTTTCATGTCTAAACTTCTATTAGAAAATACTTCTTTAATGTAAAAAGATGGTTGTTTATTTTAGAAAAATGTTATTGGTTTTAGAAAATGCTTGAACATGCATTTAAAATTTTAATAAAAATATTTACTTTTTGGAGATGCATATTTAACATTTTAAACTTATAGTTTGTGTTTATTTTTCTATAAACATTTCACATTTTTGTATTCGTGACAAACATTTTATATATAATTTTTTAATATTTTATGGGTACACGATTAATTTTTTATGTCTATGTTTTTCTTACACAATATATATATTTTCCATACATCAAAATATGTTTTTGTACAACATATTCCAAATACATGGCTAAGTTGTTTTGAAAACTTATATTTTTATGAATATATTTTCCATACACGTTGTACATATTTTTATACATTCATATACGCCAAAAAATTCTACACACATTTAACATGTTCCAAATACACGATTAACATTTTCAAAAACTTATACTTTTTATTTCTTTTTATCCATACACATTGTAGATTTTTTTATCCATTCGAAATATTTTTATATACAAATGTAACATTTCTCAAATGTTTTATGTAAAGTGTGTTTGTAATATTTGTATTTAGAATGTTTGGAAGTGTAAAAAAAAGTAAAAGTATATTAAAAAAACCGTGGAAAACAGAAAAATGAGGTTGTGGCTTCTTCCCTGTGGCCTCCCGCACCATGAGCCGGCCCAGTCTCTCGCGATGGCGAGGCTGCCCTACATCTCGTATTAAGCGATAGATAGGTGCAGTCCGAAGAAGCTAGAGAACCGTCAGGAGGAGGAGGCACTTGTGGGCTGCAGCGTGCGTGCATACAGCGCGAGTGGCATAAATAGTTCCTTGAAAACATGATCTGCTCGACAAATCGTATATGACACCTTTAGCGTGTAATGGGTTTGCACATGTATTGGTCTCAATCGTTTTTCCAAGCATTTGTTGTCATGGTCGCTTCTTTTTTAGTATTTTTCAGTTGTTTTTTTGTTCTCTATTTCTCTATTGTGGCTCGCAGATTTCTTTTAGTTTTTTGTTTCTCTCGGGTTTGCTGTGGTTTGTACTTTTATTTCTTTACTAACATTCATTTAAATTTTTCTTTTCTTTCTTTTTTGGGTGTTATCATCTTTTCAATTTCTATGGTTTCTGTTGATTTTTCTACTTTTTATATCATTCCTAGTGTATTCTATATTTTCTTTTCCTTCAGATTTTTATTTTCTTTGATTTTTCCTCCCACCTTTCCAGTTCCATTTTAAGTATTTTTCTATATGTTTATAAATACACACAAAACATTTTTCTTAATGAATGTTGATTTGTCTTAATATATGATAATTTTTAATATAGGACAAAAATAATGAATATATGATGAATATGTTTACAAATTTTAAACATAGACAGAACATTTTTACATTTGGTTTTTCTGCGGAAAATTGAATGGAAAAATGAAGAAAAAACAAAGAAAAAAACTACAATGGCAGTCTGGGCTGGCCCACTGTACTCCACCCTATGCATCAAATAGGACTGCTGCCGGGTACGTTTGTATCTCTGAAATCACTAGTCAAGGGGTATCTTTTATAAAGGTCACTCCCACCTCCTCTTGTGATGACAAGTGGCTCATTTTGTCGGAAGCTGAGAGTTTGTGCTTTTTTCGTTAATTGATTTTTTTCAAAACGTTTTATGCTTGAATAGTGTGTCCATATCACAAACAGTTTTCACTATTACATTTCACGCGTCCAAATCTATGAAACTAGATCCAATGTTGATATGTTTGGACAAAATCTTTTTTCCGAAAAACCTGGGAAAAATATGCAATTTTTTGGGAAAACACCCCTCCCCCCCTCAAAACCAAAAACAAAAAGCTGAAAACTAAAAATAAATCGGAACTAGACTTTATCCATACCACAATTACTAAATTTATTTTTGATCGACCTATTTAATCTGAAAAAACTTGGAAACTGGGAGGACAAGTGCACAACTATGCTTTTTACTTTTTTTGGAAGCACAGAAAAGCATAGTGGTGCTTCACATCGAAGCACAACTGTGTTTTTATCCGCACAATGTGCTTCAGACGAGGAAATAAAAAAAGAAGTTTTACATGAAACTTAGGAAAAACCATGCAAAATTCAAAAACCGAAAAAAATAAAACCCCAAAACGCGTCAAAAACACGCATCGCGACCTCGCTGCACCCCGAGCGCCCGCTAGGAATCCCCCGAAGGGTACCCGTTCATTATCACTCCCCTGTATATCGCCTCTTGCGCGCCCTTGCATCGCCTCACTTAGATGCCAGTCGCTCACTATGCCTATTGGAACGGCCTGCGAACCACAATCATCTATGAACGCGCTTGTCGCTCTGCCCAGCTGCACTCGTCCCAACAGACCACTAAAAAAACCCAGCTTATGTGCATTGCGAAAAATGTTTCATGATATTTAAGAAAGTTCACACGTTCTACATCATGTTCATTGTATTTTTTTAAAAGTGTTTATGAAAAATGTGAAATGTTTGTTCTCGCAATTTGTAAAAAATATTGTACCATTAAAAAACTGTTGATGACATTGAAAAATGTTCAGTGTTTTTTTTCAAGCAATGCTAAAAATGATCGCACATTAAAAAAATTCATAAATTTTTAAAAGTATTCAAAGTGTGTTACAATATATATTCACCTTATATTTAAAAACATTTAATGTAATTTGATAATTTCAATATGTATTCGGCTAAAATGTTGAACATGTATTTGAAAATATCAAACATGTATCTGAAAAATGTTCAACCTTTATACGGAAAATGTTCAACGTGTGTTCAACGTGTATTAAAAAAGGTTGACATGTATCTGAAAATAGAAAAAGGATAAAGATGAAAAATACAATAATAATAAAAATGAAAGCTGAGCAGGAAAAACCAAAAATAATAATAATGAAACCAAATCAAAACCGATAAAGAAAAATGATGACAAAACAAGATAAAAAAAAAGCCCCCGCTCAGTACCTTACAAAAAACTGTGCGTAAGGTTTCGAAAACCAATCCAATCGCAGTCCTAATGTAGGTAGAACCTTTCCTAAAACCGCTGGCACAAATATTGTTTGGCCGGCCCACCCGAGTGAAATTTTTAGGTGAGAGCTGCTACAGTCTCTCGATAAGCAAGACCTAGCATTTGCGGATTGCTATTGCTATCTCTGGCAATGTGGTGGTTTCTGGTGGACTGATACCTCAACATTCCAATAAGCTGCATAAGATTAGAAGCTGACACGATTTTTTTGGCCCGGTTGGTAGTACTACAATTGTCTTCCCTATTTATTGCTAATTTGTTACCTGAGAAACACTGTGACTTACCATTCCAAGAAATACTGCCTGATTTACGCTAAGATAGTATGTTAGGATTGGTATTTTTGTGATAGCGTTAAGATTGAGATTGTAAGTATTTGTATTTGTATGACTCTTGTTTTATGGATCAACTGACTCAATTTATTTAAGATTGTTTGTCCCAATTTTTTTAATTTAAGATTGATATTACGTACTGAGGCTCGAGTAGCTAGCTTTTAATACTATTCAAGCAGATATTTCACTACATAGATAGCTGCACAGAGTAGCAGCGGTGGAGCACAAAATAATTCGCTGCATGGGCTAAGGCAGGCCAGGGTGATGGATACCTCATTACCAGTGGCGGGCCCAAAAAGTTTACCTTTGACGGGCGCTGAGCTTATAGACTTGACTAGCATTTTTTTTGAAACACGGTTTCTTAGGACCCGATTCATTAAAAAAGTCGAAGAGAATAGCCCGGTTAATTAACGGAAAATCGAGCGAAAACTGTTACAACACGCCCGCAAAAACAAGGCACACATGATGACCTGGCAACCCACACAAGAACGCACACATGCCGCCTGGGAGAAAAGCGTCGTCGAGGTTGCACCCCGGCGTCATCGTCATCACACCTCCGTGAGGGCGACTCCGACTCCACCATCAACGACCACCGAAGAAGCCCTCACCACAAACAAGCGTCGAGGCATGCGCCGGTCAATGCCAAACAGTCAACCACACACATGGGCGACCAGGAGGCTCCGACTCTGTCGACGAGCATTGCAGGAGAAGAACGTTGAGCTTGTGCCGAGCCAGCGCCAGAGCGGCGACCCCTCGAACACGCTGGAAGAGACCGACTACCAAGACCCATCTGCAAGCCAGCTCTGCTCGAAGCCACCATCGTTGCCACACAAGAAGCCGCGCAGAACAATCACATCGCCGGACGGACACCTGCCGACCGTGATGTCGCGAGCGTCCAGCCCATGGAACGTGCAAACGGGATCCAAAGTTCTTCCAGGCGACGCCCCAAAGAGGGAAGCCACGATGCCGACGCCGTCGCCCGACCCGGCTGGGTCTTAGGCTTTCGCCCGAAGAACTGGATCCAAGGGTGCGTGAAGGGTGGAATCCACGGCGGCGCCTCCAAGGAGGTGAAATGACGTCTACAGACGCCGACGCCGTCGGCTGGCAAGAGCGCGACAAGCTTTCGCCCGAAGCAACACCCACACCCCCATCCCCACGCATAGCACCTCCGCTGACCCGCACACCTCCTGCACCCACCACCGCGACCAGACGCCACGCCGCACGCCGAAGACCGTCTCCGCCGCGAGCAAGGACGCTGCCCCGGAGCCGAACGCCGGACAGCCGCCACCCGCACGCGAGATCCCCTCCTCCCGAGCGAGCAGCAGCCAGAGAGCACCACACCGCCGCCGGCTTCGCGCAGTCTTTGCCTGCCTGAGGTCACCGGCGACGGCGAGGAGGAAAGGGGCTGGTGAGGGGAGGCTGCGGGAGGGGCGGGGGTCGCCGCCCGTGTCGCCCCGGGGAGGGAACGGCGCGGGGGCCTAACTCTGCAAAGTATTTTTTAGGTTTTCTGACATACCATAGACTTGACTAGCATTTGAGTACATGGTAGCTTACAGAGGACCTATGCTCTAAATTCTAGACTTGGATTTGAGTACATTGTTGCTTAAAGAGGACCTATACCCTGGCTTTTTCTACGTTTTATAAAATTTAAAAGGATGTAACGTATATTATACAGCAAATTGTCAGTTTTAGTGCCAAAAGAATGTTCTATGTTCACATGCATCCTGTGCCAAAAAAAACAATTCGGTACGACCTGACTAGTATGCTATTTAGATGTGTGCGAAATTCATTTCTTTGCGCGTACTGCAAGCATAATACTCCCCCTTCCCAATGACTTGATATATCCGTCTTTAGACAAATTTAAGACAAGAATTTTGGGCCGGAGGGAGTACATGTTTTGTATCAAGGCGAGCGCTTCAGAAAATGTTTTACTACTTTTCATAGTGGGCGACTAAGTGAGCGAATATACAGATTTTACACGTACGTATTCCATTTCAGTTTGGAATCAGCATTTGGTTCCACCTTTACAAGAAAAGCAAAGATCACACCCTACAATATTCCTATTGTTTTAGGCATCACTTTTTTTAGGGAAGTTTTAGGCATGACTTAATATATGCCTCTGACGCACTCCGGAAATGGGCATCTGATCTGACGACTAAAAGGGCGCCTGGGTGCATGCGGCCCATACCAAAGGCAGTGTCTACAAAACTCCAAACAATTGCAAAATCCATCATCACCTTTTCCGCCGTTCTTGCAGTAGACTAGACATGCTAACAAAACCCCTCATGGAAAAGGTGTGGAGATTACGTAACGTATCCTTTACCTTGCTAGCTATCTAGCTTGTGTTATTAACTAACCTAAATTTTCTGTGATCTCTACAATCCAACTCATGAAAGCAACACAAAGCTGCTACTAACTAATAAGTTTGCTGCAAGGTCAATAATGGGAAGGGAAAAGGTGGCACCGGCCAAGAAGTTTCTATTTCTAAGCTGGTAGCCCCCTACGGTTTGAGGCGCCGCTAATCGGATAGCTACTTGGTCATTAGTAGGGTTTGTATCTTTATGGTGATTATGGTGATTTAGATAGGTTATTCACACTGGTGGAAAAACAGGCTTCCGTCCAGCCCCATAAGTCGCGAAGCTGTAGGAACCGCGACTAATGGGACCTTTAGTCGCGGTTCTGGAGGTGAACCGCGACCAAAGGCCTGGGCCCATGGCGCTCGGTGGCCAGCTGGCGCGTGAGGTCTTTAGTCGCGGTTGGCCAGACAACCGCGACTAAAGGTTTTCGGCACTTTTTAGTCACGGTTTGCCGTGCCAACCGCAACTAAAGCCCTCCCTATATATACCCATCCAGCAGCCAACACTTAGCCATTTGGAGCCATTCTCTTCACAAGTGGGTGTAGGTTTGCTTTTGGTTCCTCTTATGCACATAAGGTGTTTGATGAAATGCCCCAAGAGCATGAAAGAAACATGACATGAAGTGTTGGAGCCACACTCTTCGATCGCGGTTAGCAACTTGATGAACCTTTGATGTGTCAATATGCATGTGTGTAGTTCATTGTTTAATTTATATTGTTTGTAGCTAGTTAGTTTAACAAATGCATGATGGTTAATTATATATTTTATATTATAATAATGCAGATGAATCGGCAATGGATGTACGGTAACCGACTCTCCGGCGAGTTCACTACGGGTTTGAAAGATTTCCTCGTAGTGGCTAATGCGAACAAGCGGGGGGGTTTTGTTATCTGTCCATGTGTTATCTGTAAGAATGAGAAGGGTTACTCTTCCTCAAGAGTTGTTCACATGCATCTGCTTCAGAAGGGTTTCATGCCAAGCTATAATTGTTGGACCAAGCATGGAGAAAGAGGGGTTATAATGGAAGAAGATGAAGAAGGGGATGATTTCATCGATGAAAGCTATCTTGCTCATTTCGGTGATACTTTCATGGAGGATGCTGAAGGTGAAGGGGAAGGTGAAGAAGAGGCACGTGATGATCCGTTGATGATCTTGGTCGGACCATTGCTTGATGCACGGAGACGCTATGAAACCGAAAAGGAGAGGAGAATTTGGATCGCATGTTAGAGGATCACGAAAGGCGCTGTACCCGGATGCGATGATGGTCTGAAAAAGCTGGGCTGCACAATCGGATTTGCTGAAATGGAAGGCGAGAGGCAGGTGTAGCTGACTCGGCATTTGAAAACTTGCTGAAAATGTTGAAGAATATGTTTCCAAAGGATAACGAGTTGCCCGCCATGACGTCTGAAGCAAAGAAGGTTGTCTGCCCTCTAGGTTTAGAGGTTACGAAGATACATGCATGCATCAACGATCGCATCCTCTACCGCGTGAATACGAGAATTTGAATGAATGCCGGTATGCACCGCATTGCGTTATAAGATCGAGGCGATGACCCCGGTGACGATGTTGAGGGCCGAAACCCGGAAGAGGGTTCCGCCAAGGTGATGTGGTATGCTCCTATAATACCACGGTTGAAACGTCTGTTCAGGAACAAAGAGCATGCCAAGTTGTTGCGATGGCACAAAGAGGACCGTAAGTCGGACGGGAGTTGAGACACACCGCAGATGGAACGCAATGGAGAAAGATCGACAGATGGTTCAAAGATTTTGCAGCTGACGCAAGGAACATAAGATTTGCTCTAAGCACGGATGGCATGAATCCTTTTGGCGAGCGAGCTTCAGCCATAGCACTGCCCGTGACTCTATGCATCTACAACCTTCCTCCTTGGTTGTGCATGAAGCGGAAGTTCATTATGATGCCGTGCTCATCCAAGGTCCGAAGCAACCCGGCAACGACATCGATGTGTACCTAAGGCCATTAGTTGATGAACTTTTACAGCTGTGGGGTGGTGTCCGTGTGTGGGATGAGCACAAACAAGAGGAATTTGACCTCTGGCGTGTTGGGGAACGTTGCAGAAAATTAAAATTTTTCTCTACGGTTTCACCAAGATCCATCTATGAGTTCATCTAGCAACGAGTATTCAGATTAGATAGCATCTACATACCACTTTGCAGATCGCAGCGGGCGTCGGAGTGAGCGTGGATGAGGTAGTCGTGCTTGCGATCCAATTCACCGATGATCTAGTGCCGAACGGACGGCACCTCCGCGTTCAACACACGTGCGGTCAGCGTAACGTCTCCTTCTTCTTGATCCAGCAAGGTGAAGGAGAGGTTGAGGAAGATGGCTCCAGCAGCAGCGACGGGCGTGGTGATGGTGGAACTTGCAAGATACTCGGCGGGGCTTCGCCGTGCACTACGGAGGAGAAGGATGTGTTGGAGAGGGAGAGGAGGCGCCCGGGGCAAAGGTGCTGCTGCCCCTCCCTCCCCCCTTTATATAGGTGCCAAGGAGGGGAGGGCGCAGCCTTGCCCCCTCCTCCAAGGGAGGGTGCGGCCAAGGGGGAGGTGTCCACCTCCCAAGGCACCTCGGAGGTGCCTTCCCCTCATGGACTCTCCCTTTTTCCACCCTAGGCGCATGGGCCCCTTGGGGCTGGTTCCCTTGGCCCATGTGGGCCTAGGCGCACCACCTAGGGCCCATGTGGCCCCCAGGGCTGGTGGCCCCACTTGGTGACCCCAGGACCCCTCCGTGGTCCCAGACAATACCGATATCACCAAACTTGTCCCGATGGCGAAACAGCACTTCCTATATATAATTCTTTACCTCCGGACCATTCCGAACTCCTCGTGACGTCCAGGATCTCATCCGGACTCGAACAACATTCGGGTTACTGCACATACATATTCCTATAACCCTAGCGTTATCAAACCTTAAGTGTGTAGACCCTACGGGTTCGGGAGACATGCGAACATGACCGAGACGGCTCTCGGGCAATAACCAACAGCGGATCTGGATACCCATGTTGGCTCCCACATGCTCCACGATGATCTCATCGGATGAACCACGATGTCAAGGATTCAATTAATCCCGTGATACGATTCCCTTTGTCAATCGGTATTTTACTTGCCCGAGATTCGATCGTCGGTATACCAATACCTCGTTCAATCTCGTTACGGCAAGTCACTTTTCTCGTTACCGTAATGCATGATCCGTGATCAAACACTTGATCACATTGAGCTCATTGTGATGATGCATTACCGAGAGGGCCCGGTGATACCTCTCCGTCAAGCGGAGTGACAAATCCCGCTCGATCCATGTCAACCCAATGACACTTTCGAGAGATACCGTAGCATACCTTTATAGTCACCCGATTCGTTGTGACGTTTGGCATACCCAAAGCACTCCTACGGTATCCGGAGTTACACGATCTCATGGTCTAAGGAAAGGATACTTGACATTGGATAACTCTAGCAAACGAACTATGCGATCTTATGCTATGTTTAGGATTGGGTCTTGTCCATCACATCATTCTCCTAATGATGTGATCCCGTTATCGATGACATCCAATGTCCATAGTCAGGAAACCATGACTATCTGTCGATCAACGAGCTAGTCAACTAGAGGCTCACTAGGGACATGTTGTTGTCTGTTATTCACACATGTATTACGATTTCCAGTTAACACAATTATAGCACGAATAAAGACAATTATCATGAATAAGGAAATATAATAATAATGCTTTTATTATTGCCTCTAGGGCATATTTCCAACAGTCTCCCACTTGCACTAGAGTCAATAATCTAGTTACATTGTGATGAATCGAACACCCATAGAGTTCTGGTGCTGATCATGTTTTGCCTTAGGGAGAGGTTTAGTCAACGGATCTGCGACATTCAGATCCGTGTGCACTTTACAAATTTCTATGTCTCCATCTTGAACATTTTCACGAATGGAGTTGAGCGGCGCTTGATGTGCCTAGTCTTCTTGTGAAACCTGGGCTCCTTTGCAAGTGCAATAGCTCCAGGTTGTCACAGAAGAGCTTGATTGGCCCCGACGCATTGGGTATGACTCGAGGTCGGTGATGAACTCCTTCACCCAAATTGCTTCATGTGCTGCCTCCGAGGCTGCCATGTACTCCGCTTCACATGTAGATCCCGCCACGACGCTTTGCTTGCAACTGCACCAGCTTCTGCCCCACCATTCAAAATATACACGATCCGGTTTGTGACTTAGAGTCATCCAGATCTGTGTCGAAGCTAGCGTCGGCGTAACCTTTACTGACGAGCTCTTCGTCACCTCCATAAACGAAACATTTCCTTAGTCCTTTTCGGTACTTCAGGATATTCTTGACCGCTGTCCGGTGTTCCTTGCGGGATTACTTTGGTACCTTCCTACCAAACTTACGGCAAGGTTTACATCAGGTCTGGTACACAGCATGGCATACATAATAGAACCTATGGCTGAGGCATAGGGATGACATTCATCTCTTCTATATCTTCTGCGTGGTCGGACATTGAGCTGAGCTCAATTTCACACCTTGTAATACAGTAAGAACCCTTCTTAGATTGATCCATATTGAACTTCTTCAATATCTTATCAAGGTATGTGCTTTGTGAAAGACCTATGAGGCGCCTCGATCTATCTCTATAGATCTTGATGCCTAATATATAAGCAGCTTCTCCAAGGTCCTTCATTAAAAACTCTTATTCAAGTAGGCCTTGATGTTGTCCAAGAGTTCTATATCATTTCCCATCAAAAGTATGTCGTCTACATATAATATGAGAAATGCTACAGAGCTCCCACTCACTTTCTTGTAAACACAGGCTTCTCCATAAGTCTCATGTAAACCAAACGCTTTGATCATCTCATCAAAGCGAATGTTCCAACTCCGAGATGCTTGCACCAGCCCATAAATCGAGCGTTGGAGCTTGCACACCTTGTCAACATTCTTAGGATCGACAAAACCTTCTGGCTGCATCATATACAATTCTTCCTTAAGGAAACCATTAAGGAATGCCGTTTTGACGTCCATTTGCCATATCTCATAATCATAGTATGCGGCAATTGCTAACATGATTCTGACGGACTTTAGCTTCGCTACCGGTGAGAAAGTCTCATCGTAGTCAACCCCTTGAACTTGTCGATAACCCTTAGCGACAAGCCGAGCTTTATAGATGGTCACATTACCATCCGCGTCTGTCTTCTTCTTAAAGATCCATTTATTTTCTATGGCTCGCCGTTCAACGGGCAAGTCAGTCAAAGTCCATACTTCGTTTTCATACATGGATCCTATCTCGGATTTCATGGCTTCCAGCCATTTGTCGGAATCCGGGCCCGCCATTGCTTCCTCATAGTTCGAAGGTTCACCGTTGTCTAACAACATGATTTCCAAGACAGGGTTGCCGTACCACTCTGGTGCGGAACGTGTCCTTGTTGACCTTCGAATTTCAGTAGGAGCTTGATCAGAAGCATCTTGATCATCATCATTAATTTCCTCTCTAGTCGGTGCAGGCACCTCAGAAACGTTTTCTTGAGTTTCGCCATTTTCCGGTTCAAGAGGTAATACTTCATCAAGTTCTACTTTCCTCCCACTTACTTCTTTCGAGAGAAACTCTTTCTCCAGAAAGGATCCATTCTTGGCAACAAAGATCTTGCCTTCGGATCTGAGGTAGAAGGTATACCCAACAGTTTCTTTAGGGTATCCTATGAAGACGCATTTTTCCGATTTGGGTTCGAGCTTTTCAGGTTGAAGTTTCTTGACATAAGCATCGCATCCCCAAACTTTTAGAAACGACAGCTTAGGTTTCTTCCCAAACCATAATTCATACGGTGTCGTCTCAACGGATTTCGACGGAGCCCTATTTAAAGTGAATGCGGCGATCTCTAAAGCATAGCCCCAAAAGATAGCGGTAAATCGGTAAGAGACATCATAGATCGCACCATATCTAATAGAGTGCGATTACGACGTTCGGACACACCATTACGCTGAGGTGTTCCAGGTGGCGTGAGTTGTGAAACTATTCCACATTTTCTTAAGTGTGTGCCAAATTCGTGACTCAAGTATTCTCCTCCACGATCTGATCGTAGAAACTTGATCTTTCTATCACGTTGATTTTCAACCTCACTCTGAAATTCTTTGAACCTTTCAAAGGTCTCAGACTTGTGTTTCATTAAGTAGACATACCCATATCTACTCAAGTCATCAGTGAGGGTGAGAACATAACGATAGCCTCCGCGAGCCTCAACACTCATTGGACCGCACACATCGGTATGTATGATTTCCAATAAGTTGGTTGCTCGCTCCATTGTTCCTGAGAACGGAGTCTTGGTCATTTTACCCATGAGGCATGGTTCGCACGTGTCAAATGATTCATAATCAAGAGACTCTAAAAGTCCATCTGCATGGAGCTTCTTCATGCGTTTGACACCTATGTGACCAAGGCGGCAGTGCCACAAATATGTGAGACTATTGTTATCAACTCTAACTCTTTTGGTATTCACACTATGAATATGTGTATCATCACGTACGAGATTCATTAAGAATAAACCATTAACCATCGGAGCATGACCATAAAACATATCTCTCATATAAATAGAACAACCATTATTCTCGGATTTAAATGAGTAGCCATCTCGAATTAAGCGAGATCCAGATACAATGTTCATGCTCAAACTTGGCACTAAATAACAATTATTGAGGTTTAAAACTAATCCCGTAGGTAAATGTAGAGGCAGCGTGCCGACGGCGATCACATCGACCTTGGAACCATTCCCGACGCAAGATCGTCACCTCGTCCTTCGCCAGCCTCCGTTTATTCCGCAGCTCCCTTTTTGAGTTACAAATGTGAGCAACTGCACGGTATCAAATACCCAAGAGCTACTACGAGTAATGGTAAGGTACACATCAATTACATGTATATCACATATACCTTTGGTTTTGCCGCCTTCTTGTCCGCTAAGTATTTAGGGCAGTTCCGCTTCGAAGGACCACTTCCCTTGCAATAAAAACACTCAGTCTCGGGCTTGGGTCCATTCTTTGGCTTCTTCCCGGCAACTTGCTTACCGGGCGCGGCAACTTCCTTGCCGTCCTTCTTGAAGTTCTTTTTACCCTTACCCTTCTTGAACTTAGTGGTTTTATTCACCATCAACACTTGATGTTCTTTCTTGATTTCTACCTCTGCTGATTTCAGCATAGCATATACCTCGAATGGTCTTTACCATCCCCTGCATATTGTAGTTCATCACAAAGCTCTTGTAGCTAGGTGGAAGCGATCGGAGGATTCTGTCAATGACCGCTTCATCCGGAGATTAACTTCCAGTTGAGTCAAGCGGTTGTGCAACCCAGACATTTTGAGTATGTGCTCACTGACAGAGCCATTTTCCTCCATCTTACAGCTAAAGAATTTGTCGGAGACTTCATATCTCTCGACCCGGGCATGAGCTTGGAAAACCATTTTCAGCTCTTCGAACATCTCATATGCTCCATGTCTCTCAAAACGCTTTTGGAGTCCGGCTCTAAGCTGTAAAGCATGCCGCACTTGAACGAGGGAGTAATCATCGCAGCGTGATCGCCAAGCGTTCATAACGTCTTGTTCTGCAGGAGAATAGGTCGTCACCCAGCGGTGCTCTTAGGACATAATCTTTCTTGGCAGCTATGAGGATGATCCTCAGGTTCCGGACCCAGTCCGTATAGTTGCTACCATCGTCTTTCAGCTTGGTTTTCTCTAGGAACGCGTTGAAGTTGAGGACTACGTTGGCCATTTGATCTACAAGACATATTGTAAAAAATTTAGACTAAGTTCATGATAATAAAGTTCATTTAATCAAATTTAATGAACTCCCACTTAGATAGATATCCCTCTACTAGTCATCTAAGTATTACATGATCCGAGTCAACTAGGCCGTGTCCGATCATCACGTGAGACGGACTAGTCAACATCGGTGAACATCTTCATGTTGATCGTATCTTCTATCGACTCATGCTCGACCTTCGGTCTTACGTGTTCGAGGCCATGTCTGTACATGCTAGGCTCGTCAAGTCAACCTAAGTGTTTTGCGTGTGTAAATCTGTCTTACACCCGTTGTATGCGAACGTAAGGACCTATCACACCCGATCATCACGTGGTGCTTGAACGACGAACCTTAGCAACGGTGCACGTTAGGGTGAACACTTTCTTGAAATTATTATGAGGGATCATCTTATTTACTACCGTCGTTCTAAGTAAACAAGATGCAAAACATGATAAACATCACATGCAATCAAATAATAAACGTGACATGATATGGCCAATATCACATAGCTCCTTTGATCTCCATCTTGGGGCTCCATGATCATCTTGTCACCGGCTTGACACCATGATCCTCATCATCATGATCTTCATCATCGTGTCTCCATGAAGTTGCTCACCAACTATTACTTCTACTACTATGGCTAACGCGTTTAGCAATAAAGTAAAGTAATTTACATGGCGATTCTCAATGACACGCAGGTCATACAAAAATAAAGACAACTCCTATGGCTCCTGCCGTTGTCATACTCATCGACATGCAAGTCGTGATTCCTATTACAATAGCATGAACATCTCATACATCACATATAGATCATTCATCATACATCACAACTTTGGCCATATCATATCACAAAGCACTTGCTGCAAAAACAAGTTAGGCGTCCTCTAATTGTTGTTGCAAGTTTTACGTGGCTGAATTAGGGTTCTAGCAAGAACGTTTTCTTACCTACGTTCAAACCACAACGTGATTTGTCAATCTCTATTTACCCTTCATAAGGACCCTGTTCATCGAATCCGATCCAACTAAAATAGGAGAGACAGACACCGCCAGCCACCTTATGCAACTTAGTGCATGTTAGTCGGTGGAACCGGTCTCACGTAAGCGTCGTGTAAGGTTGGTCCGGGCCGCTTCATCCCACAATACCGCTGAATCAAGATTGACTAGTAACGGCAAGAAGAATTGACAACATCTACGCCCACAACAAATTGTGTTCTACTCGCAAGAAGAAGAACTACGCATAGACCTAGCTCATGATGCCACTTGTTGGGGAACGTTGCGAGAAAATTAAAATTTTTCTACGGTTTCACCAAGATCCATCTATGAGTTCATCTAGCAACGAGTATTCAGATTAGATAGCATCTACATACCACTTTGCAGATCGCAGCGGAGGCGTCGGAGTGAGCGTGGATGAGGTAGTCGTACTTGCCGCGATCCAATTCACCGATGATCTAGTGCCGAGCGGACGGCACCTCCGCGTTCAACACACGTGCGGTCAGCGTAACGTCTCCTTCTTCTTGATCCAGCAAGGTGAAGGAGAGGTTGAGAAGATGGCTCCAGCAGCAGCGACGACGGCGTGGTGATGGTGGAACTTGCGATACTCGGCGGGGCTCGCCTGCACTACGGAGGAGAAGGATGTGTTGGAGAGGAGAGGAGGCGCCCAGGGCAAGGTGCTGCTGCCCCTCCCTCCCCCCTTTATATAGGTGCCAAGGAGGGGAGGGCGCAGCCTGCCCCTCCTCCAAGGGAGGGGTGCGGCCAAGGGGGAGGTGTCCACCTCCCAAGGCACCTCGAGGTGCCTTCCCCTCATGGACTCTCCCTTTTTCCACCCTAGGCGCATGGGCCCTTTGGGGCTGGTTCCCTGGCCCATGTGGGCCTAGGCGCACCACCTAGGGCCCATGTGGCCCCCACAGGCTGGTGGCCCCACTTGGTGGACCCCGGACCCCTCCGTGGTCCCAGTACAATACCGATATCACCAAACTTGTCCCGATGGCGAAACAGCACTTCCTATATATAATTCTTTACCTCCGGACCATTCCGGAACTCCTCGTGACGTCCAGGATCTCATCCGGACTCGAACAACATTCGGTTACTGCACATACATATTCCTATAACCCTAGCGTTATCAACCTTAAGTGTGTAGACCCTACGGGTTCGGGAGACATGCGAACATGACCGAGGCGGCTCTCGGGCAATAACCAACAGCGGATCTGGATACCCATGTTGGCTCCCACATGCTCCACGATGATCTCATCGGATGAACCACGATGTCAAGGATTCAATTAATCCGTGATCGATTCCCTTTGTCAATCGGTATTTTACTTGCCCGAGATTCGATCGTCGGTATACCAATACCTCGTTCAATCTCGTTACCGCAAGTCACTTTTCTCGTTACCGTAATGCATGATCCCGTGATCAAACACTTGATCACATTGAGCTCATTGTGATGATGCATTACCGAGAGGGCCCGGTGATACCTCTCCGTCAAGCGGAGTGACAAATCCCATCTCGATCCATGTCAACCCAATGACACTTTCGAGATACCGTAGCATACCTTTATAGTCACCCGATTCGTTGTGACGTTTGGCATACCAAAGCACTCCTACGGTATCCGGGAGTTACGATCTCATGGTCTAAGGAAAGGATACTTGACATTGGATAACTCTAGCAAACGAACTATGCGATCTTATGCTATGTTTAGGATTGGGTCTTGTCCATCACATCATTCTCCTAATGATGTGATCCGTTATCGATGACATCCAATGTCCATAGTCGAAACCATGACTATCTGTCGATCAACGAGCTAGTCAACTAGAGGCTCACTAGGGACATGTTGTTGTCTGTTATTCACACATGTATTACGATTTCCGGTTAACACAATTATAGCACGAATAAAGACAATTATCATGAATAAGGAAATATAATAATAATGCTTTTATTATTGCCTCTAGGGCATATTTCCAACAGAGCGTTGCTTTTCGTAACCATCAACGATTGGCCTGCTCTTAGTAACCTTTCGGGACTGTCAAATAAGGGATACAATGCATGCACGCACTGCTTACATGAGACTGAAAGTGTACATTTGCCAAATTGTAAGAAGAACGTGTACCTTGGGCATCGTCGATTTCTTCCGAAAATTCATCCAGTAAGAAAGAAAGGCAAGCATTACAACGGCAAGGCAGATCACCGGCGAAGCTGCGGAACGACCGGTGCTGAGGTATTTGATATGGTCAAGGATTTGAAAGTCATCTTTGGAAAGGGTCTGGCGGACAATCAGTTCGAAGGGAGCCGGCGGGCACGCAGCCATGTGGAAGAAGAAATCTATATTCGGGAGCTAGAATATTGGAAAGTCCTAGATGTCCGCTCTGCAATCGACGTGATGCACGTTATCTGAAGAATATTTGCGTGAACCTCCTAAGCTTCTTGGGCGTGTATGGGAAGACAAATGATACAAAGGAAGCACGGCAGACCAGCAACGTTTGAAAGACCACGATGACCGGCATCCGGAATGGTTTCAAGGTCGTGCCAGCTACGCTCGACCAAAGAAGAGAAGGTCATCTTTTTGAATGCCCGAGCAGTATGAAGGTTCCGTCTGGATTCTCGTCCAATATAAAGGGAATAATAAACATGGCGGAGAAAAGTTCCAAAACCTGAAGTCTCACGACTGCCACGTGATTATGACGCAATTGCTTCCGATTGCTTTGAGGGCTCCTGCCGAAAATGTTCGAGTAGCCATTGTGAAGCTATGTGCATTCCTCAATGCAATTTCTCGAAGGTAATCAATCCAAGTTCTACCACGGTTACGAGCGATGTGATCCAATGTCTTGTCGGTTTCGAGTTGGTGTTCCGCCATCCTTCTTCAATATTATGACGCACCTCCTGGTTCACCTAGTCGAAGAGATTTTCGTTCTCGGTCCTGTATTTCTACACAATATGTTCCCCTTGAGAGGTTCATGGGAGTATTAAAGAAATATGTTCAGTAACCGTGCTAGGCGGAAGGAAGCATCGCCAAGGGCTATGGAAATGAGGAGGTAATTGAGTTTTGTGTTGACTTTGTTCCTGACCTTAAGCCGATTGGTCTTCCTCGATCGCGCACGAGGGAGACTAAGTGGAAAAACACGATCGGAAGGAAATCAACGATATGTATGGGCGTCCATTCTCTCGATCAAGCACACCACCTTTATCTTGACCAATTCCAGCTTGGTGGCTCCGTACTTTGAGAAACACAAGAATATTTTACGTTCGACAACCCGGGGAAGCCTGAATCCTGGATTAGGAAGGCCCACATGGAGACTTTCGGCAGTTGGTTGAGAAAATATTTAATGAATGACAATGATGTTGTAGATCAGCTGTACATGTTGGCCAAGACACCATCTTCGACTATAACGACTTTCCAAGGGTACGAGATAAATGGGAATACATTTTACACGATCGCCCAAGATAAAAGAGCACCAACCAAAACAGTGGTGTCCGCTTTGATGCAGCAACCGAGAATGGGCATCGGGTCACATATTATGGTTACATAGAGGAGATATGGGAACTTGACTATGGACCCTCCTTTAAGGTCCCTTTGTTCCGTGCAAATGGTTCAAGCTAACAGGAGGTGGGGTAAAGGTGGACCAGCAATACGGAATGACAATGGTGGATTTCAACAATCTTGGTTACCTTGACGAACCATTCGTCCTAGCGAAAGATGTCGCTCAGGTTTTCTATGTGAAGGACATGAGTAGCAAACCGAGGAAGCGGAAAGACAAGAAAACGATCAGTACATCATGCGATGATCCAAAGCGCCACATTGTTCTTTCGGGGAAAGAAACATCGTGGGAGTGGAGGACAAGACAGACATGTCGAAAGATTATAATATGTTTGCTGAAATTCCGCCCTTCAAAGTGAACACCGACCCAAGCATTAAGTTAAATGATGAGGATGCTCCATGGATACGGCACAATCGTAAGCAAGCAGGGACACAAGGGAAGAAATGATGTGTAATAATTTATTGTACCAAACTTTGTTGAATGGATCATGTGAATTATATTACCCGTGATGTGTTTGGTGTCCATTTTGAATGATTCGAGATACCACCGATGATACATGAAATTTGGAGTGATTTAGTCATACTCCTGCCTAGGCGTATAATATGCATACTCGTAGTCTTCATAGCCGCCGTCGTCGTTGTCTTGGTAGTCGCCGCCTTCTAAGTTGCCGCCGTAAATGCCGCCGCTGCTGCTGTCGTCGCTGCTGTCGTCGCTGTCGTCGGGCGGCGCTAAATGGCTTCGAATCGAGGGTAGCGCAGGCGGGGATATCGCCGCCGTGATGTAGTCCATGGCGCTCTGCAGAGTCCGCCATACCACCATAGCCGACGGCCGGCCTCGTGGAAGTTCCCAGAGGCGACCGTCCTCCTCATACTGGCGAGTGCCCTCTCACGCCGATTGATGAAGAAGGCGTCCCAAGTATGCTGGTTATCGGGATGCCGGTGAGATTCATCCGCTGCTCCGGCGTGAGGTCGAGGTAGTAGTGGTTCGTGATGGCCGCCCGCCAAGCAGATACCGAGGGACGGGAGGGACTGCACGCCGCCGCGCTAGGCTCCAGCCGGTGGGGACCTTGATAGCCGGTGGACAAGGGTAGTTCGAGCGCAAAGCTCCTCCACCTGCTGGTAGGTTAGAGTGGGTGCGGTGGAAGCCATGAGAGAGTGATGAGAGATTGTAGAGATGTGATAATGCTGGCCAAGCCGGGCTACATATATGTAGTGAGAAATGGCGGGAAAAATGGGAGCGGGAAGACAGGAGGCGGGAAGAAAGTGGCGGGAAGAAAGAGGCGGGAAGACAGGGAAGAAATGGCGGGAAAACCCTAAACCTGCGGCGGCCTTTAGTCGCGGTTGGGCAGGCGACCCGCGACTAAAATAGCAACAATAAGTATTTTGTTGTAAGTAGAAACAAAATAAAATAAATAAAGCAACAAAGAAAACAAAAAAAGTGTTTTCAAATTTGAAAACTAATGGCACTAACAGAAAGTTTATAATTTTTCTAAAACTAAAAGCAAAAAGAATTAAAAATAAAGCAAAAACAACAAAAATAAATAATAATGCAGAAAACAAAACAAAAAACTGGAAAAAATAGTGCCGCCTAAGTATTTTGTTGTAAGTAGAAACAAAATAAAATAAATAAAGCAACAAAGAAAACAAAAAAATGTTTTCAAATTTGAAAACTAATGGCACTAACAGAAAGTTTATAATTTTCTAAAACTAAAAGCAAAAAGAATTAAAAATAAAGCAAAAACAACAAAAATAAATAATAATGCAGAAAACAAAACAAAAAACTGGAAAAAAATAGTGCCGCCTCTTGGACCCCCACGGCTGAATCGACTAGAAACCCTACATGGGCGAGATTCAGGCCCAGGAGGCCAAGTAGGCCCACAGGCACATAGCTAGTGACAGATTAGGCCGAAAGCTGCAGTTGAGAGGAGCTCGAGAGGTGGCGCAGCGCTTATAAACCACTCTCGAGCTCTCTCAACTAGCGAGTGGGACTAAACTTTTAGGCGCGGGCAGCCACGAGGCCTTTAGTCGCGGTCGCCCGCACCAGCCGCGACTAAAGGTGGGGCCTTTAGTCGCGGGTCGCCAGACCAGCCGCGACTAAAGGTGGGGCGCGGGAACGCAAAAAACCCGCCCAAAAAACCTTTAGTCGCGGTTGGGCAGGCGACCCGCGACTAAAGGGTACCTTTAGTCGCGGGCCTCGTAGCCCACCGCGACTAAAGGGGGGGGCCTATAAATACCACGCTCCCGATTCTCGTCTTCTCGATTCCCTTTGTTAAATGCGCCCCGTCGCCCTCGCCCTCGGCCGCTTGCACGTCGCCTCGCCCTCGCCGCCGCCCGCCGTCGCCGTCGCCTTCGACGCCGCCGCCCGCCGTCGGCCCGCCTCGTCTTCGCCCCCCGCTCCTCCAGACCCCGCTACCTCGCCGCCTCGCAGCCCCGCTACCCCGCAGCCCCGCTACCTCGCCGCCCTTGGCTGCCTCCTTGTCGCCGGTGGCCGCGCCGAGGCCATCGCTGGGCTCGCCCGGTGGCGTGGCGCGACCATCGCTGGGCTCGCCCGGTGGCGCTGTGGCAGCGCCGGTGAGCCCACAAGTCCGCGCCGGTGGGCGCTCGTGGCCGCGCCCGTGAGCCCCTGAAATGTAAAAAAAAAAAGCAGGAAAAAATATATTAATTAAAATTATTAATTAATTAACCAATTAATTAACTTAATTAATCTTGTTAATTAATCTAACTAACCCTGTTAATTAACCTTAATAACCTAATTACATCACCTTGACATCATGCTGACGTCATAATGGCATTTCCTAATTAAATTAATTCTGTTAATTCTAAAAATGAATTAAAACTTTGAAAATTAATATTAAATAATCCGTAGCTCGGATGAAAAAACTTTCTACATGAAAATTGCTCAGAACGAAGAGACGAATCCGGATACGCAACCCGTTCGTCCACCACACATCCCTAGCATAGCAAACACGCAACTTTCCCCTCGGTTCATCTCGTCCAAAACACGGAACACCGGGGATACTTTCTGGATGTTTCCCCCTTCACGGTATCACCTCATACCGCGTTAGAACATGTCTAGCTTTGCTTGTTGTCCTGTTATGCACTTTCTTGCTTGCCGCCAGACCAACGGGACCCACGTGGTTGTCTGTTGTCCTCGCCTCCCTCTCCGTGTGTGTTGTCCTCGCCTCCCTCTCCGTGACGCCGTAAATCTCGCCGCCCGTCTCGCGCTCTACCGCGACACCCTCTCCCACCCTTCCTCGCCCCTCCTTTTGCCACCGCCCTTCGCCACCGCCACCGCCACCGCCCCTTCTTCACTTAATTAATTTGTTTTACTACATATTTTCAGGATGACATAATGGCGGACGATAGAGCTGACCGATTATGGACAACTATGATCCGGACGGTGAAGCACATATGTTCGCATCATAAACGGCGATATTCAATATGTGCCGATCGGAGAAGAAGAAGATGATATCTCTTCTTATCTGAACCTTGACGGTGAAGATGAAGGCGCCACGAGAAGATGATGTCAAGAAACGTCGATAAACGCGATCTTCAAATGGAAGTAGCAACCACCTCCAGCGCGAGGTATATATATACATTGAGCCTCGGTGATACAAACTAACTGATTTGAATAAATATGTGTGTACTAACGCGACTCTCTTTTCTTATTTTAGCCCTCGGCGGATCGTCAAAACAATCGAGTACGTCGTCAAAGCGTGGCGCAACCAAGACGATGAAACCAGGAGAAACATGCACCATCGAGGTTGTCGACGATTACAACCGGCAGGCAGCTGGAGCCCCGCAAGAACGCCACCAAGTTTGTCGACCAATGCGGAGCCATTGTTAGAGACAACGTCTCGATCACCGTCCAGGAGTGGAATGAGCCAAAGAAGGCACGAATTGATGGTTTCACTTTTGTCGATAAGAGAACAAAAAGATTGCTTCAAGAAGCTTATGGAACATTTCGTTCTACCTCCGGAATACAACAAATTCGATGAGGAGGGTAACAAGATTGAGGAAAACAAGGAGAGGAGGAGGCTAGTCAAACAGTTCGCTCTTCATAAGATGGCCGACGATTCCGGAAATTCAAGCAAAATCTAGCCCGTGACTTTGTCAAGCAGAACAAGACTCCGGTTTCAAAGGACAATATGAGAAACTGAAACATGATTGGCCAGAATTTGTGAAGCAAAAGAAATCGGAGCAGTTCATTGAAATATCGAAAAAAATAAGGAAAATCGGCTAAGAAGGAGTACAATCATGTTATGGGGCCAGGAGGGTATCGCATTTTGGTGCCTAGGTTGGAGAAGATGGAGAACGAGATGAGGGCGCGAGGAATCCGTCCAGTGCGGAGGATGGGACCCAAGGGCCAAAAGCTGGTGGTACGGGCATGGGGAACGCTGAACCCGGAGACGGGGAGTGTGTTTACGGGGCAAATTAATTAAACCCACCCAAGCCCTTATTGGCGCAATGAAGGATGCTCAACAGGGAAGATCAAGTTCAACAGAGAGAACGACGCTACGACAAAAGCCCTCGGGAATCCTGAACACGGAGGGCGTGTACGAGGCATGGGGCACATTCCGTGGAAAATAGGGTTCCCCGAGCGATGACCCGTCTGATTCTGAAGCCGTAAGAGAAAGATGGATCGGGAAGCAGATGTTGTGGCGCGGTTGGCATCGGAAATGGATGTGATGAAGAAAACCATGAGTGTACTAGTAGCGAAAGAGATGCAGCTCGGTGCAGCATGAAGATCATCCAGCGGATCTCGGAAGCCAGCAGCGGAGAAGCAGCGTGGCTTCCACGGAGGCCCCACCGGCTGGTGCGAGATGCACCGACGATCGAAATTACTGCACCGGAGCCTCTGGCGGTCGAAATTACTGCACCGAGGTCGAAATTACTGCACCGGAGCCTCCTCGCTACCCGTGGGCGATATAAAGGAGATGAAAGAATGTCATCTGTATTATCCTATCGGGAACATGTCCATGAAGGTAGCCATCGGCAGTGCTTTACCATGTTTACAGGAGCACTCCACCATAACAACCCCATTCAAGATGGCTATGCTCGTGTCACGGTGGAGGACATAGTCCAAGGGTTTGAGGACCGGAGATTGACATTGCTACACCAAGGGAGAAAAGACTTGGAGATGTCAAGCGCCATTTCATTCTATGGCAAAAGAAGTTTATCAAGTTTCAGGCGAGGCGCCAAGGACAACAAGTCCACCCCCTACGGTGGTGGTGGTGGCGGTGGCGGTGGTGGTGGTGGTGGTGGTGGTGGCGGTTCACCTACACCTCCGTCACGTAAGCCGACGCCGCCCCGATCCTAACGTCCGGCGGGTGATCATCCGCCGCCCCGATCCTCGTCCGGCGGGTGATCGACGCCGCCCCAATCCACCTACGGCAAAGAGGCGAAGCAGTCTGGATTATTAACCCGGACCCTTATGTACCTAAGACCACAAAGGTACGGAGCCATCATCAAGCCTCTCCCCACAAGGCCTTGGGAACGTAGTGCCGAGGAAGTCGACGCGACGCTGCTGCTGATTTGGAGAAATGGAAGGCGGACTGCAAGAAGAAAAGAGAGCCCGAGCCCAAGCCAGTATTTTCGATAAGCAAAAGAAGTGGGCTAAGTCATTTTGAGCACACCGTCCCAAGCCGCGAAGAATCTGCCTAACGACTATGAGCGTGAACTTGCAGGCAGGCACTCATGTTCAAGGAGAACAAAGAGCGGAGAAGGCCGAAAGTAAAAAAGCGGAAACAAGTTGCCCAGCTCGGGAACAAAGTAAACAATCGATTGCCCGCTTATAGTGGAAGCCTTCGTCCGGATGACCCCGAGATCATACAAGCTGCGGCAACACATGGATTGGTATAACGAGTGCGAGAACAAGCGGCCAACTTAGGTATTACTCTTCGTGAACTGTTAGGCCTTGATGAGGCGCCAGATGAAGGAGGTAGTAATTACATATGTCAAGAATGGGCCTCTCGTCGAGCCTGCGCAGAAAAGGATCTACGACCAAATGAAAGGTCTGCTGAATTGGTACAAGGGTTACATAAAAATAAAACGCCAAAGAATATATTTATGCGGAAGTTAGACATGAGCATCACTTCAAACATTACTATGTACAAATTGCACTGAGTGAATTGTTCCAGCTTTTCAATCTGCTTGAGCTCGACAAATCTATCATCGGTTGCTACGTTCGTAAGTGATTTATTAATTTCTACCCCATCTCGTTCATATTGCCTGCACTATATATATGTCCTAACTATATTGTTGTGTCCGCTATTATATATGCAGAATGAAGATTAAGGAATGCAGAGTAAGGAACATCCATGATGTTGGGTTCATTGACCCACACATCGTTAATGGACATGTGTTGGAGCGTCACCCCGCCGACGTGGAGGCAGACCTGTGGCAGTTTCTTACAAAGCAGGATCTCAAAAGTGATATTCTATTTCCTTACCATTTTGGGTGAGTGTTTCTGTCTTGAGCACATTCTCTTTTGTTTACTCCATGCATGGTATGTGGCCGGCTAATCGATGAGTTATGCATGACGTACTGTGCATGTATCGTGTCCGCAGGTTCCACTGGATTCTGCTAGTAATTAAAGTTAACACCTCAGAATGTCTCGTCCACGACTCTCTGAATATGGATCCAAAGCTTTGGGCCGACATGAGAAGAATGCTGCAAAGTAATTATTTTCATTCATTTGCGCTCTATATCGATCGGCCTATTTCGTTCATTTCCTAATATCAAGTAACTAATAACTCTTTTGTTCATTTAATTTTCTTTGCCTCGTAGGGTTTGGAGACGGTTCGTAGATACAAAGGTCGGTGAATTCAAAAAAGAGCTAGAATTCAAAATGTTAAAGCCTAAGAATGCTGGGGATATTCAGCCACCGTTGACCAATCTATGTGGATACTATGTTCAGAGAGGATCCGAGATACACCTCTGAGCGGGTTCCGAGTGATACCAATGCTCGGAGGAATAACCTCCGGATGATGCTTAGTCTAGAAGCTCGCTTCCGACCACTTCAAGAGGAACTAGCTGGATGGTTCAGCAGGGAAGTCCTCCATCCTAAAGGAGAACACTATTACGAGGACGTAGAACTTTATATGGATTAAATCATGTATGGAAACTTGTTCAAAATTGTATATGGTCATCCGATGATATTTAATATATATTGTATATTCCTCTTGAATTCTTTTTGGTTCTAATTTCAAATTTATTTGAAATTGTACATTCATATGCATGTATGTAGTACCGTAGAATATATGAAACTCCTTCAAAATTAAAATAAAGCACAAAAGAAATAAAACAATACAAATTAAACAGAAAACAGGTTTAGGGGGGCTAAAACCTAAACCCTTTAGTCGCGGTTGGCGGAAGAACCGCGACTAAAGGTCCTCCGCCTGACGGCCACTGGCGCCCACGGGCGGGCCGTTAGTCGCGGTTCTTAAGCAGCGCGACTAAAGGTGGGGCTTTAGTCGCTTATTTGATCGCGGTTGCGCAACCGCGACTAATGGCAGTTGCGAACCGCGACCAAAGGCCTTTTTTCCACCAGTGTCAACACTACTTCCATGAAACTAAAAGTGTATCAGTCGAGTCGCATATACACATGGTGCCCATACATGCGTGTCAGGCTCGGGTACTGCAGGTTAATCTTGCCGTTTAGCTAGAGAATTATCGCGCTCAGTTGTTCTTGACTTATTTATGAACTTAACACCCTCAAAAAGTATTTTACTTTCAGCTGAAATTGGCAATAGGAGTATGATTGTTTGATACCATATTAAAAAGTAAAACACATGGTTATTAGCTTTCTACATTTTTTTTCAAAGAATACATTAAAATTCATTAATTGTAAGTAGTTGGTTGGATGGTTCTACCTCGATGCACTAAAGATGGAATCTTAGGTTTCACGCTATTAATCATTATTTCTTAGTTAGTTGAGAACAGACATACGCAAGTACGAATTTCAACTAATTAAAAAGATTTTAGCTGTCGTAGTCCATCGATGGGCCAGAGTTTTGAGAAATGATAGCCTCTAAAATCGAATTGAATTAATCTAATGGACCTGTAATGCACTATATGCTTTGCCGGTAGGCTTGCAGAATCAACATCAGTCGTCACCTCGTCATATTTGGGGTTGTTGATCTCATGATCTGATGGATTTGTTCACAAACAACGTGCCTAAAGCCGACGGTGCATGCATATCAACTTGGTGATGGAGGATCCTTCGATGGACCCACGTATCTACTCCATCCATCCAAACCTACACCTGCATGGGAATCTAACTTTCAACTCAGAGATCTGAAGGATATAAGGATAACTGATTAGTTAACTCCAATATAGAAATATATCATATATTCTCCTAAAAAAATAGTAATATCACATATGTTGTTATCATCCTGTAGCTATGAAACCTCACCTAACACCAACTTAGCTAGAATGCTAGATACTTCGTAAACAATATGGATTCTCTACAACAATGATTGGTTCTTGATGAAAACTTGACTGATGACATATAATATTAATGCACGGAACAAGTGTAGGCACTGCAAGCACACCTGCAGCTTCAAAAGAGGCAAGCTATGTAAGTACTGACCCATTGAACTAAGGACAGACGGCGCAGTTTCCAATTGTTTAATTACTATACTAGCACTAACAATTAACCGCTTAACCACCACATCAACCAAAAGATACCCCAAACTATATAATATATCGATCCCAATAGTTCACCTAATGTTATTCTTACTCACTCAGCTAAATACCATTGTGTGTTAAGTTTCTCTCTTGAGACTGATGACCACTTTTCTGTGTTTTTGACAAATCGCTGGTTGATGAGACGCGAGGACATTGCGCCGTTGTCCTCTGCGTTATTTTATAGTCATGCTAATGATTGGCAAATTGGCCGGAGTTGGACATGACGTTGAAAAGCAGTAGCCTTAATAGTAATCGAAACATATTATTTTTCTTTTTCCTGGAAAAGAGAGATTAACATTTGTTTTCTCTGAAAGAAACGAGGGAGAGAGATTCTTTTTGGTGGGATTGCGGGCCCAACTGCTTCATCCATGTCTTAATTATTAATATTTGGTCCATCAAGTTATCACGTTCTTAGTTTGTATATCAAAACATAATGATGCCAATGATGCCGACTCTAAAAAAACATAATGATGCAATGTATTTTTGCTGGAAGAAGAAATATTAGTGTCGATAGGTTAACTTCTTCTGTGAGGCTTTTGTCATCAACAGATAAAGTGACCCAAATGAAGGGACAATTTTGTCTGCCCTAAACAAACTCAGGGCACAATTCGTTGACAACTAATTTTTGTTAAACCTTAGAAAAAGTTTGTATTCTACCTAACTTCAGAACACGATTACACGTTAACAAATAACCATTCTACCCTCTGTACAAAATATAACCATTCTATATATTTATTCTCACATATAAACATAAGTACAAATTACCCTCCTGAATTATGGTTAAAGTTAATTCTCATATATGCAAAACATGGGGGCCTAACCTTGGACACTTTCATGTCTCATGTTTTTCTCCACTTTACCAAATTCTATCGACGGGGACCCGATATACAAGATCAACGACTAGCGGATCATTGTTACTGTTAATCTAGAACATGGAGCCAAGTGTCTTAGAAATAATATGAGTGTGCCCCACAAAAAATATGTGCAGGAAAACAAAATTTAAATAAGTCATAGCAAAGAAGAAATATGAAAAACAACTGAGATTATGGAGCTCGCACTGACTTGGCTAGCGACACATGAGATGAATATTGTTACTAACTATTGGAGCACGACACTTCCCTCTACATTTTTAGCCATATGTAGTTCTTCAAATGGAACAATCGACCATGGGACTATTTTCCATTTCTTTTGTTGTTGACTTTTGTGTTTAAAATTTACATGGATGGTGTATTCATAGTATTGTTGGTAGAGGAGTTCCTAGTTTACCACGCCTAGGGTATCTTTGTCTCACAATTTCATAAACATGTGAATAGAAAAATATAGAGACTCAATTGGTGAAGGAGTGCGTGTCAAAAAAAAAATAAGATCAAGCCCACTGCTTAGTACATGAAATAGTTAGTGGGCTACAACACATGCATGTGCCAAGTAATGGGAAAATGGTTTTTATTTTGGAAATCCTATGCCAACGCCTAGAATTGTCATAAGGGCACTCCACCACTCCCTGATACAATAAATGCCATGGCAACTAAAAACATATATAGGAAGGGTGTGGCTAGGTCTCAGTCGACTGAGACTTAACGAAGTCACAGTCAAGTGGTATAACATATAAGAAATAAAAAAGAAAAACTAAAAAGAAAATTGTACATGAACCTCGATGTAAGATCTCATGAATGTAGCGTCGACTGAGACTTAACCAAGTCTTAGTCCACTGAGATCTAGCAAGACTGATATAGGAATGTGTAACAGAAGTTGTCGGGTTGCAGTGACGTTGATTTTATTGGATAAAATTGGTTGCATGATATACTTCTCATTCAAACAAAGTAACATTTCAATGAGGATTGCTTCATGAATTTTCACTGCCAAATTACACACAAGAGATTAATAAGGAAACTTATGGTTTTAATCCTACTATAAACCAACAAGCTCGGCAAAACATTCAAGGAATAGAATTCTGTAAAGTTCCAATAAGTTTTCGTCGAACAAGAAGAGAGAGAGAGAGAGAGAGAGAGAGAGAGAGAGAGAGAGAGAGAGAGAGAGAGAGAGAGAGAGAGAGAGAGAGAATTGCTCTGTTCATCGGCCTTTAAAAGGGTGGCCAGGAGTTGGCAGTTGAGGCCAATTCCACCACATGACCCCAAACGGATGTCCGTTTTGTTCGGCTTCTGTCCGTTTGGGTAGGGCAATGGAGTCGTGTCCGGACGTGTCCTGGGATGCGGTGGCTGTGCGTCCAGCGCGCGGACGCATCCCCGCCGCATCATGTCTGCGTGCATTTTTCTTTGCAAGTCCTTAATTTTTTTATCATTCATTTTTGGTACATGACAATACATCATCACATTTTGACTTGTAAAGCAAGGCCAAAGAAAACAAGAACCACAAGAATACATTTTAGAAGATACCCAACTTCCATAACTGCTCCCTTGAGTTGGGCTAGGGCCTTGTCGATGCACTCATTGTTGATCTGTGGAGGAGGCTCGATGTTGCACCCTCCTTTCTTCTTCAAGCCAGAAGTTGATGTTGCTTCCTCACACCTAGTCTCATGTCTAGCCTCTAATCTTACAACAAGTGCACTTGTCTCATCTACAGCCTCTATGCTAGCTAAAAGTGCACGAACATGTACTAAATTTCGCTATCAATATATCGATGTACTCTTTTTCCCAATACCAAAACTTGCATCCATTCTACACAATAAAATTTGAAGTTAGCACAACTAGTCTAATCCGAGAGCACAAACCGAAGCTAAAAAAAGCACATACCCCATCGTTTAAGCACTTGATGAACACCCATCCGGGATGTTCCGGCATTGTAGACACGCGGCGCACGACCATCCTTGGGCAATGGTCGCACTTAATGAGTGGCAACAGTGCACCGACGAGCTTTTGGGCAAGCACCGAGCCCGGCCGGCCGCCATTCGTGTATCTGCTGGCGGACCACCGACGGTGCAGATCCAAGCGGCTAGAGGAGGAGCCACTGCCTGCATGTGGCCTTGCGGCCCTGTCAGGGCCTTCTGGCGAGGTGCCCGGCCAGTCCATGGCGCGGCCCGGCCTCCCACAGCCGGGCGAGCTCAAGACCGACCGGATCCGCCCCAAATCCGGCCGGTGGGTGCGCAAACCAGGTGACCGTGATTGGGTAGCTCGGCGGCGCCGAGGGGAAGGGGCTGGGCGAGTGCGCGTCCGGGCTGCACGGCTGCAATGGCAGCGGCGGCAGCGGCGAGGGAAAGAGTGGAGAAGGGTGGAGTGGGGTGTGGCCGGAGGGAGGGAGGGGGGCGGATAGAAAAAGGCCCACCCTGTGCCACCGACGGGCGGGCCAAAGGAGGACACGCGCAGACGGCCGGCGCGTCCGCGTGGTATCCGTTTCATCCCAAAAGCGACACAAACTTGGGCCGGAGATGGGTCGAAAGCGGACACAAAACAAACAAAAATACGTTTGCTCCCGCGCGCTGGGCCGCTCGGTTTGTCCCTTTTACCCCAAACGGACGGGACTGGACAAGATGGGATCGCGCGATGGAGTTGGCCTGACCGTCGGTAGAGACGAACGGTCGGAACAGAGCCGATGTACTACGTGTAACAGAAGCAACGTTTTCTTCAGAAATCAAGCAGTCTCGCCACAAGAGATGCTCTTTGTGTCTCACAAGGAAGGAAGCACCATGTTGCCATCATCAAAGCTTTGGGTCTTTCGTGCCATGGCCATGCATGCCAGCGACTCAGATAGAAACTACTCCCTCCGTTTCCAAATAATTGTCTTTCTAGCCATCTTAAATGGATTACAACATATGGATGTAAGTAGACATGTTTTAGAATGTAGATTCATTCATTTTTTGCTTCGTATATAGTCACTTGTTGAAATCTCTAGAAAGATAATTATTTAAAAACGGAGGGAGTATGTACCATGATTGACGATGCATCTGCATGCCGCCGACGTCTCGAACGCTGGGAAAAGCTACTAATCTCCCTGTCTCGAACGCCGGGAAAAATGGATCGACGACGACGTCCTTCGGTCACCACCCCGCCGTACGAGAGAGCGCGACTGTTGCCGAGCTCATGCTGGAACCTGAACCTGAACCAGGAGGAGTACAAGTAATTATCTGCGCGCAAGACGTAACCATGCATGCACACTGTGGCTGAGTTCACCCTGGCGCCGGCATGCATGCGTGTATGCAGCTAGCAGCGCTTCAGATGGGTGTTTCAGTGGGTACATACCAGCTATAAGTGAACGTGCAGCGTGACGCTTTCATTTCCGTCAGTGTCATGATCGACAAGGTGTGTGTCCGTAGAGATGACCATCGAGCAACAACGATTATTACTTGGGTGCTTTTGCATCGGAGGAATCTAAAAGTGCCATCCATGCATCAGAGTGTTTAGTTTTGCACTTTTGCCTGCCTTGTTATACTTTGTTCTTTCCTTTTTTTGTGTGTGTGGTTCACTTCTTGCTACAGTGCCGAAAGCTTTTCACCCTATCTATATCTATATCTATATCTATACCTACTAATAAAGCAAGGTGCGTTTCTACGCTTTTTTCATCCGTTCGCCGTTAATTGTTTTTTCTAACCGAGGTGGTACTAAACTTTTGTACGTCCGTTTGCTAGCAAAGGAAAATGGATTTGTGCAGAAATCCGTAGTGGGCCGCGCGCGTTATGGCCCAGTAAAGTCAGCCCATATTTAGGTGCCCACGCAGCAATAAAATAATCCTATTTCCCGCACAATGCAGCAAATAGTTTGACCTACGCACGGGGCGCCCAAGACTCAGCGGCCCATTTTTTTCTGCGTTCTCTTTCATTTTATTTTCTGTATCTTTCCCTTTTTTCCCATTCCAAGTCTACTTTTTACATTTTTATGAAATTCGAAATTTTAAAAAATGTTTGTAATTTCAAATTTTTGTTCAAATGTCGTGGAAAGTTAAGAATTACAAAATGTTTTCCTATTTGAAAAAATGTGTGGAATTTTATTTTATTTTGTCTTTCCAAATTTGTTTAAATTTTAAAAATATTCCGTGTTCTAAAAATGTTTCTATTTTTCAAAATTGTTCCAAATTCGAAAAATATTCTGGTTTTAACGATTTGTTAAAAATTGAAACTAATGTTTTCATTACAGAAACACATTTTCTAAAATTCATCTGAATTTTCAAAAATGTTCCCATTTCTGAAAATTGTTCTCAACTTAAAAATGTTCGTATTGTTATACAAGGTTCATGATTTTAAGAAATGTATTTTGAATTTCAGGAAATGTTCCATTCAATTTTTTGTTCCTGCTTTGTCCAAAATTTATGTTTTCAAAAACTTTTCATAATTTGGAATATTGTTCATGCTGCCAAGTATATTCGGTAGTTCATGTTTTGAATTCGAAAATTGTGATCCCATTTAAAAATATTTGCAATTTTAAATATTTTCTCATTCCAATTTTTTTCAAAATTAAAAAATATTCCCATTTTGAAAAATGTTTGGGTTTTCTCAAATTTGTTCAAGATTTAAAATATGTTACAAATTTGAAAAATATTCTTGTTTTTTAGTGGTATTTCCAAAATTGAATTTTTGGGTTAAAAGACACATTTGCTTAATTTCGTTTAAATGTTCAAAACATGTTCCAATTTCCCAAAAAATCACAAATTAAAAAAAATATAAAAGGTTCATGCTTTTAAGAAATGTTTTTGAATTTCAACAAATGTTTTTTTTCAAAAAATTTGTTCGTGTTTTTTATATATATGGAATTTTCAAAAAGCTGCTCGTAATTTGGAAAATTGTTCACGCTGCCAAGTATATTTGGCAGTTCATAGTTATTAGTTTTTGAAAAGTTCACAAAAATAAATAAAAATGCTCGAATCTGACATTGCATTATATTCTTAAATATTCAAGCTCACCATTGGCTAGCAGGACGTGTTTGTTTGAGCGGCTAGCAACATGTGGTCGGGTCTTTGAGGTCGTGAGTTCAATCATTCCCATGCTGGGCCTGCTTCGCATCCAGCACATCGAGCTAAGTCGGCTTGTTTGGAGTAAGGGACACCATAAATTATTGACAGTGGTAGCTTTCATGTGCCAACAAAAGAGAATATGCTAGTTAATTAGAATTGAAAGAAATCGTGGGCGCGTGTCAATAAAAGAGAATATATTAGTTTGGCCCTAATTAATGATCCATTCTTATATTGAGTTAGAGGCATGTGATTTTATTGTCCCGTTGAAACGCACGGGCATGTGTGCTAGTGCGAACTTAATTGTTACTAGCATCTACACTTCTACAGTGCTCCAGTAATAGATTCTGACTTGCTCCTTTGAATTTCGATGTCATCAATGGATGGCAACAGAACATGCAGGCAGTTGCAGATTACAGATTACAAGGAGCATATACAAAGACAGTAAGACACACAACCCTCGTGAGTGTTCTTGGAAAAAAGAACATGCAGTCAGTGGTAGTAGTACTATGGAAACGGAGAAAGACTACTACGAGAACTAGCCGATCCTGTACATACCAGCTACTATGAAGCAACAAAATAAGTGATGTGAGTCATGGTTGGGATGGCGGGGATGGGGTCCACGAGGAGAGAGATGTTTCTTTTCGACTTTTCATTGTTGATGTAGCTATCGCCGGTGGGTAGCGAGGACTCATGCAAACCCTCTAGTTTCGCCAGGGAAATTAAATTACCTTGTGCAAAAGGTACTCCAAGCTATAGTTGTTGTTGAGCGGCCATTGCTGCCGTCGACATCCTTGGCAGCGACACAGAGCCTTGTCTATGTCTTGTGGCCGGTGGATCTGGGCTCAACACACAGGATCTACTGGCTATTTATGCCTCGTGTCGAGCACTTAGCCCCGGAGGCGCTCGCCTTGATGTCGCCTGTGAAGGTAGGCTCCTCGCTTGTGGTTCTATTATTTATGACCGGTTAATATGAGCTACTGAGCTCTGACATGCACGAGTTTATAAATGCTCTTCTTCAGTATTCCTCTAATATCTTATCTCACATATGTAGCTACAGCTTCCAACTGTATATACTCAGCTCGGAAGTCCATTATCGTTTCTTCTTGAAACGGGTCAACTACCTCTCAAAATCAAGCATATTTGAGAATCGAAATGGGGGCAACATCTCCCTTTTATAAGGGCATAAACACCCCATTCACCCCTTCCGTGTGAAACCTAGCTAATCACATTCATCTTGTTTTCCACAGTAGCAATGTTGAATTGATGTAGGCACACAAGAGACTCGTCATATCACGTACATGTCAGTTGAACCACTCAACATGAAAATGGAAACTGCATACTTGATGTCCATTTTTGCAAGGCATACAAAGCATGACTGAGTTTTATATTAATTTACTACTAGTGCAACCCTACATATCTACCTTGAAATCTAGAGATCCCAAGTTGCCCTTTCAGAGTAGTATATATGACAAGGAAAACCGTAAGAAACCTATTCACCTCCATTTTCGTCATCCTGAAATTTTATTTAAAAACGAGTGCATGGGAAAACATCAGAAACATGATAGTTGATCTCTTTCCGATACATGGTTACATATTAAGTATACCGCTTACATTTCCTAAGGAAAGAAAAGAAATCTACATGGTTTTATTAGGTGCTTCCTAAGCCTAAGCACCATGACCGAGGATATGCAGGTTTTTGCACATCGCAGCACGTCCATTAGCAAAAATAATGAAAAGCAGAGGAACACAACTTCACTCGGCTAGAACGAAATATTGGGCCCGTCTCATCTCAGTGGAGTTTGATACAATGCTGGGCTGGGCCCGGGCGTGATACTGTTCTCACTCTGTCACATAGCTCCGGCCGGCGGATGCATGCTCAAGAAAAAAAAAACTCCCGCAGATGCCGCTTTCTCTGATTTTTTTGCTGCTGAGAATTTATTTCTCTGAATTCGTTTCATCGGTCAGTGTCTTGGGACAGGATGAATGCCCAAATGCACATACTAGTCTTGTTATTTTTTTTGCCCCTTAATTAGCACTGCTAGATTGTTCAGTGTTTCCTCGACATATTCAGACAACTTACTGGTTCCTACATATCCGTGGTTTTGCAGTGAACAGGCAGCACCGCAAAGCCCAAACCTGCTGGACATCATCGAGGACTGCTTTGCTTCTTCACCAGTTTTTTTTTTTTTTTGCCTCAGCTCTTTTTTTCTTCCTTTTTCGAAGGAGCTTTTGCCTCAGACCTGAATATTGTCACCGAGCATGCACCACCTGCTTTTCTCGGGACGGTGGAGTATATTACCGTGGTCCGTGGAGGATAAAATGATCCCAACTCCCCTCTTGGTTCTTTGAATCGTATTCGTTCTATATCAAGTATTAGCGGTTTCTCTGTATAGTCTCAAAGCAAATTAGCAGTTGGTAGGATGATGCATGAGCATTATCTCTGAACCTATTCGTGCAGTGAAAAGTGGACTGAAAACAGGGGTGTGATCTGATGGGCATAGAGGTGTGATTCGTATTCTGACTTTTCTATATTTTTTTTGCGGGGTAAAGCATGGGTTTTATTTCTTAGAAATAGTGTTACAGTCTGCTAATACAAACTCTGAAGCAGCGTCTGGAACTCGGTGCAACCAACAGGCGGTGCAACCCCAGAACGACCAATATTAGCAAGACTATTAGCAACTCTATTTTGACTACGATCTACTTTTAACGGAATAAACACCCGAATAGCTAGCATTTTCTTATTCTCCATAATCAGATCCAAGAAAGCTAGAATTAATACGTCTGTCACTGCACTTGTTCTTAATTGTGCTTTTTCTAGAAGAAGAAGAAGATCAGTTTATGGTGGATATTGTAGCAATCTGAAAAAAAAAGTCTGATACGTACAACAGTAAACATGTGGAAATGCGGAGGAGAAGAAGAACGTGGCTTGCAAGCGTGTGGTGACGCTGTGCTATCTCTTGCGTATGGGAATGGGCCGATGAAGCCAGGCCCAATAATCAGTAGGCTGCTGTAGAAAGGCAAACAAACAATTCGGCCCAGCTGGTGGTCGCATACCTGTTCTTTTTTATTTATGGTTGAATTAGTTTATACGAACCAACATTATTACCTTTTTGTGGCTGTATATATCCCCCGTTTTTTTGGCAGGCATGGAATTTTCACTACAAGCATGGTGATTACATTCAGATTCTACTATGCTAGCCATCTCCCTAGGAGAATTATGAAGCCAACAGGCAGTGCGTTGTTACGAGTGACCCATAAAAGCAAGTGCATGACTCGCTGCATCCGCATGCCTGCTTATCTTAACTAGCCTGAAAGAGCCAGAATTCGTCTGCTCTCACTAAAATCACCTATTTGCACTATTGATAAAAATAAATCTTACCTAAGAAGGATTTTTAGTTTCCAATTCAGTTACCCACAAAAACACATTATGCAAATGGCAGTGCATATTTAGTTAACCAATAATTGTAGAATTATGCAGATTCCTTCAAAGCTCATAGTGTTCATGAGACAAGTTGACATTAGTAAGATACAAGAGCAAATTGTTTCGACGCCACCTCAGTCCCAGTCATCTTTGGAGGGGAAGTCCCTATAACTTTCGAGTTTGTGCTTTATTTATTGCACACGGTATATTAATGATATGCAAGAGCGAATTGTTTCGACGCCACCTCAGTCCCAGCAGTCACCTTTGGAGGGGAAGTCTCTATGACTTTCAAGTTTGTGTTTATTTATTGCACACGGTATATTAGTGAGATGCAAGAGCAAATTGTTTCGACGCCACCTCTCAGTCCCATCCACAATAAGGAGCACACAAAACCATTTATGTGAAAAGAGTGCATTGTGCACCTAGATCCGGAATTCTATATAGCTGCACGGAGCCTATATCTCATTTATTTTTTCTGTATATACTTAAAGAAAATGGTAATATTAAAAAAAACAAGGATGGACATCTTGCAACTATAAGTCAAATTGTACATTTCCCTTAAAAAATTTGTACATTCAGGTGTGACAAATTATATTTCTTCATGTAGAGGGCAGGTGCGTGTTATACTAATAAGCTTTCACAAGAGTAGCTGGTTGGAGACTAGTACGTACTAATAAGATTGCACTGCAATGTCAATAAAGGGATGGGAAAAATTGGTACCGGCCAAGAGAAGTTTATATTTCTAGCTGGTAGCCACGTACTGTCTGAGGCGCCGCTAATCGGATAGCTACGGTAGGGTTTTATCTTCTTATGGTGATGTAGATAGATTAATCAAGCCCCGCACATGGTGTTTGCCCATACATGCGTGTCGGGTCCGCTACGGTAGGTAAATATTCCTGTCGAGTAGCTCGTACCTATAAAGTGTGGTACGGTATGTATGGTGATAATTAAGCTGTGCGTGAATTTTTTAGACGAAGTAGTTGCGTACGTATGACTTAATTACCAACTTGATGCACCAAAAAAGTGTTTTACTTTCTCAAAAAGTTGGTAATAACATTCTTTTCAGTGGTAAAGTGGGAATACATAGTTAATTGTGTTTCTGAAGAATCATTAATTGTAGGGTCAGAGTATTGTGAAAAGGTAGCCTCCAATAAAATCGAAATTGATTACTGGGCCAGTCCCTGCCACACATATATGCTTTGTCGGTAAAGCTTGCAAAATCAACATCTATCAGAGTTAGCGGTCACCTCGATCGTCATGGTTTCTTCGATTTGTGGTTAGTTTTCTTTTTCGATAAAGATTTGTGGTTAGGTTTTTTCGGGTAGTGATTAGCTGTTGATCGAATGGATTTGTTCACTAACAAAACAACGCCGGCCAACCACGGGCCTAAAGCCGATCGATCGAGACGACTGGCGATGCGCCGATGCATATGCATGATCACAACTTGGTATGGAGCATCCTTTCATGGCCCCACGTATTTGCTCCATCCATCCAAGCCTACACCTCCATGGGAATCTAGCTAGCTCTCAGAGATTAAAGGAATGAGATATGCTGACTGATTAGTTATCAAATCATTATTATCTTCCCATATCTATGAATTCTCACCCAGCAACATCTCCTTGGATACTTGTAAACAACGTTGGAGTTCTACAAACAATATTTTTCCTTGCAATTTCTGACAAAAATTAATGATTGCGGCTTTGAGAAGAGATACGGACAAGTGTAAGACACTGCTAAGACACTTGCGGCCTCAAAAGAGGCACGCTATGTGCATGTTTGACCTAACAGTTGCCGACGCAGTCCGCAATTCTTTAATTGCAAGTAGCACTAGTAATTAACCGCTTAATAACCACATCAACCAAAAGATAAAACCATATAGTAATATCAATGTATGGAACCCAATACTTCACCTAATGCTATTCTTGTTCACTCACCTAAATAGCATTGTGTGTTAAGTTTCCCTCTTCAGATTGATGACAACTTCAATGTGTTTTTAATGAAATTGCTTGTTGATGAGACGCGAGGACATTGCGCCTTCGCCCTGGGCGTTATTATGTTATCATAGTGGAGCTAGTCATTGCCAAAGTGGCCGGTCTTGGACATGACGTTGACGAGGTTGGCCTGAGTAGAGTAATCCAAGAAAGATTCCTCAAATGGCATTTTTTTCCTTGCAGCCAAACGAGAGAGATAGGTTCGTTTTGGTGGAACTACGAGTCCGGCTGCGTGATGCATGTCTTAATTAACCATACAAGGGTCATCAAGTTAACACTTTCTTAACTTGCGTATCAAAACGTATACAATAGATGGCATGCACTTTTGCTAAAAGAAGAATGTTTATATACATATGTTGCTTTGTTCAATGAGGCTATACACTTCAACAGGAAAATAATCTAAATGATTGCAGCACAAGCATGGACAGAAGATTGTTTATATACATATGTTCCTTTCTTCAACTTATGTCATTTTGATGTCTAAAATTATATTAAAAAGTATTTATAAAATGTTAACAAATGGTTGCTTAGTTTCAAAAAAATATTAGCTTTCAAAATGTTTGAACATGTATTTGAAAAATGAAAAATGTTTAATATTTCTGAAATGCAACATTTTTCAAACATAGATTTTTGGTGTCTCCTTTTCTATAAATATTTCATATTTTTTATACATCACAAACATTTTATATATACACGCTTAACATTTTCTGAATACATGATTAACATCTGTTTTATGTCTACGTTTTCCTTACACATTTTATATTTTTTCCATATATCAGATTTTTTTGTACACACATTTAACATTTTCTAAATACATGATCAAATTTTTGAAAACTTATATTTTTATTTATATATTTTTCATACATTTGTACATCTTTTGTATACACCAAAAACATATTTCAATACAAATTTAACATTTTCGAAATACGTGGTTAAATGTTTTGAAAATTTGTGTTTTTATTTCTATTTTCCATACACATTGGAAATATATTTTCTACATACATTTAACATTTTTCAAATGCATGATTAACATTTTTCAAATCTTTAATGTAAAGTGTGTTGGTAATATTTATAATTAGAATATTTGGAAGTGAAAACAAAAGTAAAAAAAATCTATGAAAAACAGAAAAAAAAAAGAGGTTATAGCCTCTTGCCTGGCCTCCCGCGCCATGAGCCAACCCAATCTCATGCTATGGCGAGGCTGCCCTACATCTCACAGTAAGTGAGACATAGGGGCACCCTGAAGAAGCGGGAGAACCGGTCAAGAGGAGCAGGCGCTTGTGGGCTGCGGTCCGGGTACGTACAACAAGAGCACAATAAATGGTTCCTTGAAAACATGATCCTTGTGACAAATCCTATATGACGCTAGGGTCGGCCTTGACGCTAGGATTAGTTGTATGTAGGCAAGGCACATTACTTCTTAGACAAAGTAGCCCAAGTAAAGGCACACAGAGGAAGGAAAAGGACATAAGTATAGTCTAAAAAAAGGGAAGGGACATAAGTATAGCAGCCAGAAAAAGATACGCACGCACACAAGTTGTGTAATCACCTCGTCCGGTATTCCTAGGTTCGCACCAGCCCTAATTTTGTATTCCCTCCATAAAAAAATATAAGAGCGTTTAGATCACTAAAGTAGTGATCTAAACTCTCTTATATTTCTTTACAAAGGGAGTATCCTCTATTCCCCTAGCTCCAGGAATCCTTATGGCAAGTCGCATCCACAGCCGGCAGATGTTCTCAGGAGCTTGACGCAACCACACACGATGCACTCGCACATTAACATCACAGAGCGCCTCAGTCTTCAGATCTCCACTGTCCCGACATTGGGCGCACCCGTACACAATATCCTAGATCCCGTCGGAAGTCCACATTGTGGCATCGTCGAGTGTCCGATCTCCGAAGCCGATCTGATCAACCCCATGTATAAATTGTTACGCCCCAGATGAGTAAAAGGGTGTGATCTGTTTGAGAAATCAGGTCCTGAACGATCATATTATTATTCCTTATTTCATATACATAATTTACCTTCAATAATTAGCAAAATTCTACATTGTTGCTAATTAAATGATTTACTTCCACATACACTATGCATAACTTGCACTGTTCAACTTTTGATGCAATGTTTTTATTTTTCAGCACCCTGTTACCGAGTCGTCCAGAAAGTATGCATGTGGCAACGGAAAAAGGAGAGGAAAAATGACTGATAGAATCGTAGAGAGGGGTGGATTACAAAATTTTGAAGAGTAATACTGGTGATTCAATGAATCCAGATGATGAGTCGATGATAGTTGTTGTGGAGGAAGAGCATCAAGAAGAAATTGTTGTATGTGATTGACAATGATCCTATCATAAGCGACTTGCATCGAGGAAACTTAGAAGAACATTTAAAGGTACATCCAATTATTTGATATGAAAATTGATTTTGAATGCGAATTGTTTATTGGTAACATGTTATATAGATGTATATTGGTCATTATTGCTATGATGGTTGTACAAAGGGGCCCAAAGACATAATTTTGACCCGGGTCCCCAAAGTCTCAGGACCGGCCCTGTATGACGCCTTTAGCGTATAATGGGTTTGCACATGTATTGGTCCCAATCGTTTTTCCAGGCATTTGTTGTCACAGTCGCTTCTTTTTGGTCTTTTCAGTTATTTTTTTGTTCTCTATTTCTCTACTGGGGTTCACAGTTTTCTTTTAGTTTTTTGTTTCTCTTTTTTTTTAATGGTTTTTCCTTTTTATTTCTTTACTATCATTCATTTAAATTTTGGCGTTCTTTCTTTTTTGGGATTTTTCATGCATCTTTTCGGTTTCTATGGTTTTCTCTTATTTTTTCTACTTTTTATATCTTTCCTAGTGTATTCTATTTTTTTGCTTTTCCTCCAAGTTTTTTCTTTTCCATTGCTTTTTCCTCCCACCTTTCCAGTTTTCATTTTAAGTATTTTCTATACAATTATCAATATATGTTTATAAATACACACCAAACTTTTTCTTAGTGAGCGTTGTTTTTCTTAATATATGATGATATTTTTAGTATATGACAAAAATATTGAATATGTTTTGAATATACACTGATTATTTTTAAACATAGACATAACAGTTTTAAATGCATGATGACCACTTTCTTAAGCAAATATTTGTGGTTTCCTGTGAAAAATTGAATGGAAATATGAAGAAAAACCAAAGAAAAAAAAATCTACAATGGCAATCTGGGCTGGCCCACTGCACTCCACCAGGTGCCCTGTGCTTCTTTCTGCATAGTGTGCTTCACATGAGGAAAACATAAAATATAACTTTTTTCACGGAACTTAGGAAACACCATGCAAAATTCGAAATCCTAAAAAAAAATAGAAAACCCCAAAACAGGACAAAAATATGCATCATGACCTGGCTGCACCCCGAGCGCCTGCTAGGAATCCCCCAAAGGGTACCCGTTCATTATCGCTCCCCAATATATCGCCTCTTGCGAGCCCTAGCATCGCCTCGCTTAGATGCTAGTCGCTCACCATGCCTATTGGGACGGCCCGTGAACCACGGTAATCTATGAATGCGCTTGCCGCTCTGCCTAGCTGCGCTTGTCCCCTTTCTTATATAATTCTTGTCCCCTTCGTTACATTACAACAGTCGACATATCATTAAAAAAAACCAGCTTACGTGCATTTCAGGAAATGTTTCATGATATTTAAGAAAGTTTAAATGTTTTAAATCATGTTCATGGTATTTTTAACAAAATGTTCATGAAAAATGTGAAAAGCTTGTTCTCGCAGTTTGTAAAAAAAATTGTACCATTCAAAAAACAGTTGATGACATTGAAAAAATGTTCACGTGTTTGAAAAAGTATGTTAATGGCATTGAAAAATGTTCATGCAATGTTAAAAAAAATGACCCCACATTTTAAAAGAATCATACCATTTTGAAAAGTATTCAAACTATGTTACAGTATATATTCACCTTGTATTTGAAAATATTTAATGTAATTTGATAATTTCAACATGTATTCAGCTAAAATGTTGAATATGTATTAAAAAATATCAAACATGTATCTGAAAAATGTTCAACGTGTATTAGAAAAGGTCAACATGTATTAGAAAAGTTCAACATGCATGTATTTGAAAATAGGAAAAAGATAAAGATGAAAAATAAAATAATAGTAAAACTGAGCAATGAGCAGGAAAAACCAAAAAAAAATGACAACAAATCAAAACCGATAAAAAAAATGCTAAAAACAGGAAAGAAAAAAACCCCGCTCAAAACCTTACGAAAAACTTGGCGTAATGTTTTGAAAACAAATGCAATCGCAATCCTAATGTAGGCAGAACCTTTCCTAAAACCGCTAGCACAAATCTTGTTTGGCCAGCCCACCCGAGTGAAATGTATAGGCGAGAGCTGCTACAGTCTCGCAATAAGCAAGACCTAGCATTTACGGATTGCTATTGCTATCTCTGGCAATGTGGTGGTTTCAGGCGGACTTAAACCCCAACATCCCAATAAGTTGCATAAGATTAGAAGCAGGCATGGATTTTTTTTTGGGCCCGGTTGGTAGTACTACAATTGTCTTTTCTCTTTATTGCTATTTTTTTTCCTGAGAAACACCGTGACTTACCATTTCAGGAAATACTGCCCGATTTGCGCTAAGATAGTATATTAAGATTGGTATTTTTCCGATAGCGTTAAGATTGAGATTGTAAGTATTTGTAATTGTATGCCTCTTGTTTTCTGGATCAATGCACTCTATTATTTAATATTGTTTGTCTGAATTATTTATTTATTTAAGATTGATACTACTTAGCGTGGCTTGAGTAACTAGCTTTTAATACCATTCGAGCAGATATTTCACGACATAGATAGCTGCACGGAGTAGCAGTGGTGGAGCACAAATAATTTGCTGCATGGGCTAAGGCAGGCCAGGGTGAAGGATACTTCATAAAATTTGCTCTCAAGACGCTTTTGTTGAGCCTAGTTTTGCCCTAAAGTAGCTTTGCCAGCACGGAGTAGCAATTGTTGGGAACACGTACATATCCAACTCCATTTCGCATATACAAAGGGGACACACCTTCATTCACCATGTCACTTTGGTATAATTAGTTTTTCTTTAGAAACAACAACATAGACTCAAAACCTCACACAACTTTTTTGCGAAGATCAGAACACGCGTCTCACTATTGACAGGAATATCATCTTGCACTTATTGTTTATGTTGCACAAAATGAATATTCGAGCATTAGTAAGAAGTTAAAACTTGGCTCCGGTTCCCGATAGGCTAGTGGTACAACCACACTCATAATCATCCTACCTAGTAGTGTGACCAACAAATGCGACTACTTGGTACTCCCTCCGATAAAAAAAGCATTTGAACTAAAGCCACGGCACTTCTTTTGGATTGGAGGGAGTACCATTTGAGTTGTAGTATATGCACTATATTTGTAGAACACGTTACCAATGGTGGGCCTAAAATGTTTATCTTTGACGGGCGCCGAGCTTAATTATAGACTTGACTAGTATTTGAGTACATCTGTACATGGTAGCTTACAGAGGGCCTATGCTCTAAATTCTAGATTTGGATTTGAGTACATTGTTGCTTAAAGAGGACGTATGCCCTGGCTTTTTCTCCGTTCTATAAAACTTAAAAGGATGTCCTTCTCGATATTTATTATACAGCAAATTGTAAGTTTTGGTGCCAAAAGAATGTTAACATGCATCCTGAGCCAAAAACAAAAAAAAAACTAATTTGTACGACCTGACTAGTATGCTATTCAGATGTAAGAAAAAAAAATCTTTCCTTTATGCATAGTGCAAGCGTAAATACATGTTTTGTGTCAAGGCGAGCACTTCACAAGATGTTTTACTACTTTTCATAGTGCGCAACTAAATGAGAGAATATACATATTTTACACGTACGTATTCCATATCAGTTTGGAATTAGCACTTGGTTCCACCTTTACAATCGATGAAGTAAACCAAAGATCACACCCTACAATATTCCTAATGTTTTAGGCATCACTTAATATGCCTTTAACGCACTCCGGAAATGGGCATCTGATATGACGACTAAAAGGGCGCCTGGGTGCATGCGGTCCATACCAAAAGCAGTGTCTACAAAACTGGAAACGATTGCAAAATACGTCATCACCCTTTTCAGCCATTTTTGTAGTAGACTAGACATGCTAACAAAACCCCTCACAAAAAAAGGAGTGGAGATTAGGTAACGTATCCTTTACCTTGCTATCTAGTATCTAGCTTGCCTTGTGTTCTTAACTAACCTAATTTCTTTGTGATCCCTCCAATCCAACTCATGAAAGCAACACAAAGCTGCTACTAATTAATAAGCTTGCTGATAGGTCAATAAAGTGAAGGGGGAAAGTGGCACCGGCCAAGAGAAGCTCTGTTTCAAAGTTGGTAGCCCGTACGGTCTGAGGCGCCGCTAATCGGATAGCTACTTAGTCACTAGCAGGGTTTGTGTCCTTATGACGATTATGGTGATGTAGATAGGTTATTCAACACTACTTCCATGAAACTAAAAGTGTATCAGTCGAGTTGCATATACACATGGTGCCCATACATGTGTGTCGGGTCGGGTACGGTAGGTTAATCTTGCCGTTTTGCTAGATAATTATCATGCTTAATTGTGTGACTTATTTACGAACTTAACACCCTCAAAAAGTGTTTTTCTTTCATCTGAAGTTGTAATAGGAGTATGATTGTTCGATACAATCTTAAAAAGTAAAACACACTTTCTACAATAAAATTTATTTTTCTCAAAGAATACAATAAAATTCATTAATTGTATGAACTAACTATTGGTTGGATGATTATACCCTCGATGCACTAAAGATCTCAGGTTTCACGCTAGATGTCGTCGAATTTAAAGGTTTGTGTGTCTCTGTGTGTGGGCAAGCACACATTTAATGTTCGTCAATACTGTATTCTCTATCTTTAAAAAGTCATTAGTTGTCTTAGCCCATCAATGGGCCAGCATTTTGAGAAATGGTAGCCTCTAAATCCAATTGAATTAATCTAATGAACCTGTAATGCACTATATGCTTTGCCGGTAGGCTTGCAGAATCAACATCAGCCGTCACCTCATCATATTTGGGGTTGTTGATCTCATGATCTGATGGATTTGTTCACAAACAACGTGCCTAAAGCCGGCGGTGCATGCATATAAACTTGGTGATGGAGGATCCTCCGATGGACCCACGTATCTGCACCATCCATCCAAACCTACACCTGCATGGGAATCTAGCTTTCAATTCAGAGATCTGAAGGATATAAGGATAACTGATTAGTTAACTCCAATATAGAAATATATCATATATTCTCCTAAAAAAATAGTAATATCACATATGTTGTTATCATCCTGTAGCTATGAAACCTCACCTAACACACACTTAGCTAGAATGCTAGATACTTAGTAATCAACGTATGGATTGTCTACAACAATGATTGGTTCTTGACGAAAACTTGACAGATGACATATAATATTAATGCATGGAACAAGTGTAGGCACTTCAGACTAGCCACAATGGGTAGTAACATAGAGTAGTAACATGCCCATGTTACTACTCTATGTTACTACCTCTATAGTGGGGAGTAACATATGTGTGGTAACATGCAACACTTCATTTATTAGGCTATAGACTTATCTTGCCTTGATATGTGTGATGTTACTCATACTAGTATTAACTAGCTATGTTACCGCATGCCTCTCTTTCTTCATTTATTGCTTGCCACGTCATCTATTTTATCTAGATATGTGTGATGTTACTCCCATTGTGGGTAGTCTCAAGCACACCTGCAGCTTCAAAAGAGGCAAGCTATGTAAGTACTGGCCCATTGAACTAATGATGGATGGCGCAGTTTCCAACTGTTTAATTACTATACTAGCACTAACAATTAACTGCTTAACCACCACATCCAACAAAAGATACCCCAAACTATATAATATATCGATCCCAACAGTTCACCTAATGTTATTCTTAGTCGCTCAGCTAAATACCAATGTGTGTTAAGTTTCTCTCTTGACACTGATGACCACTTTTCTGTGTTTTAACAAATCGCTCGATGAGACGCGAGGACATCGCCCTGTTGCCCTGGGCATTATTTTTATAGTCATGCTAATGATTGGCAAATTGGCCGGAGTTGGACATGACGTTGAAAAGCAGTACCTTAATAGTAATCGAAGACATATTTTTTTTCTTTTTCCTAGAAAAGAGAGATACATTCGTTTTCTCTGAAAGAAATGAGGGAGAGAGATTCTTTTTGGTGGGACTGTGGGCCCAACTGCTTAATCCATGTCTTAATTATTATTATTGGGTCCATCAAGTTACCACATTCTTGGTCTGTATATCAAAACATAATGATGCCAACTCTAAAAAAACATAATGATGCCATGCATTTTCGCTAGAAGAAGAAATTTTATTGTTGATAAGTTGATATCTTCTGTGAGGCTTTTGTCATCAACATAGAAAGTGAACCAAATGAAGGGACAATTTGGTTTGCCCTAAACAAACTCAAGGCACAATTCGTTCACAACTATTTTTTGCTAAACCTTAGAAAAAGTTTGTATTCTACCTAACTTCAGAACAAGGTTACACGTTAACAAATAACCATTCTACCCTCTGAACAAAATAAAATCATTCTATATATTTATTCTCAAATATAAACATAAGAACAAACTACCCTCCTGAATTATGGTTAAAGTTAATTCTCATATATGCAAAACAGGGGGGCCTAACCCTGGGCACTCACTAGTAGAAAAAGGGTCTAATGTTCAGCTCATTAGTCCCGGTTTGTATTTGAGCCGGCACTAATGTGACCATTAGTGCCAGTTCCAACGGCTAGGTGGGCCGCTCTCAGTAGTACCGCTTCGTGTGAGCCTTTAGCACCGGTTCGTGCCACGAACCGGTACTAAAGACAGTGGTGGAAGGATGTTGTCAGACTGGGGTCCCTCCAGCACCTTTAGTACCGGTTCATGCCACGAACCGGTAGTAAAGGTACTCATATATAAACCCTTCGTCCACCCGCGTTCGAGCTCGCCCTGTTCTTCCCCTTTCCCCTCTCCTCTCTGTTCTTCCCCTCCTCGAGCTCATCACACAATTTTGCCCAAATTTTGTCAAGATTTGAAGGCCCCCATCCATTCAACTGATCACAAAGGTTAGAAACTTTGTCCTTTCATCTCTCATTGCTAGATTAGTTCTTGCAATGCTTTATATAGTGATTAATTTGTTGGTTTTAGTAATTTGGGAGGAATTATATGTGGTAGTTTATTTGATTTATATGCAATCTGAGCTCAAAAGAACTCTTAGTTTGCATATGTAGGTGTGGTTTACTTAGTGCCTTCCCGTCTCCATCGTAACCAACGTCGATCGTCCGCATCGACCCGTCGCGGGCACCACCTTGTGGTGCTCTTGTTCTTATCTTTTTTATATATAAAAATCATGTTTGTGTGATTTAGATATATAGTTACTTATATAACTATCTTACCCGTACATTGTTTGTTATACATAGTGCCATGGTTTTGATATCCGTCCCCGTCGGCCCTCGTCCGTGTTATGATTCGGATGTGGTATATTCTCTTTTAGAACTATTTGTTGCATTTCATGTTTATGACAAATTATGCCCATCAAGTTGACATAGATATTTTTATCTAGGAGGTATGTGAACTGGAAATTCCAACTGACCCTATTGTCGAGAGGTTAAATTTAGTTGAAAGAGAAAACGAGTATTTGAAAGAAAAATTGAAAAGAATTGAGGGGGAGAAGATGGAATTGGAGTTGCATGTTGCCGATGTCGTCGATGATCACAAGATCAAGATGGAGAAAATGCGCTTGAAGATTAGAAAGATTAGAAAATATGCCATTGATAGTGAGGCTTGGTATCATTATGCTGTTGGATCAATTGTTACCTTAGTTGCGATCTTGATCGCATTTGTTGTTGCATTTAAATGCTTTAGCTAGAGAGTTATTTGTATGTTGCATTTAAGTGTTGTATGAACTTTATGTATGAACTTGTACTAATTTGGTGTCTATTTGGTGATGTGTAATGAAGATGAGCCAGCAATGGATGTATGATGACCGATGCTCTCCCCAGTTCGATGGCGTGCATACTTTTATGATTGCGGCTCAGGCAAACAAGCGGGCTGATGGTTTTACGCCTTGTCCATGTGCTGGCTATAAGAATGATCAAAATTACTCTAACTCAAGAACCATTCACGTCCACCTGTTTGAGTCTGGTTTCATGCCCCATTATAATGTTTGGACCAAGCACGAAGAAAGAGGGGTTATGATGGAAGACAATGAAGAAGAAGAGGACGACGATAGCTATCCTGGCCATGGGTTCCCTGAATACGATGATACAACAATGGGGGAAGAAGCTGAGCCGGCAATGCGGGAAGAAGCTGAGCCGGCAATGCAGGAAGAAGCTGAAGAAGAGGCATCAGATGAGCCCGCTGATGATCAGGTCGGGCCATTGCCGATGCAAAGAGAAACTGCGCAAGTGAAAAGGAGAAGAAGAAGTTGCAGCGCATGTTAGAGGATCACAAGAAATTGTTGTACCCGAATCGCGAAGCTGACAAGAAAAAGCTGGGCACCACACTGGAATTGCTGCAATGGAAGGCAGATAATGGTGTATCTGACAAGGGATTTGGAAAGGTGCTGGTAATGATAAAAAATATGCTTCCAAAGGACAAGGAATTGCCCGAGAGTACGTACGAAGCAAAGAAGGCTGTCTGCCCTCTAGGGTTAGAGGTGTAGAAGATACATGCATGCCCTAATGACTGAATCCTCTACCGCGAGGAGTACGAGGATTTGAATGCGTGCCCGGTATGCGGTGCATTGCGCTATAAGATCAGCCGCAATGACCCTGGTGATGTCAAGGGCGAGTGCCCCAGGAAGAAGATTCCTGCCAAGGTGATGTGGTATGCTCCTATAATACCACGGTTGAAACATTTGTTCCAAAACAAAGAGCATGCCAAGGCGATGCGATAGCATAGAGAAGACCGTAAGAAAGACAGAAAGTTGAGAGTACCCGCTGACAGGTCGTAGTGGAGAAAAATCGAGAGAAAGTACAGGGAGGAGTTTGCAGGTGACGCAAGGAACGTATGTTTTGGTCTAAGCACAGATGTCATTAATCCTTTTGGGGAGCAGAGTAGCAACCATAGCACCTGGCCTGTGACTCTATGTTTGCATAACCTTCCTCCTTGGTTGTGCATGAAGCGGAAGTTCATTATGATGCCAGTGCTCATCCAAGGCCCTAAGCAACCCGGCAACGACATTGATGTGTACCTAAGGCCATTAGTTGAAGAACTCTTACAACTGTGGAATGGAAAATGTGTACATGCATGGGATGAGCACAAACAGGAAGAATTTGACCTAAAGGCGTTGCTGTTCGTGACCATCAATGATTGGCCTGCTCTCAGTAACCTTTCAAGACAGACAAACAAGGGATACCACGCATGCACACACTGTTTGGATGATACCGACAATATATATTTGGATAATTGTAGGAAGAATGTGTACCTGGGACATCTTCGATTTCTTCCGAGCAGGCATCCCGTAAGAAAGAAAGGCAAGCATTCCAAAGGTGAGGCCGATCACCGGACGAAGCCTCGCCACTGTATTGGTGCTGATGTACATGATATGATCAAGGATTTGAAGGTAATCTTTGGAAAGGGTCCTGGCGGGACAACCTGTTCCGGAATGACGCTGACGGACGCGCACCCATGTGGAAGAAGAAATCCACGGTGGACGCGCACCCATTAGCCCCCAAGTGCCAAGTTGAATACCTGTATTGAGCTTGGGACTTTGTAATTTCATTGGCAGATGAAGATCAAATATGCATTAGCCCCCAAGTGCCAAGTGTATGACTGGTTATGCACTTGGAACTTGTAATGAAGATATTAACATGCTCCCTTTTTGTTGCAGAGTGAGATACGCCAACAAGCCTCACAAATCAATGATCTTCAAGAAAATCTGAAATCTCAACAAGCAGAAACCTCCAAGGCCAAGGATGAGCTGAAAACCGCCTTGACTACCATGGAGCAGCTCAAGGAGTGGTTCAAGTCTGAGCGGGCCGGCTGGGATACTGAAAAGGCCGCTTTAACCAAAAAGGTTGAAAATGCTGAAGCTGCCCTTAAACCGGTGGTAGATGAGCTGACCAACGTGAAGCGGCAAGTGCATGCCATGACTGCTGCCATCTTTGGTAAGCTTCCTTTGGCTTCTGTGATAACTTGTCCTTCTTATAATAAGTCCGGTTTGTGATTTCTCTTGTAATGCTGTAGGCACACGCATTGGTCACTTGGGGTCAGATATTCGGATGAAACTGAAAGCTGCCTACACCTTAATCGAACAGCTGTACACTGGAGCGCAGCGGATCATCTCCACTGCATCACATAACAATCCAGCACCCTCTTTAATTCAAGACACTCTTAGGAGGTTGTCAATGCTTCCCGCCCGGGTTGAAGAGCTGAAGAAATCTGCTGCTCGAACCGGTGCCATTAACGCCTTAATCCGGGCAAAAGCATGGGTGCCAGATTTCGATCCTGTTGAGGCAGCTCAGGGCTATCCCAGTCTGAAGGAAGACAGTTCGGAGTTCAACGAAGATGACCTGAGAGCGATAAACCGGGCGGTGCGCCCTCTGGCTTGTCAATTGGCCGAAGAGGCAAACTTGTCGCATTATCAAGCTCAATATGACGATCAGAACAAACGAGTAGCTGCTCCTATTCCCGAAGCGGAGAACCTGATCCCTCCGATCCGTAAGCATACTTACGCTCCTGATATTGAACCATCTTCCCTGATCCATGAAGAGGCTGTCTTCCAAGCTTTAATGGGAATCGACTGGACCACTGTTGACTTTCAGCCGCTGGGTAGGGATGAAGAAGCTGAAGCGGCGCAGGACGGACCACAACCATCAGACCGGGGCGGTGAGCAAGCATGAACCGGAAGCCGGTTTAAATAGCTGCTTCATTATATTCCGCCAAGAAAACAATGATCTTACTTGGGCACCATGTTGCCTTGTAATAGGATAGCCAACACTTTTGCTTTTAATATGCCTTCGTGCAATGGTGCTGACACCTTTGATTGAATGATCGAAACCTTCAATTTATATTGCCTGCAGTCACAAAATCTTAAACTGCCACGGCGGTTTGTGCCGCTAGCCGGTTTGTGACATTCATATATATATGAAATGAAATATTGAGGTATATAACCAAAATTTGTGATACAAAATACCTGCCATCGCTGGGCATGAAGTTGGCTTAGCCAATCTTTAAGCGGAGGTTGTATAAACCCTTACCGTTAAAGGAGAAAACAGCTCATGTATGTATAATGCCGGTTTACCATGTAAACCGTGCCGGGTCATGACAAGCCCCCTGTTACTCCATAATGGGATGTTAACAGAAAAATGTCAAACCGAAAAAATTATCTCCGGATTAAAAATGGACCGAATTCCGTCAACTGACAGTTTGAACCGGTTTAAAAATGTTATCGGTTTAAGAAACGCAAAAAAAATCAAATAATAGTTATGAAAAAACATGGAAGCAAAGGCAATGATAAACCGTTTGCAAAAAGAGGCTTTACTGAGCCGATCAGACGGTGTTACCATGGTCGGACACGACCAAGCTCCCTATAAGGTGTAGCCATGGTTCAAGTCAGCCAGGTCCCCAACTGAAACCGTGGCATTATGCTGATCAAGTGGCGTGGCAATGGTTCGGGTTCGACCAAGCCCCCAAGTGACACTATGGCCTTAGGCCGATCAAGAGGCGTGACTGGTTCAGACTTGACCATGTCCCCAAGTGATCTGGTGGCTTTTGCCTATCAAAAGGTGTTGCATTGGTTCGGACGCGACCAAGCCCCCAAGTGATATCATAAAGCTTTTGGAAAGCAAACTCAGGGGGTAAACCGGAGGCCGCTTTAAGACAGAACAACTCCATGTAACCACGCATGATGTAACAGAACAGATACCCCGCTTTAGCTGAGGCTCCGGTTTATTACTTTATTCATAATATATACATTGTCATAATATGTACATAAGTAGAGCCTATGGCTCAGGTATAATAAGGCCGAAGATGAGCTATGTTCCACGGCCTGTTGGTCTCCTCCTCTGACGTGCGTGAGTCTTTATGCTCTCGAATATCGATCAGATAGTACGACCCGTTGGGCAGATTCTTGCTGACCACGAAAGGTCCCTCCCAAGGTGGGGATAACTTGTGCATATCAGTCTAGTCTTGGATGAGCCGAAGCACCAAATCTCCTTCTTGAAAAGTTCTGGTTCTGACCCGGCGACTATGGTAACGACGAAGATCCTGTTGGTAAATCACCGAGCGGGCAGCTGCTATGTCACACTCCTCATCCAACCGGTCCAAAGCGTCTTGCCGTGCCGTATCATTGTCCGCTTCAACATAAGCTGCCACACGAGGTGAGTCATGACAGATGTCACTGGGGAGAACCGCCTCCGCTTCATAGACCATAAAGAACGGTGTGTATCCTGTGGATCTGTTAGGCGTAGTGTTTATACTCCAAAACACAGACGGTAGCTCTTCTACCCAACAACCCGGTGTCCTCTGCAAAGGGACCATAAGCCGGGGCTTGATGCCTCTCAAGATCTCTTGATTAGCCCTTTCCGCTTGACCATTGGACTGTGGGTGGGCTACTGAAGAAACGTCAAGCCGGATGTGCTCACGTTCGCAGAACTCTTTCATGGCACCTTTGGACAAATTGGTACCATTATCTGTGATGATACTGTGTGGAAAGCCAAACCGGAAAATCACCTTTTTGATGAACTGAACCGCCGTGGCCGCGTCACACTTGCTAACAGGTTCTGCCTCTACCCATTTTGTAAACTTATCGACCTCCACCAGTAGGTGGGTCTTCTTGTCCTTGGACCTTTTGAAAGGCCCAACCATATCCAGCCCCCAGGTTGCAAACGGCCAAGTAATTGGAATCATCCTCAATTCTTGGGCCGGCACATGAGCACGTCTGGAAAACTTTTGGCAACCATCACATCGTCTGACCAGATCTTCCGCATCAGCATGAGCAGTCAACCAATAGAAACCGTGGCAGAACGCTTTAGCCACCAAGGATTTTGAACCGGCGTGGTGACCACAATCTCCTTCGTGGATCTCACACAATATTTCACAGCCTTTCTCAGGGGACACACAGCGTTGAAACGCCCCTGACACGCTGCAATGATGCAATTCGCCATTAACAATGGTCATAGACTTAGATCGCCTGACTATCTGCCGGGCCAACGTCTCATCTTCTGGTAACTCGCCCCGGTTCATGTACGCAAGATAAAGGAAGCGTCCAATCCAGAGTGACGTGAAGGGCTACCACCAATTGAGCCTCCGGATCAGGAATAGCCAAATCCGCTTCACCAGGGAGCTTGACCGACGGGTTGTGTAGCACGTCCAGAAAAACATTGGGCGGGACCGGTTTGCATTGAGAGCCCAACCGGCTTAAAGCGTCCGCCGCTTCATTCTTCCGACGGTCCACGTGGTCCACCTGATAGCCCTTGAAATGACCCGCGACAATATCCACCTCATGACGATATGCAGCCATGAGTGGGTCCTTTGAATCCCAAGTGCCAGACACCTGTTGAGCCACTAGGTCCGAGTCACCGAAGCACTTAACCCGGCTTAGATTCATCTCCTTAGCCATCCGGAGACCATGGAGCAAGGCTTCATACTCAGCTGCATTGTTAGTACAAGGGAACATTAAGCAGAGAACCTAACAAAACTTGTCACCTCGTGGGGAAGTTAATACGACTCCAGCCCCCGAGCCCTCCAATTGCCTGGATCCGTCAAAATGGATGGTCCAATATGTGTGATCCGGCTTTTCTTCAGGTGCTTGCAACTCCGTCCAATCATTAATGAAATCCACAAGTGCTTGAGACTTCACCGCCGTCCGAGGCGCGTATTTCAGACCATGCGGCCCAAGCTCTATAGCCCACTTAGCAATCCAGCCAGTCTCTTCCCGGTTCTGTATGATATCGCCTAAAGGAGCAGAACTGACCACCGTGATGGGGTGCCCTTGGAAATACTGCTTCAGCTTCCGGCTTGCCATGAAAACTCCATATACCAGCTTCTGCCAATGCGGATACCTTTGCTTAGATTCGATAAGTACCTCGCTGATATAGTAAACCGGACGTTGAACCGGATGCTCCTTCCCTGCCTCCTTCCGCTCCACCACAATGGCCAGGCTGACCGCCCTGGCATTAGCAGCAACATATAACAAAAGCGGCTCCTTGTCAATGGGAGCGGCGAGCACAGGCGGGTTGGCCAATTGCCGCTTTAAGTCCTCCAACGCTTCGTCGGCGGCTGGACTCCAGACAAACTGATATGTCTTTTCAAATCTCGGTACAAAGGATGGCCTTCTCTCGAGGCGGCCGATAAACCGGCTCAAGCGGCAATCCGCCTGCCAAACGCTGGACATCGTTAATACACTTCGATTTAGCCAGGAGGTAATAGCCGTAATCTTCTCCGGATTAGCTTCAATTCCCTGTTGGACACGAAAACCCAATAACTTGCTGCGGAACACCAAAGACACATTTGGCGGGTTGAGCATCATCTTGTAAACCCGCAGGTTGTCAAAGGTTTCCTTCAAATTGTCAATCGGTGTCTCCTTCTCCTTGATTTGACCACAATATCATCAACATAGGCGTGCACATTACGGCCGATCTGTTTATGCAGGCAATTCTGTACACAGCGTTGATAAGTTGCTTGGGCGCTCTTGAGCCCAAAAGGCATAGATACATAGCAGAAGGCTCCAAAGGGAGTGATAAACGCCGTCTTCTCCTGGTCCTTAACTGCCATCTTGATCGATGATACCCGAATATGCATCCAAAAAGCTCAACGCTCACAACCCGCAGATGGCATCAATAATCTGGTCAATGCGGGGAGGGCAAAGGATCTGCTGGACAAGCCTTGTTAAGATCTCGTAATCCACACATGCGCCAAGTGCCGTTTTTCTTAAGAACCAGCACCAGATTAGCAAGCCACTCTGGATGGAAGACTTCAACGATAAAACCAGCTGCTAAGAGCCTGGCCACCTCCTCTCCAATGGCCTTGCGCCTTTCTTCGTTAAACAAGCGGAGAAACTGCTTCACCGGTTTGTACTTGGGATCAACATTAAGAGTGTGCTCAGCGAGTTGCCTCGGTACACCTGTCATGTCAGAAGGCTTCCATGCAAAAATGTCCCGATTCTCACGGATGAACTCGATGAGCGTGCTTTCCTATTTCGGATCCAAGTTGGCACTGATGCTGAACTGCTTGGACGAATCGCCAGGCACGAAGCCAACAAGCTTTGTCTCAGCTGCCGATTTGAACTTCAGGGCCGGATCATGCTCTGTAGTTCGCTTCTTCAATGGAGTCATGTCCGCCGGATCAACATTGTCCTTATAATACTTCAGTTCCTCGGTGGCACAAACCGACTCTGCATAAGCCGCATCTCCTTCCTCGCACTCCAAAGCGATCTTGCGGCTCCCATGAACCGTTATCGTCCCCTTGTGACCCGGCATCTTGAGCTGCAAATAGATATAACAAGGCCGTGCCATGAACTTGGCATAAGCCGGTCGCCCGAACAGGGCATGATATGGACTTTGGATTTTTACCACTTCAAACGTCAACGTTTCCGATCTGGAGTCATATTCATCACCAAAGGCCACTTCCAGAGCTATTTTACCAACAGGATATGCTGACTTGCCAGGTACCACACCATGGAACACTGTATTGGACGGTTTGAGATGTTTATCCATTAGCCCCATACGACGGAAGGTCTCATAGTATAGGATGTTAATGCTGCTCCCTCCATCCATGAGTACCTTGGTGAACTTATAACCTCCCACCTGAGGTGCCACCACCCGGGCTAGCTGACCCGGATTGTCGACCCGGGGAGGATGATCCTCTCTACTCCATATGATGGGCTGCTCCGACCAGCGTAGGTAATGGGGCACGGCCGGTTCAACAGCGTTGACTGCCCGCTTCTGAACCTTCCGGCCTCGCTTGTCTAAGCTAGTGGTGAAGACATGGTACTGCCCACTATTCAACTGCTTTGGGTTGCTCTGATAACCCGACTGTTGCTGCTGCTGGTTGTAACCACCTTGGTTATTCGATTGTTCGATTGTTATGTCCGCCGGATTACCATTAAATCCTGAACCGGAATTTCCTCCACCGTAACCCGGCCCGGATCCTGAACCGCCGCCAGAGCCTTGATCATACCGGAAAGCATTAGAACTCTTGAACTCCTGCATAATGTAGCAATCCTTCCAGAGGTGGTTTGCCGGCGTCTCCTTCGTCCCATGCTTCAGACAGGGTTGATTCAATAGGTAGTTCAAGCGGTCCGGATTGGGATTAGGCGCTCCACTTCGATTCGGCTGTTTACCCTTGCGTCGCTGGCCCTTGTCTTGCGCGTTGGTGTTAGCTACGAAGTCCATGTTGCCATTCGCTTTACGCTTGCCCCCACCATTACCTGCCGGGTGATGTTGCTGGCCCTTGGAGTTGCTGTTCTTCCTTCCCTTCCCTGTCTCGTCATCATCAGACTCGGGATCCTTGGTACTATCAGAATCAGCATACTTCACTAAAGCGCCCATGAGAGTGCCCATGTCATTACAAAACCACTTCATGCGCCCCAACTTCAACTTCAAAGGCTTAAACCGGCAGTTGCCCTCCAGGGTTAAGATCGCAGAGTCAGCGTTGATCCGGTCTGACGAGTGCAAGATTTCCGAAACGCGGCGTACCCAATGGGTTGTTGACTCCCCTTCCACCTGGACACAAGCCGCCAAGTCCACTACGGACATGGGCTGCTTACAGGTATCTTTGAAATTCTGGATAAACCGGGTCCGCAACTGGGCCCATGAATTGATAGAATTGGGTGGCAAGATCTTCAACCAGGTATGGGACGTGCCTTCGAGCATCATGGTGAAGTACTTTGCACACGCGGCCTCATCCACATCCAGCATCTCCATGGCCATCTCATAACTTTCTATCCATGCTTCTGGAGCTAAATCGGCAGTGTAATTTGGCACCTTGCGCGGACCCTTGAAGTCTTTGGGCAAGCGCACATTGAGTAAAGCGGGGACGAGGCAAGGCACCCCCAACGGGCTAGAGGTAACCCCAGGCTCGACCGAGATGGTCGGACGAACCGGCGTAAGCTGATAAGCCTGATGCCGTGCTGCTAACTCGGCCTCCCTGCGCGCTCGGGCCCGGTCCACCACCTCCTGGGCGTTATCGACGCCACCTGCCGGGTTGTTGCCACGGGCGCACCACGCCGTGCATTACTTGATACGGCCGGTTCATCCACGTGCTGCTATAGCTCCGGCTTGGGGGGGTAGAGTGGATCTGGTCACGGCTGTCTGAATCGCTTCTGTTGGACCAAAGCTGTCCTAAGGAGCTCCTTGACCCGGCGCGTCTCTACTGCCTATGGTGAATCACCTTCAATTGGAATAGCCTCCAGCCGTGCCGCAGCTGCAACAAGGTTATCCATCGGGTTGGAGTAGTGACCCGGAGGTGTTTGCACATCCTGAGGCGCACTGGCGTTATGGCGAGGTAGATCTATTAAGCGGGGCTGGACCGGCGCGCCCGTCCCAGGTGCTTCCGCCCGGTTTACCGCCGGCGGATTACTGGTTCCCGCTCCGGGGGTGTTGAAGAGGTCTCTTCCTTCGAAAGCTGAAGGCAAACGGGATCTGTATTTCCTCTTCATGACTTCATGTGACGCGTTCTGATCCAACATGAGCCTATAAGCCTGCGCATCTAAAGCGGCCCGCTCTGCCGTCATCCTGGCGTCTGCAGCTGCTAGATCCGCTTTAGCCTGAGTGATTTGTTCCTTCACCTTCGCGATCTCCGTGTTATGAGCGTCTTGATCCGCCGGGTTAGCCTCTGCCATGAGCGCAGCCAACGCATCGAACAGATCTGATAAAACTTGAGCCGGCGGGCGCACAGGGCCTCCTGCCCCGGCAGCCGTCGCTGCTGTTGAACCGGCAATCATTGCCGCAGCGGTCGAAGAGTGAAGCACTGCTTGTGTACCGGCCATGAATATTCCAACCCGGTTGGGCAGATCGGAGGGGTCCGGAATACTGTCACCATCGGAACAGCCCCCAATCCGGCCATCTTGTAGCTGATATAGAGATCCAGTTTCTCCGGTTGACGACTCGTCGTCAGAGTAGACGACGGTCTCGCCACCAGACTCTGATCGTCCTCATAACTTCCTCCGTGGATGACTCCCACAAAGGCACGCTTCACGGCCGGTTTAACCTGGGCAGATCTCGTACGCTGAGCCGTCTCGACGAGGTCGGTGCAGATGTCCGGCTCAGGCCCTGGTTCACCAATCTTGCCGATGAAAACGTGTATGCCACACAAAGGGGACCCGATACCCGTACTCAATCGAGCCGGCCTCGGGGCCCCAGCCTGCATCGTCGATGTAGAGCTTGCCGCGACGACTCTTGGTCATCCGGCCCACAGCATAGCCTTCGAGTCCTTCGAACTTGCCCTCCAAGATCATCAAACCATCGTGCGATAGCCCCACGGTGGGCGCCAACTGTCGTGGTTTTGTCACGGCAGATGTCCTCGTGAAAGGACTTAGTCGTGGAGCCATCGCTACGGGTTAACTTGAAGGGGTTAAAGCGGACGCAAGGATGCAAGAATTATACTAGTTCGGCCCCTTCGATGAAGGTAAAAGCCTACGTCTAGTTGTGATGGGATTGATGTAGTCTCGATGACTAGGGAGCAAATAAGCTTCGCCTAGGCCTCGAGTTGTTGTTCTCTGTCCTTGAACCGCCCCGGGTCGTCCCCTTATATACATGGGTGACGCCCGTCGGTTGAGAGAGTCCCAATCTCCGGTTCATACTCGTATCCGGGTTGGTCTCTCCCTATTCCTAACTTACAATACAAGTTTACATACCAGGTCGGTTTACGGCTATAGGTTCTAAACCGACTACAGGCCTTGGGCCCTTACTTTCATGCTTGGGCTTTTACACCGTTGAACTACTGATGAAGTTAACCCGGCCCAGATAGGCCGGTTTACGCCCAGTAGTAATATCCCCAACACGCACCCATGTGGAAGAAGAAATCTACATTTTGGGACCTGCCCTATTGGAAAGACCTAGAGGTCCGCTCCGCAATCGATGTGATGCACGTGACGAAGAATCTTTGCGTGACCCTGCTTGGCTTCTTGGGCATGTATGGGAAGAAAAAAGATACACCGGACGCACGGGAGGACCAGCAACGTATGCACGAAAAAGATGACATACATTAGGGTCATGCCAGCTATGCTCTTTACCAAAGAAGAGAAGGAAATCTTATTTGAATGCCTGCTCAGTATGAAGGAACGTCTGGCTTCTCGTCGAATATAAAGGGAATAATAAATATGGCAGAGAAAAAGTTCCATAACCTAAAGTCTCATGACTGCCACGTGATTATGACGCAATTGCTTTCGGTTGCATTGAGGGGGCTTCTACCGTAAAACGTCCGATTAGCCATTGTGAAGCTATGTGCATTCCTCGATGCAATCTCTCAGAAGGTAATCGATCCAGAAATCATACCAAGGTTAGAGAATGATTTGGTGCAATGTCTTGTCAGTTTCGAGTTGGTGTTCCCACCATCCTTCTTCAACATCATGACACACATCCTAGTTCACCTATGCGAAGAGATTAACGTTTTGGGTCCTGTATTTCTACACAATATGTTCCCCTTTGAGAGGTTCATGGGAGTCTTAAAGAAATATGTTCATAATCGTGCAAGGCCAGAAGAAAGCATCTTGAAGGGCCATGAAAATGAGGAGGTCATTGAGTTTTGTATTGACTTTATTCCTGACCTTAAGCCGATTGGTGTTCCTGAATCGCGGCATAAGGGCAGACTAGATGGAAAAGGCACGCTAGGGGGGGATCAAATAATATGTATGGACGGGCATTCTCTCACTCAAGCACACTACACAATTCTACAGAATTCCGCCTTGGTGGCTCCGTATATGAAGGAACACAAGAATTTTATACGCTCCAAACACTGATACGTCTCCAACGTATCTATAATTTTTGATTGTTCCATGCTATTATATTATCTGTTTTGGATGTTTAATGCGCTTTATTATGCAATTTTATATTATTTTTGGGACTAACCTATTAACTGAAGGCCCAGTGCAAATTGCAGAGTTTTTTGCCTATTTCAGTGTTTCGCAAAAAAGGAATATCAAACAGAATCCAAACGGAATGAAACCTTCCCGAGGATCGTTTTTGGAACAAACACAATCCAGGAGACTTGGAGTGGACGTCAAGGAAGCCACGAGGTGGCCACAAGGTAGGAGGGCGCGCCTAGGGGGGTAGGCGCGCCCCCACCCTCGTGGGCCCCTCGTAGCTCCACCGACCTACTTCTTTCGCCTATATATACTCATCTACCCCGAAAACATCCAGGAGCACCACTAAACCCTATTTCCACCGCTGCAACCTTCTGTACCCGTGAGATCCCATCTTGGGGCCTTTTCCGGCGCTCCGCCGGAGGGGAAATCAATCACGGAGGGCTTCTACATCAACACCATAGCCTCTCCGATGATGTGTGAGTAGTTTACCACAGACCTTCGGGTCCATAGTTATTAGCTAGATGGCTTCTTCTCTCTTTTTGGATCTCAATACAAAGTTCTCCTCGATCTTCTTGGAGATCTATTTGATGTAATACTTTTTTGTGGTGTGTTTGTTGAGATCCGATGAATTGTGGGTTTATGATCAGGATTATCTATGAACAATATTTGATTCTTCTCTGAATTCTTATATGCATGATTTGATATCTTTGCAAGTCTCTTCGAATTATCAGTTTGGTTTGGCCTACTAGATTGATCTTTCTTGCAATGGGAGAAGTGCTTAGCTTTGGGTTCAATCTTGCGGTGTCCTTTCCCAGTGACAGCAGAGGCAGCAAGGCACGTATTGTATTGTTGCCATCAAGGATAAAAAGATGGGTTTTATATCATATTGCTTGAGTTTATACCTCTACATTATGTCATCTTGCCTAATGCGTTACTCTGTTCTTATGAACTTAATACTCTAGATGCATGCTGGATAGCGGTCGATGTGTGGAGTAGTAGTAGTAGATGGAGAATCGTTTCGGTCTACTTGTCACGGACGTGATGCCTATGTTCATGATCATGCCTAGATATTCTCATAATTATGCGCTTTTCTATCAATTGCTCAACAGTAATTTGTTCACCCACCTTAATATATGCTATCTTGAGAGAAGCCACTAGTGAAACCTATGGCCCCCGGGTCTATTTTACAGCATATTAATCTCCCATCAACTAGGTATTTCTGTCGCTGTTTATTTTGCAATCTTCGTTTTCCAATCTATACAACAAAAATTCCAAAAATATTTATCTTATTATCTTTATCAGATCTCACTTTTGCGAGTGGCCGTGAAGGGATTGACAACCCCTTTATCATGTTGGTTGCAAGGTTCTTGATTGTTTGTGTAGGTACTAGGGACTTGCGTGTAGTCTCCTACTGGATTGATACCTTGGTTCTCAAAAAACTGAGGGAAATACTTACGCTACTTTGCTGCATCACCCTTTCCTCTTCAAGGGAAAACCAACGCATGCTCAAGAGGTAGCAAGAAGGATTTCTGGCGCCGTTGCCGGGAAGATTTGCACCAAGTCAAGTCAAGAGTTGATCTCCCGTCAACTAGCCAATTTCTGGCGCCGTTGCCGGGGAGATCTACGCACAAGTCAAGACATACCAAGTACCCATCACAAACTCTTATCCCTCGCATTACATTATTTGCCATTTGCCTCTCGTTTTCCTCTCCCCCACTTCACCCTTGCCATTTTATTCGCCCTTTTTCCATCCGTCTCTTTTCGCTTGCTTTTTGTGTGCTTGTGTGTTGGATTGTTTGTCACGATGGCTCGGGACAATACTAAATTGTGTGACTTTTCCAATACCAACAACAATGATTTTATTAGCACTCCTATTGCTCCTATTACCGACGCTGAATCTTGTGAAATTAATGCTGCTTTGTTGTATTTGTCATAAAAGATCAATTTTTTGGCCTTCCTAGTGAAGATGCCGCTACTCATCTAAACAACTTCGTTGAATTGTGCGATATGCAAAAGAAGAAAGACGTGGATAATGGTATTGTAAAATTGAAGCTATTTCCGTTTTCGCTTAGAGATCGTGCTAAAACTTGGTTTTCTTCTTTGCCTAAAAATAGTATCAATTGATGGAATAAGTGCAAAGCTGTTTTTATCTCTAAGTATTTTCCTCCCACTAAGATCATCTCTCTTAGAAACGATATTATGAATTTTAAGCAACTTGATCATGAGCATGTTGCACAAGCTTGGGAGAGGATGAAATTAATGATACGTAATTTCCCTACACATGGTTTGAATTTATGGATGATTATACAAAAAATTTATGCCGGATTGAATTTTGCTTCTAAAAATCTTTTAGATTCGGCCGCGGGAGGCACTTTTATGGAAATCACTTTAGGAGAAGCTACTAAGCTCCTAGATAATATTATGGTTAATTATTCGCAATGGCACACCGAAAGACCTACTAGTAAAAAGGTTCATGCGATTGAAGAAATTAATGTTTTGAGTGGAAAGATGGATGAACTTATGAAATTGTTTGCTAATAAGAGTGTTTCTTCTGATCCTAATGATATGCCTTTGTCCACTTTGATTGAGAATAATAATGAATCTATGGATGTGAATTTTGTTGGTAGGAACAATTTTGGTAACAACGCATATAGAGGAAACTTTAATTCTAGGTTGTTCCCTAATAATTCCTCTAATAATTATGGTAATTCCTACAACAACTCCTATGGAAATTCTAATAAGATGCCCTCTGATTTTGAGACTAGTGTTAAAGAATTTATGATTTCACAAAAGAATTTCAATGCTTTGCTTGAAGAAAAATTGCCTAAGATTGATGAGTTGGCTAGGAACATGGATAGAATTTCTCTTGATGTTGATTCTTTGAAACTTAGATCTATTCGACCTAAGCATGATATCAATGAGTCTCTCAAAGCCATGAGAACTTCCATTGATGAGTGCAAAGAAAGAACCGCTAGGATGCTGCTATGTCTTGAGCTTGCGTTGGTTTTCCCCAAAGAGGAGAGGATGATGCAGCAGAGTAGCGTAAGTATTTCCCTCAGTTTTTGAGAACCAAGGTATCAATCCAGTAGGAGGCCACGCGCAAGTCCCTCGTACCTACACAAAGCAAATAACTCCTAGCAACCAACGCGAATAGGGTTGTCAATCCCTTCACGATCACTTACGAGTGAGATCGATAGAGATGATAGATAATATTTTTGGTATTTTTGGTATAAAGATGCAAAGTAAAATAAAAGGCAAAGTAAAAAGCAAAGCAATAATAAAGCGTGGGAAGATTAATATGATGAGAATAGACCGGGGCCATAGATTTCACTAGTGGCTTCTCTCAAGAGCATAAGTATTTTACGGTGGGTGAGCAATTACTGTTGAGCAATTGACAGAATTGAGCATAGTTATGAGAGTATCTAGGTATGATCATGTATATAGGCATCACATCCGAGACAAGTAGACCGACTCCTGCCCGCATCTACTACTATTACTCCACTCATCGACCGCTATCCAGCATGCATCTAGAGTATTAAGTTAATGAAAACAGAGTAACGCCTTAAGCAAGATGACATGATGTAGAGGAATAAATTCATGCAATATGATAAAAACCCCATCTTGTTATCCTCGATGGCAACAATGCAATACGTGCCTTGCTGCCCCTACTGTCACTGGGAAAGGACACCGCAAGATTGAACCCAAAGCTAAGAACTTCTCCCATTGCAAGAACTACCAATCTAGTTGGCCAAACCAAACGGATAATTCAAAGAGACTTGCAAAGATAACCAATCATACATAAAAGAATTCAGAGAATATTGAAATATTGCTCATAGATAATCTTGATCATAAACCCATAATTCATTGGTCTCAACAGACACACCGCAAAAACAAGATTACATCGAATAGATCTCCACGAGAGAGGGGGCGAACATTGTATTGAGATCCAAAAAGAGAGAAGAAGCCATCTAGCTACTAACTATGGACCCGAAGGTCTGAAGTAAACTACTCACACTTCATCGGAGAGGCTATGCTGATGATGTAGAAGCCCTCCATGGTGGATTCCCCTTCCGGCGGAGCTCCGGAACAGACCCCAAGATGGGATCTCGTGGATACAGAAGGTTGCGGTGGTGGAATTAGGTTTTTGGCTCCGTATCTGATCTGTTGGGGGTACGTAGGTATATATAGGAGGAAGGAGTACGTCGGTGGAGCTTCGGGGGGCCCACGAGGCAGGGGGCGCGCCCTAGGGGGGCGCCCTCCACACTTTCTTGACCGAGGGTCCAAGTCTCCTGGATCTTATCTGATGAGAAAATCACGTTCCCGAAGATTTCATTCCGTTTGGACCCCGTTTGATATTCCGTTTCTTTGAAACACTGAAATAGGCAAAAAAAACAACAATTCTGGGCTGGGCCTCCGGTTAATAGGTTAGTCCCAAAAGTAATATAAAAGTGGAAAATAAAGCCCAATATAGTCCAAAACAATAGATAATATAGCATGGAGCAATCAAAAATTATAGATACGTTGGAGACGTATCAGGCATCCCCAAGCTTAATTCATGCTCGTCCTCGAGTAGGTAAATGATAAAAAGAGAATTTTTGATGCGGAGTGCTACTTGGCATAATTTCAATGTAACTCTTCTTAATTGTGGTATGAATATTCATATTCGAAAGATTCAAGACAAAGGTTTAATATTGACATAAAAAATAATAATACTTCAAGCATACTAACAAAGCAATTATGTCTTCTCAAAATAACATGGCCAAAGAAAGTTATCCCTACAAAATCATATAGTCTGGCTATGCTCTATCTTCACCACACAAAGTATTTAAATCATGCACAACCCCGATGACAAGCCAAGCAATTGTTTCATACTTTTGACATTCTCAAAAAAAAATTCAATCTTCACGCAATAAATGAGTGTGAGCCATGGATATAGCACTATATGTGGAATAGAATGGTGGTTGTGGAGAAGACAAAAAGAGGGAAGATAGTCTCACATCAACTAGGCGTATCAACGGGCTATGGAGATGCCCATCAATAGATATCAATGTGAGTGAGTAGGGATTTCCATGTAACGGATGCACTAGAGCTATAAGTATATGAAAGCTCAACAAAATAAACTAAGTGGGTGTGCATCCAACTCGCTTGCTCACAAAGACCTAGGGCAATTTGAGGAAGCCCATCATTGGAATATACAAGACAAGTTCTATAATGAAAAATTCCCATTAGTATATGAAAGTGACAAAACGAGAGACTCTCTATTATGAAGATCATGGTGCTACTTTGAAGCACAAGTGTGGTAAAAGGATAGTAACATTGTCCCTTCTCTCTTTTTCTCTCATTTTTTATTTGGGCCTTTTTTATGGCCTCTTTTCTTTTCTCTTTTTTTTTTCTATTTTTCGTCCAGAGTCTCATCCCGACTTATGGGGGAATCATAGTCTCCATCATCCTTTCCTCACTTGGGACAATGCTCTAAAAATGATGATCATCACACTTTTATTTTTCTTACAACTCAAGAATTACAACTCGATACTTAGAACAAAATATGACTCTATGTGAATGCCTCCGGCGGTGTGCCGGGATATGCAATGATTCATGAGTGACATGTATGAAAGAATTTTGAATGGTGGCTTTGCCACAAATACGATGTCAACTACATGATCATGCTAAGCAATATGACAATGATGGATCATGTCATAATAAATGGAACGGTGGAAAGTTGCATGGCAATATATCTCGTAATGGCTATGGAAATGCCATAATAGGTAGGTATGGTGGCTGTTTTGAGGAAGGTATATGGTGGGTGTATGATACCGGCGAAAAGTGCGCGGTATTAGAAAGGCTAGCAATGGTGGAAGGGTGAGAAAAGTGCGTATAATCCTTGGACTCAACATTAGTCATAAAGAACTCATATACTTATTGCAAAACTCTACAAGTTATCAAAGCAAAGTATTACGCGCATGCTCCTAGGGGGATAGATTGGTAGGAAGAGACCATCGCTCGTCCCCGACCGCCACTCATAAGGAAGACAATAAATAAATAAATCATGCTCCGACTTCATCACATAACGGTTCACCATACGTGCATGCTACGGGAATCACAAACTTTAACACAAGTATTTCTCAAATTCACAACTACTCAACTAGCATGACTCTAATATTACTACCTCCATAAAAACAATTATCAAGCATCAAACTTTTCTTAGTATTCAACGCACTCAAAAGAAAGTTTTACAAATCTTGAATACCAAGCATATTATTATTATTAAGCAAATTACCATGCTATTTAAGACTCTCAAAATAATCTAAGTGAAGTATGAGAGATCAATGGTTTCTATTAAACAAATCCACCACCGTGCTCTAAAAGATATAAGTGAAGCACTAGAGCAAAACTATATAGCTCAAAAGATATAAGTGAAGCACATAGAGTATTCTATCAAATTCCAATTCATTTATGGCTCTCTCAAAAGGTGTGTACAGCAAGGATGATTGTGGTAAACTAAAAAGCAAAGACTCAAGTCATACAAGGCGCTCCAAGCAAAACACATATTATGTGGTGAATAAAAATATAGCTCCAAGTAAAGTTACCAATGGAAGTGGACGAAAGAGGGGATGCCTTCCGGGGGCATCCCCAAGCTTTGACTTTTTGGTGTCCTTATATTATCTTGGAGGTGCCATGGGCATCCCCAAGCGTAGGCTCGTTCCACTCCTTGTTCCATAATCCATCGAAAAATTTCACCCAAAACTTGAAAACTTCACAACACAAAACTCAACAGAAATCTCGTGAGCTCCGTTAGCGAAAGAAAACAAAAGACCACTTCAAGGTACTGTAATGAACTCATTATTTATGTATATTGGTGTTAAACCTACTGTATTCCAAGTTCTCTATAGATTATAAACTATTTTACTAGCCATAGATTCATCAAAATAAGCAAACAACACACGAAAAACAGAATCTGTCAAAAACAGAACAGTTTGTAGTAATCTGTAACTAACGCAAACTTCTGGAACTCCAAAAATTCAGAAAACATAGAACGACCTAGGAAATTTGTTTATTGATCAGAAGAAAGTGGAATCACTATTTTATCACGTTATGGTAATTGTTAACAATTGTTTTCGTGAACCAAAAGTTTCTGGAAATTACAGGAAGACCAAATAACTATCATCCAAGAAGATCCTATAGGTTTAACTTGGCAAAAACACTAACTAAAACATAAAACCACATCTAAACAGAAGGTAGATGGATTATTTATTCCTAAGGAGAAGCAAAAAGCGAAAAACTAAAAATAAAATTGGGTTGCCTCCCAACAAGCGCTATCATTTAACGCCCCTAGCTAGGCATTGATAATTTTAATGATGCTCACATGAAAGACAAAAATTGAAGCGCAAAAAGAGCATCATAAAACATATGACAAACACATCTAAGTCTAACATACTTCCTATGCATAGGCATTTTATAACCAAACAAATTATCATAGCAAGCAAAAATTGGCATATGCAAGGAAGAAGAAAGAGATGATAGCAATCTCAACATGACGAGAGGTAATTTAGTAACATGAAAATTCCTACAACCATATTTTCCTCTCTCATAATAATTAAATGAAGGATCAAAAGCAAATTCAACAATATATCTATCATATAAAATTTTCTCTACATGATCCACATGCATGCAAAGTTGACACTCTTCCGGAATAGTGGGATTAACATTTACTAAAGTTAAGACCTCTCCAAACCCACTTTTATCAAAAACTTCATAATATTGAAAATTCTCCAAATATGTGGGATCTAATGTTGACACTCTCCCAAACCCACTTTCAATATTATTTGAAACAATATTATCAATCTCATATTCATCATGGGTATTAAATAAATTTTCAAGATCATAAGAAGAATCACCCCAATCATGATCATTGCAACAAGTAGTAGACATAGCAAAACTAGCATCCGCAAGCTTAGGATTTTGCATATTATTAGCACAATCGACATCAAGAGAATTTATAGTAAAATCATTGAAATCATCCTTTTCATCGAGGGAGCTATCAAGCATGGGTGCAATAGCAACAATCTCATTTTTAACACAAGGAACTATAGCAAATTCGTCTTCATAAATATTGGCATCATGGCCACAAGAATAGCAAGCATCATGTTCATCAAGGGCTATTTCAACCAAATCATCGGAATCATCATTATCTATAGATTCATGCATATCATTATTTTCTTCCAAAGCAACTGTCATTCTCTCAATAAATTCTTGGACATAGACATTATGAGCAAGGTTTTCATTGCAATATTTAAGTATGCGGAATTTTCAGATTTGTTGAGAGTAAAATCATACTTTTCAATCAAAGAAGCAACTTCATGAGCACCCTTAAAAATGACAAATTCTTCAATTTGTTCGATATCATAGTAACTATAAACACCCTTTGCATAAGAAGATAAGATTTCATTATCATTGAACTCACATAGGTAGGGAAGGTGTTTTTTTAGGGTTCTTAGAGCAACAAGTAAAATCACAAATTTCACAAAGATTCCAAGCATAGCATAGCAAACTATTTATATGATACCATAAGAGCTTCCCCTTTTTAGACAAACGATGATGCACAAAATGAGCATGCTCATCTAAAGATTTCCATCAACTAGGCTAGTTGGGGTTTCAACCTGAAAGATAAGGATCGAAGATGATCCAAGTAGAACACTTTAAGTGGATCCATATCAATAGATTTTAGCAAGCAAAGATGCAAGCAAATAGAAGGCACATGGTAACACGAGCAAACAGAAAGGCATACGGGAAGAAGGCGAATAAAACGGCAAGGGTGAAGTGGGGGAGAGGAAAACGAGAGGCAAATGGCAAATAATGTAATGCGAGAGATACGGGATTGTGATGAGTACTTGGTATGTTGACTTCTGCGTAGACTCCCTAGAAACGGCGCCAGAAATCCTTCTTGCTACGTCTTGAGCTTGCGTTCGTTTTCCCCGAAGAGGAGAGGATGATGCAGCAGAGTATCGTAAGTATTTCCCTCAGTTTTTGAGAACCAAGGTATCAATCCAGTAGGAGGCCACGCGCAAGTCCCTCGTACCTACACAAAGCAAATAACTCCTCGCAACCAACGCGAATAGGGGTTGTCAATCCCTTCACGGTCACTTACAAGAGTGAGATATGATAGAGATGATAGATAATATTTTTGGTATTTTTGGTATAAAGATGCAAAGTAAAATAAAAGTCAAAGTAAAAAAGCAAAGAAATAATAAAGCGTAGGAAGATTAATATGATGAGAATAGACCCGGGGGCCATAGATTTCACTAGTGGCTTCTCTCAAGAGCATAAGTATTTTACGGTGGGTGAACGAATTACTGTTGAGCAATTGACAGAATTGAGCATAGTTATGAGAGTATCTAGGTATGATCATGTATATAGGCATCATGTCCGAGACAAGTAGACCGACTCCCGCCTGCATCTACTATTACTCCACTCATCGACCGCTATCCAGCATGCATCTAGAGTATTAAGTTAATGAAAACAGAGTAACGCCTTAAGCAAGATGACATGATGTAGAGGAATAAATTCATGCAATATGATAAAAACCCCATCTTGTTATCCTCGATGGCAACAATACAATACGTGCCTTGCTGCCCCTCATCCTTTGGGAAAGGACACCGCAAGATTGAACCCAAAGCTAAGCACTTCTCCCATTGCAAGAACTACCAATCTAGTTGGCCAAACCAAACGGCAAATTCGAAGAGACTTGCAAAGATAACCAATCATACATAAAAGAATTCAGAGAAGATTCAAATATTGCTCATAGATAATCTTGATCATAAACCCATAATTCATCGGTCTCAACAAACACACCGCAAAAAGAAGATTACATCGAATAGATCTCCACGAGAGAGGGGGAGAACATTGTATTGAGATCCAAACAGAGAGAAGAAGCCATCTAGCTACTAACTATGGACCCGAAGGTCTGAAGTAAACTACTCACACTTCATCGGAGAGGCTATGATGATGATGTAGAAGCCCTCCATGGTGGATTCCCCTTCCGGCGGAGCTCCGGAATAGGCCCCAAGATGGGATCTCGTGGATACAGAAGGTTGCGGCGGTGGAATTAGGTTTTTGGCTCCGTATCTGATCTGTTGGGGGTACGTAGGTATATACAGGAGGAAGGAGTACGTCGGTGGAGCTTCGGGGGGCCCACGAGGCAGGGGGGCGCGCCCTAGGGGGGGTGCCCTCCACCCTCGTGGCTGCCTCCCTACTTTCTTGACTGAGGGTCCAAGTCTCCTGGATCTTATCTGATGAGAAAATCACATTCCCGAAGATTTCATTCCGTTTGGACTCCGTTTGATATTCCGTTTCTTCGAAACACTGAAATAGGCAAAAAGCAACAATGCTGGGTTGGGCCTCCGGTTAATAGGTTAGTCCCAAAAGTAATATAAAAGTGGAAAATAAAGCCCAATATAGTCCAAAACAATAGATAATATAGCATGGAGCAATCAAAAATTATAGATACGTTGGAGACGTATCAGATGCGTGCTAAAAAAGATTGCTTTGTGAAAGCGTGTTCTTCTAGTTTTCATGATAATAAGAATGAAGTTCTAAAAGTGATTGATGTGTCCCCTATTAAATCTTTATTTTCTAATACGAATCTTGATAAAGATGGGACTGGAGATGAGTCAACTTTGGTTAAAAGGTGTCCCAATGATTCGGAGTTTTTAGATCTTGATGCAAAAATTGGTAAAAGTGGGATTGAAGAGGTCAAAACTTTACATAGCAACGAACCCACTATTTTGGATTTCAAGGAATTTAATTATGATAATTGCTCTTTGATAGATTGTATTTCCTTGTTGCAATCTGTGTTAAATTCTCCACATGCTTATGATCAAAATAAAGCCTTTACTAAACATATCGTTGATGCTTTAAGCAATCTTATGATAAAAAACTTGAATTAGAAGTTTCTATCCCTAGAAAACTTTATGATGAGTGGGAACCTACTATTAAAATTAAGATTAAAGATCATGAATGCTATGCTTTGTGTGATTTGGGTGCTAGTGTTTCGACGATTCCAAAAACTTTGTGTGATGTGCTAGGTTTCCATGAATTTAATGATTGTTCTTTAATTTTGCATCTTGCGGATTCCACCATTAATAAACCTATGGGAAGGATTAATGATGTTCTTATTGTTGCAAATAGGAATTATGTGCCCATAGATTTCATTGTTCTTGATAGAGATTGCAATCCTACATGTCCTATTAATCTTGGTAGACCTTTCCTTAGAACGATTGGTGCAATTATTGATATGAAAGAAGGAAATATTAGATTCCAATTTCCGTTAAGGAAGGGCATGGAACACTTTCCTAGGAATAAAATTAAATTACCTTATGAATCTATTATGAGAGCCACTTATGGATTGCATATCAAAGATGACAATACCTAGATCTATTCTTGTTTTTATGCCTAGCTAGGGGCGTTAAACGATAGCGCTTGTTGGGAGGCAACCCAATTTTATTTTTGTTCCTTGCTTTCTGTTCCTGTTTAGTAATAAATAACTCATCTAGCCTCTGGTTAGATGTGGTTTTATGTTTTAATTAGTGTTTGTTCCAAGTAAAACCTATAGGATCTTCTTGGGTGATAATTATTTGATCTTGCTGAAAAAGATAGAAACTTTCTGCTCACAAAAACAATTGTTAAAAGTCACCAGAAAGTGACAAAATACTGATTCCAATTGCAGTAGATCAATAAAAAAAATATTTAGTCCTTCCTATTTTGCCAGAATTTTTGGAGTTCCATAAGTTTGCGTTTGATACAAATTACTACAGACTGTTCTGTTTTTGACATATTCTGTTTTTCGTGTGTTGTTTGCCTATTTTGATGAATCTATGGCTAGTATCGGGGGGTATGAACCATAGAGAAGTTGGAATACAGTAGGTTTAACACCAATATAAATAGATAATGATTTAATTACAGTACCTTAATGTGGTGGTTTGTTTTCTTGCACTAACGGAGCTCATGAGATTTTCTGTTGAGTTTTGTGTTGTGAAGTTTTCAAGTTTTGGGTAAAGATTTGATGGACTATGGAATAAGGAGTGGCAAGAGCCTAAGCTTGGGGATTCCCAAGGCAACCCAAGTTAAAATTCAAGGACAACCAAAAGCCTAAGCTTGGGGATGCCCCGGAAGGCATCCCCTCTTTCGTCTTCATCTATCGGTAACTTTACTTGAGGCTATATTTTATTCACCACATGATATGTGTTTTGCTTGGAGCGTCTTGTATGATTTGAGTCTTTGATTTTTAGTTTACCACAATCATCCTTGCTGTACACACCTTTTGGAGAGACACACATGAATCGGAATTTATTAGAATACTCTATGTGCTTCACTTATATCTTTTGAGCTAGATAATTTTGCTCTAGTGCTTCGCTTATATCTTTTAGAGCACGGTGGTGGTTTTATTTTATAGAAATGATTGATCTCTCATGCTCCACTTATATTATTTTGAGAGTCCTTTAGAACAGCATGGTAATTTGCTTTGGCTATAAAATTAGTCCTAATATGATAGGCATCCAAGATGGGTATAATAAAAACTTTCAAATAGAGCGCATTGAATACTATGAGAAGTTTGATACTTGATGATTGTTTTGAGATATGAAGATGGTAATATTAAAGTTGCGCTAGTTGAGTAATTGTGAATTTGAGAAATGCTTGTGTTGAAGTTTGCAAGTCCTGTAGCATGCACATATTGTAACCGTTGTGTGACAAATTTGAAACATGAGGTGTTCTTTGATTGTCATCCTTATGAGTGGCGGTCGGGGACGAGCGATGGTCGTTTCCTACCAATCTACCCCCCTAGGAGCATGCTTGTAATGCTTGGTTTTTGATGACTTGCAGATTTTTGCAATAAGTATGTGAGTTGTTTATGACTAATGTTGAGTTCATGGATTATACGCACTCTCACCTTTCCATCATTGCTAGCCTCTTCGGTACCTTGCATTGCCCTTTCTCACCTTGAGAGTTGGTGCAAACTTCACCGATGCATCCAAACCCCGTGATATGATATGCTCTATCACACAAAAACCTCCTTATATCTTCCTCAAAACAGCCACCATACCTACCTATTATGGCATTTCCATAGCCATTCCGAGATATATTGCCATGCAACTTTTCACCGTTCCATTTATTATGACACGCTTCATCATTGTCATATTGCCTTCCATGATCATGTAGTTGGCATCGTATTTATGGCAAAGCCACCATGCATAATTTATCATACATGTCACTCTTGATTCATTGCCTATTCCGGTACACCGCCGGAGGCATCCATATAGAGTCATACTTTGTTCTAGTATCGAGTTGTAATCATTGAGTTGTAAATAAATAGAAGTGTGATGATCATCATTAATAGAGCCATGGAGGCGCGGTGGATCCTGGCAAGGGCCGGCGGGAGGGCTCCGTTTTTAGTCATTTTTTTCAATCTTGTTAGGGTTTGTGTCCTACTCAGGAAGGCGAGACGGCGGCGGCTCCCTGAAGATGGAATAAAGGTCTCCCCGCCTAGCTCCCGTTCCAGCGGTGCGTCTAGCATCGTTGGTGGGCGTGTGGAGGTGTGTCTCCGGCAGATCTATCTTTGGTGGATTTGCTCGGATCTCGTCGTTGTTCGTCTACGTTCGTGTGTCTTCGGTTTGGATCCTTCCGATCTATGTTATTTTTCATAGGCGACGGTTGCTGTTATGGGGTGCTGGTCCTATGAGGCCTTAGCACGACGATTTCCCGACTGTCTACTACAACAAGTTGTGCCCGGCTCCGGCGATGGAGGGGTGATGACAGCGGCGCGCCTTCGGCTCACTTCGGTGCTTGTAATCGTTGCTAGGTGGTCTATGATTCTGGATGTAATTTTTATTTCTGGTATTCGTTGTACTTCCATGATTGAAGATGAATAGATTGGAAGTTTTTCCGCAAAAATAAAAATAAAAGAAATAGAGCATTGTCCCATGAAAAAAAGAAAGGCCAAATAAAAAAAAGGCTCAAAAAAGAAAAAAAAGAAAAAAGAAATAAAAGGGACAATGCTACTATCCTTTTTTTCCACACTTGTGCTTCAAAGTAGCACCATGATCTTTATGATAGAGAGTCTCTTATTTTGTCACTTTCATATACTAGTGGGAATTTTTCATTATAGAACTTGGCTTGTATATTCCAACAATGGCTTCCTCAAATGCCCTAGGTCTTCGTGAGCAACCAAGTTGGATGCACACCCACTTAGTTTCTTTTGTTGAGCTTTCATACATTTATAGCTCTAGTGCATCCGTCGCATGGCAATCCCTACTCCTTGCATTGATATCAATTGATGGGCATCTCCATAGCCCGTTGATTAGCCGCGTCAATGTGAGACTTTCTCCTTTTTTGTCTTCTCCACACAACCCCCATCTTTATATTCTATTCCACCCATAGTGCTACGTCCATGGCTCACGCTCATGTATTGCGTGAAAGTTGAAAAAGTTTGAGATTACTAAAGTATGAAACAATTGCTTGGCTTGTCATCGGGGTTGTGCATGATGAGAGCATTTTTGTGTGACGAAAATGAAGCATAGCCAAACTATATGATTTTGTAGGGATGAGCTTTCTTTTCCCATGTTATTTTGAGAAGACATAATTGCTTAGTTAGTATGCTTGAAGTATTATTATTTTTATGTCAATATTAAACTTTTATCTTTAATCTTTCGGATCTGAATATTCATGCCACAATAAAGAAAATTACATTGAAAATTATGTTAGGTAGAATTCCACATCAAAAATTCTGTTTTTATCATTTACCTACTCGAGGACGAGCAGGAATTAAGCTTGGGGATGCTTGATACGTCTCCAACGTATCTATAATTTTTTATTGCTCCATGCTATTATATTATCTGTTTTGGACGCTTAATGGGCTTTATTATGCACTTCTATATTATTCTTGGGACTAACCTATTAACCGAAGGCCCAGTGGAAATTGCTGTTTTTTTGCCTATTTCAGTGTTTCGCAGAAAAAGAATATCAAACGGAATCCAAACGGAATGAACCTTGAAGAGGATCATTTTTGGAACAAACGTAATACAGGAGATTTGGAGTGGACGTCAAGGAAGCCACGAGGTGGCCACGAGGTAGGAGGGCGCGCCCAGGGGGGTAGGCGCGCCCCCACCCTCGTGGGCCTCTCGTAGCTCCACCGACCTACTTCTTTCGCCTATATATACTCATGTACCCTGAAAACATCCAGGAGCACCACTAAACCCTATTTCCACCGATGCAACCTTCTGTACCCGTGAGATCCCATCTTGGGGCCTTTTCCGGCGCTCCGCCGGAGGGGGAATCGATCACGGAGGGCTTCTACATTAACACCATAGCCTCTCTGATGATGTGTGAGTAGTTTACCACAGACCTTCGGGTCCATAGTTATTAGCTAGATGGCTTCTTCTCTCTTTTTGGATCTCAATACAAAGTTCTCCTCGATCTTCTTGGAGATCTATTCGATGTAATACTTTTTTGTGGTGTGTTTGTCGAGATCCGATGAATTGTGGGTTTATGATCAGGATTATCTATGAACAATATTTGATTCTTCTCTGAATTCTTATATGCATGACTTGATATCTTTGCAACTCTCTTCGAATTATCAGTTTGGTTTGGCCTACTAGATTGATCTTTCTTGCAATGCGAGAAGTGCTTAGCTTTGGGTTCAATCTTGCGGTGTCCTTTCCTAGTGACAGCAGAGGCAGCAAGGCATGTATTGTATTGTCGCCATCAAGGATAAAAAGATGGGTTTTATATCATATTGCTTGAGTTTATACCTCTACATCATGTCATCTTGCCTAATGCGTTACTCTGTTCTTATGAACTTAATACTCTAGATGCATGCTGGATAGCGGTCGATGTGTGGAGTAATAGTAGTAGATGCAGAATCGTTTCGGTCTACTTGTCACGGACGTGATGCCTATGTTCATGATCATGCTTAGATATTCTCATAATTATGCGTTTTTCTATCAATTGCTCGGCAGTAATTTGTTCATCCACCGTAATATATGCTATCTTGAGAGAAGCCACTAGTGAAACCTATGGCCCCCGGGTCTATTTTCCATCATATTAATCTCCCATCAACTAGCTATTTCTGTCACCGTTTATTTTGCAATCTTTATTTTCCAATCTATACAACAAAAATACCAAAAATATTTATCTTATTATCTTTATCAGATCTCACTTTTGCAAGTGGCTGTTAAGGGATTGACAACCCCTTTATCGCGTTGGTTGCAAGGTTCTTGATTGTTTGTGCAGGTACTAGGGACTTGTGTGTAGTCTCCTATTGGATTGATACCTTGGTTCTCAAAAATCTGAGGGAAATACTTACGCTACTTTGCTGCATCACCCTTTCCTCTTCAAGGGAAAACCAACGCATGCTCAAGAGGTAGCAAACACCCAAAGCAGTTTGACGACTGGATTGCACGTGAACAAACTGGGACTTTCGCCGGTTGGTTGCAGACACATGCCATGCATGACGCCGCTATTGAAGATGACCTGTACTTGCTGTCCCAGTTACCATCTTCGAATATAATGGCTTTCAAAGGGTACGAGATAAATAGGAATACATTTTACACGATCGCCCAAGATAAGAAGAGCACCAAACAAAACAGTGGTGTCCGCTTTGATGCAACAACCAAGACGGGAAAGTAAACATATTATGGTTACATAGAGGACATATGGGAACTTGACTATGGACGTGGTTTGAAGGTCCCTTTGTTTCGGTGCAAATGGGTCAATATGACACGAGGCGGGGTAACGGAAGACCCGCAGTACAGAATGACAACAGTGGATCTCAACAATCTTGCGTATGCAGACAAACCATTCGTCCTAGCCAATGATGTGGTGCAGGTTTTCTATGTGAAGGACATGTCTACCAAGTCGAGAAAAAGAAAATATAAGGAAGCGAATGCATCATACGATGAGCCAAAGCGCCACATAGTTCTTGCAGGGAAAAGAAACATCATGGGAGTGGATGACAAGACAGACATGTCAGAAGATTATGAAAAGTTTGATGAAATTGCTCCATTCACAGTGGATATTGATCCGAGCATCCAGTTAAATGATGAAGATTGTCCATAGTTACGGCGCAAAGGGACACACGCGAAGAAAAAGTTTCACACCCAAAGATCCCACTCTGGGATGTGATCGGCTTAACTGTCATCACTTTCTTCTCTAGTGAGTTTCCGGAGTTATATATCTGGAAAGTTCCGCTTTGAACAAACCGAAGGGAATCTTTATAATAGTTAGGGTACTTATGTGTTTTGGCATTTGAAACGCGAAGAAATTTTATGAGCAAACAAATTCTTTCATGCGATTACTGATTTTTTCAGCTAAATGACCCTGCAATTGAAAAACACTTCAAATGAACTCTGAAAAGGTTGAAGTTGGCATGGTTTCATCATTTCACCCACATAGTATGTGCAAAAAAGTTGAGACGGTTACGACAAAAAATGGATGCACTTCATGTACAAAATGGACAATCTCTTTCGAAGTATCAGGGTTTCAGACGAAAACTCATCTGTTACAAAGGCATTTCATTTTTTAATTATTACAACTCCAGACATTTTGTCCGTTCAGTATGCACCATTCAAAGCCGCGTCATCAATTTTCAACCTTTTCTGACTTCATTTGCTATTTTTCATGCATTTACTGATTTTTTCAGCTAAATGACCCTGAAATTGAAAAACACTTCAATGAACTCTGAAAAGGTTGAAAGTTGGCATGGTATCATAATTTCACCCACATAGCATGTGCAAAAAAGTAGAGAGGGTTACGGCAAAAACTGGATGCACTTCGTGTACAAAATGGACAATCTCTTTTGAAGTATCAGGGTTTTGGACAAAAACTCATCTGTTACAAAGGCATTTCATTTTTTAGATCACCTAAGTATTACCAAATTGAATATAATGATAAAACACACTAATATTAAACATAAGAAAAAATAATCATTAAAAAATCTAAGTTTAAAGTTAAGCTATTCACAAACTAGTGATTCACACAAATTTCACATAATTCAAATTTAAACTATTCAAATTTTAAAACTACTAGCACTAACAGAAAGTTTGTAATTTTTTGAACCTAACAAAAAAATATTCACAAATAAATTCTAAATACAGCAGAAAACAACTCATAAATATATAAAAGAAAATAAATAAAGCAGAAAAGAAAAAAAGAAAATAAATAAATAAAAAGCCGCCTCTTCGGGCCCACAAATGCCTGCATACGACTAGAAACCCAACCTCTAGTTGGGCCAGGATGCAGGCCCACAAGGCCCAATAAGCCCATGATACGTCCATTTTGCATCATGCTTTTATATCGATATTTATTGCATTATGGGCTGTTATTACACGTTATGTTACAATACTTATGCCTATTCTCTCTTATTTTACAAGGTTTACATAAGGAGGAGAATGCGGCAAATGGAATTCAGGTGGAAAAGGAGCAAATATAAGAGACCTATTCTGCACAACTCCAAAAGTCCTGAAACTCCACGAAAGTCATTTTGGGAAATAATAAAAATATCCAGCGGAAGAAGTTCACCGAGGGGCCCACTGTCCACGAGGGTGGGGCGCCCCTACCCCAGGCGCGCCCCTACCTCGTGGGCCCCTATTGGCTCTCCGATGGCCATCTTCTGCTATATGAGGTCTTTCATCGAGGAAAAATGATAAGCAACCTTTGGGACGAAAACTCCGCCATCACGAGGCGGAACCAATCTAGGGCTCCGCAGAGCTGTTCGCTGGGACACTTCCCTCGGGAGGAAATCATCACCGTCATCACCACCGACGCTCCTCTCACCGGGAGAGGGCAATCTCCATCAACATCTTCACCAGCACCATCTCCTCTCAAAACCCTAGTTCATCTCTTGTATCCAATTCTTGTCTCCAAGTCCGGGATTGGTACTAGTAGGTTGCTAGTAGTGTTGATTACTCCTTGTAGTTGGTGCTAGTTGGTTTATTTGGTGGAAGATTATATGTTCAGATCCTTTATGCATATTAATACCCCTCTGATTATGAACATGAATATGCTTTGTGAGTAGTTACGTCTGTTCCTGAGGACATGGGAGAAGTCTTGCTATTAGTAGTCATGTGAATTTGGTATTCGTTCGATATTTTGATGAGATGTATGTTGTCTAGCCTCTAGTGGTGTTATGTGAACGTCGACTACATAACACTTCACCATTATTTGGGCCTAGAGGAAGGCATTGGGAAGTAATAAGTAGATGATGGGTTGCTAGAGTGATAGAAGCTTAAATCCTAGTTTATGCGTTGCTTCGTAAGGGGATGATTTGGATCCATATGTTTCATGCTATGGTTAGGTTTACCTTAATACTTTTGTTGTAGTTGCGGATGCTTGCAATAGAGGTTAATCATAAGTGGGATGCTTGTTCAAGTAAGAACAACACCCAAGCACCGGTCCACCCACATATCAAATTATCAAAGTACCAAACGCGAATCATATGAACATGATGAAAACTAGCTTGACGATATTCCCATGTGTCCTCGGGAGCGCTTTTCCTTATATAAGAGTTTGTCCAGGCTTATCCTTTGCTACAAAAAGGATTGGGCCACCTTGCTGCACTTTATTTACTTTTGTTACTTGTTGCTCGTTACAATTTATCTTATCACAAAACTATCTGTTACCACTTATTTCAGTACTTGCACAGAATACCTTGCTGAAAACCGCTTATCATTTCCTTCTGCTCCTCGTTGGGTTCGACACTCTTACTTATCGAAAGGACTACGATAGATCCCCTATACTTGTGGGTCATCAAGACTCTTTTCTGGCGCCGTTGCCGGGGAGTGAAGCACCTTTGGTAGGTGGAATATGGTAAGGAAAAATTTATATAGTGTGCTGAAATTTATTGTCACTTGTTATTATGGATCCCCTACTGAACCTACTGAAAATAAAAATATTCCCTTTGAAGTTCCTTCGGCTATGTTAGACAAACTGCTAGCTAATACTTTTACAGGAGATGGAACAAAGCATCCTGATGAGCATCTAATATATGTGGATGAAGTTTGTGGATTATTTAAGCTTGCAGGTATACCCGATGATGTTGTTAAGAAGAAGGTCTTCCCTTTATCTTTGAAGGGAGATGCATCGACATGATATAGGCTATGTGATTACACGGGATCATGGAACTATAAACGAATGAAATTGGAATTTCATCAGAAGTATTATCCTATGCATCTTGTTCATCGTGATCGCAATTATATATATAATTTTTGGCCTCGCGAAGGAGAAAGCATCGCTCAAGCTTGGGGAGGCTTAAATCAATATTATATTCATGCCCCAATCATGAGCTCTCAAGAGAAATAATTCTTCAAAATCTTTATGCTCGACTTTCTGACAACAATCGCACCATGCTCGATACTTCTTGTGCTGGCTCTTTTATGATGAAGACTATTGAATTCAGATGAAATTTATTGGATAGAATTAAACGCAACTCTGAGGATTGGGATCTCGACGAAGGTAAGGAGTCAGGTATGACACCTAAGTTTGATTGTGTTAAATCTTTTATGGATACCGATGTTTTTCGTAAATTTAGCACTAAATATGGACTTGACTCTGAGATAGTAGCTTCTTTCTGTGAATCTTTTGCTACTTATGTTGATCTCCCCAAAAGAAGTGGTTTAAATATCATCCTCCCATAGAAGTAAAAGTAGCTGCACCTATTAAAGTTGAAGAAAAGATTGTCACTTATAATGATCTTGTTGTTCCTACTTCTTATGTTGAGAAACCACCTTTCCCTGTTAGAATAAAGGATCATGCTAAAGCTTCAACTGTGGTTCGTAAAAGCAATATTAGAACTTATACACCTCCTGAGCAAATTAAAGTTGAACCTAATGTTGCTATTGTTAAAGATCTCTTAGCTGATAATACTGATGGGCATGCTATTCAGTTCTGCGGTGAAACTGCTAGAATTGCCAAACCTTGCGCTAAAGATAAACATAGACCCGTGGTAGGCGTGCCTGTTATTTCTGTTAAAATAGGAGATCATTGTTATCATGGCTTATGTGATATGGGTGCTAGTGCTAATGTTATACCTCATACTTTATACGAATAAATTAAGCATGAAATTGCACCCGCTGAGTTAGAAGATATTGATGTCACAATTAAGCTTGCTAATAGAGATACTATATCAGCAATGCGAATTGTTAGAGATGTTCAAGTCTTCTGTGGGAAAATTACATATCCTGCTGATTTTCTTGTTCTTGGTTCCCCACAAGATAGCTTTTGTCCCATTATTTTTGGTAGACCCTTCTTGAACACTGTTAATGCCAAGATAGACTGCGAAAAGAATGTTGTTACTATTGGTTTGGGTGATATGTCTCATGAGTTTAATTTCTCTAAATTTAGTAGACAACACCGCGAAGAAGAATTGCCTAGTAAGGATGAAATTATTGGTCTTGCTTCTATTGCCGTACCTCCTAGTGATCCTTTAGAGCAATATTTGCTAGACCATGAAAATGATATGTTTATGAATGAAAGAAGGGAAATATGTGAAGTATTCTTTAATCAGGAACCCATTCTGAAACACAATTTGCCCGTTGAAATCCTAGGGGATCCTCCTCCACCCAAGGGTGACCCCGTGTTTGAGCTTAAACCGTTGCCTGATAATCTTAAAAATGCTTATCTTGATGAAAAGAAAATATATCCTGTTATTATTAATGCTAACCTTTCAGAGCATGAAGAACAGAGATTATTGAAAACTCTGAAGAAGCACCGTGCTGCTATTGGATATACTCTTGATGATCTTAAGGGCATTAGTCCCACTCTATGTCAACATAAAATAAATTTGGAAGAAGATGCCAAACCGGTTCGTGATCATCAACGACGGCTGAATCCTAAGATGAAAGAAGTGGTAAGAAAAGAAATACTAAAGCTTCTGGAGGCAGGTATAATTTATCCCGTTGCTGATAGTCAGTGGGGAAGTCCTGTCCATTGTGTCCCTAAGAAGGGAGGTATTACTGTAGTTCCTAATGATAAAGACGAATTGATTCCGCAAAGAATTATTACAGGTTATAGGATGGTAATTGATTTCCGTAAATCAAATAAGGCCACTAAGAAAGATCATTACCCCTTACCTTTTATTTATCAAATGCTAGAAAGACTATGCAAACATACACATTATTGCTTTCTAGATGGTTATTCTGGTTTCTCTCAAATACCTGTGTCAGCTAAGGATCAATCAAAGACTACTTTTACTTGCCCTTTTGGTACTTTTGCTTATAGACGTATGCCTTTTGGTTTATGTAATGCACCTGCTACCTTTCAAAGATGCATGATGGCTATATTCTCTGACTTCTGTGAAAAGATTTGTGAAGTTTTCATGGACGAATTTTCCGTCTATGGATCTTCTTTTGATGATTGCTTGAGCAATCTTGATCGAGTTTTGCAGAGATGTGAAGAAACTAATCTTGTTTTGAATTGGGAAAAGTGCCACTTTATGGTTAATGAAGGTATTGTCTTGGGGCATAAAGTTTCTGAAAGAGGTATCGAAGTTGATAAAGCCAAGGTTGACGCTATTGAAAAGATGCCATGTCCCAAGGACATCAAAGGTATAAGAAGTTTCCTTGGTCACGCCAGATTTTATAGGAGGTTCATTAAGGACTTCTCAAAAATTTCTCGGCCTCTGACTAATTTATTACAAAAAGATATACCCTTTGTCTTTGATGTTGATTTTGTAGAAGCATTTGAAATACTTAAGAAAGCATTGATCTCTGCACCTATTGTTCAACCACCTGATTGGAATTTACCCTTTGAAATTATGTGTGAGGCTAGTGATTATGCAGTAGGTGCTGTTCTAGGGCAAAGAGTTGATAAGAAATTAAATGTTATCCATTATGCTAGTAAGACTCTAGACAATGCTCAAAGAAACTATGCTACTACTGAAAACAAACTGTTAGCAGTTGTATTTGCTTGTGATAAGTTCAGACCATATATTGTTGATTCTAAAGTAACTATTCACACTGATCATGCTGCTATTAAATATCTTATGGAAAATAAAGATGCTAAACCTAGACTTATTAGATGGGTTCTCTTGCTACAAGAATTTGATTTGCATATTGTTGATAGAAAGGGAGCTAAGAACCCCGTTGCAGACAACTTGTCTAGGTTAGAAAATGTTCTTGATGACCCACTACCTATTGATGATAGCTTTCTTGATGAGCAATTAAATGTCATAAATGCTTCTCGTAGTACTCCGTGGTATGCTGATTATGCCAATTACATTGTTGCTAAATTTATACCACTTAGTTTCACATACCAACAAAAGAAAAAGTTTTTTCTATGATTTGAGAAATTACTTTTGGGATGACCCACATCTTTATAAAGAAGGAGTAGATGGTGTTATTAGACGTTGTGTACCTGAGCATGAACAGGAACAGATCCTACGCAAGTGTCACTCCGAAGCATATGGAGGGCACCACAATGGAGATAGAACTGCACATAAGGTATTGCAATCTGGTTTTTATTGGCCTACTCTCTTCAAGGATGCCCGTAAGTTTGTCTTATCTTGTGTTGAATGTCAAAGAATTGGTAATATTAGTAGACGTAAAGAAATGCCTATGAATTATTCGCTTGTTATTGAACCAATTGATGTTTGGGGCTTTGATTATATGGGACCTTTTCCTGCCTCTAATGGATATACACATATTTTAGTTGCTGTTGATTACGTTACTAAGTGGGTAGAAGCTATTCCAACTAGTAGTGCTGATCATAACACTTCTATTACAATTCTTAAAGAAGTCATTTTTCCGAGGTTTGGAGTTCCTAGATATTTAACGACTTATGGTGGTTCACATTTTATTCATGGTGCTTTCCGAAAAATGCTTGCTAAGTATGATGTTAATCATAGAATTGCATCTCCATATCACCCTCAGTCTAGTGGTCAAGTAGAATTGAGTAATAGAGAGCTCAAATTAATTTTGCAAAAGACCGTCAATAGGTCTAGAAAGAATTGGTCCAAGAAACTTGATGATGCATTATGGGCCTATAGAACTGCATATAAAAATCCTATGGGTATGTCTCCGTATAAAATGGTCTATGGAAAAGCATGTCACTTACCTCTCGAACTAGAACATAAGGCTTATTGGGCTATTAAAGAGCTCAATTATGATTTCAAACTTGCCGGAGAGAAGAGGTTATTAGATATTAGCTCACCTGATGAATGGAGAACCCAAGCTTATGAAAATGCCAAGTTGTTTAAAGAAAAAGTTAAAAGATGGCATGTCAAAAGGATACAAAAGCGTGAGTTTAATGTAGGTGATTATGTATTGCTATACAACTCTCGTTTAAGATTTTTTGCAGGAAAACTTCTCTCTAAATGGGAAGGCCCTTACGTTATCGAGGAGGTCTATCATTCCGGTGCCATAAAAATCAACAATTTCGAAGGCACAAATCCGAAGGTGGTAAACGGTCAAAGAATCAAACATTATATCTCAGGTAATCCTATAAATGTTGAAACCAATGTTATTGAAACTGTAACCCTAGAGGAATACATAAGGGACACTTTCCAGAACGTTTCAGCCTCCGAAAAGGAATAGGTATGTGGTACGGTAGGTAAACCGACTCCAAAACAATTTTTAAGGCAATATTTCTCCGTTTTGGAATATTTAGAAAAATAGAAAAATAAGTAGCAGCCCGGGAAGGACACGAGGGCCCCACGAGGGTGGAGGGCGCGCCCTACCCCCCTGGGCGTGCCCCCCTACCTCGTGGGCACCTCGTGTGCCTTCCGGACTCCGTTTTCTTGCAGATACGTATTTTGGTCTGTAAAAATTCATTATATATTCCCCCAGAGGTTTTGACTCCCGTATCACGCAAATATCCTCTGTTCTTGTTTCGATCTGTTCTCTGTCAGGGTTGCCAAGGCCAGGCATCATGTCGTCCCCCTCCTCCAACAATGGTGACAAAGATGCTTGGCTAATGAAGATAGAGCTGAAGAGGGAAGAACCCATGGAGATTAACAAGGATGAAGGGATCAAGAAGGCCAACCAAGCTCCCGCAGCAGAAGACATCCTTCAACTTGATCACAATCTTCTTACCCCAACTGAGATCGAAGCTTTCAAGATGATTGAGTTAGCTCGTATTCAAAACAAGTATTTCACAAGTGAAAATGTTTTATTGAAGGAGCATATCGTTGCACTCAAGGGAATTATTCGCAAGTTGGAGGACCTCTTACACTCGATGTGTGATTATCCATCACCTCCACCTTCTTCACCAGCAAAGGAGACATAATCACATGGGTATGGGCACTCCTCTTGGCAACTGCCAAGCTTGGGGGAGGTGCCCCGGTATCGTATCACCATCACATCTCCTATCTATACTGTTTTTCTTAGTTCGATCCTATTAGTAGTATCTTGATCTAGTAGAATAAAGTTTATGGCATGATCTAGTTTTGAGTTTTGCTTTATGATCTCTCTATGTAATCGAGTCTGTGAGCTATATAATTAAGATTAGTGTTGAGTCAAGGGCTTGATTGTTTTGCCATGATCTTGAGTGAATAAAAGAAAAGAAGAAAATGAATAAAAAGAAACAAGAGTTTTCATATTGATCTTATTGAGAGTAATGACTTCACATAGAAAGAGTATGATGATTAAAAGTTGTTGGGAGTTGGCAGACATAGCTTTGGTCATCGTTGCAATTAATAGGAAGTAATAAAGAAAGAGAGGTTCACATATAAATATACTATTGTTGACATCTTTTATGATTGGGAGCACTCATTAAAATATGACATGCTAAAGAGTTGTCATGGATCATCCAACATGTAAGACAACGTAATGGGTTATGTTTTATTATATCTGAGTTAAAGTATATTGTCATGGATCATCCAACATGTTGAGCTTGCCTTTCCCCCTCATGCTAGCCAAATTCTCAGCACCAAGTAGAGATACTACTTGTGCTTCCAAAACCCTTAAACCAGTTTTGCCATGAGAGTCCACCATACCTACCTATGGATTGAGTAAGATCCTTCAAGTAAGTTGTCATCGGTGCAAGCAATAAAAATTGCTCTCTGAATATGTATGATTTATTAGTGAGGGAGAAAATTAGCTTTATACGATCTTGTGATGTAGAAGTAATAAAAGTGACGGACTGCATAATAAAGGTTTATATCACAAGTGGCAATATAAAGTGATGTTCTTTCGCATTAAGACTTTGTGCATCCAACCCTTAAAGCGCATGACAACCTCTACTTCCCTCTGCGAAGGGCCTATCTTCTATTATTATCCTCTATCTTATGCAAGAGTCATGGTGACCTTCACCTTTCCTTTTTACATTTTATCCTTTGGCAAGCACAGTATGTTGGAAAGATCCTGATTGATATATCTAATTGGATGTAGGGGGGCATGAGTTATTATTGTTGACATTACCCTTGAGGTAAAAGTTTGGGAGGTGAAACTATAAGCCCCTATCTTTCTCTGTGTCTGATTAAAACTCCGTAACCACAAGTATCACGTGAGTGTTAGCAATTATGAAAGACTAAATGATAGTTGAGTATGTGGACTTGCTATTAAGCTCTGACATAGACTCTTTGTGATGTTATGATAAATTGCAATTGCTTCAATGACTGAGATTATAGTTTGTTGGTTCTCGGTAAAGTTTATGATTCGTACTCTGCATTGTGAATGGATTATTACTTGAACATAAGAAATCATATGACAATATCTATTTATGTTGCTGTTATGAGAATAATCATGATGCCTTCATGTCCGTATTTTATTTTTTATCGACGCCTCTACCTCTAAACATAGGGACATATTTATCATTATCCGCTTTCGCTTGAGGACAAGCGAGGTCTAAGCTTGGGAGAGTTGATACGTCCATTTTGCATCATGCTTTTATATCGATATTTATTGCATTATGGGCTGTTATTACACGTTATGTTACAATACTTATGCCTATTCTCTCTTATTTTACAAGGTTTACATAAGGAGGGAGAATGCCGGCAGCTGGAATTCTGGGCTGGAAAAGGAGCAAATATTAGAGGCCTATTCTGCACAACTCCAAAAGTCCTGAAACTCCACGAAAGTCATTTTGGGAAATAATAAAAAATATCAAGCGGAAGAAGTTCACCAGAGGGGGGCCCACCTGTCCACGAGGGTGGGGGGCGCGCCCCCTACCTCATGGGCCCCCTGTTGGCTCTCCGATGGCCATCTTCTGCTATATGAGGTCTTTCGTCGAGGAAAAAATGATAAGAAACCTTTCAGGACGAAACTCCGCCGCCACGAGGCGGAACCTTGGCGGAACCAATCTAGGGCTCCGGCAGAGCTGTTCTGCCGGGGACACTTCCCTCCGGGAGGGGGAAATCATCACCGTCATCACCACCGACACTCCTCTCATCGGGAGAGGGCAATCTCCATCAACATCTTCACCAGCACCATCTCCTATCAAAACCCTAGTTCAGCTCTTGTATCCAATTCTTGTCTCCAAGTCCGGGATTGGTACTAGTAGGTTGCTAGTAGTGTTGATTACTCCTTGTAGTTGATGCTAGTTGGTTTATTTGGTGGAAGATTATATGTTCAGATCCTTTATGCATATTAATACCCCTCTGATTATGAACATGAATATGCTTTGTGAGTAGTTACGCTTGTTCCTGAGGACAGGGGAGAAGTCTTGCTATTAGTAGTCATGTGAATTTGGTATTAGTTCGATATTTTGATGAGATGTATGTTGTCTAGCCTCTAGTGGTGTTATGTGAACGTCGACTACATAACACTTCACCATTATTCAGGCCTAGAGGAAGGCATTGGGAAGTAATAAGTAGATGATGGGTTGCTAGAGTGACAGAAGCTTAAACCCTAGTTTATGTGTTGCTTCGTAAGGGGCTGATTTGGATCCATATGTTTCATGCTATGGTTAGGTTTACCTTAATACTTTTGTTGTAGTTGCGGATGCTTGCAATAGAGGTTAATCATAAGTGGGATGCTTGTTCAAGTAAGAATAGCAACCAAGCACCGGTCCACCCACATATCAAATTATCAAAGTACCGAACGCGAATCATATGAACACAATGAAAACTAGCTTGACGATATTCCCATGTGTCCACGGGAGCGCTTTTCCTTATATAAGAGTTTGTCCAGGCTTATCCTTTGCTAAAAAAAGGATTGGGCCACCTTGCTGCACTTTATTTACTTTTGTTACTTGTTGCTTGTTACAATTTATCTTATCACAAGACTGTCTGTTACCACTTATTTCAGTACTTGCAGAGAATACCTTGCTGAAAACCGCTTATCATTTCCTTCTGCTCCTCGTTGGGTTCGACACTCTTACTTATCGAAAGGACTATGATAGATCCCCTATACTTGTGGGTCATCAGCCCACAGGGCAGAGCGGCAGAGTTAGGCCTAGAAGCCTACTATAGAGAGGAGTTCGATACCTCGCCCGCACCGGGGCTTTTAAACAGGTGTGGCCGCTCTTCGCTAGGCGAGGTGGGACTAAACTTCCGCACCGCAACTGCGCCAGTGCACCCCCTTTAGTACCGGGTTGTGGTTCTAGTCGGTACTAAAGGTGGGGTCTTTAGTACCGGTTGGAGCCACCACCCGGTACTAAAGGGGTGCGCCTTCCCATCGCTTGGCCTGGCCAAAACAGGCCTTTAGTACCGGTTGGTGGCTCCAACCGGTACTAAAGGTGCCTCCTATATAAGAAACACTTCAAAAAATTCAGTTTCTCATCTCCCACTTCTCTCTGCTTCGACATCGCGCCGCCGCCCCGTCCTGCGCCGTCGCCGCCCGCGTCGCGCCGTCCCCGTCGACTCCACGCCGCCCCTGTCCTCATCGCGTTGTCCCCGTCGACTCCGCGCCGCCCCCCTCACCGGCCCGTTCCCGTCGCTGCATCGGCCCATTGCCGTCCCCTTGCCTCGCCGTCGTCGTCTCCTTGGACCTCGCCGTCGTCGTCGCCTGGACCTCGCCCGCGCTGTGAGCCCCTCTCCCCCTCTCCTCCCTCCAATCGAAGCCGCCGCGCCGCCGGCACCGTAGGTGCACCACACACGCACACACACACACACAATTTGTTCATCTTTTGCACTAGATTCTATTTAGTTTTTTCTGTTTTTTATACAAAGGTTTTTGATGAATTAATTAATTAGATTAGATAAATGTCAAATAGTATATAGAAATGTTAGTTATAATGTCAAAGGTTTTTTCTATTTTTTCTGTTTTTTATACAAAGGTTTTCTGTCAAATAGTATAATGTCAAAGGTTTTAGATGTATTAATGTTAGTTATATAGAAATGTTAGAAATGTTATAGAACTGTTAGTTATATAGAAATGTTAGTTTTAGCTAGATGAATTAGGTAAATTTCAAATTGTTAGACGATGATCGATTTTTTTAGTTTCTTATAATTTTAGTTATAGAAATTTAGAATTTACATATAAGAAATCACAATCCAATCATTTAAAAAATGTTACTTTTGCGGCATATAGTATTTGTTCTCGACCATGCCCAGCCCGCATCCTCGCCGTTGACCCGTTCGCTACGACGTCCTGCTTCAGAGGACCCATGTCCGGGAATAGGCTCCGCCGGGCTGGCACTGGGAGGTGCTACCTTCAGGGGCTCGCCGCTTTGGGAGGAACCCGGCCCCGGGTCCCATCGTCGACCCTGAGCTCCTTTAGTGGCGTTCGCGTGGGCCACTTTTGGTGCGGAGGGAGCTGGCCCCGCCGGAGGTGGTGCGTCGCCGTGTCAAGGAGGAGGACGAGCACGTCCGTCGCTACATGGCTGCTATGGACGTCAGGTTCTCCAATACCTGGCAGGTTCTTTGGGGAGATGACCGGAGCTATAATCATGTGATGGTTCCTTCTCATTGGGTTTCCACCGCCCGCGCCTTAGGAACCGCGAGTGGCCTAGATTATTCTGTAGTATTCGATCCTTATTAGCTAGCTAGCTAGTGATGTATTCGATATATAATATTCGAGACGATGTATTCGAGATTATATATATTATTCGAGACGATGTATTCAAGATTATATATTATTCGAGACGATGTATTCAAGATTATATATTATTCGAGACGATGCATTCGAGATTATATATTATTCGAGACGATGCATATTATGTACTATGATTCAGTTTTCCCTTATTGATTGCATGCATGCATTGTAATTTGAAAACTAAATTGTTTTATATTTCTGTGACACCCCCGATTCAATCGTACACTAATCATACACGCAAACGTGTACGATCAAGATCAGGGACTCACGGGAAGATATCACAACACAACTCTAAAATAAAATAAGTCATACAAGCATCATAATACAAGCCAGGGGCCTCGAGGGCTCGAATACAAGTGCTCGATCATAGATGAGTCGGCGGAAGCAACAATATCTGAGTACAGACATAAGTTAAACAAGTTTGCCTTAAGAAGGCTAGCACAAACTGGGAAACAGATCGAAAGAGGCGCATGCCTCCTGCTAGGGATCCTCCTAATCTACTCCTGGTCGTCGTCAGCGGCCTGCACGTAGTAGTAGGCACCTCCGGTGTAGTAGGAGTCGTCGTCGACGATGGCGTCTGGCTCCTGGGCTCCAGCATCTGGTTGCGACAACCAGGTAGAATGGGAAGGGGGAAAAGAGGGAGAAAAGAAACCGTGAGTACTCATCCAAAGTACTCGCAAGCAAGGATCTACACTACATATGCATGGGTATATGTGTAAAGGGGCAATATCGGTGGACTGAACTGCAGAATGCCAGAATAAGAGGGGGATAGCTAGTCCTGTCGAAGACTACGCTTCTGGCAGCCTACGTCTTGCAGCATGTAGAAGAGAGTAGATGGTAAGTTCACCAAGTAGCATCGCATAGCATAAACCTACCCGGCGATCCCCTCCTCGTCGCCCTGTTAGAGAGCAATCATCGGGTTATATCTGGCACTTGGAAGGGTGTGTTTTATTAAGTATCCATTTCTAGTTATCATAAGGTCAAGGTACAACTCCAAGTCGTCCTGTTACCGAAGATCACGGCTATTCGAATAGATAAACTTCCCTGCATGGGTGCACCACATAACCCAACACGTTCGATCCCATTTGGTCGGACACACTTTTCTGGGTCATGCCCAGCCGCGGAAGATCAACACGTCGCAGCCCCACCTAGGCACAACAAAGAGGTCAGCACGCCGGTCTAAATCCTATTGCGCAGGGGTCTGGGCCCATCGCCCATTGCACACCTGCACATTGCGTACGCGGCCGGAAGCAGACCTAGCCCCCTTAATACAAGCGCAAGCTTACAGTCCAATGCGGCGCGCGCCGCTCAATCGTTGACGTCACGAAGGCTTCGGCTGATACCACGACGTCGAGTGCCCATAACTTTCCCACGTAGTTGGTTAGTGCGTATAGACCAAATGGCCAGACTCAGATCAAATACCAAGAACTCGTTAAGCGTGTTAATTTTAAGTATCCGCGGACGCCGACCAGGGCCAGGCCCACCTCTCTCCTAGGTGGTCTCAACCTGCCCTGTCGCTCCGCCACAAAGTAATAGTCGGGGGCCGTCAAGAACCCAGGCCCACCTCTACCGGGATGGAGCCACCTGTCCTTTCAGCCCCCTCATCAGAATCACTTGCGGGTACTCAACGAGCTGACCCGACTTTAGTCACCACATGTGTCATGTATAAGAATATAGTATATACCCGTGATCACCTCCCTAGTGATCACGACCCGATAGTATAGCATGGCGAACAAGAATGTAGGGCCACTGATGGAACACTAGCATCCTATACTAAGCAAGAGGATAGCGGTAAGGGTAACAATCAGAGAAACAATGACAAGCTATGCAGAGAATAGGATTAATCGAAAACAAGAATATGCTACACTACTCTAATGCAAGCAGTAGAGAAGAATAGGCGATATCTGGTGATCAAGGGGGGGGGGGGCTTGCCTGGTTGCTCTGGCAAGAAGGGTTCATCGTCGATGTAGTCGATCACATGGGTACCGGCAGCGGTCTCGGTGTCTACCGGAAAGAAGTAACGGAGGGGGAACACAATAAATAACAGAGCAATCAAGCATCACAAAGCATAACATGACAAACGCCGTGCTAGATGTGCCTTAACGCGGTAGTAAGTGATATCGGCAAAGGGGGAAACATCCGGGAAAGTATCCCCGGTGTTTCGCGTTTTCGGACAGATGAACCGGAGGGGGAAAGTTGTGTGTTATCTATGCTAGGGATGTGTGGCGGACGAACGGGCTGCGTATCCAGATTCGCCTCGAAATTCTGAGCAACTTTCATGTACAAACTATTTTCATCCGAGATACTGTTTATTTTATATTAATTTTCAAAGTTTTATGTATTTTCTAGAATTAATTTAATTGTTTAAATCTGAATTATCCAAAACAGTGACTTGTGATGTCAGCATGACGTCATTACTGTGTCAGCTGTCAACTGGCCGGTTGACCAGTCAACGAGGCCCACGGGGACCCATCGGCAGGATCGGCGCTGCCTGATCCACCGCTGATCGGGTCAACAGGCCCATGGGGCCGTTGTCGCCGACCAGTGGAGGGTCTACATGGCGGGGCCACGTCGGTTGGCCGGTGTTTGACGCCGGCGACCACGGGGAAGGGGGGGGGGGTGGATGCCACTGGATGGCGATGGGGGCGCGTGAAGGGGGGAACCGAACCCGGGCGAGGTGCGGTGGTGGCGGCTCGCCGGAGGACGGCCGGGAAGGCCGGCGGCGGCGAAGCGGAGCGGTGATGGCGCGCAGCGGCGGCGGGGGTGGAGCGGCCGTGAGGGGCGGTTGTAGGCGGGCGCAGGAGAGCAGCAGCAAGCAGAAGCATAAGGAGACAAGCAGGGGCGCGGGGCAGCGGCAACAACGCGCGGGGTGCGACGGACGGGGATGGCGGCGGCGGCGGGCAAGCACAGCCGGAGTGGCGGATGTGGAGCGCGGACGGCGCCGGGCGCGGCGTGGAGCACGTGCAGACGGGGCTAGCTCTGGCCAGCGGGGCTGAGCACGACGCCGGGCGCGATGGCGCGGGTGGGCGCGGAGTAGTGCACGGCGGTAACGATCGGAAGCACCGCTCTAGCAACCATTAGAGGTGCAGGACGGTTCGTTTAGGTGCTGATGCTTGCGCACATCCACCTGTGCATCAAGCACGAGTTGGGATGGCCCCAAACGACGGCGACGGTCCCATCAGCAACGACGGCGAGCGGTGGCAGGCTTCGGCTATGGTGGCATGACGGCTAGGAAAGTGAATCGAGGGGAAGGCAGAGAGGGAGTAGGTGGTGCTCACCGAGGAGCTCAAGCGTGGCTCATTGATGGCTTAGGTGCGGCAGACGGCTGCGGATTCGGTGATGGCGTTGTGGCGGCCGGAGGTTGAAGACGAAAGCGATCCGGCGCTGTAGGGCTCTCTAGCTTGACCTCGTGAGCGTAGACGACGAAGACGGGGATGGCGCTCCTCCTGGACAAGCGCAGATGACGCGGGTGACCGGTGGCTGCGGTTGTTCGTGACGGCGTGCTTCGGCTTCGCTCGATGGAGCTCCAGATCGAGAAAAGAGAAGAAGGGGGCGAGCGAAGGAATGGAGGAAGGCTAGGGTTCAGGGGTGGTCGAGAGGTACTTGTAGGACGCCGGGGAGGGGCTAGATGCTCGGCACGTGGCCATCCATGGCTGCGGGCGGTCGAACGGCGGTCACCCAGCCACTGGTGAACAGGAGAAAGAAAAGGGGTAGGTGGGCTAGGCCGGCTGAAGCCAAGGCCCAGAGGGTGGGTGCAGGGGCTTTTCCCCTATTGCAATTTATTTTGCTTTTACCTTTTTAATCTTATTTCTTTTCTGTTTTAATTGTTTTAGAGCATTTTAGTATTTTATAAACAAGTGTTTTCTTTACTATAATTACCTATGTAATATTCGGCACAAACCGAACATTTTAGTTTTGATGTTTGAAAATATTTGTTGTTTGCCTTTAATTTAATTTTGAAATTGAATCGGTTTTTGACTAACGCAAGATTAACAACAGTGACAACGGTGACATGGCATCATTAGTATGTGATTACTATAGCCTATATATCCGGGAGTCACAATTCTCCTCCACTACAAGAAATCTCGTCCCGAGATTTAAGAGGTAGAGTTAAGGGGAAAGCATTGGTTATGAATTCTAACGAGTGTTGTCGGTCTTGGTTGCTCTTCCCGAAGACATTGATCTCTTTTGTTTATGCCTTCATTTCTCTGATTCAGGTCATCCTGATGAAGTCGTCATCCTTTCTTCGGAGTCTTCATTGAACATATGAAGGACAAGGGGTAACTTCGAAAAAACGGACCTCTGAAAGGTCGACTATCTGGTTGATAACATCGGGGATGGTGAAGGAAAGAAACTCTCGAATTGAAGCTTAAGAAAATATTGAGAGCAAAAGGAGGTATCATGGAAAGTTTCGAACGGGCAGGCAATCGTTCGATGCCTGAAACAGGGCGTGAAAGGGTTCAAAGCAACATAATAAGTATTGTGTCTGATACCAGAATTGATGATATCTCAGAAGGTGGCTCATGAATTACATATGAGGCCATGCGCGAGGAATAACTTTGGAAACAAGAGGGTGTACAGGAGAGTCAGGTTTCGATCCTGTGGAACTTTGGGTTATGGGCCCACCATGTGGGCTAAAAAATAGGAAGGCGGTGACGATTTGCACGATCATGTAACCAAGGTATGCCAGAGGTAGTCTTTTAGTTATGTCGGCAACAACATCGGTACCAAGGGTGAGGGATGAAGAGAACCATTCTCCTGCTCGTGGAATGAGCCGGACCAATAGGCAAAGTTCTCGTCCATCGGTGGCTACCGAAATGTCATCAACTATAGTAACAGGGTCTTGCTGACAGAATTGTACACTGAGGTGTTTACGTAAGCAGGAGAATATTACTGCTTAGATCATATATACCTCAAGAAAGGTTAAACCAAACAATGGAAATGAAAATATGATTATCAGATCAAACAGAACAATGGAAAGGAAAATGTGTTTAAACACATATTTCAAGGGTATATCCTTCCCAAGGACAAACTGAGCATGATATCCATGACAGGATATAATGTAGAAAACTCTTTAGGTAGGGGAGAGAAGTTTCATGACATTACCCACACAGCGATGTTTGGATAATTGAGCAGGAAACATTTAGCATTGGGCTTCAAAGGTTCTTGTTGCAAATCAGAGTACCATAGACATGCTTCGAGATAGCATTGACATGGTCATCAGGAGAAGATCAGACTTTGGAAACACAAAGGATCCATCAGGAACAACTTATAGAATAAGTCTTACAATTTCCTCATGGAAGAATGGGTAACCTTGTTTAAAAAGGAAACTATAACAATAGAGCCTCCGGCCAGGTGTGCTAGGCACGACATCACCTTACCGGGTCACATAAAGACCAGTGTTATATCTCTTGGAAATATGTTCCAACCATCATATCAGACCTAGACAGTTCTGATTGGTGTCAGGATAACTCAGACTCAGGATGCCTGAGAAGAAAGGTGCAACACAAATTGTCGAGATGACATTGTAAAATTCTTAGGAAATGAACTATGGAAGCAAGTTCCGAATCATGAGTTCATCATTTAACCAAAGAGAGGATGAGGAGATGGCTGATGGACTCAGCGACAATTCATCGAGAATTCCCAAAAGATGGATTTCCACAATTATGTGAACAAGGAGATAACATTTGTCAAATCAAATGATATAACAAGGTATGCTCGAGGAAAACATACACAATTAAACATTGGTTGAAAGGTGTACCCAAAATATGGGCTGGGCTGCATGACCAACGTCGGAATGGCGATTGGGCAACCAACACACTAAATTAGAATTGTTGTCCATTAACTCTGAAGCAATAGGGTAGCTAAAGATAATAAATTCGCACAACAGAGTTCACTCAACACGGGGACTAAGAAAAGAATTGTGATGGCGAGAAGCATCACTGTACCAAGAATTTTTATGAGGTGGTGAAATTCTCACCACATTCTTGACATAAAAGATGGCAATACTCCAAGGTAATTAAGAACAAATGCTGGATAGCAAGGAACTCAAGGTATAACACAGAACACGAACAAGTTTGTGTTGGAGGGGAGGAATTAACGTGGTCGATGACAACACAAATCATCGAGGGCAAGGATGGTATTTCTCATCATGAATTCGATTGATATCAAGGAAGGAGTCAAGATGTTGATGATGATCACGACAATTTTGTCGAGAGGCTCCACGAAGATGTAATAGATCGGTGATGACATCAAGTCAAAGGAATGATGAAGCAAAAGGTTAATGGAACCAAGGGTACGACACAAACTCCAAAACAAGCTTGTTGTTCAAGGCGAAATGATATGACGAGGAAGATCGACGTAAGTTTAGCTCATCATCGAAAGTTGTGCTCCGGGATTAAGGACCAGGTAGCATAGATAAAATTGGCACGACAATGATGTAGCTGATAAGGCTAGGAGTGACATGATGGAGTATTAAACTTCTCAACAACAAAGTACTGGGAGTACTGAATCTCAGTGTTGATTCGATTCACAAATCAGTGTTCTCGGTTGAAGACAACCCATAACCCATGGAGTGACTATGACAGGGAAAGGTATTACTCCAGCACCAATTCATAAGATGTAGTGCAATGGCATGATATCCTCGAGATACCAGGGGGTATGCTCGAAGGTAGAGCAGAATAGAGGTTTGGTAGGTATATTGATCTGCAGAGGACAAGTACTTCAACTTGTCCAGGAAATGGGATCAAAGAAGAACAATCATGGTCGGAACCACGGTTGCAAAGGACCAAATCCCAGATATAAGATAAACTTATACCAAAGGGGTAAATAATGTTAAGAGAAGCTTTAATGATAAGATCTACATCGTTTCCATGGGCATGAACACAAAGTTCAAGGTCGACTCCCACTTCTTCAATGCATAACCTTTCATTCACTTCTCGCTCTTATTAAAAATGAATTGATTATGGAAACCTACCTCGTGAATTACCAGAGGAGTATGACCCAATAAAACTTTCGGGTTCACACAGATTAAGAAAAGCATAGGTTCAACACATCTGGGTATCTTAGGAACATATACCACAATCTTTTAGAAGTAATTAATACAAGCTCGAAAGTAGAGCATGGTTTAGAAAGCAGAGGATACAATTTACCAAAGGCATTATGTATCCGAGGAAAGGCTCACAAGATTATTGAATATGGAGGACGTTGTCAGATAAAATCCAACAAATTATCTGGTGGTCCAAAGGGATCTGATGTGAGCATCGGTACTCAATCAGAGGAAGAAAGAATGCACGGGCATCAGATTATAGAACATCTGAATAATTCGATGATTAGATAACAAAGGAATTATGATTTCCAAAACAAAGGATGAGAAGCAGACGCTCTGATCAAGGATGGATAAATTGGATAGACCAGAGGCACAATTGACGACAAATAGTTTGGTCGAGAACCAGCTCATGTTTAAAATGACGCCTGAGCCAAAAAGATAATTTAGAAGGGATGATTGATGATTGTGTGCATTCACACACATGTTGAATCAATAGGATCAAAATGACGGTGTCAAAAGATACTAGTGAATATTGCTAGTGATATGGGAGCATCCATAATGTAAGCATACAAGTATTTGCGGAGCAATAGTTTGAAGAGGATGCTCAGAAGGTCAGATAGTGTTTCAGAGTATCTTATGAAGCATACGAACAACTGCGGATGAACGGATACTCAATAAGTGCGAGGAATTTTCAATAGGGGTATTCATGTGGTAAAGAACTGCAAGGCAGTAAGCTTAAAGGATTTTCGGAACAACGGAGAGCAATTTAGGGCATCTTGTAATAACAAGAGCAACTAAGGATGAAGGTATGAACGACAATTGTAGGTAGTTATCCATAGGGATATATCGGTGGTGCGGGTTTGCAAAAACGACGGGCACAAAGTCTCGAGAGAACATCATAGAGTAACTTCGGTATCTTCTAGTCACTACAAAAAAAAGACACATCCGTCACATTTTGGGCCGAATGAATTTTTTTTCTGTCATACATATGACACTTCTATGACGATAATTCTGACAGAACCCGGTATCATCATAGATGTGGTGGGCTCCTACTTCTATGACAAAAAATCATGACAGAAAAAACCGTGGAGACGCAGCTGCATGACATTCTTTGGGCCGTCCATGACGTAAAAAACCGTGGTAGAAGCGAGGGGTAGGAAAATTTCGGGGAGTTGCCTGTTACGGTGGGAGGTCGGGGGCCGAGCGATGCGCGTTTCTCTCGTACACGTACGTGCATGTGTGCGAGGTGTTGGCTCTAACTGAACCCGAGCGAGGCGTTGGGCTCTAACTGAACCCGAGCGGTTGCACTGCGCAGCTACGCTTACATCGAACCCAGCGATCGATCGATGGCTGTTAATCGAACCCGATGGAGCGATTCTTCGCTAATGCTGCTAATCAAGCCGATCGATTGATGAACAAAGTGGCGTTGCGGGGGGTTGGATGAACAGTGAGCCGTGGCATTGCCTCTGGATGAACAGGACCCCGTGGTGTGGAGGGCTGGATGAACAGTAGACGGTGGAGGGGTGGCCGTGGAGGGGTGGTTGAACAGGACCCTGTGGTGTGGAGGGCTGGATCACAGTAGATGGTGGAGGGCTGAATGAACAGTAGACGGTGGAGGGGTGGTTGAACAGTAGCCGGTGGAGTAGCGCGCGGTGGAGGCTGGATGAACTGGAGCTCGTGGAAGCTGGAGGAGGTCAACGGTAGCCCGTCGAGGCCGGAGGAGGGCGACGGTGGAGATGAACAATATCCCGTGGAGTCCCATTTTGCGGTACGCCACACCCCTCCCGATGAATAGGACCCCCGTTTCGACCTTAGGAGGTCCGATTCCTCCGTTTTGCGGTACGCCACACCCCTCCCGATCAACAGGACCCCCGTTTCGACCGTAGGAGGTCCGTTTCCTCCGTTTTGCGGTACGCCACACCCTCCCGATCAACAGGACCCCGTTTGACCGTAGGTGGTCTGTTTCTCCGCTTTGGCGGTACGCCACACCCTCCCGATCAACAGGACCCGCTCCGAACATGGCGGTCGAACACAAGGCCGCTTTCTCCGTTCGCGATGCGCCAGCCTCGCTTCCATCGCTGTTCCGTCCAAGCCGGTTGGCTCCCGCGCTGCCTGCCTCCCGATGAACACGACGCATTTTTTGCCTCCCCATGAACACGACGCATTTCGTTGCCTCCCCATGAACACGACACATTCTGTTGCCTCCCCATGAACATGACGCATTCCGCTGCCTCCCCATGAACACGAGCCCTCGCCCGTGCGTATCGCGCGACTAGGCGTTGAGACCCGCCAGATGTACACATACGTGGCAGATTTTCTTTCTTGCACCCTGGCCGTTGTGCGTGCGTGTACATGCTACGTGCGTGCCTCTACTACAACACGTGCGCGCCTCTACTACGACACGTGCGTGCCTCTACATCGACCAGTATGTATGTACACATTCGCGACCAGGATGACAATGCTACGTACGCTTCGACTAGGTGGGTCCCGACTGTCAGGCACTTCCTTGCCTGCGAAGATGTAGCTGGTGGGTCCCAACAGTCAAGGGGGCAAATCGTTTTGCTTTTTTTTGCCCAGACGCACTTCCTTGCGTGCGAAGGTGTAGCTTCTGGGTCCCAGCAGTCAAGGGGTGAATCGTTTTTTTTGCCCGGACGCACTTCCTTGCGTGCGAAGGTGTAGCTGGTGGGTCCCAGCAGTCAGGGGGCGAATCTTTTTTTTTCGGACGCACTTCCTTGCGTGCGAAGATGTAGTTGGTGGGTCCCAGCAGTCAGGGGGCGAATCATTTTTTTCCCGGACGCACTTCCTTGCATGCGAAGATGTAGCTCGTGGGTCCCAGCAGTCAGGGGGCGAATCATTTTTTTCACGAAATACGGTGGCCCGTCCGGTGGGTCCCCGCTGTTAGGTGGAGGAATAATTATTTTGCGCGTAATAAGGAGGCACTTCCTTGCGGCTGCCGTGGACCCAGCTGTCAGCCTCTCCACGTACAGTCCACGTCCGATGGAAGTCGTTCCTTGACCACGTTGACCACGCCGCGCCGACAGCACCACGGCGGTAGACGACGGCGAGGCCTAGGAAGGGGACGACGCGGAGCCGGGGAAGACGCGGCAGTGGATGCACACGCGAAGAGGAGTACGAGGGTTCACTGGTTCGGCTGCGCTGCCGTCGCCGCAGAATAACAGGGGGTGTGGGTGAGTGGAGGGATGGCCTGGCCAGCGGTGGGAGTAGTAGGGGGCGGCGAGGCCTCCTCGGCAGCACAGCCGGCCACGGGAGGCAGGAGCAGGCGGCACGACCGGTGCTGCTTTGGGCGGCTGGAGCAAGAAGACCAGAGGTTGAAGAAGCACGATGGCCGTTGGATGGACATCGTACGGTCACTGCAGCTAGAATCATTTATATTGACTAACTTGACAAAGCCCTTGGTATGTCAACTTAGTAGGCCCATAGGGCAGCTTACAAAACGGTGCGCCCCAGATGTCAGGGGGAGGAATCATTTTTTGGGCGGGTGAAGCTAGAATATCCGAGATTGAAGAAGAAGCACGGCATCCGTTGGATGGACATCCAACGGCCACTGCTGCTAGAACCGTGTGTTGAGTATAAGTTGACAAAGCCTTGCATACGCATCAACTCTGTTTTTTTAGGGGACGCGTCAACTTAGTAAGGCCAGAAGTGTGTGGCAGAGAACTTATAGCCCATTTGAGATTTGTAAGAATGTGTAGCCCATTTTTGAATTCTAATGGAATTTACTACAGCCCATTTACAGTTTGTTAAAAGTACATCCCATTTCAACCAACCGTTCAAAACAGAATTCAATAAAATTTCTCACATTTTGATGGGATTCGAATATTTTTATCCCGAAATTTCTAGTCAGATTAAATACAATTTCAATATAAATTTATGTTACGTAAAAATCCAACGAAACATTGCGCTCGCAACAATTAATGAAATTAAAATTTTCAATATTCCAAAAATAATATTTTATAAAGTAATCACTGTTTGGTGCATTTTTTTATAGTTACTACCCAGTTTTTATAATTATATCCCATTTATTATTTCTTAAAGCCCATTTTCTTGTTAAGCCTAATGCATCCCTACTAGGAAAGATTTGCAGGCCAGCGGGGCGGAGAATAACAACTTGACCTTGCCTGGGTATTCCTAAAAAAAGTATAGCTGGGCTAGCCATTTTCAACTTGAAAAAAATTAATATCTGGGCTGGATATCTGGCCTGGGCTAGACGGGCCTAGCTTGCCCAGTTAATACCTGCAGCGATGTTTTCGTTGTTGTTCAGAGGAGAAAAATTAATATCTGGGGTAAACATCGAAAAACTCTGCAGTGCTCACACCTCAAAAACACAAATACTGCTCGAGCTGCTTGCTCCCAGCTGTCGGCCGCTTCTTGTGCAATTCTCTCGTTTATTAACTACTCCCTCCTTTCCGGTTTATAATGCTAAATTCAAAAATCTCACCAATCAAGGTAGATGGCGAGTGATGGAATACTTTTTGTAGTTTTGCAAAAGCACCTAATTGATGCTCTTCTTATCCTCAAAAAATTATGTTTATCAATGCATTAATTGCAATGCATGCATGCATAAAGTACATGCATTGGTCAATTTTCACTTAATACTTGCATGCAATGATTTAATGCACCTTGGAATCTGAACATGTGATGGAAAACAACCAAATTAAGCCTTATAAAATGGAAAAACTAAAATTTTGAGATAAGCCCTATAAACCGGAAAGGAGGGATTACATAGGTTGACAATGGTGTGGGACCGTGATGTCAGGAAACCAGGAGGAAGCAAAATAAATTATATTTATATATATATATATATATATATATATATATATATATATATATATATATATATATATATATATATATATATATATATAATAAGGAGGCACTTGCGTACGTGAGGCTGTGGACCTGGTGGGTACCCATTGTCATCCTATCCAAGTAAAGTCATCTCCTCGGCCGCGCGCCCTTTCCGGCCGAAACAGTCAGCGCCGGCCGCCCCGCTTCCCGGTGCAAGCGATTGCTCCGCCTTCAAACGACACAAGTGCCGTCCGTCCGTCCATCTGCCGCACACATTAATGATACACGGTTGCCGAGGCGGCTACTCCGGCGCCACGCGTCCGTCCCTCCGCCGGCCCACCATTGCTATATAAACTGCTGCGCCGGCCATAGCCGCAGTCATCTTCATCCATTCCCTTTCTCCTGTCCACACCACTACTGCCCACCATGGCTTCCTCGCGCTCCAGCGCTCTTCGGGACGGGCGGACGACGGACCACAAGGAGATGTCAGCCATTGCTGCCGACCGGCTGGCCGGTAGGCAGCCGGAGGACGACGACGTCCTAATGGAGAACATGTTAGTCGACGATCCGGCGCCAACCCCCTCCTCCGCGCCATCCTCGCCGGTGCATTGCACCATGACCATCGGCGAGGCCCGTGCCCAATATATGGACAGGGTGAGGCCGATGCGCGAGGAGCAGTTCCGGGAGGCGCAGGCCGACGCCGCCTACAACCACCATCTCCTCCAGGAGCACCTGCAGGCGGAGGAGCAGATCGCCACGGAGCGGGCGGAGCAGGAGGCACTGCTCGACTTGTACCGCTCCGCCCGCAAGGGCCACCTCGAGCGCTGGCGGTACCGCATGCGGGTGGCGGAGGCTGCGGCCACCTACAAAGAGGCTAGCAAAGAGGGCGATGAAGTGGGCGAGGCGCTGTTTGGCGAGACCGAGGATGAGGCAGAGGACAATGCCGGCTCCGACGAGTCCCCGCTCCGCTGGCGTCGATGATGCCCTGCTCCGTCGAGGCCCTGCGTCGCCAACAACGAGGTAGAGAACACCGCCGGCTCCGCCGAGGCCTCGCGGTGCCAACAATGAGGCAGAGGACACCGCCGGCTCCGCCGAGGCCCCGCCCCGCCAACAACGAGGCAGAGGACATCGCCGGCTCAGCCGAGGCCCCACCCTGTCGGCAACGTGGGGGAGGATTTCCACCGCTTTGCTGAGGCGCCGCCCGTCGGCAACGAGACAGAGGACATCGCTGGCTCCGTCGAGGCCCCGCCCCGCTGCCAACGAGGCTGCTCCACACAGAAAACGAGGAAGAGTAGAACACGGTATGTCACCGTCGCTCGGGTCCAAGTAAGGCCACCGCTGCTACCCTCCGGTTGAAGCCAAGCTAGGCGGGTTGACCATTGACAGCCGGTTAGCTTTTTGGCGGCGACATGGAGTCGGAGAGCTGCGCTGGAGAAGAAAGCTGCTTCTACTTAACTGCTTGTGCAGTTGGCTGACTGACATGTGGGCCCAACAGGCCACATGTCAGTTACGCAACTGCACCTGTAGTTAAGTCACTGAAGCTTCTGTTCGGCTCAGCGGGACACAGGTGGGTAGCTTCGGTTAATTAATTATACCTCTAGCGCACCCATTTTTAGTTTTTTTTTGAAAAGGAGGATGACCCCCGGCCTCTGCATCTGGGAGATGCATGCGGCCACGAACACCCCTTTTTAGTAGAAGAATGTATGAAATGTAATGAATTCCGGCATGTTTATATGAAATCCGACCGTGTATGAATGAATTTATTTCGATTAGTTCGAATTCCTGTATCACTGGCATTGGATGAACAAGCAAAACAATACGTACTAGCATTATTCCTAGGGTGATCACCACGTTTGCAGCAGTTTCACATGTACTCCCTCCGGTCCTTTCTAGTCTGCATACAAGTTTTGTCTGCAGTCAAAGTATCTCTACTTTGACCAATCTTATACAAAAAAGTATGCACTTTCACAATGTGCGAAGTAAAAAGGAACAGAAGGAGTACAAAGAGTTTGAGCAGCTTTTTAGCGTTTCTGTACATTGCAATCAAACACACATGCGTGGCAATTCATAGAGAACATTCAAAACAATCGATGATTATGCATCTCAGCGACTCACATGTCAGAGGCAATATTTACTACACAACTAAAGAATAAAGAAAAAATTGATCGCCGCTGCTGACAGCAAAGGGCGTCCCATTTGAAAATATCAAACGCATATCTTGCTAAAATCAATGGCAAAATTTGACAAGGTTGTCCCATTTAAAAATATCAAATGCCTACGATTGTGGAATGGGCAGGGTTTGCCATCAGTTCGGACATTGACATGGCACCTCATGCTAAATAAACCAGCTGTTCTTTTTGTGCAGTTACACCAAAATCAACCAAATTCGCGCGTAGCTTGTATGATTTCGCCCTTATATGTTGCAACGCCTTGAAATTATGGGCACCTCCTTTCTTGTGGTGGAAATGAATGATTTGATGTATTCATGAACATTTTGTGCAGTTCCCATTGAAATCAAGATGAGCATCCTGTTTGGACAAATACAAAAAAGTGATTAGTATAAAGCAAACTGTACTATGAATTGACAGTTTCAACAGGCACATACATGATCCATGTAGAGCACACTTTTAGAAAAATGGAACTCACCAGAAAGAATCCTAGAACAACATTGTACTCAAAGATCACAGCAAAAAAAATGGAGATTTGTCAGTCCTTCTGAGCTGAAGTTAGTTTGGTCTTGTGGGGAGTAATGTAACCATCCTTCAACTGCTCCTTCTGATGAGAAGATAGACAGGGCTTCTTCATCCTGGCATAATCGGAACTAGTCACTTCATGTACTCCATATTCTTCTTTAGAGGAAGATGATCCCTGTTTGCTCAAAAAAAAAGGAAAGGAAATATTTAAAACAGTACAGATGAAGCACTTCTCAAGGACAATACCACTTTTTCATGACAGTATCTAAATAGTAGCACAACACCAGTAGAGATGACAAAGCTCAATCATATGGATGAAATCAGTGGGTGAGAACCAACATTTGTCAGGAGGCTGATTGTGTAGAGCATACAGATGAAGCACTTCTCCGGAATCATCTGTTGCTATGTACGGGGGTGGCCATGCTTACTATATACTCCTCGATTAGTTTAATGTTTCCAACATCTTCTTGTGCAGTTCCACTAAAATATATGGTATCTTCAAAGAAGATCCCTGTTTGCACAAGTAGAGACAATTACGTATGGCATCAAATCAGTGTCAAAACAATTGCTCGTTCCAGCCATAGCAATAAATTAAGATGCAAAACTATATCATTACTTGTGTCATCACAGCTCCAGTGCTTCATTACAACACAGGGAGTTAATTTTTGTTTACCTTCTGCTTGTTCTTCTCCTTCATCACTTGGTTCAATAACAGACAAGCTTCGCCTTCAATGTAAGATTTGACATGTCAATTAGGGAGCACAAGTATAGTACTAAACTTAATTTTCTGATGAAAGTGGCAAAATACAGGCCAACAGTTGTGAAATATCCTTATCTTACCTCAATGGGATATTACGGTGCACATATAGATTGGAAGTCTTGTCTCCATTTGTGCAGTTCACTAAAATCAAGCAACATTATCGTACAAGTAGCACAACATATGAAAGCACACTGCAGAATCATGTGAAAGAAGGCTAGTACTGACCTCTCATGATGCGGAATTCAAACAACTCACAAGAAGAAGAACTGAACCAAATTCTCCTTAACAGATAGGAAGTAAGATCTCCTCTTGTGCAGTTCCACTAAGATCAAGCAATCAAGCAACGTTATCGGTGTGACATTTTGGTTGAACTGCACAAAACACTCTTAAAACAAAAGTGTTTTGTGCAGTGCAAGAAAAGGTCACAATGGCAACGAGGTGAAGTAGATAACCCTGTTTACACAGAGGTGCAAAGGAAACAATTAGTGGTCAATAACGGTGGATGACACGAAGCCAACAAAAGAAGCATCTACCTTATCTAAATGGGAAAGAAAGCAAGACAAGTAGCATTTCTCAAGCGGTGGCATTGATTAATATTAACATAGAGATTATATTAACAATAAAATTCGTTAAACATGTAATTTGCTTTTAACTGTGGCATTGCATCAATTTTCCAGCGGCATTATTAGAGGGTGTTTGTTTACGAGGACATTTTGGTGTAGGGACTAAAAAACTTCGTGTCACCACATCTAAACCAAATAGGAGGGACTTTTGGGACTAAAAGTGGGCATTTGGGACTAAAGAAAGAAGACCCGAGGAGTCTTTTGGGACTTTTTCAATAGTTTCCCGTGCCACGCATCGCACCTTGTTTCTATTAGTTCATTACTAGGGGTAACATGGTCTTTTATCATGTCATTTAATAACCTCTAGTCCATGTTTAGTCCCCGAACCAAGCAGGTAGGGACTAGGAGTTTTAACCAAACAGGGCCTTAGATTAACAACAGCTAATGAGTTGCACGGACAAAGGGCGACGAGAACCATGTGCATCTACCGATGTCTTGTGGTCATGCACGATCTGTTGCAACAAAGAACAAACAACCAAGGATCATATTTGTGTTGGTCCCAGTTTTGTTATCTTTAGACACCTTTCCCTATGTGAGCGCAGCAAATCTAGTCCTGCTCAAACTCTACAGCCTTGTCCCTTCCTTTCCTTTTTGAACTAGTACTTTCGCCCCTTCCTTTCCTCTTTGAACCACGTCCTAGATTTATGCGATACTACTTTCCCCACTACTTTCCCCCATTCCTTTCCACTTTGAACCACGTCCTAGATTCATGCTATACAACTTTCCCCCTTCATTTCCTCTTTGAAGCACGTCCTAGATTCATGCTATATACCAGTTTTCCCACTACTTTCCCCCACTCATTTCCTCTTTGAACCACGTCCTAGAATCATGGTATACATGCAGCTAGAGAAATATACCTTAAGGTTCTTGGGCGTGGTTCGGTGGGCGACGGGACGGCTGTGAAGAAGAAGGGGTCGGAGGCCCTCCCGCGCCGCCGCTGGGTGGAAAGTGAACATCAGCGCCGGTAGTGGATTCCCTCCCTCGCCGACGGCGACAGCGTTAAGCCTCCTTCCCTTCCCGATGGACGGATCCTGCCGGCTCTTTGAGCAGCAGTGAGGGGAGAGAGAGGCCAACGAAGTCTTGTTTAGATCTAGAGAGGGCGAGAGAGTGTGAAGAGAGCAACTACAAGCGCTGAGGCTCCAGCGATAGAGGGCGAGAGAGTGTGAAGAGAGCAACTACAAGCGCTGAGGCTCCAGCGTGTATATATATACTGGAGAGAGAGTGTTAAGCATGCAAACCCTAGAAAACATTTTGACCAATCAAAGAATCCTCCTGGCAAAAATTATGCTCAAGTGTAGTTATCGAACCCGAGACCTCAAGTTTGATGAGCGAACAGGCTAACCGGCTACACAACCCTCCCGTTATGTTCAACGAGAGGAAAATAACCTTTTATACATTCCTGCATTCATGTGACAGGCATGCCGTGTTTTTTTTTGTGTGTGTGTGAGTCATTAGGATTTCAATCATAATCGTGTCATGTGGCTTTGGTGGTAAGACTATCCACAGTGGTGCAGAAATAATGCAACCTTAGTCACCTTACCTCTCTCCACGTAGTACGTTTGGTCCCACCAGTCAGAGGGTGAAACAAACAAATTAATAAGAAAAATTAAAAGCGCCAGCGGTGTATCTTACTACCTCACACATCTCGCTACTGCCCGGGAACACTGTCCAATTGATCCCTCTGTTCGCTCACGTACTATTTTAAGTGAATCCTTATTACAACATGCACACAAATTTTGCGCACTTGTATTCGACTTAAGTCAGTGTGCCACGGTATCTCGTATACTTACTACTCCCTCCGTCTAGGTCTATAAGTCACGTTAGAAGGTGCAACGGGACCAAGGTGCGTGCGTGTGCGTGTGTGTGTTTAATAGCATGTGTGTGTTAGAGAGTGCGACAGATCGACCTACTCCTATAGAGATATGGTGTGTAGTGTATGATTTTAGCCGCGAGAGTCGGTGCATCCTCTCGTTTCTGGGCGTGTCTGGTAGGGACATGCGGACAGCTGCCACGCCCGCTCCTGACCAGCCTGGCCCACCCAAAGCCCCTCCATCGCCCGCGCGCGCTTCCCGCCCGAAACGATCAGCGCCGCTCCAAAGAATCGGTGTCGCATTCATGCCCGGGCAGAGCGGATGCGACCTCTCACTGGCGTAAGAGTGATGGTTGCTTCGTCCGTCCAACTTACTGCTGGGTCTATGTGATTTGACGGCTCATTGGTCTTTATTACTGAGGTGGTAGGACTGCTGGATGTCCCACGCCGCGTAAAGGAGGTAGTAGATTACAATTTTCTCCATTCTTACAGCGGAGGAGTGCAAGAGCAGTGAAAACACGCAGGCTCAGTGAGCATGGCCCACCTCACACTATCACCGTGCTACACCTAACTCTTTACATAGTACTCCCTCCGTTCCTAAATATTACTAGATGAGTCCCAGCGTTGCCATGAACAGCGTATATCTCTCTGCAAAAATTATCGATTTCATAGAACTAAAAAAAATCTTTAACCGCATGACAAATGTGGTAGCCAAACTAAATAAACTCCCATCATCATTTAGATCATCCCACGTAAGGAAAAAAGATCAGCCAACTCCTACTGCATAATGGGATTATATATTTCTTTTTGACATGTTAATGGGAGTTAAAAGCTCACTTACATGCATGCTACCGGTGCATGCTTGCATGCAGACATGTTGATATGATTTAAAACCCACTCACATGCATGTGCCACGATATGTCTACATGCTTGCATGTGGCTTAGTGCGGAGCCTCTCAACGTCTAGATCAGACGGCTATTATGACTGATTTACTTCATCTAACGGCTACGTCAATTTTGATGATGTGGCTCAAGGAGAGGATAGAGAATTCCTAGTTGTGGGGGATAGCTATTACTAGTAAATAAGTCTTTGTAGAGATTCCACTAGGTGAACTACATACGGAACAAAATGAATGAATCTACACTTAAAATGCATCTATATACATCCGCATGTGGTTAATGGTGAAATCTCTACAAAGACTTATATTTACGAACAGAGGAAGTACTAGTACGTACTGTAATTTATCAGCGAGATAAATTTGTACAATGCTATGAAGCTTCCAGCTCCTGTTACATGTATCTTACGTCCAAGGTTGCCCGTTGCAACATTTCATCAAATACAAAGGAGACTAACATGCATGCTACTGCATCTCAATGATTGACAGATCATAGCAAATATGTACTCCCTCCGTTCCAAAATAAGTGTCTCAACTTTGTGCAAACTTTAGTACAAAGTTGTACTACTACTAAAATTGACACTTATTTTGGAACAGAGGCAGCTAAAGAAAAAAACGATCCATGCAGTCCCTAGCCCTTGAACCGTGAACCCTGACCAGGCTTCAATTTGCTGGCAACGTTCGAGCTTCCTAATAAATGAAGTTTGCAACCTTTTGACCATCGGATCATTTTATGCAGTTTCACCAAAATCAAGATGAGCATCCCTGTGGCAAAGAAATTGAAGAAGCGTGATTAAAATAAGATTACTAGGACTAGTTGATGAGACATAAACTCATCACAAATACAGTACGTAGAAGCCAGTAGAGGTATCAGGTATGTGCGGGGCAAAGAAGTAGAGAAATATCCACAGGGAGTGATGTGGGCAGCTGGAGCAGTGGTGCAAGCCAGCTATAAAGGGAGTTGTACCTGAGGGACGTAGCTCAACCTTGGGGAGGGCGGCGGGAGGCGGCAACTGCCCACGTCGCGACAGTGAGCAAGGGACGAAGGCAACCTCACTGGCTTTGTGAGAGAGAACGGCGGGGACCCCTGATCCGGACGTGCCGACAGTGGGTTTTCACCGTCGGCGACGGCCACCGCATCTACACTAAGCATCCACCCCTTCCCCAAGCGGACGTGATCCGCCGGGATGTTAGAGATGTGGCCACAGTCGTTTTGTGCGAGACTGTGTGAAGAGAGCAACCCCAGCAAACAACCGTGTAGGCTGGCCCGTCTTGACTATGTATATAGTGGAGCGGTTTCCTTTTCTCTCCATATGAACCTATCATATTGCGTACGTGCCACTGAAGAAAAAAATATTTATAAATGAGGCGGCACCTACTACTCGTTCTCCTATAACCTTGCGCTTGGCATCTCCAAAATATTAACCTTGCGATTGGCTCTTCGCCTCTTCGGGAAGTCGAGCAATAATGGTAGTGCAGTATATATCGTTCTGGCTATATGCGACCGAATGAATTGCTGCACGTCCACCACGTGGGCGAGGGTCGAGGGGCGAGGGAGAGTGCTACTACATACGGAGCAAAATGAGTGAATGTACACTCTAAAATACGTCTATATACAACAGTGTTTGGAGTATGTACTAGTAGTTCATATTGAAATCTACTAAAGGACATATATATTACAAACAATATGATATAATCTTTATAACCAAGGTAGTAGGGACGAGGAGTAAACGGAGGAAGTAGTAAATTTTTCTCCTCGTCCTGCGAGCCACCGCGCGCATGGGCGAAGGAGGAGCAAGCTTCACCTCATCATGCGAGCCACCGCGCCCGTGGGCGGGGGAGATGGCGTACTAAGCAAGCTTCTCCTCGTTTTGCGAGTTGACGGGACACATCAAAAGTACTCCAGTGTATAGAGCATTGCCTCTAAGGTAGGCCCCACATGGTTTGCCTCTTTTTTTAATTTAACATAACGCGTCAAGTCATAATTTGTTTGTTCACCCGTGGTAGACGATCCTCCCTCCACCAAGTGGACAACCAGTACACGTGCCAAATTACCACGTGGGCTGCCTTTTTCGTACAGAAATGAGCTCCACCGTGTACCAGCAGGGTGTGGTTGGGAAAGGGACGGAGTGCGTGCGCCGTGCATGCACCTCTTCTCTTCGTGCACGTCCCCCACCTACGTGGGTGTGTGTGAGAGATACAAACCGCGTTCATGAGTGTTTTTTGTTTTGTGGTGGGGGTGGGGGTTGATTTCGTGAATTATTTGTGGGAATATGTGTCGATGACATCTCAAACAAAATTTTGCATGCAATGTGTGTGAAATGGAGGCCTATCCATATCATACATAGAGGGTCGGGCAATCCACGAGAAGAGAGGGAGGGGTCATAGCTATCGATAGAGTCGAAGAGAGGATCAAGTGGGTGGGTGCGAGATCGATGAAGAGAGCCATCGAAATTGTGTGTGTGTGTGTGTGTGTGTGTGTGTGTGTGTGTGTGTGTGTGCAAGTCAAAGATATAGGGCGACTGGCCTACCGGAACGTTAGAGGGCACATGTCAAGTTTGTGTGTGGCAGGGAGACATGACTAGAGCGCTTGATGTATCGGTGTGTGTGGGGGGGAGGGGTGGGGGAGGGGTAGGCAGAGGCCTAACTATAGAGGTAGAACGACTCGTATATGTGTTGAGAAGGAGAGACCCAGCTATGTCTTGAGGGAGATCGGTCGACATCCATACATAACTGAAGGACAGGAAATATGATGGGACAGAGAGAGAGAGAGAGAGAGAGAGAGAGAGAGAGAGAGGGAGGAGAGGAGGAGAGGGTAGAGTGCTGGATGGGTGATGGAGTTGCTTCTCGGAGATGTTGGTAGAGGCCTACTAGACAAACTGAGGGTGGAACTGCAATGTTATCAATAAGAGTGGGGATGTGTTTCTGTGTGTGCCTGTGCGTGATAGATCTGTCGGGACGCATCCATGGATGATGAAGGGGAACCATGTGTTTGGTAAGCAAACCTAACTAGATCGGTAGATCAATTGTTGTTTGTCGGAGGAAGGGAGAGACACAACTAATGAGGTAGATCGATCGATGTGTGGGTAAAATCGAGTTATAAGGACCTAGCTGGCTATATGTATAGCGAGAGATTGGTCGGTGTACGTCCATTTGTTAGAGGCAAATAAGGCCCAACGAGACGGATAGCAGAGAGAATGGAGCTAGGAGGTGGAGCGAGAGGCCCAACTACTAGCTAGATAGGGGGAGAAGTGTGCGGTTGTGAGATCGATGAAAAGAGGGGCGAGAGTATACACGTGTGTCTGACCATATGAGAGACAAGAGGCAAGGACACATAAAGGAGGAGATTGAAGCTGTGTGTGTATGCTGTAGGCAGGCATCGCTGGAGAGGTTTATCGACCGGTGTGTGTCGGAAAGGAGTTGTGGAGACTCTGGGAGAACGACCTAAAGAAAAAAATGAATGTGCCCGGTGGATAGAATGCCGAGGGAGGGGGAGGGCGAGGAGGGTGTGTGCATGCACGAGAGAAAGTTAGTGGTAGCTACAAAGGTTAGAGGATTGTGTGGGTGTAAGAGACTAACAAAGATCATAATTTGATATGGAAACGGATTCATATATTTGAATAGGAGATCATAGTGTTTTAAACATTGCATGCATGAATATAGCGGTGATACACGTGCTGTGCACATGTTATACCATAATGTGATAATGCATGGCGTTTGCAACTCACAGCTAAATGCCGAACAATCTAAACCATACTATACATCAAACAATCTCACATTTCATTTGAATTTATGATAATGTGCGCGTTTGCAGCTTACAACTAAATATCGAGCAATCTAAACAATACTATATATCGAACATTATCACATTTTATTTGAATTTGTGGTAATGTGTGGTGTTTGCAACTCACATCTAAATACTTGTAGGCGTAGGGGGCGGGGCACCATACATAATGTGATAAACACGTTATACATATGAGACATGGTTTAGATTATGAAGATCTAGCTAGAGCTAGAAATGTGATGTGATTTGAAATCAAAATAAAGTGGATTCAAAAAATCTAGTTCGAGTTCATATAGTACACATAGTTCATATGTAACTCGAGACTAATCATGTGGTGTGCTGTGAAGATAATACACAAACGATGGTTTAACTTGACAATAATGATGATTGTAGGTCTTATTAAAATAAAGAAACAAATTCAAATGATTTGACTTCACAACAATCATTACTGTAGATCTTATTCAAATTTAGTTCATATTGAAGCGGTAGTATATACGTTTGGACTGCACTAAAACATTCATTTGAGTAGTAGGTTGCATGCATTATACATGTAGCGAAATATTTTAATTGAGCATAACATGAATTCAAAGTTTTGAATGACATTTGTAGTGCGCATTGATTTGGTACATTACATGTTAGGCTTGTCCGGAAATTTCAACCCGCGCCTTGTTAGCCCGAAATATTTAAGATATATCTTTGTCTCGTTGTGCTCCGACAACTCCCTCCATCTCAACCCGCACCTTGCTATTCCGAAATTACAACGCGCGTGAAAACTCCCACCTCCTGTGAAATCCCGACACGCGAAATGCCCGTGGTACCCCTAAACCGAAAGAACCGCCTCAAATCGGTGGGGGGTACTTTCGTAACTTACCCCACATTTTGGACAAGCGCGTCTCTAAGCCATGGTTCCCCACTGCCATCCCATCCGCCCACCCATTCGTACACCGAGGACGCGAAAACCCGCGATGAAACCCCACACCCTGCTCCGTCCGCCACCCAGCCGGAGCCTCTTCCCATCGATGTCGTCCACAGCAACACCTCGACGTCCCTCATCCACCGTACCGGATGAGGATCCGTCGTCGATCTCATCGTCCCGCCGGTTAAGCCACCCCGTCCTCCACCTCCAAGGAGCTGCCCCGACGTTCCCCTCGTCTTTCGCGCCACCTCCATTCCCACACAGCCGTCTTCACCTGCACCACCGGAAGAGCATCATCATCACCGTTTCCTCGGATGAAACTGCGGCCTAATCGGCGCCACCAAAGAGGTTGTACACTAATCACCGCATTTTCTTCTTGATTCACTCTCACGGTGCTTCCGGCGCTCGGTCTCGAGCCGACACGGCGCGGCTCCATCCACGGCGGCGTCGCAGGCCACTTCCTCCACGTCGTCGCTCCCTCGGTGGCGACGTCCACATTAGTAGGAGCTGCTGCTGCTTTAGCTCTCACTGGCGCTGCTGCCCTGCTCTTGTTCTCGGTCCCCTGCCTGGTCTGCTCTTGCTATTGCTCTTGCTCGCGCTGCTGGTCTCGCTCTTGCTCTTGCTTGCGATGCTGCTCCGATTTGGCTACACTTCAGTCGACTGAATCGACTTTTGGGTCAGTCAATTTTCAATGGGTGGGCTCGCCGGGGTGAATGAAGAACCAGCCGCAGCGGGGAGGGGGGCTCGCCGGAGAGGTACCCCACTATCTATCTTAGGGTTCAGGATGGGGGCGGTGGTCGCCGGCGGTGGCGGGGCGTTGGCGGGGCGGTGGCGTGGGGATCGCCGAGAAAACTCTCGACACGTGGGGCCTAGAGGATGGCGGGCGCGTAACCGCGGTGGGGAGTGTTTTAGGCGGCGGGCGGTGTCTTGCCGGCGGCGGCGGGGGCTGCTGTTTGGCGGTGGTGGTGGCGGCTCGTCGGGTGGAGGTTGAAGATGAACCGCAGGCCCTTGATTTCGTATCCAACGGCTGCAAAATCGACTGACCAGATATGAAAAAGTCAGTCGACCGACGTGTAGCCTCACCTTGCTAGTGCGTTCAGTTTCGACAACAAAATTCAGTTTCGACAGCAAAATTCAGTTTCGACAGTTAGGTTCAGTTTCGACAGTTAGGTTCAGTTTCGACAGTTAAGTTCAGAGTTGAGTGGCTGATGTATTTTACATCTAGCACTTTGTGGTTATGTATTTTACGTCATGTATTGGAGATGCTATTAGAATTCCACTCAGGTTAACGTTGTTCGTTGTCTCTCTTGTCTGCTTCAGCCTCGGCGTCGTACAACTCATCGGAGCTGCTCCAACGATTTAAACCCTCCATCACAGCGGAGCAGTACCTCGGGCTCCATCTCCAGACGCCTAAGATCTTCTTCCCCTCCTCCGACAGCAAATTCAGTCGGAGCATCCTCACCGGCCAACCCAATCACGCTGAGATCGACATGGCTTCACCAAAGAGGTTGTACACTTGTTGCATCTCTTTTTTACTCTACATGTTATATATATTGCCCACTGAGCACACGGATTTGTTCCTTTAGTGTCTCCTTGAAAGAAAAAAAATGTAGGAATTTTAATTTTCACTTGTCCTCCTTTTCAAATTCCTATTCATGAAGCACAAGACTAAGAGATAGTAGCATAATAGCATTATAACCGTAGATTTTCTTGTGGTTTGATTTAATCTCACCAAGCTTCTTTGCATCCTGTGATCTACCAATTTTATGAATCAAACACCCAGATTGGCAGAAATTCTGTGTTTTTAAATTCTCTGTTTTGCACGTGCATTCCTATCTATATCTATATCTATATCTATACCTACTAATAAAGCAAGGTGCGTTTCGTCAATTTTTTCATCCGTTCACCGTCAAAATTTATTTATTTATCCGAGGTGGTACTAAATTTTTGTGCGTCCATCTGTATTTTTAGCAATCACGAATTTCGTACTCGGTCCGCATATGATGTGGCCCAGTAAAGCCAGCCCAATTATTTGCCTGCCCATGTAGCTTCAAAAAGCCTATTTCTCGCCCTGGACAGTAGATAGTTTGAGTTCGCACGGGGCACCCAAGACTGGTCTGGCCCGTTTTGTTTTTCCGTCCAAATTTATTTTTATTTTTACCTGATCTTGTAATTCATAATTTTCAAAAAAAGTTTTAATTTTTGTAAAATTTTCGAAATATATTTGAATTAGAATGTTGCATTCGCATTTTCAAAAATATTTGGAAAATTAATTCATTTTCTCGTTCGATTTTTTTCATACTAAGAAATATTCCAAAATTGTTTGTGATTAAATAATATATTTTAAAAATATTCAAAAATGAAATATATTCTTCTTTTAGTAAAATGTTCACAAAATCAAAATAATTTCTAAGTTTAAGAACACATTTTGTTCTGAATGTTGAAAACATGTCCCATTTTCAAAAGCCGGTCACAAATTAAAAAAATGTTTGGGTTTTGATAAAAGGTTTTTGTGTTCAAAAATGATGTTATTTCAAAAAAGCATGCTTTTTCAAAAATGGATGGAATATTAAAAACATTGTTCGTAATTTCAAAAAATGCTCATGTTTCGAAGAATATTCGGCAATTCATATTTACAAAAATTCATAAAGTATTTTATATCTCATGTTGCAATATGTTCTTAAATATTCACGCTGGGCATTGGTTAGTAGAGGCGTTTGTTGCCATCGCTAGCGGCGCGTGGTCCTGTCTTTAAGGTCATGTGTTTCAGTGTTCCACACGTCGTTTTTTGGATTATAGCTCGTGCCTTGCAAATACAGGTTATTTCGGTGCCTGCCAGTTGGCTGACCCAGACGCGAACTGTTGTGCATCCCACGCGCTATTTGACGCAACTAGCGTCATATAGTAACTCCCACACGGCTGCCATAAGAAAAGAAAAAAAAATATGTGTATAGATTTTGTTTCGTCCATTCCACGCGTAGCTCCCCAGATTATTCGGTTATCCCCCAAGTGGGCCAAACGTGACCTACCACACATTTCTTTTTCTGTCGGACGGACGAGCAGCCAAAAAGAGGGGCGCGAGGGGATTGAACTATGGACCTTCCCTATTGTGCCCACGGATAAAACCAAATCAGCTAGCTTGCAATTTCTATAGGAACAGTCTCATCTTGAAATTTTATACTAAATAACACCAGTTTTTATATGTCCATAAGTTGTCTGGAAATAAGGAGGTTATGTGAGAATAAGGAGGTTGTTTCGAGAATAATGAGCAGAACGAGGGAACTTGCCAATAAAAGACAATATGATGGAGATAACTTGCACGTGCAATGCTGATTGGCTATAATGGGAAAAAATTGCGGGCACGTGCTAATAAAAGAGAATATGCTGGTTTTGCTCTAATTAAAAAAATTTATGGGCACGTACGTGTAAAAATAGTTGAAGAGAATAAACCGTGATAATGATCATGGGACATTCATGCTGGTTTTATGCACTACTTATGCTAATGAAACATAATTTATGCGCTGCAATTAGTAATCCATCCAGTTACGTCGTCGTAGGAGAAAGTGGTCGAAGTAACCGTGCCTCGAAGGTCGTCCGCCGCCCAGCAACCAAATGAAGACGGAACCACAACTCCGAGACGGAGGTCGACCCGGAGGAAAAAAAGGTACAAGTTGGATGGTCGCCGCCGCGTTGACTAGCCCCACCACTATTAAGATCTCACGGGCCAAACATGACCTGTGGGAAGACCGCAGCTCCTCGCTCTGTCACCCAGCGTCGTGGAGATCATTTTTTATGAACACACCAATTATATTTTCCGCCGCTTGTTGCAAAAACAATTATCTCCCCGTTGCAACGCACGGGCATATGTGCTAGTCCTATTCCTGTCTATTTCCTATCCCTGCATTGTTGGAATCCTCCAATTCAAATGAGCCCTTACAGAATTACTTCTCTTACAGATAGTTGTCAAAGAAAACCTTGTGTGGTTTGTCCCGCTCCTGCTGCGCCGTCGTCCACCCCAGCTCAGCTGCTCCAACGACAGAAGGGTCCATCACAGCAGGGATCCGGCCTCCAGACTGTCTTTCGCCACCTCAGATCTTCTTCCCCACCGCTGGCAGCCATGAAAACTGCATTACCATCATCAACCGAGCAGATGACCTCGAGGACTACACGGGTCTGCAAGAGAGGTCGCACTCTTTCGTGTCTGCTTACGTTATGCATCACTTAATATTACATGCTACTTTATCGTCCTGTTCACCGATTAGACTCTGAGTCAGCTCCAAACTAATGGTCAAACTTGAGTTTTTAAATGGTTGTGGGGTACATATCGGGGCCGCTATCAATAGTATCTATCTACTATCTCGTTAATCTCCGGTGTCTACTATGATTTTCATGTTGGGCGGGAAACAAACAGTAAAGAAGTCATTATCTGTATTTATTAACTGAAGCCATTATCTGCCTGCTATTATTGGTTTTGGGTCTATCCACAGGTTGCTACCATCACTCTGGATTTCTGCATGCACTCCTTACATAATCTCACTATGTTTTATTCCTATGCATGACAGTTATTGTAAACAATGGAACTGAACATGTAGAGCAAAAGAGACGAGCCTTAGCGGGCAATATAATTTCATGCGGCGTCGCCCATGGTAGGCGCAAAGGCAGCCCCCTCCACGCATTTCGGATTGTAATCGAGAGGAAGATATCTGTTACGAGGGGATTCGAAGGAGAAGATAACTCCTATTTACCCCCGAGGTCTTCGCTCTAACTTGGCATGCTGATGTTGGTTATATCATGCATATGGTGTCTTGTATTGCTTACTTTATACATCAAATATGTCATCTGCTTAGTTTAGTCATCCTTTGTGCGAATGCCATCTGCTTAGTTTATTCATCGTTTATGTGAATTATGTAGCATACCTTGTTTAGCCAGGCATCATATATGTGAATTTTGCAATGCCATCCTGCTTAGCCACCATCTTATATGTAAATTATATCAGGCCATCCTTTTTTTGTTACATATTACATTTGTCAACAATGTTAGTACATTCAACTGCTCTTCGTGTGCATCAGCCATTTGACACGGTGATGGCAAATTCTGGAGTGAAAACAAGGTCTTCTGAGAAGACTATGCTATCTGACAAAGCGCATATCTCGCTGGTTACGGATAGCTCCTCAGAGGAGGATTCAGAGACAGATGACCAGTCCTATTCCCCCCCCGAGGTGTATGCTCTAACATGGCAGGGTTATGTTGCTCATATCGTCCGTATGGTGTCTCGCATTGCTATGCCATTTGATTAGTTTAGACATGCTTTGTGTGAATGCCACCTGTTCAGTGTCTAATTACCATATATGTGAATTATGCATTGCCATTTTGTTGCAAGACATTATATATGTGAATTATACAATGCTATCTTGTTGCAAAGGCATTATATATGTGAATTATGCAATGCCATGTTGTTTAGCCAATCATCATGTATGTGAATTATATCATGCTATCATTTTTTGTATTACATGTTCCATTTGTCGACAACGTTTGTACATTCAACTACTCTTCCTGTGCATCAGCCATTTGAAGCGATGATGGAAGTATCTGGAGTGAAAACAAGGTATTCGAGCGGAGACAATGCTACTGCTGAAGCGAGACATCTTGCTGGCTCTGAAGAGCTCCTCGAGAGGAGGATTGAGACTGATGACCAGTCCTATTTCCCCCGAGGTCTATGCTCAAACTTGGCAGGGTTATATTACCCATGTCATGCATGTCTTGCATTGCTTAGTTTTTACATCATATATAGATTGCCATCTGCTTACTTTCTTACTATATAAATCATATATTTGAATTATATCATGCCATCATGTTTACATAGTACATACACATCATCTATCTGAATTATGGCATGGCAACCCATTTAATAAAGACATCATATAGTTATATCATCTCATCCTGTTTAGTGTTTACAGTCATCATATTTAGAATTATGGCATTCTATCCATGAATGTATGTGAATTATGGCATGCCAACCTATTTAATAAACACATTATATAGTTATGTCATGTCATCTTGTTTACATAGTCTCATATTTTGAACTATGTATTTCCATGTTTTTTAGTTAGCCATCATAATGTGAAATTGTGTCATGCTATCCTGTTTAGTTAGCCATCATATATCTGAAATTGTGTCATGCTATCCTGTTTGGTTAGACAACATAAATGTGAATTATTTCATGCCCTCTTTTGTTCCCCACTATCCATTGCACCTGTCTATCATACAATGTCTATACTTTCAATTACTTTTCTTGTTTATCAGCCATTTGAATTGGAGAGCGTGATGGCAGTATCTAAGGGAGTAACAACACGGTCTTGGTAAAAGATAGTGCTACCGATTGATGCAGATAGAACCACGGTTGTACTTGCCCAAGGACCAGATCCACCACACATAACCCGAATCTCATGATTGTACCCCTACCAGTTGGACGGAGAACCAGCTACACCCCTTCTAACCGCAACCCCGGCAGATAGTAACCCGGTTCAGTTGAAACAACACCGTCTCCACCACAGAGCACCCAAACACGGCGGTTAGTAAAGGAACTGCGGTGCCCAAAGCACGAGGACCACCACTCCAAATCCCGACTCAACGCTTAAAGGAGAAGAAGATTTGTTCTCGGGTCGAGTTACAGTAGCTATGGTTCATACTCCTTTGCTCTTGCATTCTTGTATTTACTCATACCAACTATTTTCAAATTTGAAGGATGGAATTGAAACTCCAATGGCATAACAGGTATGTTTTAAACCTGTTTCCTTAAGCGGTTTCTTTGTTGTAACCTGCTCCATGTTGATTTCAGTTTCAATTGAATAAAAAGTTATGTTCTCATGTCATGCACATTACAAGTGTTGTTATTGCTCTATAGTTACCCACACTTATATTCTGTCTATTCTACTTTGTCTTGAACAAATATTATTTGAACTGTGTCTCTATCTTGATTTGGCAACAAAAACTAGAATGATATAGACCATAAAGTGACCATGGTACATAGATATATGTTTGTTTCATGCCGTTATCCTGTCCACTTTACTACTGAACTCATTTACCAAAATGAGCTTCATATACAACATAGTAAACATGTGATGTGTCCCTTGTTTCTCTTTTAGAATGCGGAAAAAATATTGGAGAAACGATGCAGCGTTATCAATGGTAAAGGAAGTAATGCTGAGATAAGGTTCAAGATAGTGAGACATCCTGTTGGTCTCCAAGAAAGCTGATAAAACTATCTTGACGACAAGTGAGGGAACCCAAAAGTCCCTTCTTGATGTAGTGTTTGAGTTCTCGGCCACTCTTTGGCACAAGCTCTTGAACTCGCTTGCTGAATCAGTTCGTCTTCTTGAGTCTCAACTTCTAGTTGAAAGACATCGATCAGATGTGCTTTCTGACAGAAGTGAAGGACTGAGGAAGTCCTGCGGAATTCAGATGCATATTTTTTGGTGCAACAACAAAGTTACCGGAGGATTTAAGCGTAAACAAGAGAAAGTTAATAAGCTTGCTAAGCATCTTGCCAGCATTATGGGTACCCAGGATATTGTTTCTTGAGATCTTCTGAAGTGGTTTCAGTTATGGATTTGTTTTGCGGCAGTGCTTATTTGCGCTGGTCGCCAACTTTGACAACCACTGTATATGATATGCTGCTTTGTTCCATATATTTGCACTGGTGGCGAACTTTGATGCCCAGTGGATGTAATATGTGTAACAGCCGTGATAGCCTAGCATAAGTTGCTTACTTATTTATTTCCTTGTTGTCTTGCTTATTTGTTTGCTTGTAGTCAGTGCAGTTATTTTAAAAACTAGGCCACAATAACCATGGGCTAATATTTATTGTAGTGACACTGGGCCTTGCTACGTCTTGAGCTTGCGTTGGTTTTCCCCGAAGAGGAGAGGATGATGCAGTAGAGTAGCGTAAGTATTTCCCTCAGTTTTTGAGAACCAAGGTATCAATCCAGTAGGAGGCCACACACAAGTCCCTCGTACCTACACAAAACGATAGCTACTCGCAACCAACGCGATTAGGGGTTGTCAATCCCTTCACGGTCACTTACGAGAGTGAGATCTGATAGAGATGATAGATAATATTTTTGCTATTTTTGGTATAGATATGCAAAGTGAAAAGTGAAAGGCAAAGTAAAAACAAAGCAAGTATAAAAGTGATGGAGATTGATATGATGAGAATAGACCCAGGGGCCATAGGTTTCACTAGTGGCTTCTATCAAGAGCATAAGTATTCTACGGTGGGTGAACAAATTACTGTTGAGAAATTGACATAATCGAGCATAGTTATGAGTATATCTAGGTATGATCATGTATATAGGCATCACGTCCGAGACAAGTAGACCGACACGATTCTGCATCTACTACTATTACTCCACTCATCGACTGCTATCAAGCATGCATCTAGAGTATTAAGTTAAAAACTGAGTAACGCCTTAAGCAAGATGACATGATGTAGAGGAATAAATTCATGCAATATGATAAATACCCCATCTTGTTATCCTCGATGGCAACAATACAATCGTGCCTTGCAACCCTTTACATCCTTTGGTAAGGACACATAAGATTGAACCTAAAGCTAAACACTTCTCCCATTGCAAGAACTACCAATCTTGTTGGCCAAACCAAACAGATAATTCGAAGAGACTTGCAAAGATAACCAATCATACATAAAAGAATTCAGAGAAGATTCAAATATTATTCATAGATAAGCTGGATCATAAACCCACAATTCATCGGTCTCAACAAACACACATAAAAAGAAGATTACATCGAATAGATCTCCACGAGAGGGAAGAACATTGTATTGAGATCCAAAAGAGAGAAGAAGCCATCTAGCTACTAGCTATGGACCCAAAGGTCTGAAGTAAACTACTAACACTTCATCGGAGGGCTATGGTGTTGATGTAGAAGCCCTCCGTGGTGGATGCCCCCTCGTGAACTCCTAACAGGCCCCAAGATGGGATCTCGTGGATCTGAGGAAGTTGCGGCGGTGGAATTAGGTTTTGGCTCTGTTACGATCGTTTGGGGTGCGTGAGTATATATAGGAGGAAGGAGTGCGTCGGTGGAGCAGCGGGGCCCACGACGCAGAAGCGCGCCCTAGGGGCGTGCCCTAGAAGCGCCCCCACCCTCATGACCGCCTCTATTGTTCCTTGGTGTAGGGTCCAAGTCTCCTAGATCACGTTCGGTGAGAAAATCACGTTTCCGAAGGTTTCATTCCGTTTGGACTCCGTTTGATATTCCGTTTCTTGAAACACCAAATAGGCAAAAAGCGCAATTACAGGCTGGGCCTCCGGTTAATAGGTTAGTCCCAAAAATAATATAAAAGTGGAAAATAAAGCCCAATATAGTCCAAAACAGTAGATAAAGTAGCATGGAGCAATCGACAATTATAGATACATTGGAGACGTATCAGGCCTCCTACGGGCCGTAGAAACAGTGGGCCTCCTACGGTAGTAAAGCGTGGGCCTTCTACGGTCGTGAAAGCGATGAACCTTCTACGGCCGTAGAAACAATGGGCCTTCTACGAGCCGTAGAAACAATGGGCCTTCTACGGGCCGTATCATCAATGGGCCTTATACGGGCCGTATGACCATAACGGGCCATCGTTAATAGGCTGTATTTGATGATGCTATGGAAACGGCCCAACGTATCAACGGACCACAAATGGGCCGATGTAACCACGGGCTGAATTTGGCCCACAAGTAGAAAATGATAGTAACAGGCCGTAAGTAAAAGAATGCTGGAAATGAGCCCAAGAATAAATGAGCTCTGAGAAGGCCGAAAGATAACATTTCTTTGAAGCGGCCCAATGAATAACGGGCCCTTAATGGGTATAAAGTGATATCTTTGTTCATTACTGAGCCGTTTCACCACGGCCGTTAATGGGTGTAAAGTGATACACTTTGTTCATTGCGGGCCGGTTCACCACGGGTCGTTAATAGGCCAAGAGTTACATAGGGCCTCATATGGGCGAAAAGGCGTCATGGGCCATACATGGGCGAAGTGAAACGGGCGGAATCATATTGGATGGCCCATATGGCGCTCTGGGCCTAATTCGGATAGGGCGTAACGGGCCTTGGGTTAGCGGGCTGTATATGGGCTATATCTTGAGCAGGCCGTTAACGAGCTTTCCATGGGCGGCCCGCCACCTTTTGACCAAGTCAAGCAGGCGGCCTTTTCACGAGAATGGGCCTTTGTTGGGCGATTACCACGTGTCGGCGTATCATAGGCGCTTACATCCAATGAGTGGATGACATTTGTCCCAGCGATGAGTCGACACATGTTTCCTCCGGCTAATGATGATTTTACCGTGGAAAATCCCCATTGGTCGGGGCTGTTAGCGGGTTATCGGATCCAAAACCCGACCCGACAGCTTAACGGCATTCCGTTACGGTGGATGCCGCGTGTCGGTCACCCTTGGCGAAAGCACTTACGTGACGATTTTTCGTCATGGAAGTGGACACTTCCGTGATGATAATTTTGGTAATGTCATGGAACACTTCTACGACAGCACAACTATGACTATCTTGATTCTGTCATAAATTTGTCATGGATGTACATGCGTGACAAAAAACGCGACCTACTGTGACAAACACGTATCATCACGGAAGTGTATTTTTTTGTAGTGAGTGCAGCCGGCGATCATCTGGACTGAAGGGGCTCTCCGGGAGAAAGTATTTTCAAGAACCTAAAGTTAGAATTTAGTAAATTCATTAAACCCGAATAGAAGAGAGATCAGAGTCCCAGAGTATAGGTCGAGGAATAAAAGATCCTAATACCACCCAATGGCGGCGTGGGCATGTAAGCCACACAACCATGTTAGTAAAAGTTTTTCAATGACCAGGCTCGACTTCGGCCAAGGAGTGTGGAAAGGGGATTCCTACAGGCAGTCGGCTCTGATACCAACTTGTGACGCCCCCGATTCAATCGTACACTAATCATACACGCTTAACGTGTACGATCAAGATCAGGGACTCATGGGAAGATATCACAACACAACTCTAAAATAAAATAAGTCATACAAGCATCATAATACAAGCCAGGGGCCTCGAGGGCTCGAATACAAGTGCTCAATCATAGACGAGTCAGCGGAAGCAACAATATCTAAAATCTGGACATAAGTTAAACAAGTTTGCCTTAAGAAGGCTAGCACAAAGCCGGGAAGCAGATCGAAGAGGCGCATGCCTCTGCAGGATCCTCTAATCTACTCACAGTGGTCGTCGGTGACACCTTGCGTAGTAGTAAGGCACCTCCGGTGTAGTAGGAGTCATCGTCGGCGGTGGCGTCGGCTCACAGGCTCCAGCATCTGGTTGCGACAAACAGGTAGAATGGAAAGTGGAAAAAGAGGGAGAAAAGCAACCGTGAGTACTCATCCAAAGTACTCGCAAGCAAGGATCTACACTATATATGCATGGGTATATGTGTAAAGGCGCAATATCGGTGGAATGAACTGCAGAATGCCAGAATAAGATGGGGATAGCTAGTCCTGTCGAAGACTACGCTTTTGGCAGCCTCCGTGTTGCAGCATGTAGAAGAGAGTAGATGGTAAGTTCACCAAGTAGCATCGCATAGCATAAACCTACCCGGCGATTCCCTCCTCGTCGCCCTGTTAGAGAGCGATCACCGGGTTATATCTCGCACTGGGAAGGGTGTGTTTTATTAAGTATCCGATTCTAGTTGTCATAAGGTCAAGGTACAACTCCAAGTCGTCCTGTTACCGAAGATCACGACTATTTGAATAGATAAACTTTCCTGCAGGGGTGCACCACATAACCCAACACGCTCGATCCCATTTGGCCGGACACACTTTTCTGGGTCATGCCCGGCCGCGGAAGATCAACACGTCGCAGCCCCACCTAGGCACAACTGAGAGGTCAAGACCCGGTCTAAATCCAATGGCGCGAAGTGCGGGCCCATCACCCATTGCACACACTTGCGTTGCGTATCTGGCCGAAGCAGACCTAGCCCCTTAATACAAGCGAGCTACGGTCCAATCTGACGCACGCGCCGCTCAGTCGCTGACATCACGAAGGCTTCGGCCGATACCACAACGTCGAGTGCCCATAACTTTCCCACGTAGTTGGTTAGTGTGTATAGACCAAATGGCCAGACTCAGATCAAATACCAAGAACACGTTAAGCGTGTTATTTTTAAGTATCCATGGGACGCCGACCAGGGCAGGCCCACCTCTCTCTAGGTGGTCTCAACCTGCCACAATCGCTCGCCCAAAAAGCAATAGTCGGGGCCGCCAGAACCCGAGGCCCACCTATACCGGATGGAGCCACCTATCCTTTCAGCCCCCTCATCAGAATCACTTGCAGGTACTCAACGAGCTGACCCGACTTTAGTCACCACATGTGTCATGTATAAGAATATAGTATATACCCGTGATCACCTCCCTAGTGATCACGACCCGATAGTATAGCATGGCAGACGGACAAGAATGTAGGGCCACTGATGGAACACTAGCATCCTATACTAAGCAGTAGGATAGCAGGTAAGGGTAACAGCTGTAGCAACAATGACAGGCTATGCAATAGAATAGGATTAATCAAAAACAGTAACATGCTACACTACTCTAATGCAAGCAGTAGAAAAGAATAGGCGATATCTGGTGATCAAGGGGGGGGGGGTTGCCTTTTTGCTCTGGCAAGAAGGGTTCATCGTCGATGTAGTCGATCACATGGGTACCGGCAGCGGTCTCGGTGTCTCACCGGAAAGAAATAACGGAGGAGCATAATAAATATGAGCAATCAAGCATCACAAAGCATAACATGACAAACGCGGTACTAGATGTGCCCTAACGCGGTAGTAGGTGATATCGGCAAAGGGGGGAAACATCCGGGAAAGTATCCCCGGTGTTTCACGTTTTCGGACAGATGAACCGGAGGGGGAAAGTTGCATGTTCTCTATGCTATGGATGTGTGGCGGACGAACGGGCTGCATATCCGGATTCGTCTCGAAATTCTGAGCAACTTTCATGTACAAACTATTTTCATCCGAGATACTGTTTATTTTATATTAATTTTCAAAGTTTTATCTATTTTCTAAAATTAATTTAATTGTTTAAATCCGAATTATCCAAAACAGTGACTTGTGATGTCAGCATGACGTCATTACTATGTCGGCGATCAGCGGCAGTTGACGATCAGCAGGGCCACAGGGACCTTGGCGATGTTGAGCCTTGCTTGATCAATGTTGATGAGGTCAACAGGGCCCATAGAACTGTTGTCGGCGACCGAGGAGGTCTACATGGCGGGGCCACGTCGGCCGGCCGGTGTTTGACGCCGGTGACCATAGGGGGGCGGTGGATTCCACTGGATGACGATGGGGGCGCGTGAAGGGGGGAACCGAACCCGGGCGAGGTGCGGTGGTGCCGGCTCCCCGGAGGATGGCCGGGAAGGCCGCCGGTGGTGTGGGGGCGGTGAGAAGCGCTGCAGCGGCGGGGGAGGGTGCGGCGCGAGATGGTTGTGGCGGGCGCAGGAGAGCAGCAGCAGCGAAGCATCGAGAGGCAATGGCAGCGGCGGGCAGCGGCAGCAATCTTGCTGAGTCTGACGGACGGGGATGGCGGCGGCAGCGGGCAAGCACGGCCGGGAGTGGTGGGATGCGGCCGTAGACAGGCGTCGGGCGTGGCGTGGAGCACGTGCAGACGGGGCTAGCTCCGGCCAGCGGGGCTGAAACCTGCGCCGGCGCGATAAGCGCTGGTGGGGAGTAGTCTTGTGGCGGCAACGATCGGAAGCACCACTCCGACAACCATTGGAGGTGCAGGAGGGTTCGTTCAGGTGCTGATGCTCGCGTGCATCCACTGGTGCATCAAGCACGAGTTGGGATGGCCCCAAACGACAACAGCGGTCCCATCAGCAACGACGGCAAGCAGTGGCGGGCTTCGGCTATGGTGGCACGACGGCTAGGAAAGTGAATCAAGGGGAAGGCAGAGGGGGAGCAGGTGGTGTTCACCGAGGAGCTCAAGCGTGGCTCATTGACGGCTTAGGAGCGGCAGACGGCCGCGGATTCGGTGATGGCGTTGTGGCGGCCGGAGGCTGAAGACGAAAACGATCCGGCGCTGTAGGGCTCTCCAGCTTGACCTCGTTAGAGCAGACGGCGAAGACGGGGATGGCGCTCCTCCTGGACAAGAGCAGATGACGCGGGTGACCGGCGGCTGCGGTTGTCCGTGACGGCGTGCTTCGGCTTCGCTCGATGGAGCTCCGGATTGAGAAAAGAGAAAAAGGGGGTGAGCGAAGGAATGGAGGAAGGCTAGGGTTCAGGGGTGGTCGAGAGGTACTTGTAGGATGCCGGGGAGGGGCTAGATGCTCGGCACGTGTCCATCCATGGCATGCATGGCGGTCGAGCAGCGACCACCCAGCCAGCAGTGAGCAGGAGAAAGAAAAAGGGTAGGTGGGCTGGGCAGTGAAGCCAAGGCCCGGAGGGTGGAATCAGGGGGCTTTTCCCTATTGCAATTTCTTTTGCTTTTACCTTTTTATCTTATTTCTTTTCTATTTTAATTATTTTAGAGCATTTTAGTATTTTATAAACAAGTGTTTTCTTTACTATAATTACCTAGTAATATTCGGCACAAACCGAACATTTTAGTTTTGATGTTTGAAAATATTTGTTGTTTGCCTTTAATTTAATTTTGAAATTGAATCGGTTTTTGACTAACGCAAGATTAACAACAGTGACAACGGTGACATGGCATCATTAGTATGTGATTACTATAGCCTAGATATCCGGGTGTCACAATTTCTTCTGGATTAGTTAAATAAAAGCTATGGCAGACAATACCGACAGAGAGGGAGAAGAGGCCCTGTTCGAGATCATACGCTCCCCTCGCAGGCCAGATGATCAGAATGAAGAAGTTGACGGCTCCCGATATCTGAACAATACCGGGGAGGGCGATGATATGATATTCAATCGCGACGACCGAATTGATGAAGTCATGAACTATGATTATGATGACGAAGAAAATGTTGATCTTGAAATAACAGAGACCGGCGAGGTATATTTATATTAGCAGGCATCTGGTTATCATCACATGTTTTAAATGATTTGAAGATATATTAACGAATCGATCATTCTTCTTTCAGCCCTCTGGATCGAGCAAATCTTCTACAGGCAGCAGGACAGTGCGAGGCCCGGCCAAAAAGTTGAAGGAGGGCGTAAAGTACAACATCGATGCCATCAAAACTGATGGCGAACCACTAGCGCCTAAGAACATTGCGAATAAGTTAGTTCGTCAGTGAGGAGTTCTTGTGAAGGACCAACTCCCGATCTCCATTCATGAATGGAAAGAGCCAGCAAAGAAACGTCCAGATCTTACTTTTGTCGACGGCAGAGCAAAATCTCTGCTTTGGGAAAAACTCATGGAACATTTCACCCTACCAGATCATTTCACAGATGCAGATGTGCAGAAAGTCAAGGACGCTGCTCTTAGGAAGATGACAGTTGCATTCAACAACCACAAGAAAACTGTATGGGCCAACTACGTCAAAGGAGGAAAGAAGACTCCAAAATTCAAGGGAACACTAGAGAAGCAAAGAGAACACTGGCCCTCTTTCGTGAAATTCAAGGAATCAGAATTATCTAAGGAACGGTCGAGAAAAAACAAGGCCAATGCCGCAAAAAAGGAGCAGTTCCATAGGCTGGGACAGGTGGTTATGCGGTGGCAATGCCTAAGTGGGATAACTCTGAGCAAGAGATGCAGGCTGCTCAGGTCACTCCAGTTACATTGAGCTGGCCCCCCAGGTGCAGAGCTTGGTTCTATGCGCATGGGGAGCGTTGGACCCGAAGACAGGACAGGTTTCGAAGAAGGCATGTCTTAAAGGAGCCGAAGATAAGTTAATTGATGCAATAGAAGATGCTCGAAAGGGGGTGTTCACGCCCAACAAAGAGAACGTGAGCTTACGCGCGCCCTTGGAAATCCTGAACACCCGGGAAGAACACGAGGCAAGGGCGTTGTTCCGTGGTATGAGGGCTTTTCGGACTGGAACGCCCACTACAGAAGCTGTGCGAGCAGGAAGATGGATGAGGAGAAGAAGAGAAGGCTGGAGGAGGAGCAGAGGAAGCAGAACGCATTCAAGGCCTAGAATCAGCGCACGCGGACTTGGCACTCAAATTCCAGCGGCAGCAGCAGTAGATCGACTCACTTAGCTAGGAAAGGGGGTCTCAGCAGCGGCAACAGCTAGTGGATGATCCAACATTGGATAGCACCATCCCATCCATGCCGAGAAGCAGCGTGGGTTCCACCCTGGGCGGCGCACTACTGGATAGATACCCTGTGGATGACATCCTGGAGAACACTAACTGTGAGCTACACTGTAAAATGAAGAACATATCCATGAAGGTGGCGGACGTCGTTGCTTATACAAATCCCCCCGAAGCAACCTTCCATTGCAACCCGATTCCAGCCGGCTATGCTCGTGTCGTGGTTGATGAGGTGGTGGACCAATATTCGGGGCTAGAGCTTGACATTCCTGGAGGTGACGAGGAGCACACACTGGGAGAGGCCATACATCGTATCATCCTACGGAGAAAGGATTGCATCATCTTTCGAAGGCCACCGACACCGCATGAGCCGACTCCTCCTCGAAGTCCGCCACCGCGTCAGCAGACTCTCGCTCCTCCAAGTCCGGCACATCGTCAGGCCACTCCTCCTGCTTCAACTCAGCCAACGCGTCAGGCCACTCCTCCTCCTCCAAGTCCGGCACAGCGTCAGGCCACTCCTCCTGCTTCAAGTCCGCCAACGAGTCAGGCCACTCCTCCTCCAAGTCCGGCACCGCGTCAGGCCACTCGTCCTACTCCAACTCAGCCACGTCAGCCGTCTCTGCTGCCTCAGCAATCGCGGAAGAGAGCCGCCGCAGCTATGGTGCGTAGCGGTACAAGTCAAGGTAGTACAAGAGGTAGAGGCGGAGGCAAGCGATTTCAATATGATCCAAGCCTCGCACCTCTTCCGCAGAGGCCTTACGACATGACCGAGGAGCAAAACAAATCCATAGTGAAGGCCCAAGTGGACGCCCATTTTGGACCAAACCGCCACCGCCGCCATGGCAGAAAGTGCCTGAGGATAAGATTGACCACTTTATTCGTATGGCTAAAGCATCAACTCCCAAGCCTATTGACTCAGATTATGAGCGCCAAATCAGGAAGGCACATCGAGCATGACAAAAGAAGGAGTCGAGCTCGAGCTCGAGCCAAGCAGCTGGCAAAAATGCGGGAAAACCGTTCCCAATTTGGGAGAACAGTGGTATAATCGACCCCCGCTTGTTGTACCAACACATGGGAGTACCGGCGCCGATCAGCTGGTAATAACCAACGAGCATAGAAGGCAGGCTGAAATGCTCGGTATCACTGTTGGACAACTCCTCGAGATTGAGACCATGTCTCCGCTTAGAGAGGAGGACATAAAACGAAAATATGTCCGCGGCGAACCTTTGGTCGAGCCTGAGGAGGTCAAGAACCTCCCAACGAGAATATATGAATTGCATGATTGGTACATGAAAATTACCAAGAGTTCCAATCGGGAGTCCCTCATGGTGAACGTCAAGGAAGAGCAATACTTCCACAAGCTAGCTCTATCTGTTGAGTATTCAGAACTATTTCAGTTATTCAATCAAGAAGCACTCGACAAATCTCTCGTCAGTTGCTATTTTCTGTAAGTGATTTCTTCCTGTAATTTAAGTCTCAAGCTAGCTGTAATGCTCATTGATCGATCATTACCTGTAATTATCCTCATTATATTCTTTTCTATGGTATTATGCAGGATGAAGATGTATGAAATTAAAAAGCCATACGCTATGGCATTGGGTTCATTGACCCAAATACCATTAATGAAGACACATGGAAATTGGAATGGTATAAAGCAGATGTAGAGAAAAACATGCTAGAGTTCTTGAGCGCCTCAATACCAATGAAGATATACTACTTCCTTACAACTTCCTGTGAGTCACACTGTCTTGTACTACAAATTCTGTTTTTGCTTACTAGCTAGTTAGATGTTAATAATTAAGTGTATAGGGTTTAGGGTAGTTGATGAGTGTTATGCACATGCCCGCTTAATTAAGACATGCAAACGTGTGCGCATCCAGTTACCACTGGATCTTGTTAATCATTAAAGTTGAAGAAGGAACAGTTGAAGTACTGGACTCGCTACTTAAAAAACAAAGTGAATACTCAATCTTGAAGGGGATAGTCGACAGGTAATTTCAATCATTATTAACTATATGTCGGCCTCTTTGGTTCGTCATTTCCTGATATCAACTATTTAATAACTCCTTTATTCATTTTCTTTGCCGACGGGTAGGGCTTGGGAAAAGTTCATTAACGTGACTCCAGGCCAATGGCGAAAAAAGTTGTATTGGTTTCAACCCAAGGTAAGTAATTAAGTAGTACTAGCTAGCTACCATCTCTTTAATTCTTGTTTCAATACCATTAATTATCATGTTTGATTAATTATTATCTGATTAAATTCTATTTCCGTAAAGGCCCTAAAACAGGCGCCGGGGACTGAAGTGTGTGCATACTACGTTTGCGAGAACATTCGCATGATGGCGTCCAAAAGGAGCAAATCTGATAGACAGCTATGGGTACGTTTGCCAGAACACTATTCATAATTTTTACATCATTATTGATATCTAGTCACACAACTAATACACATGCATATTGATCTCCTTCTTAACAGTTCAATGAGGTGCAGGAGCAACTCCTACCAACGAAGCGCATACGAGCACTTCAAGAGGAAATAGCGGGATTTTTGCTCGACTAGGTCATAGATCCCAAAGGAGAATATCATTACCCCTACCGCCCCCATGAACCACTCTCAATTTTCATCGTGCTCCGAAGGCACCAGCCACTAGCTCCGAAGGCAACATGTAGGAGAAATTGTATATATACCTAATTGTATATATATATATATATATATATATATATATATATATATATATATATATATATATATATATATATATATATATATATATATACACATGTGTATGTGTGAATAATGGTGGTTATGAGACATTCGATGATATATATATGCATATGATCGGTTCTACGAGAAATTCTATTTATATATATGCATAACGTGTACAATATGTAGTATCATAAAATACCAGCAAACGAAAAAGAATTAACTGGAAAACACAAAATTAAAGGAAAAGGAAATCATGAACCCCAAACCCCCCAAACCTTTTAGTACAAGTTGGTGTTACCAACCAGTACTAAAGGGCTCCCCGTCCCCGGTGCTGGCACATGCCATGTGGTGGCCTTTTAGCGTCGGTTCATGCAGAACCGGTACTAAAAGGGGGGGGGGGGATCTTTAGTCCCCACCCTTTAGTGTCGGTTACAGAACCGGCACTAAAGGGCCTTACGGACCGGTGCTATAACCCGGTTCTGCACTAGTGACTTCATCTCTCATGTTTCTCTCGACGTTACCAAATTCTATCCACGGGGACCCTATATACAAGATCAACGACTAGCGGATCATTGATATTGTTAATTCAGAACATGGGAGCCAAGTGTCTTAGAAATAATTTGAGTGTGCCCCACAAAAAATGTGTGCAGGAATTTTTTTAATTAATTCATAGCAAAGAAGAAATATGAAAAACAACTGAGATTATGGAGCTCACACTGATTTGGCTAGCGACACCTGAGATGAATATTGTTCTAACTAATGGACCACGACACTTCCTTCTACATTTTTAGCCATATGTAGTTCTTCAAATGGAACAATCGACCATGAAACTATTTTCCATTTATTTTGTTGTTGACTTTTGTGTAAAATATACATGTATGTTGTATTCATAGTATTGTTTGTAGAGGAGTTCTAAATTTACAACACCTAGGGTATCTTTGTCTCACAATTTCACAAACATGTGAAGAGAAAAATATAGAGACTCAATTGGTGAAGGAGTGCGTGTCAAAAAATAAGATCAAGCCCACTGCTTAGTACATGAAATAGTTAGTGGGCTACAACATCTGTGTTGGGACTCGCCCACAGGATCAATCACAACAAAATAGACGATAAACACGCGCACGCAAAAAACTTTTGCCAAAGGCACATATCGTGACTCTTCTTTATTACTTTTTTGATTTTCTCCACCGTATTACAATGATTGCGTCGGGCAGCGGCCTTGGCTTCATTCGGCGGCGGCGGCCGGGTCTGCGGCGATGGACCATCTGACATCGGATCGGCGGTGGCGACATGGAGGGCCTGGGGGTTGGGTCATCGCCATGCGTGGTTTTCCCTCCGGACAGATCTGATCTGGCGGTGCGGCTTGCCCGATGTGTCGTGGCTCAGATCGGTGGCGACCCGTGCACACGATGCTTGATGGAGGTTTTTCGAGCGGATCCGGGTGAAAACCTCGTTCTCGCCTTGATGCCAAGACCGGCGTTGGCGGTACTCTTTTGGGTCATTACCTTCTTGAAGGCATCGCCGTGGAGAAGCTCCATACCTCTATCCGCTACCTCCGGGGGAAATCCTAGATCAGTAGATCGGATGACGGCGGCGCATTGGTGTCGTTTCCTCCTTGGGGTCGTCATTCTTGGAGGCGTACACAGGATCGAGTGACTAGTGGGCGGATTTTTTGGTGGGGCGGTGCTTCATCCTACACATTGATGACGGCGGATCTCGACGGCGTGGCGCAGTGGAGACTCGGTGCCCGATGCGCGGTGATGGACTCGCGCAGGAGGAGGTAGTTGTCCGACGTCATGGTGGCGTCAATGGCAGTGTGGCCTGACAAGGTAAAAGCCCCAATATCTGCTCTGAAGACGGACATGTGGAAGATGGCGGCGACGGCACTTGTGAGTGCGTCAGACCAGTTTATGCCCTAGACTCGGTATGTGGCTTGGCTGGGGCTTCTGGCTTTTGATGATAGGCTTAGGTGAGTGGTCTGGGTATTTGGTCCAGCTAGCACCCCTTCATCATATGGATAGGAGTAGTGGCATATGTAGCCAAAATGACGGATTCAGACATATTGTTGTAATACTTTGTAAGGTCCTTAAGAATAATCAATAAAGTGGCCGTATGCATCTCTCAGATGCAGAGGCCGGAGGTCATCCTCCTTTTCTAAAAAAAATATGTGCGGCAACTCGTCCTAAAGAGACCCTAGACGTATACGGGGCACTACTTTAAATCCAAACCGGACCGACACGCTGAGCCAGCACCACCTGTACTACTTGGACTAAATGTCCTACTACGGACTAAATGTCCTACACCAGAATATGAACCCGACTAATACTACTTGACCCACCTGCTAACTCACACCAGGAAACTAGACTCTCCTAACTGAATCATAACTCAAGATTACTCTCACATTCTCTCCCTAATCTTGACACTTGCCTTCCATGATTCTCCAATCTTGACTCGTTGACTATCCGTTCCTTGTCGATTCATCAGCTCGCATCACGACAAGTTAAATTAATAGGCTTCATTGATCGCAAGAATCTCCCCTAATTTCAACTTGGCGAATTTACGGACCACCTCAAATATGCCTTGAACTACCCAGCCTCGCTAGTAACCTGTGGAATACACCACCCGGTGGACTACACCATTCACCCTAGCGAGATACATGCCGGCTCCTTGTAGATCACACCACCCCGTGGACTACAGCGCCCACTCCAGCCTCATGTAGAGACATGGTCTCATTGAAGAGACTCACCTTCACTGATAAACCGGCCCTACATAATTAAACTTGATCCTCTCGTCGAGACACATAAACGACTTTGATTTCGTCTTCAACGTCTCCTCACATAGACGAGCACTTGGACGACTCACAGACGACGACTAGTCGCCAAACTCGCACAACTCCTAAACTCATCTATCTCACGCGACGACGATCTTGACGAATTTCCGGCACCGCACCTTGGCACCATCACTCTCATCAACGATCATCTTCCAGCACCTTGCTGACGACAGCCTGCCGTCTCCCTCCATGTCGCTCCATCGAACGACGATCGCATGACCCCCCTCTTCGTTGCATCTCCCAGCGACTTCATGGCCTGCCCCGAGGTGCTAGTCGGGTCGCCACCCCGGGGCAAGCACGGCTTCAGTCGACCTAGCTCTGATACCAATTGTTGGGACTCGCCCACATGACCGATCACATCAAAGTAGACGATGAACACGCGCACGCAAAAAGCTTTTGCCAAAGACACGTGTCGTGCCTCTCTTTTTTATTGCTTATCTGGTTTTCTCCACCATATTACAACGATCACGTATACCCGCATATATATATATGCAACAACTCGTTCTAAAGCTACCGACCTAAATCAAACCTAGACGTATATGGGACACCACTTTAAATCCAAACCGGACCGACACGCTGATCCAGCACCACCTGTACTACTTGTACTCAATGTCCTACACCAGAATATGAACCCGACTAGTACTACTTGACCCACATGCTAACTCACACCAGGAAACTTGACTCTCCTAACTATTTTCAAAAAAAAAAAAAAACTTTGACTCTCCTAACTGAATCATAACTCAAGCTTACTCTAACAACCTGCATGTGCCATGTAATGGGAAAATGGTTTTCATTTTTGAAATCCTATGCCATAGCCTAGAATTGTCATAAGGACACTCCACCACTCCCTGATAGAATAAATGCCGTGGCAACTAAAAACATATATACTCAGTCGACTAAGACTTAACGAAGTCTCAATCAAGTGATATAACATATAAGAAAGAAAAAAAGAAAACTCAAAAGAATTTTTTTTACACGAATCTTGATGTAAGATCTGACGAATGTAGCGTTAACTGAGACTTAACCAAGTCTTAATCGACTGAGATCTAGCAAGACTGATATAGGAATGTGTAACAGAAGTTGTCAGGTTGCAGCGACGTTGGTTTTATTGGATAAGTATTGGTTGCATGATATACTTCTCATTCAAACAAAGTAACATTTCAATGAGGATTGCTTCATGAATTTTCAATGCCAAATTACACACAAAATAGATTAAGGAAACTTATGGTTTTTAATCCTACTATAAACTGACAAGCTCTGCAAAACATCGAAGGAATAGAATTCTGTAAAGTTTCAATAAGTTTTCGTCGAACAAGACCTAAAGATAGAGATGGATAGTTCCCCTGTTCTTCGGCCTTTAAAGGGGTGGCCAGGAGTTGGCAGTTGACCGTCGGTAGAGACGAACGGTCGGAACGAAGCCGATGTACTACGTGTATGTAAAAGAAGCAACGTGTTCTTCGAAAGTCAAGCAGTCCCGCGACAAGAGACGATGCTGCATGTCTCTTAAGGAAGCACCATGTCGCCATCATCAATGCTTTCGGTCCTGCATGCCATGGCCATGCATATGCCAGCAACCCAGATTGAAACTACGTACCATGATTGACGATGCAACTGCATGCATGCCTTTCTCGAACGCCGGGAAAAATGGATCGACGGCGTCCGTCGGTCGCCACCCCGCCGTACGAGAGAGCGCGACTGTTGCTGAGCTCATCCTGGAACCGGTACCTGAACCCGGAGGAGTACAAGTAATTAACTGCGCGAAATGTGTCACCACGCACACTGTGGCTGAGTTCACGCTGGCATGCATGCGTGTATGCAGCTAGCATCGCTGCAGATGTGGTTCGTCGCAGCGACGAGACGACGTACGTGCAGCGTGACGTTTTCATTTCCGACCTTCAGTGTCATGTTCGACAAGGTGTGTGTCCGTAGAGACGACCGTCGAGCAACAACGATTTTTTCTTTTTAAAATTCAACGTAGCTAGTGTGGGAAACTAGATGAATATGATAGCTAGGTTTCACGTGGAAGGGGTGAACAGGGTGTTAAATGTTAATGCTCTTAAAAAAGACAGAGGCTGCATCCATTTCGGTTCTCAAATGGGCTTTGATTTTGAGAGGTAGGAGACCCGTTTCAGGAAGAAACGTTAACGCACTCTTGCGTGCTTTTGAATCGGAGCAATCTAAAAATGTCATCCATCGGAGTGTTTGGTTTTGCACTTTTACCTGCCTTGTTATACTTTGTTCTTTTCTTTTCTTTGTGTGTGTGTGTGTGTGTGTGTGTGTGTGTGTGTGTGTGTGTGTGTGTGTGTGTGTGTGTGTGTGTGTGTGTGTGTGTGTGTGTGTGTGTGTGTGTGTGTGTGTGTGTGTGTGTGTGTGTGTGTGTGTGTGTGTGTGTGTGTGTGTGTGTGTGTGTGTGTGTGTGTGTGTGTGTGTGTGTGTGTGTGTGTGTGTGTGTGTGTGTGTGTGTGTGTGTGTGTGTGTGTGTGTGTGTGTGTGTGTGTGTGTGTGTGTGTGTGTGTGTGTGTGTGTGTGTGTGTGTGTGTGTGTGTGTGTGTGTGTGTGTGTGTGTGTGTGTGTGTGTGTGTGTGTGTGTGTGTGTGTGTGTGTGTGTGTGTGTGTGTGTGTGTGTGTGTGTGTGTGTGTGTGTGTGTGTGTGTGTGTGTGTGTGTGTGTGTGTGTGTGTGTGTGTGTGTGTGTGTGTGTGTGTGTGTGTGTGTGTGTGTGTGTGTGTGTGTGTGTGTGTGTGTGTGTGTGTGTGTGTGTGTGTGTGTGTGTGTGTGTGTGTGTGTGTGTGTGTGTGTGTGTGTGTGTGTGTGTGTGTGTGTGTGTGTGTGTGTGTGTGTGTGTGTGTGTGTGTGTGTGTGTGTGTGTGTGTGTGTGTGTGTGTGTGTGTGTGTGTGTGTGTGTGTGTGTGTGTGTGTGTGTGTGTGTGTGTGTGTGTGTGTGTGTGTGTGTGTGTGTGTGTGTGTGTGTGTGTGTGTGTGTGTGTGTGTGTGTGTGTGTGTGTGTGTGTGTGTGTGTGTGTGTGTGTGTGTGTGTGTGTGTGTGTGTGTGTGTGTGTGTGTGTGTGTGTGTGTGTGTGTGTGTGTGTGTGTGTGTGTGTGTGTGTGTGTGTGTGTGTGTGTGTGTGTGTGTGTGTGTGTGTGTGTGTGTGTGTGTGTGTGTGTGTGTGTGTGTGTGTGTGTGTGTGTGTGTGTGTGTGTGTGTGTGTGTGTGTGTGTGTGTGTGTGTGTGTGTGTGTGTGTGTGTGTGTGTGTGTGTGTGTGTGTGTGTGTGTGTGTGTGTGTGTGTGTGTGTGTGTGTGTGTGTGTGTGTGTGTGTGTGTGTGTGTGTGTGTGTGTGTGTGTGTGTGTGTGTGTGTGTGTGTGTGTGTGTGTGTGTGTGTGTGTGTGTGTGTGTGTGTGTAATCTAGTGGCCAGGCTTGCATGGCAGAGCCTACCCTAAAAAATCATGATTTTTTTAGTACTAAGCCTCAGCATATTTGGCATTCCCAGTCCAAGAAAAACCGGTGCAGCCGGCCCATCTAAGCCTGCATTTCCGTCCTATGTGTGTGTGTCTGTGTTTGACTTGCTGCTTTGTTTTTGGCTAATACTCTAAAAAGACTTATATTTAGAAACGAAGGGAATAATACAGTTGAGTGCCCAAAGCTTTCCACCTATGCGAACTTAATTGTTAGCCTCTACACTTCTACAGTCCTCCAGTAATAGATTGGACTTGCTCCTTTCAATTTCGATGTCCTCGATGGATGACAAAACATGCAGGCAGTTGCAGATTACATATTGCAAGGAGAATATACAAAGATACGCAACCCTCGTATTGTTCTTGAGAAAACGAACATGCAGGCAGGGATAGTAGTACAATGCCAACGGAGAAGACACTACTACGAGAACTAGCCGATCCTGAGCATACCAGCTACTATGAAGCAACAAAACGAGTGATACATCATGGTTGTGATGGTGGTTCCACATTAGCTACGTGCCGGACCTGAACTGAGCTCCACATGCACGAGTTTATAGATGCACTTCTTCAGTATTCACCTGATACCTCATCTCGCATATGTAGCTACCCTTTCAACTCTCCATACTCAGATTGGAAGTGGCGAAGTGCATTATCGTTTCTTCTTGAAACGGGTCTCCTACCTCTCAAAATCAAAGCCCCTTTGAGACCGAAATGGGGGCAGCCTCTCTCTTTTATAAGGGTAACACCCTGTTCACCCCTTCCATGTGATACCTAGCTATCATATTCATCTAGTTTTCCACACTAGCAATGTTGAATTGATGAAAGCACATCACAGACTGGTCTAGATCACGTGTACATGTCACTTGAGCCACTCAACATGAAAAGGGCAATTGCATGCTTGAAGTTCAGTTCATTTTTGTAAGACATACAAAGTATGACGGAGTTTGATGTATTAATTTACTAGTAGTACAATGCTACATGTCTGCCTTGGAATCTAGAGATCCCATTTTGCATCTTTCAGAGTAGTATATTTTTCAGGGAACTCACTTGAACCCTAGGAAACATATTCACATCTTGCTTCGACATACTAAGATTTGAGTTACAGACAAGTGCACGGTCACACATTTTGTCTTCAGTCTGCTCTGATTTTGCAGCATGGGCAAACATCAGAAGCATGATAGTTGATCTCTTGTTGTTTCTGATACACGGTTAGAGATTAAATATACCAATTAAATTTCCAAAAATAAGAAGAGAAATAATCTATCCATGGTTTTATTATGTACCTCTGAAGCCTAAGTACCGTGACTGAGGATATGCAGTTTTTTTGCACAATACAGTGTGCCACAAAAATTATTTTTATGTGCCAGCACCACCACTGATTTTCATATTCCTACGACATTTTTAGGTCTACTCCATGGTTTCAAACTTCCAGCCATATCATGGTCCATGGAAACTCCAGTTTGAATACTATAATTGCAAATAGGTAGCTTTCTTATGACGTAATTGAAGGAAATATGCCCTAGAGGCAATAATAAAGTTTTTATTTATGTTTTCTTATATCATGATAAATGTTTATTATTCATGCTAGAATTGTATTAACCGGAAACTTAGTACATGTGTGAATACATAGACAAATAGAGTGTCACTAGTATGCCTCTACTTGACTAGCTCGTTGTATCAAAGATGGTTAAGTTTCCTGGCCATAGACATGAGTTGTCATTTGATTAACGATATCACATCATTAGAGAATGACGTGATTGACTTGACCCATTCCGTTAGCTTAGCACTTGATCGTTTAGTATGTTGCTATTGCTTTCTTCATGACTTATACATGTTCCTATGACTATGAAATTATGCAACTCCCGAATACCGAGGAACACTTAGTGTGCTACCAAACGTCACGACGTAACTGGGTGATTATAAAGGTGCTCTACAGGTGTCTCCGATGATACTTGTTGAGTTGGCATAGATCGATATTAGGATTTGTCACTCCGATTGTCGGAGAGGTATCTCTGGGCCCTCTCGGTAATGCACATCACTATAAGCCTTGCAAGCAATGTGACTAATGATTTAGTTGCGGGGAGATGCATTACGGAACGAGTAAAGAGATTTGCCGGTAACGAGATTGAACTAGGTATTGAAATACAGACGATCGAATCTCGGGCAAGTAACATACCGATGACAAAGGGAACAACTCATGTTGTTATGCGGTTTGACCGATAAAGATCTTCGTAGAATATGTGGGAGCCAATATGAACATCCAGGTTCCGCTATTGGTTATTGACCGGAGACGTGTCTCGGTCATGTCTACATAGTTCTCGAACCCGTAGGGTCCGCACGCTTAACGTTCGGTGACGATCGGTATTATGAGTTTATGTGTTTTGATGTACCGAAGATAGTTCGGAGTCCCGAATGTGACCACGGACATGACGAGGAGTCTCGAAATGGTCGAGAAATAAAGATTGATATATTTGATGACTATATTCGGACACCGGATGAGTTATCTGGGTCACCCGATAATTATCGGAGTGCCGGGGGGTTATCGGAAACCTCGGGGGGACTAATGGGCCAACATGGGCCTTGTGTGAGAGAGGGAGGAGGGGGCCATAGGGCTGGCGTCGCCCCCCTTGAAGAATCCAAATTGGACAAGGAGGGGGGGTGCCCCCTCTTTCCCTCCATCCCTCTCTCCCTCCCTCTCTCCCTCTCCTTCCTTCCCCCTTCCTCCTCCGAGTTGGACTAGGAAAGGGTGAGTCCTACTCCTACTATGAGGAGGACTCCTCCCCTCCTTGGCGCGCCCAAAGGGTCGGCCGGCCTCCCCCCTTGGTCCTTTATATACGGGGGCAGGGGGCACCCTAGAACACAAGTTGATCATTGATCTCTTAGCCGTGTGCGGTGCCCCTGTCGGTGTCAAAACCGGCGGATCTCGGGTAGGGGGTCCCGAACTATGCGTCTAGGATCGATGGTAACAGGAGACGGGGGACACGATGTTTACCCAGGTTTGGGCCCTCTCTATGGAGGTAATACCCTACTTCCTGCTTGATTGATCTTGATGAATATGTGTTACAAGAGTTGATCTACCACGAGATCGTAATGGCTAAACCCTAGCTAGAAGTCTAGCCTATGTGAATATGGTAATGAATCTCCCCCATCCGGACTACGCTCTCCGGTTTATATAGACACATGAGAGATCTAGGGTTACATGAGGTCGGTTACATAAGAAGGAATCTTCACAGTTGGTCGCCTAGCTTGCCTTCCACGCCAAGGAAAGTACAATCCGGACACGAGTATAGTCTTCGGCCTTCGTATCTTCATAGACCATCAGTCCGGCCCAATGAATAACAAGCTGGACGCCCGAGGACCCCTTAGTCCAGGACTCCATCAGTAGCCCCTGAACCTGTCTTCAATGACGAGGAGTCCGGCGCGCAGATTGTCTTCGACATTGCAAGGCGGGTTCCCTTTTCTCCGAACTCCAAGATAGTCTTCGGATGTAGTAAGTATATCTGGACCTGTGTATATAATTGCAGAAAATACAATATTTCGCGAATCTAATTTATTGATAAATGTTTATGACATCGCATCATGCCCGCCCGGTTACTATTTCCAACCATTAATTGGCTGGCACGTCGCCCCACATCTCGGGACGCGGTTTTAATGGCACGTCTTGCCAAGGCAGAGATCGTGTTCCCTTATTCACGGGATTTTCATTATTGGAGACGTGGGTAACCCAACCGTCCCCTGGATACAACTCACTGGAGATAGGTAAGTTTCGAGACCCAGGTGGATACGCTCAGTACTTGGGGTCTTTATATAGGGACCCAGACTCGTCTTCTTCCTTTGCGCTTGCTCCTTCCTCAACCCTAGCCACCCCAAGTTCCAACCCTCGGGTTCCCATCGCCACCAGCCCTAATCATGTACGGATCCAGCCGTCAAGGCCGGTGGGTGGCTTCTTCTGTTACAGAGGAGGATATTGTGAAGCTCCGCGCAGCAAGGTATCTGACCCCGGAAATCCTTCATCGGCTTCGTGCACAGGGGCAGGTCATTCCTACCCCCAAATCCGGCGAGAGGGTAGTGTTTGTGTCCCACTTCCTCCAAGAGTTAGGGTTCGCGCTTAACCCCTTCGTCCGGGGGCTCATGTTCTACTATGGGCTAGACTTTCACGATCTGGCCCCGGACTCTATTCTCCTCATCTCGACATTTATCGTCACGTGTGAGGCCTTCCTCCGGACTCCTCCACACTTTGGTTTGTGGCTCAAGACCTTTGACGTGAGGCCGCAGGTGACAGAGGAGGAGCAGGCAGAGTGCGGCAGCGTCACAATAGGCAAGATTGCTAGTGCTGTTTGGTTTGAAGGACCTTTCGCCAAGTCTTCCGACCTATGGCAGCAGGGGTGGTTCTATATCAACGAGCCGCGGGGCTCCAAGTGGGCGGCTACGCCTGCGTTCCGACCCGGCCCTCCAATTCAGCTTGCTTCATGGATCAATAAGGGACTGGACTGGGGATCCGTCAATGAAGTGCAGAATCTGCAAGGTCGCATCCGAAGCCTTACCGAGAAGGGCATCGGTCTTGTGAACGTCGTTCAAGTAATGCTAATCTGCCGGACCCTGCCATGTCAGCGGCGGCCTCTCTATATGTGGGAGTTTAATCTTGAAGGGCGGCGGCCTCTTCAGCACTTCTTCGGCACTACACATGAAGGAATGTGGAAATTATATTTCGGGAAACGAGAGCAATGGCCGGACACCACCGAAGATGTCGGCCTTGACTGCAATCATCCGGACACTACAGTAAGTACTCAAACTCCGAACACCTTCCATTCAAGCATCTCTTGACAAGATACTGAACAATCCGTCCCTATACAGGACTGGATAAAGAAAGCAGTGTTAATCTGGTGTTGGCGCCCCTTCGAAGACTCTGCGACCGCCTGGCGACGAAATGCTGATTCCCACACCGCAGTGTGTCTGCGGAGGGGGCGAGAGGGAGCCGAAGGTGATACCCGCCCTGAGGACGAATTAGACGTTGTGTTCGGGGAAACCCAAACTCTTTTGTCCAAGGGCAAAGGTGCGTAGGAAGCCCTCCATGGCAAAAAGAGGGCTGCTTCCGAAGATTAGGAGGGGAAGCCTTCCAAGAGAGGAAAAATGCCATCGTCGGGCAGTTTGGGCCGGGCGAGCGATGCTGCCGTAAGGCCTACTGGCGAGGACGAACCTCTGGCCAAACTGTAAGTGAGGCTGGGGCACAGTAAACGTACCTCATTCTTTTCCTATTAGTGAAGTAATCATCCGACATATGCACATCCAGGTAGGTTAACGCCTGGTGTTTCTCAATCGTCCTCCTCTTCGGGAGACCTTCTTCCGGAGATGATGGAGAGTGACACGCCATCTCCGGCCTCTTCGTCCAACAGGGGGGATGATACTGAGGTATCGTCCCGAAGGGCTCCTCCCGATCGTCAAGCAGTGCAGGAAATGAAGAAGGCGTTACCCGAAGGTGGTGCCTCTGTCACTCAGGGTTCGGGAATCAAGAATGACGGCCCTGAACCGTGCAATTTACGGCCGGAGACGATTCTGGGGGCGAGTAAGCGGATTCCTTCAAAGGAATGCCGTACCCCGGTGGCGGTTTCTGTAGACCCCGGAGCGCCGGAAATGCTGACGGACATGCTGCGGCGAGCGTCCATTTCAAAGAAGCACCGTGCCTTGATGGTTACAGTGGTCGAAAAGCGGATTGAACGAGGCCTTCTCGAGCCTTCTAAGAGGTTTTAAGGTTTGTGATGTAGTTTTGCCAATTGAATAATATTGACAGAATGCACCTGTTGTATAAGCAGTAGCCCCTGAGACTCGGATTGCCTTCCAAAGGAAGCGATCGGAGGATCAAAAAGATATGATCAGTTACTAACCTTGATTTAACTTGGAATACAGGCTGCCTCCCCTTCCGCAGCTACCCAAAATACGGAAGTGGCTGTCCTGCAGCGAAAGCTGGATATTGCAGAAGATGACATTGCATTGATCATCAGGCATCTTGACGACTCACAAGGTATATATTTCGAGCATTCCTTACACCAATGTGCTTGTAATGTAGGCCTGACACCGAAAAGGGTTTTTTTTTATGAAATGTGCATGTTCGTAGATGGTGCTGACGTCGTTGAAGCTCTTCGGGAGGAGCTAGCCCGGGCCAAGGAGCAGGCCCTGTGTAGTGATGCGGCTGCCGACAAGGCATCGGCTGCTCTAAGAGCCGAACAAGCAGCTCGGCACCAAAGTGAGGAGAAAATATCCGCACTAGCGCTTGAATTTAAGAATACTACCAGCCGCTGTGAATTCCTTGAGAAGGAGAATAAAGCCAAAATGGCTGAACTTGATAAGGCCGTACGAGAGGCGAGAAGGCCGGTCTGAATCTAGGGCAGCTCGTGAAGAGATTCGGCAGGCTAAGGAGATAGCGGCCGGTAAACCCTTTTTGCTTCAGACTAAGTTTGGCGATCCAGACTATGCTCAGCTAAACCAGGTCTGGAGTTCTTCGGCTGAATTTTTGGACTTGCCGAAGAGTTCTTCCGATTCGGTGCAATTTTATCAAGCTCAAGAGGGGTATGCAACGGAGAAGCTTTTCTGGTCACAATTTGGCGCACCAAAGTGCCCTCTATTGCTGAATGAACAGATGTCCCAATGGGCCGAGCTTCATAGGATATCCGGCGACGCCATGAAGAACGACATAATCCGGTTGTGGCCGAATGAGCCTGTTCCCAAGAGCTATTTTGGCCTGGTGCCGTGTCTTGTTGATGGGGTGCCGCGTGTCGATGCTGCGAAGCGGTCGGCATGCATTGAGGGTGCACGGATGGCCTTTGCCCGAGTCAAGACGTTCTGAGGGAAGATGAAGGCCGTCGACGTTGCAGTGAAGAGTCCGCCCAAGGGCAAGGACCGTAATGAGCCGAAGCATTATTTTGAAGACGTCCTGGAAGCCGCCCGCCTGATAGAGGGTCAATGCTCGAAGAACATAATGTTCGAGTGAGGTGTACTAGAATTGTAAAAGACAATTTTATAATGGATCTATTTATATATTTTTTCTCAAAAGCTTGAATTCCTCCTGTGTGGCTGTTTTAGTATAGTCTGAAAGTTTTCCAGTCGTCGGCTTCAGCCCCCTCGTAGGAAGTACGGGGGTGTTCGGAAAAGCATTTAATCACTCTTTATCCAACGTCTTGGTCCGTAAAGGAGGCGATGATGTAGCGAACCAGGCAATCGGACTATAAGGAGTTAACACTTTCACTTAGCCATAGGAGTTTTATGGTGGGGCTACGACATAGCCCCTGGTATGTATGCGGCGTATAATGCCTTACATATTTGATCTGAAAAAGACCCCTCGTGTGACATGGAGAATCGCTAAGGACTCCAAGAAGTCGTCAAGTGGTTGACTAGCTCTCGCCGCATCATGACAGTCAGTTTTCGGCTTTCTTTACTGAGGTGCTCGTCCGGTTTAGACCAGGGCACAATCTCAGTAGTTCTTCCTTTACTACCCTAGCCGATAGAGCGGAACGTAGGGTAGCAAGCACAGGAGCCGGGCAACCCAACTATTGACCCAAGGCAATGATTTGGAGCTAATGCATATAAGGCCAAACTTGCGACGCCGAAGTATGCTATAGAGCTGTTCGGACTTTTGTTGGCAACTCTTTCGTTCCCATACCGAGCCCCTGGCATGGTATGCCGAGGTGCATCTGTAATGCAGCCGTTGAGGCCATACTCATTGTTGAAAGAGTATGAAAGATTAGTTCAGACGAGGTTTACTGGGAGCGGAGCAATATGCCAATGATGAGTTTATGTGTATATATATATATATATATATATATATATATATATATATATATATATATATATATATATATATAATCTCTCCTTAATAATAAAGCACGGATTGACTTTGTCGAGTTCACCGTCACAATACGCTTTCTTTCTATGAATTGACGCTTTCAGTCGTATATAGTATTATTTTCAAGGTGGTACTAAAATTGTTTTGGTACAAAAGAATTCCGGTGTTACGTGTTGCCCGTCTGGGCTTGGGCAACGTCAATGCTAATGGGCCTTACAAACCTCCTCCCACCCCTTCTGTGTTTCTTCTCTTCCACCCGATAGCATTACGTATTTTCGTCCGTCGGTCAGCAGACTTTCCATACGCAGCACGATCTATTTCCTTTTCAAGAATCACGATCTATTTCCTTTGCCAATCACGATGTTATCGTCTGCCCTCCTATCTGGGCCTCGGCCTGCAATTGTCTCGCGCGTTGGCATTGAAGCCGGCCCACCTAATCGATTCCATGGTCTTAAATAGTCCCACCTCGCCCTGTTATATTCATCTCTTCCAATTTATATACCTTTTTGATGCTCCTGGGTAACAAGGAAGCGGATCGGGAATTAAGAACCGAAGGATAACGAGGGCAGAGGAAAAGGAAAGGCTGGCCTGTGCTACCTCTTGAGCACTGCGTTGGATTTCCCCGAAGAGGAGAGGATGATGCAGCAAAGTAGCGTAAGTATTTCCCTCGGTTTTTGAGAACCAAGGTATCAATCCAGTAGGAGGCCATGCACAAGTCCCTCATACCTGCACAAAACAATATCTCCTCGCAACCAACGCGATTAGGGGTTGTCAATCCCTTCACGGTCACTTACGAGAGTGAGATCTGATAGAGATGATAAATAATATTTTTGGTATTTTTCGTATAGAGATGCAAAGTGAAAAGTAAAATACAAAGTAAAAACAAAGCAAGTATTAAAGTGATGGAGATTGATATGATGAGAATAGACCCGGGGGCCATTGATTTCACTAGTGGCTTCTCTCAAGAGCATAAGTATTCTACGGTGGGTGAACAAATTACTGTTGAGCAATTGACAGAATTGAGCATAATTATGAGTATATCTAGGTATGGTCATGTATATAGGCATCACGTCAGAGACAAGTAGACCGACTCCTGCCTGCATCTACTACTATTACTCCACTCATCGACCGCTATCCAGCATGCATCTAGAGTATTAAGTTAAAAACAGAGTAATGCCTTAAGCAAGATGGCATGATGTAGAGGGATAAATTCATGCAATATGATAAAAACCCCATCTTGTTATCCTCGATGGCAACAATACAATCGTGCCTTGCAACCCTTTACATCACTTGGGTAAGGACACATAAGATCGAACCCAAAGCTAAGCACATCTCCCATTGCAAAAACTACCAATCTAGTTGGCCAAACCAAACGAATAATTCGAAGAGACTTGCAAAGATAACCAACCACACATACAAGAATTCAGAGAAGATTCAAATATTATTCATAGATAATCTGGATCATAAACCCACAATTCATTGGTCTCAACAAACACACCGCAAAAAGAAGATTACATCGAATAGATCTCCACGAGAGAGGGAGAACATTGTATTGAGATCCAAAAGAGAGAAAGCCATCTAGCTACTAGCTATGGACCCGAAGGTCTGAAGTAAACTACTCACACTTCATCGGAGGGCTATGGTGATGATGTAGAAGCTCCCGTGGTGGATGCCCCCTCGTGAGCTCCTAACAGGCCCCAAGATGGGATCTCGTGGATACAAAAAGTTGCGGCGGTGGAATTAGGTTTTGGCTCCTGTTACGATCGTTTGAAGTGCGTAGGTATATATAGGAGGAAGAAGTGCGTCGGTGGAGCAACAGGGGCCCACGAGGCAGGGGCGCCGTGAGGCGCCCCACCTCGTGACCGCCTCTTTGTTCCTTGGAGTAGGGACCAAGTCCCGGATCACGTTCGGTGAGAAAATCACGTTCCCGAAGGTTTCATTTCGTTTGGAATCCGTTTGATATTCCGTTTCTTCGAAACACTAAAATAGGCAAAAAAAAACATCAATTCTGGGCTGGGCCTCCGGTTAATAGGTTAGTCCCAAAAATAATATAAAAGTGGAAAATGAAGCCCAATATAGTCCAAAATAGTAGATAATGTAGCATGGATCAATCAAAAATTATAGATACGTTAGAGACGTATCAGGCATCCCCAAGCTTAATTCCTGCTCGTCCTCGAGTAGGTAAATGATAAAAAGAGAATTTTTGATGCGGAGTGATACTTTGCATAATTTCAATGTAAATCTTCTTAATTGTGGTATGAATATTCAGATCCGAAAGATTCAAGACAAAAGTTCATAATGACATAAAAATAATAATACTTCAAGCATACTAATCAAAGTAATTATGTCTTCTCAAAATAGCATGGCAAAAGAAAGTTCATCCCTACAAAATCATATAGTTAGGTTATGCTTCATTTTTGTCACACAAAGATGTTCCCAACTTCTATACCCCCGATGACAAGCCAAGCAATTGTTTCATACTTAAATAATCTCAAACTTTTTCAACCTTCACGCAATATGTGAGCGTCAGCCATGGATATAGCACTATGGGTGGAATAGAATATGATGATGGGGATTGTGTGGACAAGACAAAAAGGAGAAAGTCTCACATTGATGAGGATAATCAACGGGCTATGAAGATGCCCATCAATTGATGTCAACATGAGGAGTAGGGATTGCCATGCAACGGATGCACTAGAGCTATGAATGCTCAACAAAAGAAAACTAGTGGGTGTGCATCCAACTTGCTTGCTCATGAAGACCTAGGGCATTTGAGGAAGCCCATCGTAGGAATATACAAGCCAAGTTCTATAATGAAAAATTCCCACTAGTATAAAAAGACAACTTATGAGACTCACTATATGAAAAGCATGGTGCTACTTTGAAGCACAATATATGAGACTCACTACATGAAGAACAAGGTGCTACTTGAAGCACAAGTGTGGAAAAAGAGATAGTAACATTGCCCTTTTTATTTTATTTTTATTTTTTTGGGCCTTTCCTTTTTTTTCTTTTTGGCCTTTCGCTTTTTTTTTTGATTGGGCAATGCTCTAATAATGATGATCATCACACTTCTATTGATTACAACATAAGGATTACAACTCGAAACTAGAACAAGATATGACTCTATATGAATGCCTCCGGCGGTGTACCGGGATGGTGCAATGAATCTAGAGTGACATGTATGAAAAAAATGCATAGTGGCTTTGCCACAAATACGATGTCAACTACATGATCATGCAATGGAAATATGACAAAAGTGAAGTATGTCATGATGATGATGAACGGAACGGTGGAAAGTTGCATGGCAATATATCTCGGAATGGCTATGGAAATGCCATAATAGGAAGGTATGGTGGCTGTTTTGAGGAAGATATAAGGAGGTTTATGTGTGATAGAGCATATCATATCACGGGGTTTGGATGCAGCGGCGAAGTTTGCACCAACTCTCAAGGTGAGAAAGGGCAATGCACGATACCGAAGAGGCTAGCAAAGTCGGAAAGGTAAAAGTGCGTATAATCCATGGACTCAACATTAGTCAAAAGAACTCATATACTTATTGCAAAAATTTAGAAGTCATCAAAAATCAAGTACTACGCGCATGCTCCTAGGGGGATAGGTTGGTAGGAAAAGACCATCGCTCGTCCCCGACCGCCACTCATAAGGATGCACAAGCCAGGTACACTTCATCTTTCAAATTTGTAACACAAATTTAACCATACGTGCATGCTACGGGACTTGCAAACTTCAACACAAGTATTTCTCAAATTCACAACTACTCAACTAGCACGACTTTGATATTATCACCTCCATATCTCAAAACAATTATCAAGCATCAAACTTTTCTTAGTATTCAACGCACTCAAAAGAAATTTTCACTTATCTTGAATACCAAGTATATTAATATTAAGCAAATTACCATGCTATTAACGACTCTCAAAATAATCTAAGTGAAGCATGTGAGATCAATAGTTTCTTTAAAACAAATCCACCACCGTGCTCTAAAAAATCTAAGTGAAGCACTAGAGCAAAAATTATCACGCTCAAAAGATATAAGTGAAGCACTATGAGCAAAACTATCAAGCTCAAAAGATATAAGTGAAGCACATAGAGTATTCTAGCAAATTCCAATTTATGTATGGCTCTCTCAAAAGGTGTGTACAGCAAGGATGATTGTGGTAGACTAACAAGCAAAGACGCAAATGATACAAGACGCTCCAAGCAAAACACATATCATGTGGTGAATAAAAATATAGCTCCAAGTAAATTACCGATGGAAGTAGATTTAAAGAGGGGATGCCTTCCGGGGCATCCCCAAGCTTTGAATTTTTGGTGTCCTTGGATTATCTTGGGGGTGCCATGGGCATACCCAAGCTTAGGCTCTTGCCGCTCCTTGTTCCATAATCCATCAAAAGAATTTACCCAAAACTTGAAAACTTCACAACACAAAACTCAATAGAAATCTCGTGAGCTCCGTTAGAGAAAGAAAACAAAAGACTACTTTAAGATACTGTAATGAACTCATTCTTTATTTATATTGGTGTTAAACCTACTGTATTCCAACTTCTCTATGGATTATAAACTATTTTACTAGCCATAGATTCATCAAAATAAGCAAACAACACACGAAAAACAGAATCTGTCAAAAACAGAACAGTCTGTAGTAATCTGTAACTAACGCAAACTTCTGGAACTTCAAAAAATCCACCAAAATTATATGACCTATAAAATTTGTTTATTGATCAGCAGAAATTGGAATTAGTATTTTATCACGTTCTGGTGATTTTTAATAATTCGGGCACTGAGCGCAAAGTTTCTGGAAATTACAGCAAGATCAAATAACTATCATCCAAGAAGATCCAATAGGTATAGCTTGGCACAAACACTAATTAAAACATAAAACCACATCTAAACAGAGGCTAGATGGATTATTTATTTCTAAAAAGCAATGATAAATATTGGGTTGTCTCCCAACAAGCGCTTTTCTTTAAAGCCTTTTTAGCTAGGCATTGAGATTTCAATGATGCTCACAAGAAAGACAAGAATTGAAGCACAAAGAGAGCATCATAAAACACGTTACAAACACATCTAAGTCTAACATACTTCCTATGCATAGGCCTCTTATAGGCAAACAAATTATTAAGGCAAGCAAAAACTAGCATATGCAAGGAAGCGGGAAGAGACAATAGCAATCTCATCATAAAGAGAGGTAATTTAGTAACATGAAAATTTCTACAACCATACTTTCCTATCTCATAATAATTACATGTAGGATCATAAGCAAATTCAACACTATAGCTATCATATAAAATATTTTCAACATGATACACATGCATGCAAAGTTGACACTCTTCCGAAATAGTGGGATTATCATTAACTAAAGTCATGATTTCTCCAAGCCCATTTTTATCAAAAATTCCATAAGATTGAATGTTATCCAAATATGTGGGATCTAAAGTTGACACTCTTCCAAACCCACTTTCAATATTATTGCAAATACTATTATCAATCTCATATTCATCATAGGGATTAAATAAATTTTCAAGATCAAAAGAAGAATCACCCCAATCATGATCATTGAAACAAGTAGTAGACATAGCAAAACTAGCATCCCCAAACTTAGGGTTTTGAATATTATTAGCATAATGGACATCAAGATAATTTATAGTAAAATCATTGCAATCATGCTTTTCATCGAAGGAACTACCAAGTATGGGTGCAATAGCAACGATCTCATGTTTAACGTAAGGAACTATAGCAAATTCATCTTCATAAATATTGGCATCATGGCCACAAGAATAGCAAGCATCATGTTCATCAAGGGATATTTCAATCAAATCATCATTATCTATAGATTCATGCATATCATTATTTTCTTCCAAAGCAACGGTCATTCTTTCAATAAATTCTTGGACATAGACATTATGAGCAAGGTTTTCATTGCAATATTTAAGTATGACAGAATTTTCAGATTTGTTGAGAGTAAAATCATACTTTTCAATCAAAGAAGCAACTTCATGAGCACCCATAAAAACGACAAATTCTTCAATTTGTTCGATATCATAGTAACTATAAACACCCCTTGCATAAGAAGATAAGATTTCATTATCATTGAACTCACATAGGTAGGGAAGGTGTTTTTTAGGGTTCTTAGAGCAACAAGTAAAATCACACATTTCACAAATATTCCAGGCATAGCATAGCAAACTATTTATATGATACCGTAAGAGTCTCCCCTTTTCAGACAAACGATGATGCACAAAATGAGCATGCTCATCTAAAGATTTCCCATCAACTAGGCTAGTTGGGGTTTCAGCACGAGCACATAAGGATTGAAGATGATCCAAGTAGAACACTTTAAGTGGATCCATATCAATAGATTTTCAGCAAGCGAAGATGCAAGCATATAGAAGGCACAAGGAAACACAAACAAAGATACATACGGGAAGAAGGCGAATGAAAAATAGAGGGCGAATAAAATGGCAAGGGTGAAGTGGGGGAGAGGAAAACGAGAGGCAAATGGCAAATAATGTAATGCGGGAGATAGGGATTGTGATGGGTACTTGGTATGGTGCTTGACTTGCTCTTGTGTGAGCCTCCCCGGCAACGGCGCCAGAAATTCTTCTTGCTACCTCTTGAGCACTGCGTTGGATTTCCCCGAAGAGGAGAGGATGATGCAGCAAAGTAGCCTAAGTATTTTCCTCAGTTTCTGAGAACCAAGGTATCAATCCAGTAGGAGGCCACGCACAAATCCCTCGTACCTGCACAAAACAATAGCTCCTCGCAACAAACGCGATTAGGGGTTGTCAATCCCTTCATGGTCACTTACGAGAGCGAGATCTGATAGAGATGATAAATAATATTTTTGGTATTTTTGGTATAGAGATGCAAAGTGAAAAGTAAAAGGCAAAGTAAAAACAAAGCAAGTATTAAAGTGATGGAGATTGATATGATGAGAATAGACCCGGGGGCCATAGGTTTCACTAGTGGCTTCTCTCAAGAGCATAAGTATTCTACGGTGGGTGAACAAATTACTGTTGAGCAATTGACAGAATTGAGCATAAGTATGAGTATATCTAGGTATGATCATGTATATAGGCATCAGTCCGAGACAAGTAGACCGACTCCTGTCTCCATCTACTACTATTACTCCACTCATCGACCGCTATCTAGCATGCATCTAGAGTATTAAGTTAAAAACAGAGTAACGCCTTAAGCAAGATGACATGATGTAGAGGGATAAATTCATGCAATATGATAAAAAAACCCATATTGTGATCCTCGATGGCAACAATACAATACGTGCCTTGCAACCCTTTCTGTCACTGGGTAAGGACACCGCAAGATCGAACCCAAAGCTAAGCACTTCTCCCATTTCAAAAACTACCAATCTAGTTGGCCAAACCAAACGGATAATTCAAAGAGACTTGCAAAGATAACCAATCATACATAAAACAATTCAGAGAAGATCGAATATTATTCATAGATAATCTGGATCATAAACCCACAATTCATCGGTCTCAACAAACACACTGCAAAAACAAGATTACATCGAATAGATCTCCACGAGAGAGGGGGAGAACATTGTATTGAGATCCAAAAAGAGAGAAGAAGCCATCTAGCTACTAGCTATGGACCCGAAGGTCTGAAGTAAACTACTCACACTTCATCGGAGGGGCTATGGTGATGATGTAGAAGCCTTCCGTGGTGGATGCCCCCTCCGGTGGAGCTCGGGAACAGGCCCCAAGATGGGATCTCGTGGATACAGAAAGTTGCGGCGGTGGAATTAGGTTTTTGGCTCCTGTTCTGATCGTTTGTACGTAGGTATATATAGGAGGCAGGAGTACGTCGGTGGAGAACTAGGGGGCCCACGAGGCAGGGGGCACGCCCTAGGGGGGCGCCCCCACCCTCGTGACCGCCTCTTTTGTTCCTTGGAGTAGGGTCCAAGTCCCCTGGATCACGTTCAGTGAGAAAATCACGTTCCCGAAGGTTTCATTCCGTTTGGACTCCGTTTGATAATCCGTTTCTTCGAAACACTGAAATAGGCAAAAAACAGCAATTCTGGGATGGGCCTCCGGTTAATAGGTTAGTCCCAAAAATAACGTAAAAGTGGAAAATAAAGCACAATATAGTCCAAAACAATAGACAAAGTAGCATGGAGCAATCAAAAATTATAGATACGTTGGAGACGTATCAGCCTGCTGTGGCAGGGATGAGCTGTGAGGCTGGAGGATGCAGGCAGGAATTGAAAAGGAATGGTGTGATGAGGCCGGAGGATGGATGCAGGCGGGAATTAAGAAGCGAAGGAAGGATAACGAGGAGGAGTGACTGGCCACATACATGTGTGATGAAGGGAGCAGGCTAGTTTCCTTGGAACATCCAATATGTGAAGATAGGACGGCTGCAGGCAGGAATCAAGAACCCAAGGATGATGAGGACAGAGGGGCATGCATGTGAGGATGCTGGCAGCCGGAGGCGTCGGCGACGCACAATCTGTTCGGTGGTCTCATGTTAGTAGGAGACTGAAACTTTATTTTCCTTTGGTCCAAGGTCAAAATTCAGCCCCAGAGTTAAATTGCATGTTTGTGTTTGACGGATCAGGACTAACGTTTGTGCCCAGTTAGATTTTTTTAAGCCGGTGTTCAGTAAGATTAGGAGTAACGTCTGGTCGGCACATGGATTGTGTTGGGGATACAACTGCGGAGTGTGATCCGGACTTGAAGGGCCGGTTTACCCTCGTTCATAATCCAGGCCCATGATGGAGGCCTGGAGCCCAGAGGCGAATTAAGGTCCATATATGTAAACCGCCTTATTATTGTAGCTTGTGTTGTAAGACAAGAAAGAAGAGACCAAGTCGGACTCTTGTATGAGCGGGATTGGGACTCTGTGGACCGGCCGGGCGTCAACCCGTGTATATAAGGGGACGACCCGGCGGCGAGTTAGGGACAGAGAATTCGAGGCTAAGGCAAAGCTATTGCTCCCTAGTCGCGAAACCATATCAATCACACCACAACCGGGCGTAGGTTTTACCTTCATCGAAGGGCGAACCAGTATAATTCCGTGTCTTGTGCCCGCTTTAACCCCCTAGGTTAACCCGTCACGATGGCCCTACGACTAAGTCCTTTCATGAGGACATCTGCCGTGACGATTCCACGACAGTTGGCGCCCACCGTGGGGCTATCGCACGATGGTTTGATGATCTTAGAGGGCAAGTTCGAAGGACTCGAAGGCTATGCAGTGGGCCGGATGACTAAGAGTCGTCGCGGCAAACTCTACATCGACGATGCGGACTGGGGCCCCGAGGCCGGCTCAGTTGAGTACGGGTACCGGGTCCCCTTTGGCGGCATACACGTGTTCATCGGCAAGATCGGCGAGTCAGGGCCAGGGCCGGACGTCTGCGCTGACCTCGTCGAGACGGCTCAGCGGGCGAAGAAGAGTCCTGCCCTGGCTAAACCGGCGGTCAAGCATGTTTTCGTGGGAGTCGTCCACGGAGGCTACGAGGACGGATCAGCATCTGGTGACGAGACTATCGTCTACTCTGGCGACGAATCGTCGGTCGGGGAAACTGAGTCTCTATACCAGCTGCAGGATGGCCAGATCGGGGGCTGTTCCGATGGCGAGAGCATTCCGGACCCCTTCGATCTACCCCACCGGGTTGGGGTCTTCATGGCGGTACAGGGAGGGCTTCACTCTTCAACATGGCGCCCTGGTCGCCGGTTCAACAGCGGTGATGGCAGCCGGGGCGGAGGCCTGTCGCCCACCGCTCAAGTTTTGTCGAGCTTTTTGACGCATTGGCTGTGCTCATGGCGGAAGCTAATCCGCGGATCAGGACCTGCTGGCGGAGATTGCAAAGGTGAGGGAACAGATCACTAAAGCTAAAGCGGACTGGCGGCCGCGGACGAGCGGATGGCGATGGAGCAGGCGCTTTGGGCCGAGAGCTTATAGGCTCGAGCTGGACGGAGCGCGTCAGAAGTCATGAAAAGGAAGTACAGGTCCCGTTTACCTTCAGTTTTTGAGGGTAGGGAGCTTTTCAATACCCCAGGGGCAGGGACCAGTAATCCGCCGCCGTTGGTAAACCGGCCGGAAGCACCTGGGACGGCCGCACCGGTTCAGCCCCGTGTGGTAGATCTACCTCGCCATCATACCGGTGCGCCCCAGACCGTGCAGACACCTCCGGGTCACTACTCCAACCCGATGGATAATCTCGTGGCAGCTGCGGCACGGTTGGAGGCGATTCCAATTGAAGGCGATTCACCACAGGCGGTAGAGACACGCCGGGTTAAGGAGCTCCTCAGGACGGCCCTGGCTCAGCAAGAAGCGTATTCATACAGTCGGGATCGGATCCACTCCACCCCCCGCCCGAGCCGGAGCTATAGCCGACGCGTCGACGAACCGGCCGTATCAAGCAATGCGCAGCGTGGTCCGCCTCGCGGCAGCAATCCGGCAGGTGGCTTTGAAGATGCTCAAGTGGTAGTGGACGCGCCAGGAACGCGTGGGGAGGCCGAGCTAGCAGCACAAGCGGAGGATCATCCGCCCGCGCGGTTCGTCGACCATCTTGAACCAGGGGTCACGTCGGCTCTTTGGGGTGCCTTGCCTCGTCCCGCTTTACGCATAGCGTCGCTTGCCCAAGGACTTCAAGGGGCGCGCAAGGTGCCAAATTATCTGCCGATTTGGCTCGAGGCATGGATAGAAAGCTACGAGATGGCCATGGAGATGCTAGATGTGGATGAAGCCGCATGTGCGAAGTACTTCACAATGATCTTTGGAAGGTGCGGCCCGGACTTGGTTGAAAAACTTGCCGCCCAACTCTATCAGCTCGTGGACCCGTTGTGAACCGGTTCATCAAAATTTCAAAGACACCTGTAAACAGCCCATGTCCGTGGTGGATTTAGCAGCTTGTGTCGGCGGAGGAGAGTCTACAACCCATTGGAGTGCGCCGCGTTTGGAAGTTTTACATTCTTGAGACCGGATCAACCCTGATTCCGCGATCGACCTTGGAAGCCAATTGCGGTTCGAGCCATTGAAATTGAAGCTGGAGTCGCATGAAGCGTTTTGCCATGACATGGGCACTCTAATGGGCGTTTTGGTAAAATACGCTGATTCGATAGTACCAAGGATCCCGAATCTGAGAATGATGAAGTGGGAAGGGAAAACAGAACGGCAACTCGAGGGCCAGCAGCATCATTCAGCGAGCAATGGAGGGAACAAGCGTAAAGCGAACGGCAACATGGGCTTTGTGGCCAACACCAACGCGCGGGACAAGGGCCAGCGGCGCAGAGGTAGGCAGTCAAACCGGGGCGGTCACAATCCGGATCGTTTGAATTTTATATTGAATCAACCTTGTCCGAAGCATGGGACGAAGGAGGCACCGGCGAACCACCTTTGGAAGGATTGTTATATTATGCAGGAGTTCAAAAACTCCAACTCTTTCCGGTATGATCAAGGGCCCGGTGGCGGTTCAGGGTCCACCCCGGGTTACGGTGGAGGAAATGCCGGCCCAGGATTCGGTGGTAATCCGGGCGGGCAAGGCAATCAGAATAATCAAGGTAATCAGAACAGTCAGAACCAAGGGGGCTACAATCAACAACAGCAGCAGTCGGGTTATCAGAGCAACCCAAAGCAGTTGAATGGTGGACAATACCACGTCTTTACCACCAGCTTGGACCGACGAGACCGAAAACTTGAAGCGGGCGGTCGGTGTTGTTGAACTGCTGCGCCAGCATTACCTCGCTGGTCCGAGCAGCCGATTGTGTGGAGCAGAGAGGACCATCCTCCCGGGTTTACAATCCGGTCGATTAGCCCTGGTGGTGGCACCCCGGTAGGAGGGTACAAGTTTACCAAGGTTCTTATGGATGGAGGAAGCAGCATCAACATCACGTACTACGAGACCTTCCGCGTATGGGGTTAACGGATAGGCATCTTAGGCCATCCAGCACAGTGTTTCACGGAGTGGTGCACAGTAAGTCGGCGTGCCGGTCGGTAAGATAGTTACGAGGTGACCTTTGGAGACGAACATGACTCGGATCGAAACATTGACATTTGAGGTGGTGAAAATTCAAAGCCCTTACCACGCCCTCTTTGGGCGGCCGGCTTATGCTAAGTTTATGGCACGGCCCTGTTATGTTTACTTACAGCTGAAAATGCCGGGTCACAAAGGAACGATAACGGTTCATGGGAGCCGCCGGATCGCTCTGGAGTGCGAGGAAGGTGATGCGGCTTACGCAGAGTCGGTTTGTGCCACAGAAGAGCTAAAGTATTATAAGGACAATGTTGATCCGGCGGATATGACCCCTTTGAAAAAGCCAACTACGGAGCATGATCCGGACTTGAAGTTCAAATCGGCGGCTGAGACGAAGCTTGTTGATTTTGTGCCCGGCGATTCATCCAAGCAGTTCACCATCAGTGCCAACTTGGATCCTAAATAGGAAAGCGCGCTCATCGAGTTCATCCGTGAGAATCGGGACTTTTTTGCATGGAAGCCTTCTGACATGCCAGGTGTACCGAGGGAACTCGCTGAGCACACTCTTAATGTTGACCCGAAATACAAACCGGTAAAACAGTTTCTTCACCGGTTTAACGAGGAAAGGCGCAAGGCCATCGGAGAGGAAGTTGCTAGGCTTTTGGCAGCAGGGTTTATCGTCGAAGTCTTTCATCCAGAGTGGCTTGCTAATCCGGTGTTGGTCCTTAAGAAGAATGGCACTTGGCGCGTAATGCGTGGATTACACAGATCTTAACAAAGCTTGTCCAGCAGATCCTTTCGCCCTCCCCCGTATTGACCAGATCATTGATGCGACGGCGGGTTGTGAGCGTTTGAGCTTTTTGGATGCGTATTCCGGTTATCACCAGATTAAGATGGCGGTTAAGGACCAGGAGAAAACAGCGTTTATCACCCCTTTCGGAACCTTCTGCTATGTATCTATGCCTTTTGGGCTCAAGAGCGCCCAAGCAACTTATCAGCGTTGCGTGCAGAATTGTTTGCATGAACAGATCGGCCGTAATGTTCACGCTTATGTGGATGATATCGTGGTGAAATCAAGGCAGAAGGAAACATTGATTGAGGACTTAAAGGAAACTTTTGACAACTTGCGGGTGTACAAGATGATGCTCAACCCGGCCAAGTGCGTCTTTGGTGTTCCGGCAGGCAAATTGTTGGGTTTTCTTGTGTCCAACCGGGGGATTGAGGCTAATCCGGAGAAGATTACAGCTATCACCTCCTTGGCTAAGCCAAAGTGCATCAACGATGTCCAACGTTTGACAGGCCGGATTGCTGCGCTAAGCCGGTTTATCAGTCGCCTAGGAGAGAAGGCTATCCCTTTGTACCAGATGCTGAAGAAGACGGATCAATTAAATGCGGAGCTCACCTTGATGAGGCATTGGAGGATTTAAAGCGGCAGCTGGCCAACCCGCCTGTTCTTGCTGCCCTATTGACAAGGAGCCGCTCTGTTATATGTTGCTGCTAATGCCGTGGCAGTGAGTGTGGCCATTGTGGTGGGCGCAAGGAGGCGGGGAAGGAGTATCGGTTCAGCGCCGATTTATTACATCAGCGAGGTTCTCATCGAATCTAAACAAAGATATCCGCATTGGCAGAAGCTGGTATATGGAGTTTTTATGGCAAGCCGGAAGCTAAAGCAATATTTCCAAGGGCACCCCATCACAGTGGTCAGTTCGGCTCCCTTGGGCGATATCATACTAAACCGGGAAGCGACTGGCCGGATCGCTAAGTGGGCTATAGAACTTGGGCCGCACGGTTTAAGGTATGTGCCCCGGACGGCCGTAAAATCTCAGGCACTTGTGGATTTCATTAATGATTGGACGGAGTTGCAAGCGCCAGAAGAGAAGCCGGATCACACATATTGGACCATCCATTTTGATGGGTCCAGGCAATTGGAGGGCTCGGGGGCAGGAGTTGTATTAACTTCCCCACGAGGTGACAAGTTCTGTTATGTTCTCCGCCTAATGTTCCCTTGTACTAACAATGCAGCTGAGTATGAAGCTTTGCTCCATGGTCTCCGGATGGCTAAGGAAATGAATCTCAGCCGGGTTAAATGCTTTGGTGACTCGGACTTGGTGGCCCAGCAAGTATCCGGTACTTGGGACTCCAAAGATCCACTCATGGCTGCATATCGTCGGGAAGTGGATGTTGTTGCAGGACATTTTAAAGGATATCAGGTGGACCATGTGGATCGTCGGAAGAACGAAGCGGCTGATGCTTTGAGCCGGCTGGGCTCCCAACGTAAACCGGTCCCGCCCAACGTTTTCCTTGATGTGCTGCACAAACCGTCAGTTAAGCTTCCTGATGAGATTGATTTGGCTATCCCTGATCCGGAGGCTCAATTGGTGGCGGCCCTGCATGTCATTCCGGATTGGACGCTCCCTTATTTGGCATACATGAACCGGGGCGAGTTACCAGAAGATGAGACGTTGGCCCGGCAGATAGTTCGGCGGTCTAAGTCTATGACCATTGTTAATGGCGAGTTGCACCGTTGCAGTGTGTCAGGGGCGTTTCAGCGTTGTGTGTCCCCTGAAGAGGGCTGTGAGATATTGCGAGAGATTCATGAAGGGGATTGTGGTCACCACGCCGGTTCAAAATCCCTGGTGGCCAAAGCGTTCCGCCATGGTTTCTATTGGTTGACTGCCCATGCTGATGCGGAGGATCTGGTCAGACGATGTGATGGTTGCCAAAAGTTCTCCAGGCGTGCTCATGTGCCAGCCCAAGAATTGAGAATGATTCCAATTACTTGGCCGTTTGCGACTTGGGGGCTGGATATGGTTGGACCTTTCAAAAGGTCCAAGGACAAAAAGACCCACCTGTTGGTGGCGGTTGATAAATTTACCAAGTGGGTGGAGGCAGAGCCTGTTAGCAAGTGTGATGCGGCCACGGCGGTTCAGTTCATCAAACGGGTGATTTTCCGGTTTGGGTTTCCACACAGTATCATCACGGACAATGGCACCAATTTGTCCAAAGGAGCTATGAAGGAATTTTGTGAACGGGAGCACATCCGGCTTGATGTTTCTTCCGTAGCCCACCCGCAATCCAATGGTCAAGCGGAACGAGCTAATCAGGAAATCTTGAAAGGTATTAAACCTCGCTTATGGTCCCTTTAGAGAGGACACGGGTTGTTGGGTGGAAGAGCTACCATCGGTGATATGGAGTATAAACACTACCCCAACCGATCCACTGGATACCGCCATTCTTTATGGTCTATGGGCGGAGGCGGTCCTTCCCATGATATCGTCACGACTACGCCTCGAGTAGCAGCTTATGTTGAGGCAGATAGCGAGGTAGCACGCAAGATGATTTGGATCGACCGGACGAAGAGCGTGATATGGCAGCAGCTCGTTCGGCGGTCTACCAGCAGGATCTTCGTCGGTATCACAGCCGCGGTTAAAACCAGAACCTTTCAGGAAGGAGACTTAGTGCTGCGGCTCATTCAAGACCAGAAAGATATGCACAAGCTATCCCCACCTTGGGAGGGGCCTTTTGTGGTCAGCAAGAATCTATACAACGGGTCCTACTATCTGATTGATGTTCGAGAGCGAAAGGACTCACGCACGTCAGAGGAGGAGACCAACGAGCCATGGAACATAGCTCATCTTGACCTTATTATACCGAGCCATTGGCTCCACTTATGTACATATCAAGACAATGTATATATTATGAATAAAGGCAATAAACCGGATCCTCAGCTACGGCGGGGTATCATTACAGATAAAAGACCGTTCGGTACATGGAGATGCTGCCGTGAAGCGGCCTCCGGTTTAACCCTTGGCCTCGTTTTCAGAAATTTTTGTCATTTGGGGGCTTGGTCGTGTCCGAACCAATGCAACACCTCTTGGCAGGCGAAAGCCACCAGATCATTTGGGGGCATGGTCACGTCTGAACCAGTCACACCTCTTGGTCGGCCTAAGGCCATAGAATCACTTGGGGGCTTTGGTCGAACCCGAACCATCGCAATGCCACTTGATCGGCATCATGCCACGAGTTCAGTTGGGGACCTGGCTGACTTGAACCATCGCTACACCGTATAGGGGCTTGGTCTGTCCGACCATGGTAACACCATCGATCCGCTCGAGACAGCCTTTTCTTGCAAAATGATTTTTCTCATTGATTTTGCTTCCATGTGGTCTTTATGCCGATCATTTGGCTTTTGTTGGCCTTCTTAAACCGACAAAACTTTTAAACCGGATTCGTTGTTCGATCGTTTTTAAGCTGGCGATTTTGTTCGGTTTGATTTTCTTGTTAACATCCCATTATGGAGTAACAGGGGCTTATCATGCCCGACCACGATTTACATGGTAAATCAGCATTATACACACGGGATCGTTCTCCTTTGACGGCGATGGTTTATAAAGGCCTCCGCTTTGGGATTGGTTAAAGCCTCCGTGTGCGGAACAATTTGGCAGGTATGTTTGTATCGCACAATTTTGATCGTATACCTCGATATTTTCTTATATAAATATATTGGCATCACAATCCATTTGGGCGCAAGCCGCTGTAGGCGGTTTAAAATTGTGATTGCAGGCAAAATATGTTGCAGGATTCACTACTTCAAACCCAACGTATCCAAAGACTGCCATACAAAGGTTTACGACCGAGGTTGTACCGCATTGTTCAAAATAAAGCACTAACTATCCTATTACAAAGCCTTTGGAGGCCCGGCGTTTGTAGAGTTATGCCTTGAAGCTTTGGATACGTCACCCGGCTTGACGAATTACGCTGCTTCACCGGGTTGGCGCGAGGTAGAGGGGACGGCGCCTGGCGTCGGTTCAGCTTCTTCTTCCTCCTCACCCAAAGCCCGGAAGTCATTGGTGGACCAGTCAATCCGGGTTAAGGCCTGAAAGACAGGTTCTTCACTTATCAGCTCAGCCGGATCAACGTCAGGGGCATAAGTGTGCTTACGGATTGGAGGAACAAGGCTCTGCACTTCCGGGATGACAAACTCCACCCGCTTGTTGTTTGCGTCATAAAAAGAGCGGTGAACCTCCAGGTTGGCTTCAGCTGCCAATTGACTCGCCAATAGACGCATTTCCTTTGTAATCCGCTTCAGGGCGTCGTTATCAAAGGCTTCACCGTTCTCTTGAGCGCTGGGAAAACCTTTGGCTATGTCAGCCGGATCAAGATCCGCTATCCACGCCTTGGCACGAGTCAGAGCCAGTAGGGTGCCAGCCCGGGCCGCGGATCGCTTTAACTCTTCAAGCTGCCCCGGAATCATGGACAGCCGGTCCAGGTATATCTCGATCGAGGATGGCGCCGTGTTGTCGCACGATATGGCGATATGGTTCGTTACGCGCGGTATATAGCTGTTCAATCAGAGTGTAAGAAGCCTTGAGCTTCTTCCGCACGTCGGAGCCCAGATGAGCGATGCGTTTGCCTGCACCAAGTTCAGACAGCTCAAGTTAAACCGGCAGAAATATCAAAATTAAGATAGTCCGTGCAAGTTTTCTTACCAAAGACGGCAGAGGTCATGGCATGCACTTGGCGCTTGAGTCCGGTAAGTTCTTCAGTCACCGGTTTAAGGGCTGCTTCAGCTTCTTCCGCCCGCTTTATTAAACCGGCTTTCTCGGTGTCCCAGTTGACCCGCTCGGATTTGTACCACTCCTTCAGCTGTTCCATGGTGGTCAGGGCAGTTTTTAACTCGTCTTTGGCTTTGGTGGCTTCTGCTATTTGAGTCTCCAGATTGGCTCGAAGGTCCTTGAGTTGCACAGTTTGCTGATATATTTCATTCTGGTGACAAAGGGAACATGTTAGTTGTTTCATTATACAAAGTCCCAAGCTCAATACAAGTATTCAACTTGGCACTTGGGGGCTAATGGCTAGCTGATCTCAGTCTGCTATGAGGAGACACAACTTAAGTCCCGGTTTAACTTTGCAACGTTAAACCGACCCTTGGGGGCTACTATGTAGTTAAAATATAAGAAAAGTCAACTCATTACCTCATAGCGGTCCTTAATGCGATTTACTAGACCAGCTTCAAAGTCACGGCTTGTGTAAAGCCGGTTCAGAAAACGTAATGAAGTTCTTGGGCGAGAAATTGTCGTATGGCAGACATATCAGTCTTCCCTTGTCTTTGCTCATAGTAGTGGAACTTTCTTTGATGCTGTGCTTTGCTAAAGCAACCGTTGGCTAGGAGCAGTGTAGCGATTACTGTCACAATAACATCGCCATTTTCAGCGGTCTTGTTTGGGCTTGATGTCGTTTTGCTTTGGCTCGGCGGTTCATCATCACGACCCGCTCGGCGGACGGGTTTGATGGAGCAGGCTGTGAGGTTTCCACTTGACCTCGGTTCAACTTCTGGCGGAGTCAGCGATATCGTCTTTGTACAACTCGCCGAGCTTTCCTTGGCGGCTTCAGGGATTTTCGTGTGGTTGTTCGGGGTTTTTCCGGATCAACATCCGGAGTAGGATCAAGAGTTTTCGCTTTCTTGCTCAAGCGAGCCTTGGTGCTGCAATATTCAGAATTGATCAAGACAAATTGACCAAGGTGATGGTGAATCGAATTGACGGACAGCAATTACATACCCTGCGGCGATGTTCAGCGGAGGCGGTTGTGTGGTGGATGAACCGCGGACGAGTTGGAAGAGGCCTGATAATTGGTCGACGGATTGAGAGGACATCGGAAGAAACCTTTTAAGGGATAACGCTTTTCAGAGAGCAAGTCACCTCGGGCGACGCTTCCGGGTTGGTGTGTCTGTAAACCGGATGAGGTAATCCGTTGGCGAGTGTGCGGGTTGTCTGGCGCTCTTCAGCCTGCTGTGTCTTCAAGGAAAGATTTGGATTCAAGTAAGCACAGGAATGATATTTTTCACTTTCCGGACGGCGCGATGAATTCTCTTAACCGCGCAAGATCGGATTCGGAAGAAAGAAGGATTACCTCAACAGAATTCGGCATGACCGGCTTCAAAGATCATCCCGGGAAGAAAATTGTCGATAAAAAAGAATGTAAAGGGCCAAGCATATGCATGAAGAAACACAAAGAGGAAAGCCGGTTTACTGGCGGCTTCCTTATAAGTGTCAAGTTTTACCTCAACTTCGATTCTTCGTCCTCCGGCGGATCGGAGGACTCGGCGGTCTTCTTCTTGCTGCTTTCTTAGTGGCCTTGGACTTTACACGCGCGCTTGAACGGTTTGGTGCGTTTCCAGAAGGAGCTGTCAGCCTGAGAAGTAACAAGGATTAGCGTATATCAACAGAGTATTAAGAGCCTGAAAGGCAGTGAGTAGAGCTTACCGCCGGCGGTTTGTTGGCGGCACAAAATGGAGCCAACCCGGTTAGGCTGCAGACGGAGATTGGCTCATCGAGCATCTTCTTGACGATCTCGGTGACCTCCTGTTCAGTTATGGGCAGCTCGTGACGCCTTTGAGGATCTTTGAGGCTGCCGGTGTACTCGTGCATCAATCCGGGCCGGCGGCTTAGTGGCAAAACGCCCCAAGAAACCCAGCAACGCACAAGATCCACGCCGGTTAAGCCATTGGCCATTAGAGCCCGGAGCTTGATTATTTGCGGTGCGAAGTTTTTCCGTTCCGCGGCGGTTAAGCGTGAAGGCAGCGGATGCTGGTTGCTGAGCCGGTGAGAACGGTAACCCGGCAAGGGTTTTCGTTGGCGGGAGCAGTGTTCGGCGGTAGAACCAGGTTTGGTTCCAACTTTGGATGGCTGTGGTGCTTGGCGTGCGGAAAATCGACTTCCTTCCTCTTCTGGATTGAAACGCCGCCCAGCTCCGTGTTGGGACCATCGAAAATTCTGTGCGACGGTTCAAATGGAAAAATCCCGAACAACTCCACGATGGTTCTTCTTGAAGATAGACTTCACGAAGACTTGAAAGTTGCATATGTTCGACACGAATTGGGCCGATATCCTGCGGATGGAGTTGCAAACCGGCAAGGACGTCCGGAAAATTTTTGAACTGGCGGCGAACCCCGGTCTAGGTGCTGCATAAACACAATTACTTCTCCGCTATGCTCGGGGAAACTCGCCCTCGGAACACGCCAATGGAGGACATTTTTGGAGCCAAACCGCCAGGTGGTGACATAGCCGTTGAGCTGCGTTTCAGTGATTTTGGACCGGACCCAGTTGCAAGCGGAAAATTGAGGAGCCATTCCGGAAGACTAAAGCTGCGAAAGAAAGGAAGAAAACGGTTCACCATTGAACGGGTCAGGCATTGCAGATATTGTTAAACCGGCAATTCAGCAGCCGGCTTCCCATTCCGGTTTAACTGAGGACTAATGGAGTGACGGATTAGCTATCAAAAGTTAAACCGCCAAAGGAGGCAGAGCTGAAAAAGTTACTAAGTGTAGACAGAAACAGGTTTCCCACGCGAATGAAAGTAATCTAGATCTACCGGAGTTCAGTAAGAAAAATTTCTACGACCTATGCAAACCTCGTACAGCGCAGGAAGGTTCAGGCATGTTAAAATAAAGGATCTGAACAGAAAAGGGGAAGATGCATAGAGTCGGATGGACGGCGAAAGCAGCGATTTGCACAGGATGAGCGGTACGGCTGAGCCGTACGGCCATGGCGGAGCAAGTATGAAGAACTGGTATGAACGCTTACGAGCTATGAGACGAACAGAGTTTTCAGATGAGATCTAGGGTTTGAAGGAAACCTTACCTGACGAGCGGAAACCGCGGAGGAGCACTGAAACTCTGGTAGGATCAGGTTGATGCAGCGGCCCGGCGTGAAGCGTCGGTCGAAGGTTGAGGGCGACGGCAAGAGCTTCAGGGTCGGAGCATCGCGAGGAAGGAGAAGAGAGGAAGAAGAAGAAGAGAAGGGCCCGACCGGTCTATTTATAAGGGACCGGAGCAATCAACGGGCGCGAGAATCGAGGAGTCAAAAGCGGCGGAAGGTGCAGCGGCCGCCTCGATTTCCGGGATAGCCTTAATGAAGGGAATCTTACTGTTTGGATCTTTTTGTTTGAAACGACGTCAGGGTGCCCTGACACGAAGATCAGAGGATGATGTCACGGCGGTTCAAGCGGGTGGCGGTTTACAAAATGTGAAAGGAGATCAAGAGTTTCCTGAAGATGTTGAAGATTAACCTGAACCGGTTCAAGTCAATCTGGGGCCTAATGTTGGGGATACAACTGCGGAGTGTGATCCGGACTTGAAGGGCCGGTTTACCCTCGTTCATAATCCAGGCCCATGATGGAGGCCTGGAGCCCAGAGGCGAATTAAGGTCCATATATGTAAACCGCCTTATTATTGTAGCTTGTGTTGTAAGACAAGAAAGAAGAGACCAAGTCGGACTCTTGTATGAGCCGGATTGGGACTCTGTGGACCGGCCGGGCGTCAACCCGTGTATATAAGGGGACGACCAGCGGCGAAGTTAGGGACAGAGAATTCGAGGCTAAGGCAAAGCTATTGCTCCCTAGTCGCCAAACCATATCAATCACACCACAATCGGACGTAGGTTTTTACCTTCATCGAAGGGGCCGAACCAGTATAATTCCCGTGTCTTGTGCCCGCTTTAACCCCCCTAGGTTAACCCGTACGATGGCCCTACGACTAAGTCCTTTCATGAGGACATCTGCCGTGACGATTCCACGACAGATAGTGTTGCCTTATATTCAGGAGATGGTCTCTTCCTGAACTTCAATCAACTACTACCAAAACACAAACGATTCCTTGCTGCTACTAGGTTGGTATAGCTCTCATGTTACTCTAAATATTTATATTTTAAAGCTTAGTGTGAACTGCTCAAAAAAATAGTGTTAACTAATTATCTGAAACTAGAGTTGTTCCGCTATATCAATTTATTAGGGGTAATTTCACAAAACCCGCTCTCAATAAATTTATCGTTATTCATGTGGCTCAATTTATGTTGGATCATGTCACATGTCCCCAACTAAGTCCAACAAACTCTGTCCTCAATCAATTCATCGTTCTTGTTATCAGTGACATAAGTCCAAGCCAAATTCTTGGTTGAGCAAACCATGATTCATGGCAACTATCATTTGCTCCATAGCAAAGCACATGCGAAGGTGGCGGCCGTCGGTGCACATAGCCTCACCATCATAACATATGCTATTTCTTTTACCCGTTGCAACGCACGGGCATGTTTGCTAGTAAAATAAAAAAAGAAACCACAAGCCCGACTATTTGTAATGCTCGGGGCCGGGAATAGAGGAAAAAGGGCATAGTACAGGCTCGGAATAAAGAGTAGTTATTTTGGACCTCCTGTCGCACGTCTGCGCCGCCCGTCCTTGGGGGATCCTTAACGGAGGTAGACCCTTAGGTGAGTGTACGGATCCGAACTCCGACAGAGTCCGTTGTAGGTGATGTCCTATTGGTCACCTGTTCTCAAGAGATGATACAGAAAAATAATGAAAACGGATAAAAAAACGCTACGGGAATGCCTGTAGGGTTGTCCGTATTGTGCTTCCACCGATGCCCATGGTATCTTGAGTGCGTAGTGATGTACGCGTGGTGTAAATCTCGCCAGTATAATAGGTGGGTGGCGGAAGCCAAATTGCTATTTCCGTTCCGGGAGTGGTCGAACCTCGGAGGGAAACTGTTTCTGGCCCCTGGTGTTCGGCTGGCAAGCCGCTCCGTCGTCTTTATCGCCTGGTGGCCTCCTCCCCTTGCTGTGGGCATTGAGCTTGCCTGCCTACTTGAGGACCCAACAGTTTCTGTTGGTATGGTTAGCTGGCTTATCAGGATGACCGTGAATCTGACAAGGTCGGTCCAGTATTCTGTCAAGGGTGGATGATCCATCCTGGTTTGCCTTTAGTGGCATCTTCCATTGACCGGGTTTCCGATTGTGAAATCTGGCGTTGACCGTTGTGTCGCGTAATCTTCGGTATTATTGTGACTATTGTGTTCGGTTCATCGTGTCTTACCGTTGCCGTCTTGAATTTTGGAAGTACCTGGGTCGCTGGCGTTGTTGCTTTTACGAGCGAGCCAGTTGTCTTCTCCCACACAAAAGCGAGTCATTAGAGCGGTAAGGGCTGTCATGGATTTGGGTCCTTCCTGGCCGAGGTGACGTGCTAGCCATTCATCCCGGACGCTATGCTTGAAGGCCGCGAGGGCTTCTGCGTCCTGGCAGTCGACAATTTGGTTCTTTTTTACTAAGAACCTAGTCCAGAGCTCCCTGGCTGACTCGCCGGGCTTCTGGACAATATGACTTAAGTCATCGGCATCTAGTGGCCGGACATATGTTCCTTGGAAGTTGTCTCGAAAGGCGTCTTCCAAATCTTCCCAGCTGCCAATAGAATTTTTTGGCAAACTGTTTAGCCAGTACCGAGCTGGCCCTTTAAGCTTGAGAGGTATGTATTTAATGGCATGAAGGTCGTCTCAGCGAGCCATGTGAATATGGAGGAGGTAATCCTCAATCCATACCGCGGGATCTGTTGTTCCATCATATGATTTGAAGATAATGGGTTTAAACCCATCTGGAAATTCATGCTCCATTACCTCGTCAGTGAAGCAGAGAGGGTGTGCGGCTCCTCTTTGTTGAGCCACACTATGAAGCACCTCCAGCGGACTCCGTTTATGGAGTTCGGACCGGGCGTGGACGGCTCTGTTGTGTCCGAATAGGTAACCATCATCACCGGTCGGGGCATGTCCCCGTGATACGTATCCAACGTATCTATAAATTTTGATTGCTCCATGCTATATTATATTCTGTTTTGGACATTATTGGGCTTTATTATACACTTTTATATTACTTTTGGGACTAATCTATTAACCGGAGGCCCAGGCTAGAATTGCAGTTTTTTGCCTATTTCAGAGTTTCGCAGAAAAAGAATATCAAACGGAGTCCAAACGGAATGAAACCTTCGGGAACGTGATTTTTGGAACGAACGTGATCCAGAGGACTTTGAACCTACTTCAAGACATCAACCAGGAGGGCACGAGGTAGGGGGGCGCGCCTACGCCCCCCAGGCGCGCCCTCCACCCTTGTGGGCCCCACTTTGCTCAACCGACGTACTCCTTCCTCCTATATGTACCTACGTACCCCCAAACTACCAGATACGGAGCCAAAAGCCTAATTCCACCGCCGCAACCTTCTGTACCCGTGAGATCCCATCTTGGGGCCTGTTCCGGAGCTCCGCCGGAGGGGGCATCGATCATGGAGGGCTTCTACATCAACACCATAGCCTCTCCGATGATGTGTGAGTAGTTTACCTCAGACCTTCGGGTCCATAGTTATTAGCTAGATGGCTTCTTCTCTCTTTTTGGATCTCAATAAAATGTTCTCCCCCTCTCTCGTGGATATCTATTCGATGTAATCTTCTTTTGCGGTGTGTTTGTTGAGACCGATGAATTGTGGGTTTATGATCAAGTTTGTCTATGAACAATATTTGAATCTCCTCTGAATTCTTTTATGTATGATTGGTTATCTTTGCAAGTATCTTCGAATTATCAGTTTGGTTTGGCCTACTAGATTGATCTTTCTTGCAATGGGAGAAGTTCTTAGCTTTGGGTTCAATCTTGTGGTGTCCTTTCCCAATGACAGTGTGGGCAGCAAGGCACGTATTGTATTGTTGCCATCAAGGATAACAAGATGGGGTTTATATCATATTGCATGAGTTTATCCCTCTACATCATGCCATCTTACTTAAGGCGTTACTCTGTTCTTATGAACTTAATACTCTAGATGCATGCTGGATAATGGTCGATGTGTGGAGTAATAGTAGTAGATGCAGGCATGAGTCGGTCAACTTGTCTCGGACGTGATGCCTATATACATGATCATATCTAGATATTCTCATAACTATGCTCAATTCTATCAATTGCTCAACAGTAATTTGTTCACCCATCGTAATACTTATGCTCTCGAGAGAAGCCACTAGTGAAACCTATGGCCCCCGGGTCTATTTTCCATCATATTAATCTTCCAACACTAGTTATTGTTATTGCCTTTTATTTTACTTTGCATCTTTATCATAAAAATACCAAAAATATTATCCTATCATATCTATCAGATCTCACTCTCGTAAGTGACTGTGTAGGGATTGGCAACCCCTTATCGCGTTGGTTGCGAGAATTTATTTGTTTTTGTAGGTGTGAGGGACTCGTGCGTGGTCTCCTACTGGATTGATACCTTGGTTCTCAAAAACTAAGGGAAATACTTACGTTGCTTTACTGCTTCACCCTTTCCTCTTCAAGGGAAAACCAACGCAGTGCTCAAGAGGTAGCACCCCGCGATCTGTGTGTTGACTTCGTGTGTCCTGTTCGACCCTCCAGGTCTTGTTGGATGTCGCGAGTGTTCCCCCGAGCTGTTTTGTTCTTGTTTTGACGGCCGGATGGGTTGGAGTGGTGCTCTGCTTGGGCTGCTGCTTTATCCGGACCGAACTATGGTCGGCCTACAACATTATTCGATGGTGGTGGGGGCTCCAACGCCCTGCCATCGTATTGGGGGAGCCACCTGCTCTTGAGGTGGCTCTTGTCTGGGCCGATAAGGCCGTATTCTTCGGCGGCCAAGACCTCAGTCCATCTATTATTGAGCAAATCCTGGCTCTCTTGAAGCTGCAGCTTCTTCTTTCTTAGGCTCCTTGCAGTGGCTATGAGCCGGTGTTTAAAGCGCTCCTTCTCGAGAGGTTCCTTAGGCATGACAAAATCCTCATTGCCGAGGATCTCCTCTTCCTTGGAGAGTGGGAGATAATTGCTATCCTCTGAGTCTCCATATGTGGCCTGTTCATCAGGGCTGTCTCGCCCGCCTTCCTGTTCTTCCTGTTGGGATCCTACCTCAACAGGGTCTTCATCGTTCGGAGTGTTATCTTCTCTGGTGCTAGTATTATGTTCTCTTGAACGTCGTGACTTAGAGCGGCGTAGGGCGCGCTGGTGTTCGGACTGTGTACCAAGAGGTTTATCCTCAACTGGGTCCTCCTTGTCATCGTCGAAAGCGTCGTTGGGTGTGTCTATCATACACACGTCGTACCATGAAGTGGCCATCCCGCGTCTAGCGGGTATTGAGTTCTGGCCTTGCCCCTCATTGTCGTCCATACCAGCGATGTCTTCGGAGCCAAGGTCAAGCGTGTTGGTTGGGTCTTCGACAGTGGCGATGAAGTGGGTGGCGGGTGGGAAGCAAAATTCTCCATCATCCTCCACAAGTTCGAACCGAACATAGTTAGGCGGCGAGTCGCCTGCCAGAGATAAGTTTTTTTAGTGATTTTAGTATATCGCCCATGGGCGAGTGTTGGAAGATGTCTGCGGTGCTGAACTTGAAGATCAATAACCGATGGAGTTCGGTATCTGTGGCCTCGCAGGGTTCAGAACCTGTCGCCGGGGACGAGTCCGGGGTTCCGCTGATGCGGATATCATATGAAGTGGAATCTGTGTGCGGCTCCAACGCCGCGGAATCGGTTGCCCAACTGATGGGGTTGAGCTTCCCATCTTGGGATGACTTGGTATGCTCCAGATCTAAGGCCAGAGTTGCTGCAGGAGCTATCTCCTGGATGCAGCCCGATGACAGGTCTAAGCCATTTCCATTGGGGCGACGGGGAGCGATTTCCGCGGTCTCGAATCTGTCGAAGACCAAGTCTCCACGGATGTCCGCAACGTAGTTCAAGCTTCCGAATCTGACCTGATGGCCAGGGGCATAGTTGTCGATCTGCTCCAGATGGCCAAGCGAGTTGGCCCGTAGTACGAAGCCACCGAATACGAAGATCTGTCCGGGGAGAAAGGTTTCTCCCTGGACAACGTCATCATCGACGATTGAAGGGGCCATCAAACCTTTTGTCGACGACACAGTGGAACTCTAAATGAAAGCACCAATGTCGGTGTCAAAACCGGCGGATCTCGGGTAGGGGGTCCTGAACTGTGCGTCTAGGATCGATGGTAACAGGAGACGGGGGACACGATGTTTACCCAGGTTTGGGCCCTCTCTATGGAAGTAATAACCTACTTCCTGCTTGATTGATCTTGATGAATATGAGTGTTGCAAGAGTTGATCTACCATGAGATCGTAATGGCTAAACCCTAGAAGTCTAGCCTATGTGAATATGGTAATGAATCTCCCCCATCCGGACTACGCTCTCTGGTTTATATAGACACCAGAGAGATCTAGGGTTACATGAGGCCAGTTACATAAGAAGGAATCTTCACAGTTGGTCGCCTAGCTTTCCTTCCACGCCAAGGAAAGTCCAATCCGAACACGAGTACAGTCTTCGGCCTTCGTATCTTCACAGTCCATCAGTCCGGCCCAATGAATAACAGGCCGGACGCCCAAGGACCCCTTGGTCCTGGACTCCCTCAGCACCCCTCCATCATAATCCACATCGGTCATATCGTCGTAGTGCTTAGGCGAAGCCCTGCACCGGTAGCTTCATCATCACCGTCATCACGCTGTCGTGCTGACGAAGTTCTCCCTTGACACTCCGTTGGGTCGTGAGTTCGTGAGACGTCACTGAGCCGAACGTGTGCAGATCACGGAGGCCGTACTTTTGGTACTAGGATCGTTCGATCGTGAAGATGTACAACTACATCAACCGCTTTGTCATAACGCTTCCTCTTTTGGTCTACGAGGGTCGTGGACTACAATCTCCCCTCTCGTTGCTATGCATCACCATGATCTTGCGTGTGCGTAGGACTTTTTTTTAAATTACTACATTCCCCAACAGTGGCATCCAAGCCAGGTTTATGCGTAGATGTTATATGCACGAGTAGAACACAAGTGAGTTGTGGGTGATAATAGTCATACTTCTTACCAGCATGTGATACTTTGATTCGGCGGTATTGTTGGATGAACTGGCCCGGACCGACATTACGCGTACGCTTACACGAGACTGGTTCTACCGACGTGCTTCGCACACAGGTGGCTGGCGGGTGTCAGTTTCTCCAACTTTAGTTGAATCGAGTGTGGCTACGCCCGGTCCTTGTTGAAGGTTAAAACAACAAACTTGACGAAAAATCGTTGTGGTTTGGATGCGTTGGTAAGAACGGTTCTTGCTAAGCCCGTAGCAGCCACGTAAAACTTGCAACAACAAAGTAGAGGACGTCTAACTTGTTTTTGCAGGGCATGTTATGATGTGATATGGTCAAGACGTGATGAGACATAAATTGTTGTATGAGATGATGATGTTTTATTAAAGTTATCGGCAACTGGCAAGAGCCTTATGGTTGTTTCTTTATCGCATAAGATGCAAGCGCCATGTAATTGCTTTAATTTATCGCTATGCGATAGCAATAGTTGGCGACATAACCATGTGACGACATATTGATATAGATCAAGATGATGGAGATCATGGGGTCATGCCGGTGACGATGGAGATCATGACGATGCTTTGGAGATGGAGATCAAAGGCACAAGATGATGATGGCCATATCATGTCACATACTTTGATTGCATGTGATGTTTATCTTTTATTCATCTTATTTTGCTTAGTACGATGGTAGCATTATGAGATGATCCCTTACTAAAATTTCAAGGTATAAGTGTTCTCCCAGAGTATGCACCGTTGCGACAGTTCTTCGTGGTGAGACACCACGTGATGATCGGGTGTGATAAGCCCTACGTTCACATACAATGGATGCAAGCCAGTTTTGCACACACAAAATACTCAGGTTAAACTTGACGAGCCTAGCATATGCAGATATGGCCTCGGAACACTGAGACCGAATGGTCGAGCGTGAATCATATAGTAGATATGATCAACATAGTGATGTTCACCATTGAAAACTACTCCATCTCACGTGATGATCAGACATGGCTTAGTTGATATGGATCACGCGATCACTTAGATGATTAGATGGATGTCTATCTAAGTGGGAGTTCTTAAGTAATATGATTAATTGAACTTTAATTTATCATGAACTTAGTCCTGGTAGTATTTGCACAACTATGTTACAGATCAATAGCTCGCGATGTATCTCCCCGTTTATTTTGATATGTTCCTAGAGAAAAACTATGTTGAAAGATGATAGTAGCAATAATGCGGACTAGGTCCGTGATCTGAGGATTATCCTCATTGCTGCACAGAAGAATCATGTCCTTGATGCACCGCTAGGTGACAGACCTATTGCAGGAGCAGATGCACACGTTATGAACGTTTTGACAAAGATTGATATGATGACTACTTAATAGTTTAGTGAACCATGCTTTACGGCTTAGCACCGGGACTTCAAAAATGTTTTGAACACCACAGAACATATAAGATGTTCTAAGAGTTGAAATTGGTATTTCATACTCATGCCCGTGTCGAGAGGTATGAGACCTTTGACAATACTTTGCCTACTGAGGGAGTCCTGGATTAGGGGTTCTCCGGACAGCTGGACTATATCCTTTGGCCGGACTATTGGACTATGAAGATACAAGATTGAAGACTTCGTCTCATGTCCGGATGGGACTCTCCTTGGCGTGGAAGGCAAGCTTGGCGACACGGATATGTAGATCTCCTCCTTGTAACCAACTCTGTAACCCTAGCCCCTCCGGTGTCTATATAAACCAGAGGGTTTAGTCCGTAGGACAACAACAATCATACCATAGGCTAGCTTCTAGGGTTTAGCCTCTACGATCTCGTAGTAGATCAACTCTTGTAATACTCATATCATCAAGATCAATCAAGCAGGAAGTAGGGTATTACCTCCACCGAGAGGGCCCGAACCTGGGTAAACATCGTGTCCCCCGCCTCCTGTTACCATCCGCCTTAGACGCACAGTTCGGGACCCCCGACCCGAGATCCGCCGGTTTTGACACCGACATTGGTGCTTTCATTGAGAGTTCCACTGTGCCGTCACCATAAGGCTTGATGGCTCCTTCGATCATCGGTAATGATGCGGTCCATGGTGAGGTTTTCCTCCCCGGATAGATCTTCGTATTCGGCGGCTTCGCACTGCAGGCCAGCTCGCATGGCCATCTGGAGCAGATCGAGAGCTACGCCCATGGCCATCAGGTCAGGTTCGGAAACTTGAACTACACTGCCGACATCCGTGGAGACTTGATCTTCGACGGATTCAAGCCCATGCCAGGTGCGCCGCACGATCACGACGAGCATGATTTAGCTCTGCCGTCAGACAGTGTTCGGGAAATCACACCTGCGATCGCTCCGGCCTCCAACCCGGAGCAAATTGCGCCATCCGAGGACGGGTGGATATGTAGACCCCGCCATGGAGGCTGCACTCTCAGTGGCGATAGAGCCGGATACCGATATCACCCCTTATGAGTGCCGTGTTGCCAAATCACTGGATTCGTCTCCGGCCACGGACTCCGAGCCGCCTGCGTCCATGCCTATCGAATCCGATTGGGCGCCGATCATGGAGTTTACCTCCGCGGATATCTTTCAGCACTCGCCCTTCAGCGACGTGCCAAATTCGTTAAGGTCTCTCTCCTTGTCAGAAGAGCCTTGGCCGAACTACGTCCGGCTAGAATGGGATGCGGACGACGAAGAAATTCGCTGCCCACCCACCACCCACTTAGTATCCACTGTCGACGATTTAACCGACATGCTCGACTTCAACTCCGAAGACATCGACAGTATGGACGATGATGCAGGAGACGAACAGGTACCACCGCCCACAGGGCGCTCGACCGCCACCTCATCATATGGTATATATATGTTGGATACCCCCAAAGAAGGCAATGGCGACAAGACAGCGGAGTCTGACCCCTCCAGGAAGCAACCCAAGCACTGACGTCAGCGGCGCCGCTCTAAGTCCCGCCATAGCAAAAGCAATGATACCGGCACAAGAGACAATAACACTCCGGATAGTGCCGAAGATGATGACAATCCCCTCCAACCAGATTTAGAGCAGGTGGATGGACAAGCTAGCCCTCCAGAATAGGCAGCAGATGGAGAAATGGATGATGACAATTACATGCCTCTCTCCGAAGACGAGGTGAGCCTCCGCGACGAAGAATTTACCGTGCGTGAGGATCCCATCAAGCAGGAGCGCTTCAAGCGCCAGCTTATAGCCACAGCAAATAGCCTGAAAAAAATCAACAACAGCTTCGAGCTGATCAAGATTTGTAGCAGACAGATGGATCGAAGTCCTTGCGGCCGAGGAATACGAACTCGAACCCCTCCAAAAGATACCCAAAGCGCAGGTCGCTCGAGGAGGAAGCATTGAAACCTACTTCACCAGCGTACGATGCGGCTGACTGGCCACCTCGTGGCCGAGACAGAGGCGTTTCAGCCTGAAGTTCAGCCTGCACCCTGCCGCCAATCAAACAAATATACCAAAGCCTGGGGCAACACGCGGGACCTGCGAGACGTATTGGAAAGCAGGGAAAAACATGCAAGATCGATATACGGGTCACGGGGGCGCGCACCAACGCGGGACGATGACCGTCACGCGGATACACTAAAAGTAAATCCGGCCGGGCCGAATACAGCAGACAAGACTCATATGAACTGCGTCGTGATATATCCCAGCACAGAGGCGCCGCACACACCCTATGCTTCACTGATGAAGTTATGGATCACGAATTCCCGGTGGGTTTTAAACCTGTAAATATCGAATCGTATGATGGTACAACAGATCCCGCAATATGGATTGAGGATTTCCTCCTCCATATCCACATGGCTCGCGGTGATGATCTACAGGCCATCAAGTACCTCCCACTAAAACTCAAAGGACCATCTCGGCATTGGCTGAACAGCTTGCCAGCAGAATCCGTCGGCAGTTGGGAGGATTTGGAAGATGCATTCCTTGACAACTTCCAAGGCACTTATGTGCGACCACCGGATGCTGATGACTTGAGCCATATAACTTAGCAGCTAGGGGAATCGGCCAGGCAATTTTGGACACTGTTCCTAACTAAGAAAAACCAAATTGTCGACTGTCCGGATGCAGAGGCATTAGCGGCATTCAAGCATAACATCCGTGACAAGTGGCTCGCCCGGCACCTAGGTCAGGAGAAGCCGAAATCTATGGCAGCCCTCATGATACTCATGACCCACTTTTGCACGGGCGAGGATAGCTGGCTGGCTCGCAGCAACAACACATCAAGGAATCCGGCCACCTCAGATACTAAAGATGCTAACGGCAGACCACGTCGTAACAGACACAAACGCCGCAACAACGGCGATAACGCCGTAGATACGGCAGTCAATGCCGGATTCAGAGGCTCTAAATCCGGTCAGCGGAAAAAGCCATTCAAAAGAAGTACTCCGGGCCCGTCCAGTTTGGACCGCATACTCGATCGCTCGTGTCAAATTCACGGCACCCCCGACAAGCTAGCCAATCAGACCAACAGAGAATGCTGGGTGTTCAAGCAGGACGACAAGTTGAATGCCGAAAACAAAGACAAGGGGTTGCATAGCAATGACGAGGAGTATCCCTAGCCGCCGAACACGGAAGACAGAAGAGGTCCCCTCCCACAAGTGAAGACAGTGAACATGATATACGCAACCCACATTCCCAAGAGGGAACGAAAGCGTGCACTAAGGGACATCTATGCGATGGAGCCGGTCGCCCCAAAGTTCAACCCATGGTCCTCTTGTCCGATCACCTTCGATCGCAGGGACCACCCCACTAGTATCCGTCATGGCGAATCCGCCGCATTAGTTCTAGACCCTATCATTGACGGATTTCACCTCACTCGAGTCCTCATGGACGGCGGCAGCAGCCTAAACCTGCTCTATCAGGATACAGTGCGCAAAATGGGCATAGATCCCTCGAGGATCAAACCCACCAAAACCACCTTTAAGGGTGTCATCACAGGTGTAGAGGCCCATTGCACGGGCTCAATCACACTGCAAGTGGTCTTCGGATCTCCGGACAACTTACGAAGCGAGGAGTTAATCTTCGATACCGTGCCGTTCCGCAGTGGCTATCACGCACTGCTCGGGCGATCCACATTTGCAATATTCAATGTGGTACCGCATTACGCATACCTCAAGCTCAAGATGCCAGGACCTAGGGGGGTCATAACAGTCAATGGAAACACAGAGCGGTCGCTCCGCACGGAGGAGCAACTGCGGCCCTCGCAGCAGAAGCACAAAGCAGCCTTTTAAGGCAAACTGCCAATTCGGCGATACACCCCCTGGACACCGTCAAGCGAGTCCGGAGTAACCTGCAGCAGGATCGCCTGGCACGTTCGAAGCTCGCCTAGCGATTCGGCCCCCGTCCTAGTCCCAGTCAAGCGACGAAATCCGTGCCGCGCGTACATAATTACGCACTGAAAATACCATGGGCATAGACGGGGGCACGATCAGGGCATGTCCCATAATGCGGCTCAACCGCTCTAGGGGCTGCATACCTTCATCATTTTTTCTCTTTCAGGACCTTACTCTTTGGAAGCCCTTTCCGGCAGCATGATTGCCGGACACATTACGGGAAGGAACGACCAAGGGGACAAGAAGCTAAGTCGTACAATGGAATCCCAAGGTGGTCTCTGATAATGATCGAAATACCTGTTTTAAATACCCGTACGCAGCTTGCCCTTGGATAGGACATGTCAAATAGTCCTATTCTTTGCTTATTTGCACTACATGTATACATATGCTTCGACGTATTATTTAAATAACAATGCATATAATTAGTCTATTATTGCATTATCCATCCTTTTTTCTTATATGTTCATTTACGACAATTTGCACCCGTACATTCTGGTACGGCCAGTACGTGTAACGCCCCGGATCCGATGCGCCACGTGTCCGCCAGTTATTTGCCGTCGTTGCCATGTCATGTGCTTGCGTGTTGCACTTTTCCATGTCATCATCTGCATTTCATATCATGTCATCATGTGCATTGCATTGCATACGTGTTCGTCTCATGCATCCGAGCATTTTCCCCGTTGTCCGTTTTGCAATCCAGCGCTCCTATGTCCCCCGGCGCCCCTTTGACCTCTTTTCTTGTGCGGGTGTTAAACGGTCTCGGAATGGACCGAGGTTTGCCAGGCGGCCTTGGTATAGCACCGGTAGACCGCCTGTCAAGTTTCGTGCCATTTGGAGGTCGTTTGGTACTCCAACGGTTAACCGGGTAACCGTAAAGCCCTCTTTTGTCTTGCAGCCCAACACCCCTTCCAAAGTGGCCCAAAACCCACCAAACTCACCTCCATGCTCTCGGTCATTCGATCACGATTGTGTGGCCGAAAACCGTGCCTCATTTGGACTCTCCTAGCTCCCTCTACCTATAAAACTAGACCTCCCCCGAAATTTTCGGGTCATCCTACCCTAGCCCCGCTCCTCCCCGCCGCCGGACGTGTCCGCCTCCGCGTCGGACGTGTCCACCGCCGCCGCCACGTCGTTCCGGCCAATGAGAGGCCGCCACGTCACCTCCGCCGCCGCCCTCAACCTATCCCGCGCCGCCACGCCAGCCCCACGCCTCCTCTCTCTCTCTCCCACCCCGCGGCCCGCTGGGACCTGACCGGGCCCAGCGAGCCAGCGCCGCCCGCCCGCCCGCCCGCCTCGCCGCTTCCCAGAGGTTCGCCGCCGCCGCGCCCGTCGCCCGCGCTCTCCGGCCGGCGCGCTCCGCCGCCGCCTCCGCCGCCGCCGCCCGTCCCGACTCGGCGCCCGCCGCCGCCGACGCCGCCCGCCTCCGGGCGCCTCCACCCATGCCGAGGTCGCCCGCCGCCTGGCGCCCTTCCCCAGCTCTCGAAGCTCCCGCCTCGCCGGAGCACACCGCGCCGCCCTGCCTGCCTCCGCGACGGTTCGCCTCGCCTCCCCACGCCGCTCGCCGTCCCGCGTCGGATCCGGCGAGATCCGGCCGGAGGAGGTCTCCCCGGCCCCGGATCCGTCCTCCCCGGCGTCTTCCCCGTCGTCTCCGGCAAGTTCTCCTGCGAACTCCGGCCCTGCATCGATTTCGGTGCGAACCCGAGGTTGCCCCCGTCTTCACTAAGTCCCCAGCTTTTGTAATTTTCATGCCATATTCATCATGCCGTATCTCTGCATCCGTAGCTCATTTTCGTGCGTGTAGTATGTAAAATTGTTCGTCTCGACGAGTACATCATTTCATCTAATTGCATCATTTACATTTGAGCTCATCTTGATGCCCGAAATGCTGTTAGAAGAGGGCTATGTGATGTTAGTTTCAGATTCTTATCAGTACATGCACTTTTGTCATTTTTGCCATGATTGATGTGTGCATCCTATGAGCACGAGCTCTACATGTGTTTTGATCTATGCCATGCCATCTTCACAGGGGTGTATGCAATGTATTTTTGTGATCTCTGTGGTGACTAGCACAAGCATGCAAACTAGGCTTCATGATGTTGATGATTTCAGCCCCTGTTCTGCTGATATTTTTATGCCATGTAAACTTGTTGCTACAGAGAGATCCATGCTTATTTTGAGATACTTCAGTAAGGATGTTTTGAACATATGGTTATTCTCTACCCATCCATGCCCTTGTTTGCAATTATGGAGTGCCATAGCTTGAGTCAATCGAGCTCTACTTTTGCTATAAAATATTTCCTGGCAGGTTGTTTACATGTTATTCAATTTTGCCAAGGTTGTTGTAGCTGATCCGTGTATGCTATGATGTTGTTCTTGCCATGTATAGCTTCTATGCCATGTCTTCTTACTGTTGGGTGCCTTGCCATGCCATGTATTGCTCTGTGGTGAGTGGTTCAAGCTCACCAACATGCCTACTTGTTATCTGTTTATGCCATGCTCCAGTTTTGCACCAAGTCTGAATCTGTTTATGTTTTTGCTATATTCACATGCTTGCAACTGTATTTTCTGATCGCTTTTGGCTTATGGTCACTAAGGAACTTTTGTTATATGCTTTGAGTAGATTCATGCCATGCTCTATTTTGACTTGATAGCTTGCTGTAACATGTTGTTCCATAGCTCTAAACATGTTAACCTGATGTTATTTCTGCCATGTCCTGTGAATTCTGCTAAGTCTGTGAACCTGTTATTATTTGCAATCTTGCCATGTCCTTTTGAGCATGTTCTAGTGATTTATAGAGATATCCCAGTGTTCATGTTTTGTAATGCTTTACCTGTACATCATGCCCATTCCTTTTGTTTTTATGTTGAGATCCTGTAGCATGTTGTTTTGATGCTTGCAATATGCCTAGTTGCTGTTTTGGACAGATTGTTGTCATGACTTGTATAGAGTGTATGTGTTGAACCGTTGCTCCGTTGTGAGTGCGCTCTATATGAAACTTGCTTGATTTTGCATGTAGTTTCATATTATCATGTTGCATCCTTGTTTTGAAGTGTTTGTGTGATGTTTGTATGCATTTTGCATCAATGCCATGCTTATCTTGTTTTGCTCATATCTTCTAGGCCGTAGCTCCGAATTAAATGAACTTTATATGTAACTTGACTAGAATTTCGTGTAGATTATCGTGGTGCATCTTAACTTGCTGCTTAACAACTTGAACATAAGGTTTATTCAGATCTGGAAAATTTCCAAATTTGCATATGAGGACTTACCGGAATTGTTATATGTTGTTCCCGGCCTCATTTAAACTTGCTTTGATGTGTTGCTCTTGTTTGCATCATCTCTTGCCATGAGTAGCTTCATGTAGCTTTGTCATGCATCATGCTTGGTTGAGCATCATGTCTTGTCTATGTGTGGTGTGTTTACTTTGTTGTGTGCTTCTTCTCGATAGTTCCTGCTTCGCTATGCGGCGTGAGGATTCGTTCGCTTACGCTTGGTTCGTCTTCGTGGCTTCATCTTATTCATGGACTCGTTCTTCTTCCTTGCGGGATTTCAGGCAAGATGACCGCTACCCTGGATCTCACTACTATCATTGCTATGCTAGTTGCTTCGTTCTATCGCTTTGCTGCGTTACCTATCACTTGTTCCTTAAGCCTTCCAAATTGCCATGTCAGCCTCTAACCTTTTGCATCCTTCCTAGCAAACCGTAGTTTGGCTATGTTACCGCTTTGCTCAGCCCCTCTTATAGCGTTGTTAGTTGCAGGTGAAGATGAAGTTTGTTCCTTGTTGGAACATGTTTTCTTGTTGGGATATCACAATATATCTTATTTAATTAATGCATCTATATACTTGGTGAAGGGTGGAAGGCTCGGCCTTATGCCTGGTGTTTTGTTCCACTCTTTCCGCCCTAGTTTCCGTCATATCGGTATTATGTTCCCGGATTTTGCGTCCCTAACGCGGTCGGGTGATTTATGGGACCCCCTTGACAGTTCGCTTTGAATAAGACTCCTCCAAAGAAGGCCCAACCTTGGTTTTACCATTTGCCTCACCACCACCTACCTTTCCCTTGGGAGTAATTAACCCAAGGGTCATCTTTATTTAGCCCCCGGGCGGTGCTTCTCTAAGTGCTGGTCCGAACCGAGCTGCCTGCGGGGCCACCTTGAGGCAACCCGAGAGTTGGTTTTACTCGTAGCTAGTCTCATCCGGTGTTGCCCTGAGAACGAGATATGTGCAGCTCCTATCGGGATTGTCGGCGCATCGGGCGGCTTTGCTGGTCTTGTTTTATTACTGTCGAAATGTCTTTGTAGCCGGATTCCGAGACTGATCGGGTCTTCCCGGGGAGAAGGAATATCCTTCGTTGATCGCGAGAGCTTATCATGGGCTAAGTTGGGACACCCCTGCAGGGTATAAACTTTCGAGAGCCGTGCCAGCGGTTATGTGGCAGATGGGAATTTGTTAATATCCGGTTGTAGTAAACTTGAAGTAAACTCTTCTAAAATACACCAACCGTGTGCGTAACCGTGAGTGTCTCTTTTCGGGGTTGATCGAGAGGAGAACACGGTTTCTGGGTTATGTTTGACGTAAGTAGGAGTTCAGGATCACTTCTTGATCATTACTAGTTGACGACCGTTCCTTTGTTTCTCTTCTCGCTCTCATTTGCGTAAGTTAGCCACCATATATGCTTAGTCGCTGCTGCAACCTCACCACTTTACCCCTTCCTTTCCCATTAAGCTTTGCTAGTCTTGATACCCATGGTAATGGGATTGCTGAGTCCTCGTGGCTCACAGATTACTACACCACCAGTTGCAGGTACAGGTTTGCGATGATCATGACGTGAGAGCGACGTTTGCTGGTATTGGAGTCCTTCTTCTGCTTCTTCTTCGTTCAGGGGATAGGTTCCAGGTCGGCAGCCTGGGCTAGCAGGGTGGATATTGTTTGAGTTTCTGTTTATGTTCCATCCGTAGTCGGAAGTTGATCTTGTATATGATGTTGATGTATTCTTGTGGCATTTGTGCCTTATGTATGTATCCCCATCTATTATGTAATGTTGATGTAATGATATCCACCTTGCAAAAGCGTTTCAATATGCGGGTCTATCCTTGGTGGGACCGTCGAGTTCCTTTTGGATAGGGTCGCATATTGGGCGTGACAAGTTGGTATCAGAGCCTCGACCGACCCTAGGAGCCCCCTTGATTGATCGTGTAGTTTGGCCGTTGTTGAGTCTAGAAGAAAACTATTTTCGGAGTCTAGTTATATCGGAGAGTAGGAATTCTTTTTACTCCTCAGCCCCTTCGTCGCTCTGGTAAGAAATCTTGACGTAGGTGTTTTGAATTACTTCTCTTCCCCTTCAAATTTTTCTTTAGGATCACGCAGTTGGTTTTTTTATCGTTGTTCCTCAGCTCTTTGCATCCGGTGCATTTCTCATCAAGTTGACTCGAGCCTCTTCATCTGTGCGTTCAATCCTCAGCTATTTTTTCCCACCCGCCCTCCCTTCTTCTTCTCAGAACCGGAGTCCGTAATCGAGTATCCTTCATACTTTTGCGAAGCCTTTGCATTCTCTCCTCAATTATTTCAACCGGTGCTTTTCTCTTCAAGTTACTCGTCGATTCCCGTTCCAAGTTGCCTTTGTTTTCCCGCCCTCCCACCCTTTTTCTTCCCGGAGCCTGAATCTCTTCCGACCATCAATTTCATTTGTGCGGAACCATTCAGTCTTTCGTCAATTATTTCAATCGGTGAATTCTCGTTTTGTACGACATTCTTCATCTCTTCTCTTTTCCGGTGCACTCAATTCAAGTTTTTCGGTGTTGATCATATTCTTTTCCTTGGATCAAGTGTTCTCCTTGCTCGTTGCCTCTCGTCATTCAATAATTCCGGAGTTCGGAAGACATCTCAGAAGATTCGTCTGTGTTCCAATTAATTCGAGGTTGTCACCTCATTCAATTATTTCAATCGTTCCGGTGCATCATCTATCTCTTCAACAGTTCTTTCCGACGGTGTTATCTATTCAATGGGCCCTAACCCATAGGTCTTTTCCCAGGATCTTACCTGACTCTTCTAATTCCCCCGGAGTTATTCTCAATTCTTTTCAAGTCTGACGTAAGAATGAATTTCATCAGTCAGATGCCATCTCCAAGATCGCTTTCAAATTCTTTTCATCTCGGGTTCTACCTTTCCTCTTTTTCATTATTCCGGAGTTTCTCAACAATTTTGGTGGTGTTTATCGTCGTCCTTTGAAGACCGAAGTAGAGTTTCTCTTAAATCTTGTCCGTTCTCCCGGAGATTCATGGTGCTAGCTCGATGTTATCCTATCTAATTGTTTCCAGTCATGCAAATTCTGCTCATCCATCGGAGTATTTTCAGAAGTTGATTTCTATTTCGTTTCATCCGGAGGCCATCTTTTCGGAAGATTTCTTCGTTCCAAGTTTTCAAAGTCGTTTTCTAATTATCCTATATCCGTGCCCCTTCGTTCGTCTCAATATTCTTCCGGTGCTGCGTTCAAGCATTCATTAATCAGTTCGCGATCTCTTCGATCTCTTTTCTCTAAATTCCCTCAAGTATCTTCATGCTTTTCTAATTCTTCCCGGTGATTCATTCTCTTTCGTCAGTCATTTCCGAATTCTTACGGTGGTTCGTTCAAGATTATTTTTCTTTGATTATCATATTAATTCATTCGTTCTTTCAATCCTACCGGTGGTTCATGAAGACCTTCTCAAGTTTACGATATGTCACTTCTCAATTCTTTTTCAAGAAGAATAAGTAGTATGTAAAATCCATTGCTTGTCATCAATTTAATTGATGAAGGATAAGTATACAATAAATCTTATTCTTATTTCCTTGAAGTGTCTAATCCCTTCCTTTGGAGTTTGTTCTTGAGGAATAAATTCTAGTTCCAAGTGTTTTCATCTTTTCTTTTCCGGAGTTCAAATTTTTCCTCGGCCTTTTCGTCGGAACCTCCATCTAAATCATCGCAAGGCTCATCTTATTCTTTCATCCTTCATTCCATCTCACCATCCTTTTGTTACCGGAGTTCTTCATGGTGGTTCTTCATGATTTAATCTTTTCTTCAAGAATTCATCAAGATTTTGTTGCTGGAATTCAAGCACCTTTTCTTCTTGCATCTCGAAGTGCAATTAAATCTCCGTATTCTTTTGAAGCGGAGTTTTGCATTTCTTCGTTCTTCTCAGCTATTTAATCTTTTCTTATTGTGGTGGGTTATCACCTCATAATTTTGAGAGGTTGTCCATAAGTCCACAACAATCTTATTCTTTTCGTTGGTGATTTTCAACAACTCCGTTCAATGCTTCCTTCTAAGGATGCTTTCTATTTCATTCGTGGCACAAGTTGTCATTTTCTTCTTCGTTCTTTCATTCAACTTTTTCAATTCTTTCCGGAGGTTTTGTGTCTTGTATCCATCAAGTATCATTCCATCCTCTCAAGTTAGTGTTCTATTCCTCCATGTTTTAACCGGAGTGCTGCCTAAATCCTTTCAATCTTATTCGTTTCTTATCTTGTTCTAACCGGAGTGCTTTGAGAGTCTATCTTGATTCCGTGCGTTTTCGATTCTCGTCATTCTCGTCGTTCCTCTCTTCTTCTCGAGTGCTCTCGATTCTTTGATTCTTCTCTTGAGTTCTTGTTTCACCTCATCCTTTTTTTCCCTTCCGTCTCGGTCCTAAGATCTCGGGATGAGATCTCTTGTTAGTGAAGGAGTGTTGTAACGCCCCAGATCCGGTGCACCAGGTGTCCGCTAGTTATTTGCCGTCATTGCCATGTCATGTGCTTGCATGTTGCACTTTGCCATGTCATCATCTGCATTTCATATCATGTCATCATGTGCATTGCATTGCATACGTGTTCGTCTCATGCATCCGAGCATTTTCCCCGTTGTCCGTTTTGCAATCCGGCGCTCCTATGTCCCCGGCGCCCCTTTTACCTCTTTTCGTGTGCGGGTGTTAAACGGTCTCGGAATGGACTGAGGTTTGCCAAGCGGCCTTGGTATAGCACCGGTAGACCGCCTGTCAAGTTTCGTGCCATTTGGATGTCGTTTGGTACTCCAACGGTTAACCGGGTAACCGTAAAGCCCTCTTTTATCTTGCAGCCCAACACCCCTTCCAAAGTGGCCCAAAACCCACCAAACTCCCCTCCATGCTCTCGGTCGTTCGATCACGATCGTGTGGCCGAAAACCGTGCCTCATTTGGAGTCTCCAAGCTCCCTCTACCTATAAAACTAGACCTCCCCCGAAATTTTCGGGTCATTCTACCCTAGCCCCGCTCCTCCCCGCCGCCGGACGTGTCCGCCCCCGCATCGGACGTGTCCACCGCCGCCGCCACGTTGTTCCGGCCAATGAGAGGCCGCCACGTCACCTCCGCCGCCGCTCTCAACCTATCCGCGCCACGCCTGCCCCAAGCGCCTCCTCTCTCTCTCTCCCACCAGCGGCCATGGGACCCGAATCGGCCCAGCGCCGCCGCCGCCGTCCGCCCGCCTCGCCCCGCGCAGGCCCAGCCGCCGCCCGCGCCGTCGCCCGCGCCCTCCGGCCGCCTGCTCCGCCGCCGCCCGCCGCCGCCTCCGCCAGCGCCGCCGATCCCGACTCGGCGCCCGCCGCCACAACACGCCGCCCGCCTCCAGCGCCTCCACCCATGGCCGAGTCGCCCGCGCCATGGCGCCCTTCCCCAGCGCCCCGAAGCTCCCGCCTTGCCGGAGCACACCGGCCGCCCGCCTTCGCCTCCGGCGACGGTTCGCCTCGCCTCCCCCACGCCCCCTCGCCGTCCCGCGCCGGATCCGGCGAGATCCGGCCGGAGGAGGTCTCCCCGGCCCCGGATCCGTCCTCCCCGGCGTCTTCCCCGTCGTCTCCGGCAAGTTCTCCGGCAAACTCCGGCCCTGCATCGATTTCCGTGCGAACCCGAGGTTGCCCCCGTCTTCACTAAGTCCCCAGTTTTTGAAATTTTCATGCTATATTCATCATGCCATATCTCTGCATCCGTAGATCTGTTTCATGCGTGTAATATGTCAAATTGTTCGCCTCGACGAGTACATCATTTCATCTCATTGCATCATTTACATTTGAGCTCATCTTGATACCCGAAATGCTGTTAGAAGAGGGCTATGTGATGTTGGTTTCAGATTCTTATCAGTACATGCACTTTTGTCATTTTTGCCATGATTGATGTGTGCATCCTATGAGCATGAGCTCTACATGTGTTTTGATCTATGCCATGCCATCTTTACAGGGGTGTATGCAATGTATTTTTGTGATCCCTGTGGTGACTAGCACAAGCATGCAAACTAGGCTTCATGATGTTGATGATTTCAGCCCCTGTTCTGCTGATATTTTTATGCCATGTAAACTTGTTGCTACAGAGAGATCCATGCTTATTTTGAGATACTTCAGTAAGGATGTTTTGAACATATGGTTATTCTCTATCCATCCATGCCCTTGTTTGCAATTATGGAGTGCCATAGCTTGAGTCAATCGAGCTCTACTTTTTCTATAAAATGTTTCCTGGCAGGTTGTTTACATGTTATTCAATTTTGCCAAGGTTGTTGTAGTTGATCCGTGTATGCTATGATGTTGTTCTTGCCATGTATAGCTTCTATGCCATGTCTTCTTACTGTTGGGTGCCTTACCATGCCATGTATTGCTTTGTGGTGAGTGGTTCAAGCTCACCAACGTGCCTACTTGTTATCTGTTTATGCCATGCTCCAGTTTTGCACCAAGTCTGAATCTGTTTATGTTTTTGCTATATTCACATGCTTGCAACTGTATTTTCTGATCCCTTTTGGCTTATGGTCACTAAGGGACTTTTGTTATATGCTTTGAGTAGATTCATGCCATGCTCTATTTTGACTTGATAGCTTGCTGTAACATGTTGTTCCATAGCTCTGAACATGTTAACCTGATGCTATTTCTGCCATGTCCTGTGAATTCTGCTAAGTCTGTGAACCTGTTATTATTTGCAATCTTGCCATGTCCTTTTGAGCATGTTCTAGTGATTTATAGAGATATCCCAGTGTTCATGTTTTGTAATGCTTTACCTGTACATCATGCCCATTCCTTTTGTTTTTATGTTGAGATCCTGTAGCATGTTGTTTTGATGCTTGCAATATGCCTAGTTGCTGTTTTGGACAGATTGTTGTCATGACTTGTATAGAGTGTATGTGTTGAACCGTTGCTCCGTTGTGAGTGTGCTCTATATGAAACTTGCTTGATTTTGCATGTAGTTTCATATTATCATGTTGCATCCTTGTTTTGAAGTGTTTGTGTGGTGTTTGTATGCATTTTGCATCAATGCCATGCTTATCTTGTTTTGCTCATATCTTCTAGGCCGTAGCTCCGAATTAAATGAACTTTATATGTAACTTGACTAGAATTTCGTGTAGATCATCGTGGTGCATCTTAACTTGCTGCTTAAAAACTTGAACATAAGGTTTATTCAGATCTGGACCAATTTCCAAATTTGCATATGAGGACTTACCGGAATTGTTATATGTTGTTCCCGGCCTCATTTAAACTTGCTTTGATGTGTTGCTCTTGTTTGCATCATCTCTTGCCATGAGTAGCTTCATGTAGCTTTGTCATGCATCATGCTTGGTTGAGCATCATGTCTTGTCTATGTGTGGTGTGTTTACTTTGTTGTGTGCTTCTTCTCGATAGTTCCTGCTTCGTTATGCGGCGTGAGGATTCGTTCGCTCACGCTTGGTTAGTCTTCGTGGCTTCATCTTCTTCATGGACTCGTTCTTCTTCCTTGCGGGATTTCAGGCAAGATGACCGCTACCCTGGATCTCACTACTATCATTGCTATGCTAGTTGCTTCGTTCTATCGCTTTGCTGTGTTACCTATCACTTGTTCCTCAAGCCTCCCAAATTGCCATGTCAGCCTCTAACCTTTTGCATCCTTCCTAGCAAACCGTTGTTTGGCTATGTTACCGCTTTGCTCAGCCCCTCTTATAGCGTTGGTAGTTGCAGGTGAAGATGAAGTTTGTTCCTTGTTGGAACATGGAGATGTTGTTCCTTGTTGGAACATGTTTACTTGTTGGGATATCACAATATATCTTATTTAATTAATGCATCTATATACTTGGTGAAGGGTGGAAGGCTCGGCCTTATGCCTGGTGTTTTGTTCCACTCTTTCCGCCCTAGTTCCCGTCATATCGGTATTATGTTCCCGGATTTTGCGTCCCTAACGCGGTCGGGTGATTTATGGGACCCCCTTGACAGTTCGCTTTGAATAAGACTCCTCCAGCAAGGCCCAACCTTGGTTTTACCATTTGCCTCACCACCACCTACCTTTCCCTTGGGAGTAATTAACCCAAGGGTCATCTTTATTTAGCCCCCCCCCCGGGCCAGTGCTTCTCTAAGTGCTGGTCCGAACCGAGCTGCCTGCGGGGCCACCTTGAGGCAACCGGAGGGTTGGTTTTACTCGTAGTTAGTCTCATCCGGTGTTGCCCTGAGAACGAGATATGTGCAGCTCCTATCGGGATTGTCGGCACATCGGGCGGCTTTGCTGGTCTTGTTTTATTACTGTCGAAATGTCTTGTAGCCGGGATTCCGAGACTGATCGGGTCTTCCCGGGGAGAAGGAATATCCTCCGTTGATCGCGAGAGCTTATCATGGGCTAAGTTGGGACACCCCTGCAGGGTATAAACTTTCGAGAGCCGTGCCCGCGGTTATGTGGCAGATGGGAATTTGTTAATATCCGGTTGTAGTAAACTTGAAGTAAACTCTTCTAAAATACACCAACCGTATGCGTAACCGTGAGTGTCTCTTTTCGGGGTTGATCGAGAGGAGAACACGGTTTCTGGGTTATGTTTGACGTAAGTAGGAGTTCAGGATCACTTCTTGATCATTACTAGTTGACGACCGTTCCTTTGTTTCTCTTCTCGCTCTCATTTGCGTAAGTTAGCCACCATATATGCTTAGTCGCTACTGCAACCTCACCACTTTACCCCTTCCTTTCCCATTAAGCTTTGCTAGTCTTGATACCCATGGTAATGGGATTGCTGAGTCCTCGTGGCTCACAGATTACTACACCACCAGTTGCAGGTACAGGTTTGCGATGATCATGACGTGAGAGCGATGTTTGCTGGTATTGGAGTGCTTCTTCTGCTTCTTCTTCGTTCAGGGGATAGGTTCCAGGTCGGCAGCCTGGGCTAGCAGAGTGGATATTGTTTGAGTTTCTGTTTATGTTCCATCCGTAGTCGGAAGTTGATCTTGTATATGATGTTTTTTTTTGACTATTTACTGCAAGGCAACAGCCTCACAGTCCTTTATTAAGTAAAATAATACTAGTTACAACTATACAACTTTACAAGAAGGAGAAAAGACTTACAAAAGGGACTAAGTAAGGTCAGCTATCCAGGAATCAAAACTATCCTTATATTTACATCTAATCCTATGAGACAGGAGGGAGATGTCATGTATGAAGCTTCTTCTCCAAGCTCTAAATGATGGTTGCTCATTCCTGAAGATTTTCCCATTCCTTTGTATCCAAATGTTCCAGATAGCAGTGAAAACCACCTCGAGAGAAGAAAGGGTGTCCAAAATCCTTCCTTGCAGCATGTGCCATGTCATATGTGGTTTGGTTTGGTTCTTGAGACCATGAAATTCCAAGATAGTTCCAAACTCTTTGGCTATAATTGCAAGTAAAGAAAAGGTGAGCTCGATCCTCATGTTGGGCGAGATTGCAAAGCACACAAGTATCGTCTGAATGATCCGATTACCTTCGTTGCATCATATCTCGGTGTTCAAACGATCCATTAACAATAGCCAACCAAAGACTTTTATCTTTAGCGTGCATGCACTCTTCCAAATCCACTTGAAAATACGATCAACCACCAGATGTGAAAAGCAAGAATCATAGAATATCTTTGCCTTATAATCACCAGATTTGGAAGGCCATTTCCAAGCGTCCTTGATCTCACCATTTAAACTGATCGATGATAGGATAGCTTGTAGATGTGTGAGCTCGAAAAAAGCCTCCTGCGATAGAGGCGGATGGAAGTGTTCCAAGATGTCGCCTCACCAAGAACTCTTGAACTGTGATTGCACTGTCCACAAAGAAAGGAGTGGAGCCTTGGGAAGGATTCCTGCAACAAGACAACATGATTTCCCAGCTGCCAACGATCAAGCCAAAAAAGAACCGTATCACCAGCATGAACTTGAGGAACTGCTAGGTTGGAGAACTTCGGGAATAGCCGCATAATATCACGCCACCAAAAAGAACCACAAGCCCTGGTGCTTTGGGGTGGTGATGAAGCATAATAGGTGCCCCAGATTAGTGATACCCAAGGCACATCCACTTTGTTGAAAAACTTGAAAAGGTGCTTAGTAGGGCTTCATTTTGGATAGACAAGTTGAGAACACCCAAACCTCCAAAATCCTTAGGACGACAGACAAGATCCCAAGCAGCCAAAGATTGGCGAGGGTTATCCGTGTTACCCCTCCATAGGCACTGCCTCATGATCCTCTCAAGTTGCTGAATAATGCCTTTTGGAAGAGATAAAGTGCACAGAAAATAAATTGGCATGGAGCACAACATCGACCAACAAGTTGCAGTCGGCAACCTTGGTTAAGCAAACATGAAGAAGCAGATAAGCGGCGCTCGATTCGATCCACCATAGGCATCAACTCATAGATGGATGGCCTAGAAGTTCCCATGGGTAGACCAAGATACGTGAAGGGCATCTTGCCAACGTCACAACCCAGCAAAGAGGCCACCCGAGTACCTTCTTCATCAGCCATGTTAATGGGAATGAGAGAAGATTTGCTAAAATTAACTCGCAAGCCAGTTGAGTCCGCAAAGGTTGCCAGCATCTCCTTGAAAGCAATGAGCTGAGCATCAACCGCAGGTAGTACAATCAAAGTGTCGTCGGCGTACTGTACTATAGGGTAATCATTGGAGGTGGTTGGGATTGGCATAGTAAGGATGTTCCTGGAACACATCTCATTGACAACAGATTGTAATAAATCCACTGCAATCACAAAAAGTAACGGTGATAGAGGATCACCTTGGCGCACACCCGATCTACAAACAAAGTGCTTCCCTGGCACGCCGTTGAGAAGCACAGAAGAAGATCCGGTTGACAGAATTGAATTGATCCACCCAGTCCACCTGGAATCAAAACCCTTGTGTTGCAGGATTTTGAGAATTAGCTCATGCTCAATTGTATCAAAGGCTTTCGTGAAATCCAGCTTAAGTAGCACAATAGGTCGTTTGGAGGCTTTGCATTGATGTATATACTCAAAACACCAGGCTAAGCAGTCTTGGATGGAGCGACACCGAAGAAAACCATATTGATTGCAGTGGATGCATCGCAGGATCACATGCTGAAGACGGTTAGCAAGCAGCTTTGTCAAAAACTTCAAGCATGTGTTGGTCAAGGAGATTGGCCGGAAATCTCCGACAACTTCAGGGCTTAACTTCTTTGGTATAAGGGTTATTAATGAGGTATTTAGGCATTCCAAATTACATTTCCCCTCATAGAACTCCTTGACAAGTTGCATGAAATCCTCCTTAAGAATAGGCCAACATCTCTTTAAAAAAAACCCAGAGAAGCCGTCAGGACCGGGGGCACGATCAGGTGGCATGCTCTTAATGACAGCATCAACTTCGGAATCAGTGAAGGGCTGAGACATATCCTGAAGGCCATCAACTCTTGCAATTAATGTGTCCAAATCAAAACCCATGCGGATTCCTTTAGCATTACCCATTCTTTGATTAAAATCGGACCAAAACATGGTGGCAATCTGTTGATGTTCCGAAACCACATCACCATCAGAATTCCGGAGAGATGAGATGGTATTTCTCCTATACCTTTCCGTGGCCATGGCATGAAAAAATTTGGAATTTTCCTCACCAACTTTAATGTTGCGTATGGTACAACGCTGCTTCCAATAAATATACTGCCAATGAAGAATATCTTCCAGATGCAACTTCACAATCTTCCTGAAATTAAATTCAGGCCTAGATAAATTCCTGATCTCCTCCAGACCATCGAGATAGAGAATGACCTTGTTGCAATCAGCAATTAGAGCTTTAACTGTTGACAGACTCATGTGCCATTTCTTGAGGGCAAACCTTAGCGATTTGAATTTATAAGAAATATTTAGGGCCGCCGTAGGTCTGGCAACAGGTTTGTTCCAAACATGTGCCACACAGTCAAAGAAACCAGGCAAATCAACCCAATAGTTCTCAAAGCGAAAATTTTGGCTTTAGGAATGATTGTAGCAATCGAGACGACACATGGGACATGATCAGAAGCCGTGCGAGCCAGGGGCAGAACAAGCGTATTAGGATGGTCGGTGGTCCATGCAACTGAGGTAAAAAACCAGTCGATCTGTTCCAACAATGGATTAGTTTGCATATTTGACCACGTATACTGTCGCCCTTTAATTGGAAGCTCAATGAGGCCCAAGTGCCCAATTATTTCGTTGAACAGAAAAATATCGCTGACATTACCCCCAGGCAGATTTCTGTTCTCCAACGAACGCATGAAATTGAAATCCCCCAACAACAACCAATTATCATCACAGTTAATATCAAGATTATATAACCATTGCACGAAATCATCCCGGGTCGGTCCCTGGCATGGACCATATACTGACACAAGAGTCCAAATTTCAGAAGTATGCCTGGATTGGAATTCAATAATAATACCAAAATGCCTTGCCTCAATTAGTTTTCCTTGAAAGAAAGAAGAATTCCATATGACGATCATGCCAGCCGAAGCACCATCCGAAGGTACATAGGAGAAGTTATCGAAACGACGTGGACAAAATTTCCTAATGAACCTATGATCAATGTGCATGCATTTCGTTTCTTGCAGGCAGACAACCGAACAACCACTTTCATCAATCTTCTGTTTAACTGCTAATTGTCGTGCTTCAGAATTAAGACCACGCACGTTCCAACATAAGACCTTCCAATCTCTAAATCCTGTCTGATTCATTACAATCCAAAATAAAAAGCAAAAGCAAAAGTAGATCATGCAATGACCTACACTGACCCACACCACAGGAAGGAAATATCCTAAACATGAAACAGAAGAACCGATAGATGGCGTTTGTAAAGGTACGCCATAAACCCATATGCCATCGGCGGGTCTAAACATCGTAACCCTTGCTGCTGGTGGATGTAGAAGGACCAGCCTCAAGCTTGTCCTTGGAGATCTTCTCTGGCGCAATTCTCGGGCGTGCTCCAATTATTTGAAGATCGAAATTGGCGTTAAGCGGAGGCAGACCTTCTTTCCTCCGGATTGGTTGAGCTTGTTCTCGCTTCTTGAAAGAGCACTGATCCTTGCCTTGCGTAAGGCGTGTGCTTGGAACTTTATGATAGCCATCCGTAATGCACTTAGGCGTGCATCATGGCGCACCTCGAGTCCACCACAGCCTTAGAACCCTTGGCAGATTTCGCCACGGCCACGTTTGGCCCTAGCGGTGGCATGGCAGAGAACTCAAAGGACTCACTGACAGGCTCAGAGATGTCATCAAAACCATCAAAGCATAGCGCCCGAGCAACAGGCCTTTTAACTGGAGTAACCTGACGAGGATAGCATGTAGATGGATCAGTGCAGCAACAAAGAGAAACGACATCATTCCCATCAAAGCAGATATTCCAGGCACTCTTGGCACAAGCGAGAACACAGATTCATCTTGAACACATACTTTGGAATCTCAGCAGAAAAAATATATGGCATGAATTTGCAGAACGATCGCTTCCACTGCATTGCTGGCGGAATCACAGGTCCAAAAACAGTAAGGACTTGACCAACATGGAGAGGAGGCTGCAGTGGGGCACCAGGATGCTGCATAATCACTAAGTTCTCTTGGATCTGCTGATCATTAACAGAACCATTTGACACCTGCATAACAATAGATTCCTGTGACTGATTCTCTAGAACTTGGTTTTCCTCAACAATCTCCTGATGCACATTAAGGTTATCATGCTGAACCTCCTGCTGTTGTGGTGCATCCTCCTGTGGGGGAGGTGGCAGCTCATCCCAGCCAATCTCAGGAAACTCCGGCATAACCCAATTATGGTTATTAAATTGCAAATGTCCAGGGAGCGGATGAGGATTGCCATCAAAGGGCATGGGGTCCTCATCCGGAGGCAAGATGTCGGCAAAATCAGCAGAGAAGATGTAAATCGGAGCAGACCATGAAATGCGAGAACCCCCAAAATCAGCAAACTCTCGATATACCACATCACGCGGCACCAAAGTCGTTGCCGGAAAGAAACATACGCTAGGGTCCGAACAAGTAACGGATCATCCCGATGCCGATGATGGAAACGGCGAAAGTACTAATAGCATCGGCAATATCTGAAATGCGCCGATAATCCGAGGAATTCCAACTATCATAACCCAACCCTCCGAAAACCCTGAACAGCTCTGAAGTTGATTCCTTCATCATGCGGCACAAATCTAACAAATATGTCATTATCCAGCTCAAGCGGTGGGTGATCAATTAGTGCCTGCCTAGCAACCGAAGCTACGGAAGCGGAAGAGACCCACACCTTGGATCCATGGTTGAGCATCAAGGACGGCGCGACCAAGGGTGTTAACAACAAAATCACTAACCATGTTTACGAAGATAGCAATTTCTTGAGCGGAGGAGCTGGCTCGGCGATGGCAATAGCGTATTCCTCATCTTTGTCGATCCGGTGCCACAGCCGAGAGAAGAAAGTCTTGTGATAGCCGCCTCGGACCACCATCAATAATCTCAAACCCCGGCGGCACAAATGGCAAGGGGTCAAGGGCAAAGGTAGCCATAGCAGAGGGGGCCTCCGAAGGTGGTGGTGGTAGGGCCGCAGCAGTTGGTGGAGCGGCTAAGCAGGTCGATGGTGGCGATGTAGGAGGTGATGGTGTGGAGGGGGGTGGCTCAGCAGGCAATGGCGGAGACGATGATGGTGTTGCAGGCGCGATGGGACTTGGCAGAGACCCCGCGTGGCTAGAGTCGAGGGAAACCGAGGCGTCAGGCGTAGAAATCTCTGTTGACCGTCCCGGGGTAGTTGGATTCACCCGCGGGACCCACTTGTAAGTCGGGGAATGCGGAACGTCCGAGCATCCTTTCGCACGATGGCCAAGGCGAAAGCATTTGCGGCATCGGATAGGACTGGTGCACGAATTAGTGTAATGTAGCATCGATAAACAATTCTGACATTTCCAAACCTTGAACACCATATCATCAATGAGATCATTAAATTGAGCAGCCTCCTCCGAAATAACCGGAATATGTTTCTCCATAACACCCGTGGGAGAAATCTCAGCAGCAGCAACAGAAAAATCTAAAGCAACCTGAGACTGTTGGGCCAAAGACTGGGCCGTGTTACAACCGACCAAGGCAGCAGATCCATTATGGGCAAAAGAATCATGATGGGCCATGCATCCATGTTGGGTTAGAGCGACCGGATCAACGTATTCAGCTGTAACAGAACCATGTGTAGTTGCACTCTCCAAGCGAACCATCCGGGTTGGTGAAGATCCGGAACTAGCGGCGGGATTTTTGGCAGGGACGTTGATTGTTCCGAAGGAGATGGATGGCGTGGCCACCGTCCATTGAAGATTATTCGCCGGCGGCGAGGGCAAGATCAGTCTGTCACGATGATGCACGTCATATCCAGCTTCCGATACCGTATTAACCAAAGACTGAGAGGCATGAAATCTATAACCCTTGCAAGCAGGATATTGTAGGAACGTTGCAAAAGAAAGCTTCTTTCGTGAAGATGAGCTCAATCTAAAGGACGATCTAGCGGCGGATTATGCATGGCTAGCAACCCCAAAGTGGCACGTTTTTAGAGGGACTCACTAGGATCCATTCAGCATCACACTGTTTTTCCAGATCTTGAATTCTCGGACCCAATTAGGACCACCATTTCCCCAAAGATGAAAGAAGCATTTGAATTGTGTGCACATAAGCGACCTCAAGCGGAGAATGTAGAGACCGACTTGCTTACAAGATACCGAAAGGAGAATACCTTGTCACGGATGATTTGCACCAAAATTCAATCGCAGATCCCCAATCGCTGATTCCAAGGCAGCCGCCACAGTCGTCATTAAGGCGAAATACATGCTGCCGAAAGACACCACCATAATGAAATGGGCCGTGTCATCCGTGGAATGAATAGATCTCCCACAAAGTTTGAAAACCTTGTCCTCAAAACGGGCACCCGGTGAGAAATCCAAATCCAACGTTGATCCACCAGAAGAACCCATATGAGATGGGTATTGGCTTGTAGAACAGAAGCCGCCAGAGAAGATGGGCGGAAGAGGAAACCGAGTCGTTGGCTAGAAGAGAAGATCGCCGGAAAACCTAGGCCGGCGGTGGGTGGGTGGGTGCGGAGGCTTCTCTCATGGTGATCCTTGTATATGATGTTGATGTATTCTTGTGGCATTTGTGCCTTATGTATGTATCCCCATCTATTATGTAATGTTGATGTAATGATATCCACCTTGCAAAAGCGTTTCAATATGCGGGTCTATCCTTGGTGGGACCGTCGAGTTCCTTTTGGATAGGGTCGCATAGTGGGCGTGACAGTACGCCAGGGGCTTTCGTATACCCCATAATACGGCGTGAGAAGTGGAAAGGGCTGGTTATCGACTAGAGGGAGGTGAATAGGCGATTTTTATGAAAGTCTTCAAAACATTGGAGTTTCGAAGACACACAATATAAACAACACTATTCTAATGCAGTGGAAGGTAGACTACACTAGACAAGCCATAGTCAAGTATTCAATGAAGTGAAAGCATGAAGACTAATAGCAGCTAGGTAGTAAAGATCAGGATGGAAGATAGTATGAAGCCAATTAGAACAGATAATCACACAGTTAAGTCAAACAGGTAATACAAGCAGGCAATGACTTCACGAAGACAAACTATAAGTATAGAGGAGTAAGAGATAGAACCAATGGCTTCAGAAGGACACAGGATTTGTTGGACCAGTTCCAGTTGCTGTGACAACTGTACGTCTGGTTAGGGAGGCTGAGATTCAACTCAGAAGACCGCGTCTTCACCTTATTCCCCTTGAGCTAAGGACACACAGTCCTCGCCCAATTACTCTGGTAAGTCTTCAAGGTAGACTTCCGAACCTTCACAGACTTCGTTCACCGGCAATCCACATTGACTCTTGGATGCTCAGAACGCGACGCCTAAACGGCTAGAGGATTCACAGTCCTCAAGTGTAACAAGTCTTCAGATCACGCGGACAGAAAGACTTCAGTGATGCCAAACACTCTTTGGGCTCTGGGTGGTTTGGGCTTTGTCCTCGCAAGGATTCTCTCTCAAAAGCTTCGGCGGTGGGTTGCTCTCAAACGACAAAAGCCGTGTACTAACTCTGAGAAGCCACCAATTTATGGTGTAGGGGGTGGGCTATTTATAGCCACTGGGCAACCCGACCGGACTTGTCCGAAATGAACCTTGGTCACTAAGGAACTGACACGTGTCGCAATGGTCAGATTTCAAACATACGCGGCAGCTTGACTTGGGCTACAAGTAAAGCTGACTTATCCGACACAGGATAAGATTTGCTCTCATTGTCTTCGCTCGAAGACATAGGATTTGGTTTGAGCATCACTTAAGTCACTCTGACTTTGTTCACTTGGACCCCACTTAACAGTGCGGTGGTTCCTATGACTCAACAAAGAAGAAAAGGAAACAACGAAACAACTAAGTCTTCGCGCTCCATAGTCTTCACTCAATGTCTTCTCGTGTCATAGTCTTCAATGTGAATATCTTCACAGCCCACCATTGTCTTCAATGTCTTCACACATTTTTAGGGGTCATCTCCGGTAGGTAAACCGAATCAAGGAGGGACTACTACCTGTGTTATCCTGCAGTTCTCAAAAACACATTAGTCCCTCAACAAGGTTTGTCGTCAATACTCCAAAACCAACTAGGGGTGGCACTAGATGCACTTACAATCTCCCCCTTTTTGGTGATTGATGACAAACTGCTTGAAGTTTTCAACGGGGATAAAAGTATGTGAAATTGTAAGGATTAAAATATTGTCTTCATAGATGGAAAAAAGGCTCCCCCTGAAGATGTGCATATAATTGTTTTGCGTTGGAATGCAAATGCACATGGCAGGTTGTACTTGTGGAGATATTCTTCACCATATGAAGACAATACATCATGCATGAACAGATACACAGGAATAATGATATGCATAATGAAAAATGGACGTCTGCGTAATGAGTCCATGCGGTATTTATCATCGCATATGCGGAATTTATCATCGCATCACACAGAATAGCAGAAAAAGTAGCAGACGACCATCAAGTTCAAGTGTTACAACTCAAAGAACCAAATGTAGCAAAAGGAGAGTTGTAAACACTAGGCAAAAAGTATATCAACCACACATCAGGACCCGCTTGAAGACTATCAACCTAATGCTTCTCCCCCTTTTGTCAGTACGGACGAAAAAGGTTTGAAGACATAGGCTCTACTCGTTCCCATGAGGAGTAGGTGAAGCAGCAGGGTCGTTGTTGAGGTTTGGTGGTGTAGAAGAACTTGGCGCAGTGTCGACACGCGCTGACGATGGAGGTGGTGAAGTAGCATCGTCTTCATCATCGATGACACGGGCATTCACTGTTGCAGCAGAAGAGGAGTACTCAGAGTCTTCAAGAGATGGAGTGCGCCGTAGTATAGCCTTTCTGGGAGGTGTTGTGTCAAACTTGAATCGTTCAGAGAAGCCATCGTGGTGAAGATCATCTTCAGGACACATAAGCGTCAGCCCTTTCCATGTTCGCCGATAGGTTTCGTGGGCGACAAAGGCATTCTTGGTGGCAAGGTTGCGAATCCTGTTTACGTCCACCAAGAAGCTTTGCATCTGGCGCTTTAGCCAATAATGATGCTTATCCTGTTTCTGATGAAGGGCAACAAGAAGCTCTCGGTCATCGAGAACACGAGATCGCTTCCGAGGCCGTTGAGAAATTGTGCTTTCAGTGGCTTCAGTGTGGGCACGGTGAGGTGCACATGTAGTACCAGCCAGGGGATAAACACGAGTGGCAGCCAGTACTCCTTCAATGGGCTGAGAGAAGCTTTGGTGATCTGCATTGTGAAGATGAATTGGCTTCATGGCAGGCTCTGGGTAGATGGCTTCAACAGACATATCAACCTCTGGCAAAAAGATGATATGGTTGCATGCAGAGGGCTGATAGTTGAAGGCAGAGTGGAGCTTGATCAGACGCATGATCCAGGGAGCATAGAACTTCAGACCAAAAATGTCAGATCCTGATGCAGCAAGTTGGCGGATAAAGAAGTCTTGTGCATTGAAGCATTTGCCGTCGAGAATATGGAAGACCAAAGTCTTCATTCCTCCTTCCAGCTTAGCATGTGGAGAATTGAAGGAAATATGCCCTAGAGGCAATAATAAAAGTTATTATTTATTTCCTTATATCATGATAAATGTTTATTATTCATGCTAGAATTGTATTAACCGGAAACATAATACATGTGTGAATACATAAACCTACAGAGTGTCACTAGTATGCCTCTACTTGACTAGCTCGTTAATCAAAGATGGTTATGTTTCCTAACCATGAACAAGGAGTTGTTATTTGATTAAAGGGATCACATCATTGGTTGAATGATCTGATTGACATGACCCATTCCATTAGCATAGCACCTGATCGTATAGTTTGTTGCTAGTGCTTTTCTTCATGACTTATACATGTTCCTATGACTATGAGATTATGCAACTCCGTTTGCCGAGGAACACTTTGGGTGCTACCAAACGTCACAACGTAATCGGGTGATTATAAAGGTACATTACAGGTGTCTCCAAGGTACATGTTGGGTTGGCATATTTGAGATTAGGATTTGTCACTCCGATTGTCGGAGAGGTATCTCTGGGCCCTCTCGGTAATGCACATCACATAAGCCTTGCAAGCATTGCAACTAAATGTGTTAGTTGTGAGATGATGTATTACGGAGCGAGAAAAGAGACTTGCCGATGCGAGATTGAACTAGGTATTGGATACCGACGATCGAATCTCGGGCAAGTAACATACCGATGACAAAGGGAACAACGTATGTTGTTATGCGGTCGACCGATAAAGATCTTCGTAGAATATGTAGGAACCAATATGGGCATCCAGGTCCCGCTATTGGTTATTGACCGAGAGGTGTCTCGGTCATGTCTACATAGTTCTCGAACCCGTAGGGTCCGCACGCTTAACGTTTCGATGGCAGGTTACTATGAGTTTTATGATGTTGATGTACGAAGGTTGTTGAGTCCCGGATGAGATCACGGACATGACGAGGAGTCTCGAAATGGTCGAGACATAAAGATTGATATATTGGAAGCCTATGTTTGGACTCGGAATCACTCCGGGTGAAATTGGGAATTTTACGGAGTACAGGGGTTACTGAACCCCGAAGTCAATGGGCCTTGATGGGCCTTAAGGGGAAGAGAAAAGGGGCCATATGCTGGCGCAGCCTTCCCCTTCCCTAGTCCTATTAGGATTAGGAGAAGGGGTGGCGCTCTCTCTCCCTCTCCCTTGGTCAAACCCTAGTTGGACTAGGATTGGGGGAATCCTACTCGGTGGGAGTAGGAATCCCAGCGCAGCCATAGGTGGCCGCCAGCCCTCCCTTCCCTCCTTTATATACAGGGCAGAGGGCACCCCATGACACACAAGTTGATCATTGAGATCGATTCCTTAGCGTGTGCGGTGCCCCTTCCACCAAACTACACCTCGAATATACCGTTGCGGAGCTTAGGCGAAACCCTGCGCGGTGGAACATCATCATCGTCACCACGCCGTCGTCTTGATTTAAACTCTCCCTCAACACTCGGCTGGATCGGAGTTCGAGGGACGTCATCGAGCTGAGCGTGTGCAGAACTTCGGAGGTGCCGTCGTTCGGTACTTGGATCGGTTGGATCGGGAAGAAATACGACTACTTCCTCTCGTTGCGTCAACGCTTCGTTGCTGGTCTCGAGGGTGCGTGACAACACTCTCATCTCGTTGCTATGCATCACCATGGTCTTGCGTGATCGTAGGAAAATTTTTGAAATTACTCGTTCCCCAACAAAGGCATCGAGCCTGGTTTTATGCGTTGATGTCATATGCACGAGTAGAACACAAGTGAGTTGTGGGCGATACAAGTCATACTACCTACCAGCATGTCATACTTTGGTTCAGCGGTATTGTGAGATGAAGCGGCCCGGACCGACATTACGCGACGCTTACGCGAGACTGGTTTCACCGCTGTGAGCACTCGTTGCTTAAAGGTGACTGGCGGGTGTCTGTCTCTCTCACTTTAGTTGAACCGAGTGTGGCTCGCCCGGTCCTTGAGAAGGTTAAACGGAGTCTATTTGACGAAATATCGTTGTGGTTTTGATGCGTAGGTAAGAACGGTTCTTGCTCAGCCGTAGCAGCCACGTAAAACTTGCAACAACAAAGTAGAGGACGTCTAACTTGTTTTTGCAGGGCATGTTGTGATGTGATATGGTCAAGGCGTGATGCTATATTTTATTGTATGAGATGATCATGTTTTGTAACCGAGTTATCGGCAATGGCAGGAGCCATATGGTTGTCGCTTTATTGTATGAAATGCAACGCCATGTAATTGCTTTACTTTATCACTAAGTAGTAGCGATAGTCGAGAAGCAATAGTTGGCGAGACGACAACGATGCTACGATGGAGATCAAGGTGTCGCGCGGTGGCGATGGTGATCATGGCGGTGCTTGGAGATGGAGATCACAAGCACAAGATGATGATGGCCATATCATATCACTTATATTGATTGCATGTGATGTTAATCCTTTATGCATCTTATTTTGCTTTGATTGACGGTAGCATTATAAGATGATCCCTTACTAAATTATCAAGAAGTGTTCTCCTGAGTATGCACCGTTATGAAAGTTCTTCGTCTTTGAGACACCACGTGATGATCGGGTGTGATAGGCTCTACGTTCAAATACAACGGTGCAAAACAGTTGCACACGCGAATACTCAGGTTATACTTGACGAGCTATGCATATAAGATATGACCTCGGAACACGGAGACCGAAGGTCGGCGTGAATCATATAGTAGATATGATCAACATATTGATGTTCACCATTGAAACTACTCCATCACACGTGATGATCGGTCATGGTGTAGTTGAAATGGATCACGCAATCACTTAGAGAATTGGAGGATATTTTTCTAAGTGGGAGTTCTTAAGTAATATGATTAATTGAACTTAAATTTATCATGAACTTAGTACCGATAGTATCTTGCTTGTCTATGATGTGTAGATAGATGGCTCGTCTTTGTTGTTCCGTTGAATTTTAATGCGTTCCTTGAGAAAGCAAAGTTGAAAGATGATGGCAGCAATTACACGGACTGGGTCCGTAACGAGGATTATCCTTATTGCTGCACAAAAGAATTACGTCTGGAAGCACCGTTAGGTGCCGGGCCTGATGCAAGGGCTGCGCCGAAGTTGTGAACGTCCGGCAAAGCAAAACTGATGACTACTCTATAGTTCAATGTGCCATGCTTTACGGCTTAGAACCGGGACTTCAACGTCGTTTTGAACACCATGGAGCATATGAGATGTTCCAGAGTTGAAGTTAATATTCAAGCGAATGCCCGGATTGAGAGATATGAAGTCTCCAATAAGTTCTATAGCTGTAAGATGGAGGAGAACGGATCTGTCGGTGAGCATATACTCGTAATGTCCGGATATAACAATCACTTGATTCAACTGGGAGTTAATCTTCCGGATGATTGCGTCATTGACAGAATTCTCCAATCACTGCCACCAAGCTACAAGAGCTTCGTGATGAACTATAATATGCAAGGGATGACCAAAACAATGCCGAGCTCTTCGCGATCTTTGAAAGCATGGAGGTAGAAATCAAAAGGAGCATCAAGTGTTGATGGTTAACAAAACCACTAGTTTCAAGAAAAGGGCAAAGGAAAGAAAAGGAAACTTCAAAAGAGCGGCAAGCAAGTTGCGATCAAGAGAAGAAACCCAAGTCTGGTCCTAAGCCTGAAACTGAGTGCTTCTATTGCAAGCAGGCTGGTCATTTGAAGCGGAACTGCCCCAAGTATTTGGCGGATAAGAAGGATGGCAAGGTTAACAAAGGTATATGTGATATACTTGTTATTGATGTGTACCTTACTAATACTCGCAGAGCACTGGTATTTGATACTGGTTCATTGCTAATATTTGCAACTCGAAGCAGGGCTACGGATTAGCGAAGATTGGCTAAGGGCGAGGTGACGATCTTGGCGTGGGAAATGGTTCCAAAGTCGATGTGATCGCAGATCGACACGCTACCTCTACATCTACCTTCGGGATTAGTATTAGACCTAAATAATTGTTATTTAGTACCATCGTTGAGCATGAACATTATATCTGGATCTTGTTTGATGCGAGGCGGTTATTCATTAAATCGAGAATAATGGTTGTTCTATTTATATGAATAATATCTTTTATGGTCATGCACCATTGAAGAATGGTTTGTTTTACTTAATCTTGATAGTAGTGATACACATATTCATAATGTTGAAACCAAAAGATGCAGAGTTGATAATGATGGTGCAACTTATTTGTGGCACTGCCGTTTAGGTCATATCGATGTAAACGCATGAAGAAACTCCATGCTGATGGACTTTTGGAGTCACTTGATTATGAATCACTTGGCACTTGCGAACCGTGCCTTATGGGCAAGATGACTAAAACACCGTTCTCGGAACTATGGAGAGAGCAACAGATTTATTGGAAATCATACATCTTGATGTATGTGGTCCAATGAATGTTGAGGCTCGTGGCGGATATCGTTATTTTCTCACCTTCACAGATGATTTGAGCAGATATGGGTATATCTACTTAATGAAACACAAGTCTGAAACATTTGAAAAGTTCAAAGAATTTCAGAGTGAAGTGGAAAATCATCGTAACAAGAAAATAAAGTTTCTACGATCTGATCGTGGAGGAGAATATTTGAGTTCTGAGTTTGGCCTACATTTGAAACAATGCGGAATAGTTTCGCAACTTACGCCACCGGAACACCACAACGTAATGGTGTGTCCGAGCGTCGTGTCGTACTTTATTAGATATGGTGCGATCTATGATGTCTCTTACTGATTTACGCTATCATTTTGGGGTTATGCTTTAGAGACGGCTACATTCACTTTAAATAGGGCACCATCTAAATCCGTTGAGGCGACGCCTTATGAACTGTGGTTTGGCAAGAAACCAAAGTTGTCGTTTTTGAAAGTTTGGGGCTGCGATGCTTATGTGAAAAAGCTTCAACCTGATAAGCTCGAACCCAAATCGAAAATGTGTCTTCATAGGATACCCAAAGGAGACAGTTGGGTACACCTTCTATCACAGATCCGAAGGCAAGATTTTTGTTGCTAAATTGAAACTTTTTGGAGAAAGAGTTTCTCACGAAAGAAGTGAGTGGGAGGAAAGTAGAACTTGATGAGATAATCGTATCTACTCCCTTATTGAGAAGTAGTACATCACGAAAAACAGTTTCGTGACACCTACACCAAATAGGGAGGAAGCTAATGATGATGATCATGAAACTTCAGATCAAGTTTCTACAGAACTTCAGAGATCAACGAGACAAGATCCGCACCGGTGTGATACGGTAATCCTGTTTTGGAAGTCATATTCTTGGAACATGATGAACCTCGAACTATGAAGAAGCGATGGTGAGCCCAGATTCCACAAAATGGCTTGAGGCCATGAAATCTGAGATGGGATCCATGTATGAGAACAAAGTGTGGACTTTGGTTGACTTGCCCGATGATCGGCAAGCAATTGAGAATAAATGGATCTTCAAGAAGAAGACCGACGCTGATGGTAATATTCTTGTCTATAAAGCTCGACTTGTTGCAAAAGGTTTTCGACAAGTTCAAGGGATTGACTACGATGAGACCTTCTCACCCGTGGCGATGCTTAAGTCCGTCCGAATCATGTTAGCAATTGCCGCATTTTATGATTATGAAATTTGGCAAATGGATGTTAAAACTGCATTCTGAATGGATTTACGGAAGAAGAGTTGTATATGATGCAACCAGAAGGTTTTGTCGATCCAAAGGAGCTAACAAAGTGTGCAAGCTCCAGCGATCCATTTATGGACTGGTGCAAGCCTCTCGGAGTTGGAATAAGCGTTTTGATAGTGTGATCAAAGCATTTGGTTTTATCTGAGACTTTTGGAGAAGCCTGTATTTACAAGAAAGTGAGTGGGAGCTCAGAGCATTTCGATATTATATGTGGATGACATATTATTGATCGGAAATGATATAGAATTCTGGATAGCATAAAGGGATACTTGAATAAGAGTTTTTCGATGAAAGACCTCGGTGAAGCTGCTTACATATTGGGCATTAAGATCTATAGAGATAGATCAAGGCGCTTAATAGGACTTTCACAAAGCACATACCTTGATAAAGTTTTGAAAAAGTTCAAAATGGATCGAGGCAAAGAAAGGGTTCTTGCCGGTATTACAAAGTGTGAAGTTGAGTAAGACTCAATGCCCGACCACCGCAGAAGATAGAGAGAAATGAAAGATGTTCCTATGCTTCAGCCATAGGCTCTATCATGTATGCAATGCTGTGTACCAGACCTGATGTGTGCCTTGCTGTAAGTTTAGCGGCAGGTACCAAAGTAATCCAGAGTGGATCATCTGGACAGCGGTCAAGAACATCCTTAAGTACTTGAGAAGAACTAAGGATATGTTTCTCATTTATGGCGGTGACAAAGAGCTCGTAAACGGCAGTTACGTCGATGCAAGCTTTGACACTGATCCGGACGATTCTAAATCGCAAACCGGATCGTATTTACATTAAGCGGTGGAGCTGTCGGTTGGTGCAGTTCCAAACAAAGCGTCGTTCGGGATCTACATGTGAAGCTGAGTACATAGCTGCTTGGGAAGCAGCTAATGAAGGAGTCTGGATGAAGGAGTTCATAACCGATCTAGGTGTTGTACCTAGTGTATCGGGTCCAATGAAAATCTTTTGTGACAATCTCGGTGCAATTGCCTTGGCAAAGGAATCCAGATTTCACAAGAGAACCAAGCACATCAAAAGACGCTTCAACTCCATCCGGATTTGGTCCAGTGGGAGACATAGAGATATGCAAGATACATACGGATCTGAATGTTGCAGACCCGTTGACTAAGCCTCTTCCACGAGCAAAACATGATCAGCACCAAGACTCCATGGGTGTTAGAATCATTCTTGTGTAATCTAGATTATTGACTCTAGTGCAAGTGGGAGATGAAGGAAATATGCCCTAGAGGCAATAATAAAAGTTATTATTTATTTCCTTATATCATGATAAATGTTTATTATTCATGCTAGAATTGTATTAACCGGAAACATAATACATGTGTGAATACATAAACCTACAGAGTGTCACTAGTATGCCTCTACTTGACTAGCTCGTTAATCAAAGATGGTTATGTTTCCTAACCATGAACAAGGAGTTGTTATTTGATTAAAGGGATCACATCATTGGTTGAATGATCTGATTGACATGACCCATTCCATTAGCATAGCACCTGATCGTATAGTTTGTTGCTAGTGCTTTTCTTCATGACTTATACATGTTCCTATGACTATGAGATTATGCAACTCCCGTTTGCCCGAGGAACACTTTGGGTGCTACCAAACGTCACAACGTAATCGGGTGATTATAAAGGTACATTACAGGTGTCTCCGAAGGTACATGTTGGGTTGGCATATTTGAGATTAGGATTTGTCACTCCGATTGTCGGAGAGGTATCTCTGGGCCCTCTCGGTAATGCACATCACATAAGCCTTGCAAGCATTGCAACTAAATGTGTTAGTTGTGAGATGATGTATTACGGAACGAGAAAAGAGACTTGCCAAGATGCGAGATTGAACTAGGTATTGGATACCGATGATCGAATCTCGGGCAAGTAACATACCGATGACAAAGGGAACAACGATGTTGTTATGCGGTCGACCGATAAAGATCTTCGTAGAATATGTAGGAACCAATATGGGCATCCAGGTCCGCTATTGGTTATTGACCGAGAGGTGTCTCGGTCATGTCTACATAGTTCTCGAACCCGTAGGGTCCGCACGCTTAACGCTTCGATGGCGGTTATTATGAGTTTTATGATGTTGATGTACGAAGGTTGTTGAGTCCCGGATGAGATCACGGACATGACGAGGAGTCTCGAAATGGTCGAGACATAAAGATTGATATATTGGAAGCCTATGTTTGGACTCGGAATCACTCCGGGTGAAATTGGGAATTTTACCGAGTACAGGGGTTACGGAACCCCGGGGTCAATGGGCCTTGATGGGCCTTAAGGGAAAGAAAAGGGGCCATATGCTGGCGCAGCCTTCCCCTTCCTAGTCCTATTAGGATTAGGAGAAGGGGTGGCGCCTCTCTCCTCTCCCTTGGTCAAACCCTAGTTGGACTAGGATTGGGGGAATCCTACTCCGGTGGGAGTAGGACTCCCAGCGCAGCCATAGGTGGCCGGCCAGCCCTCCCTTCCCTCCTTTATATCAGGCAGAGGGCACCCCATGACACACAAGTTGATCATTGAGATCGATTCCTTAGCCGTGTGCGGTGCCCCCTTCCACCAAACTACACCTCGAATATACCGTTGCGGAGCTTAGGCGAAGCCCTGCGCCGGTGGAACATCATCATCGTCACCACGCCGTCGTCTTGTCGAAACTCTCCCTCAACACTCGGCTGGATCGGAGTTCGAGGGACGTCATCGAGCTGAACGTGTGCAGAACTCGGAGGTGCCGTACGTTCGGTACTTGGATCGGTTGGATCGGGAAGAAGTACGACTACTTCCTCTACGTTGCGTCAACGCTTCGCTTCTTGGTCTCTGAGGGCGTGAGACAACACTCTCATCTCGTTGCTATGCATCACCATGGTCTTGCGTGATCGTAGGAAAATTTTTGAAATTACTACGTTCCCCAACAAGAATGTCCTTTGATGGGCCAAAGAGTTCGCCGTATAATGTGATAGATGGTACGTGGCAGATACTCAAGGTCTTCAACAAGGAACTCCTTAGGATATTCTGCATCTGGAGGCAAAGGCTTCATCATGCTAAGCATCTGGCTCATGTTGGGTTCAGGCTTGTGAAAAATGCTCTCCAAAGCAGCACTGTGAAGCTGACAACCAGGTTCATATAGATCACCTGGAGTGGGCAGGCCAGTAAGCTCAATGATATCAAGAGCTTTGGCTTCATGATGGACATTTCCTGTCATCCACTCAAGGACCCATGTCTTCGGATCCCTGTTGCAGCCACGAATATGAAGTGTGGCATAGAATTGGAGCAGCAGTTCTTCATTCCAGTGCTCCTTGTCAGTGACGAAATGCAATAAGCCAGACTCTCTGAAGCAATCCAGCGCCTCTTCCAAACAGGGCAGGCCAGTTATGGCTCCAGTGTCAAGACGCATATGTGGGAATATGCGACCTTGATTGTATAAAATGCATGAGTAATAATTGCGCTGCTGATAGCTCCAGAACCGATCAGAAAATCTTCGGCTTGGTATAAGGGTTCTTGTCGCTATCAAAGAAGGTGTTATGTGCAATGAAGAGATTGACATTGAATGATCTGGTGCAGATGCAGTACCCGGAAACCTTGGCAGCCTAGGCTTAGGCTTCTGAACCTGAGGCCTGTGCTCCACATGATAGTCGAACTGAGGTCCTGGAGCAGGCGGAGGAACCAGAGTTGGCCATTTGACCGTGACAAGCTCGCCTTGGTAGAATGCTTGCTCAATTGTGTGTGGCCTAGGAGGTGGAACAGGAGCAGTGGCATTCGTAAGGGCATCTGGTTGCACATCTGTTGCAGGTGCATCTTTGGATTCATTGGCTTCTGGCACAGTGTTCAGTGCAGGCTCCACAGTGTCTTCAGCCATGACAACGTCATTGGCTTCAGTGGTGTTATTGGTGGCAGCCTCAGGATTCTCAACCTCCACTTGAGTAGCTGGAGGGTCGGGCACAGATACGTTCTCTTCTAGAACAACTTCTTGAGTGGTAGGGGGAGTATCGACACGCTCTTCTACTTGTCTTTCTTCGGCTGATGCAGCCGGATTGTCTTCAGCAACATTAGCTTCGGACACTGGGACCGTCACAAAAGGATTGTCTTCAAGGAACACTTGACGTGCCACTGAGCTGGACAAGTTTGAGTCTTCTTCTGTGATGGTAGTCATGGAGACGGATGGCCTCTGGCCTTTGCGAAGCCGTAGGAACACGGACGACGCCTTTGGTGACGGTGTGGTCTCCATGTAGTTGTCATCATTTGAAATGGGGCTGATGACTGGCACAGGTGAAGGACGGGGTGTACTTGGTGAGTCTTGGTTTGGAGTTGCTGGTTGGGGACGATCAGCCCATGAGGCATCTTGTGAGATTGGCGTCAAAGGACGACCCATACTGATGAGCTCGCTGTTTGTTAGAATGGGCGATGATACCGTTGGGCGCTCAATTTGATGAAGGACTTCATCATCTTCTACATTGTCGTGAGGACCAATATCTTCAGTCGCGATGGGGTCAACGACTGGAACTTCTTGAGCCTCAGGAGCCTCTGTGGAAGCAGGCTCATGAACGATCAGCTGACGCTCTTGATTTTCAGTAGCAGGATGGGCAAAAGCAATGGGTTCAACAACAAGGGGCTCTGTGGGAGCAGCCCAATATCTCTTCTTGGGGGGTGGTGCATCATCAGTAGTGCGCTTGATTTTGCGCTTTCTGGCTTCGGCTTCAGCTGCCTTCGTTTTCTGCTGATCTGAAGCCACTGTGGAGACCTTATGCTTCGAGCCTGTCATGCTGGCTGGGAAGACAATGTGAGGTTCTTCCTTCCATGGAGCTTCAGTCTGGGCCACAGTATGCTTCTTCTTCTGCTTGGCAGCCATCTTGGGGTCAATGCCAGGATGCCCAAGAGCCTTGCGCTTTTCAGCTTTGTTGTAAGCCTGAACACACTTTGCAGCTAGAGTTTTCATGCGCTCTCTTGAGCCTTTGGCTTCCTCTCGTTTCTTGCGAAACGCTTCCTTGAGGTCATTGAGCATCACCTTGAATTTCTGGACATCAGCCACACTCAGCTTGGCCACATGCTTCTTGAACTGTTCCTTCTCAAAATCAATCTTGTGCTTCAGTTTAACAATTCACTGAGCTAGAGCCAGCTCAGGAGCAACGACGCCTTGAAAGGAGACGTTGATGCCAATAGGGAGTTGAAGATTATCAAAGCTAATATCTTGATTGTCAAACCATTCATCAATGAAATTGTGCAAGATGTTCACATCGAAGAGGGGCAGATCATTGAAGATCTCCGCCTCTTGCTTGCTCTTGGTCAACTGCTCGATAGCATCATTGCCAAATTCTTCATCTGAAGACAAATCAATGGCTTCAGATTCGTTCCTTAGAACGACAGCACGTGTCAGTGCTTGACTGTGTCCCTGAACAGGTTTCTTCTGTGGATTTTCACGCTTCTTGGAGATGCGAGAGAGCTCTTCAGAGTTGTTACTGGGAGCAGGAGGGGCAGTTGCCAATGGCTTCACTCGCGAAGCTTTTGGAGCAGCAGATGACTTTGAAGCTTTAGCCTTCTTTTGCTTCTGCGGCTTTGGAGTACGAGCTGGAGCTTCATCAGTGTCAGCACCATCATCAGAATGATCCACTTTGGCACCTTGGACAGCAATGTGAGTGATGAGGCTAGCAAGGTTGTAGAAGGGGCCGATCCTGTTCTCATTGGCTTCACGGGTGCCATCGTCCCGAGGTGAGGAAGGACCAGGGTTGAAGTCAAGCCCTAGAGCCTTCTTGTTCTTCGCAGTTGAGTCTTTGGTGAACTGGTAGTTGCGCTTGAACAGATGGTCCTCACGGCACCACAGCAGAGAAGAAGGATCAGCGTTCTCTGGCTGCGGTCCGCGAATCATGCATGGATAGAATTCTCGTTGGATGGCTTCAGGAAGGGACTAGGGTTGAAGATTTTCACAATATCTCCCTAGGGTCCCTAGATGGAATTCTTCTCTGCATATTCTTCATTGACGAAGCGGTATTTGAACCATTCTTCTGCCCAATATCTTCGAATCCACTGGATTCATTCTTGCGTTCGGTATAGGTTTCCTCAGGGTCTGTTTTGTACAGCTCGTGCAAATCTGGAGGCAAATCCTTGGAAGTGTTACCACGACGCTGTCTACCTCCCTTTCGTGCTGACTTCACAGTTTCCATGAAGTTTAAACTGAAGGGCTTCAGTACGTGCAATGGCTTCAGACGGCTGGTCAAACAAGAACTGGCTTCAGGTGAATTGATGTGACTCTGCAAGAATTCTGCAAACGAATGCAGACTATGAGAACCAAGGGATTCTCCCATGTACATGTACCTGTGACAGCATTAGAGGTGCGAGGGAAGGGGAAGAGGTCATATGCATTCTCAGAAGATTTTGAAGATAAATCAGTTTGAAGACATTGACCTCATAATGCGAAGACATTCACTTATTTGATGAGAGTTGGTTCCAGAGTTGTACAAATCCAACAATAAGTACAAGTGAGGAATCTAACTTGTAAAGAAGCATAAGTGAATAGACTAGGCAGAATATGAGATGCAGAATGAGATAGATTAAAGTTTGGAGATCTAGAAACCACTTTTGGAAAAATTGGATGAATCTATCAGATCGAAAAGATGGTAAAAAGTAAAATTTAATTACCACACGAAGAACTGCTAGACGGAGCGAAGGAAGAGGCCGAGCAGTTCGATCTCCCATGTCCTAACTTGGCGACAGAAGACACCTACGGCAACGGCGGAGAGGACGAGGTCCGCGGCCGGCGTGAGGACGGCGTCGAAGAAGTCACGGCAGCTAAGCGCTTCATCGTCGTCGTCGTCAAGAGCTAGCGGAGGTGCTAGGGTTTGTGAGAGGTGGCGAGGAGGAATAAGAATTTTTGACCGAGACGTGACGGGTATTTATAAGGACAGAGACGGCACAACACAATTAGGTAGGTGCCCCTGGCGGTTCACATCTGACGGACACGTGGCAAGCATGCAACACCTTGGGAGTTGTTCCATGTTCCCATGCACGCCTGGATTGTCGGGGTGGTCGTTCCAAATTCTCCGGGTTTCAGGCAAATAGGATAAAGCATTTAAAAAAAGATATAAATGTTTGTCAGATTGACTTCAACTGACAAGGTCTCAGTGAAGACAATCGACAGATTTCAATAGAATGCATATGAATTGGACAGATAGAGTTGAGGTAGAAGCATAGATAGGTTAGGGTCCGATCACATTCACTTAGTTCAAAAGATTCAACACGAAGTCATAGATATAAGTGAATGCTGTAGAGGACAGAACACAGATAAATATATATAGTACTAGTCCAACTCAACCAATTGAAGATAAACTTGAATATAAGCCAAGGACGAACTATGCAAACATAACGCCAATAGAAACACTTCAAACAAAATTTTGGTGGTGGCGTTACCCGCCGTATAGGAAGTATTAGACCCAGACACGGCGCACAATTATCGTGGCGCTCCGAAGTCAAATTCCGCATTAATGTATTCACACTTAGAGTGTATGACTTCATTGATTGAAGATATACAATACTTCGTGTGTTGCACATCTAAGTCATTAAAATGTGTAAGTGTTAGGATGTGTATCTATTCACAGGACATTTGAGGATTCCAAGATATTTAGCTCACACCGCAACTTGCAAAACCTTTTCTCATCCAAGGGCTTTGTGAAAATATCAGCCAACTGTTCTTCTGTCTTGACGTGAATGATATCAATATCTTCCTTCATAACATGATCTCTGAGAAAGTGATGACGAATTTCAATGTGCTTTGTCTTTGAGTGCTGAACTAGGTTGTTGCCAATCTTGATGGCACTCTCGTTGTCGCAATAGAGAGGCACATTCTTCAGATGGATACCATAGTCTTTGAGAGTTTGCTTCATCCAGAGAAGCTGAGCATAGCAGGATCCAGCAGCAATGTATTCAGATTTAGTAGTAGAGAGATATACACAGTTCTGCTTCTTTGAAGACCAACAGACAAGAGATCGTCCCAGAAATTGACATGTGCCTGATGTGGACTTGCGATCAACCTTGTCACCAGCATAATCAGCATCCGAGAATCCAACTAGATCAAACTCTGAGCCCTTTGGATACCATAATCCTAGTGTTGGGGTGTAAGCCAAATATCGAAGAATTCGCTTCACAGCTAAGTGATGCGATTCCTTTGGTGCCGCTTGGAATCGGGCACACATGCAAACACTAAGCATTATATCTGGCCTAGATGCTCATAAGTAAAGCAAAGAACCAATCATGGAACAATATACCTTTTGATCGAACTCTTTACCATTGTCGTCGGGACCCAGATGACTTTTGGTTGGCATTGGCGTCGTGTATCCTTTGCAGTCTTGCATTCCAAACTTCTTCAGGCAGTCTTTGAGGTATTTTTCTTGAGATATGAAGATGTCGTTGCGTTGTTGACGGATTTGGAGGCCCAGAAAGAACTTCAGCTCGCCCATCATGGACATTTGATATTGCTCTTGCATCATGTGACCAAATTCATCACTGTATTTCTTGTTGGTGCAGCTGAAGATAATGTCATCCACATAGATTTGGCACACAAATAGTTCACCATCATATGTCTTCGTGAAGAGTGTAGGATTTACTGAACCAGGTTTGAATCCTTTGCTCTTCAGGAAGTCTTTGAGTGTGTCATACCAAGCACGAGGGGCTTGTTTGAGGCCATACAGTGCCTTGTTGAGCTTGTATGCCATATCAAGATGTTTTGGATCTTCAAAGCCTGGAGGTTGTGCGACATATACTTCTTCTTCTATCTTTCCATTGAGAAAAGCACTTTTCACATCCATTTGATACAGAAGAATGTTGTGATGATTTGCATAGGTTAGCAGTATGCGAATGGCTTCAAGTCTTGCCACCGGAGCAAATGTTTTATCGAAGTCAATTCCTTCCACTTGAGTGTAACCTTGCGCAACGAGACGAGCCTTGTTTCTGACAACTTGACCATGCTCATCTTGCTTGTTGCGATATATCCATTTGGTGCCAATGATATTGTGCTTCCGAGGATCAGGACGCCTGACCAATTCCCACACATTATTCAGATCAAACTGTTGAAGCTCTTCTTGCATAGCTTGAATCCATTCAGGTTCCATGAAGGCTTCATCAACTTTCTTGGTTCCAGTGATTGAGACAAATGCAAAATGCCCACAGAAGTTGGTTAGCTGTGATGCTCTTTGAGTTGCTTTTGAATGAGTGAGTGGACCAGGTGCATTCAAGCTGTCAATTATCTTCTCAATCTGAACTTCATTTGCAACACGAGGATGAGCAGGACGAAGATTTTGCTCTTGTTGATAAATGTCATCATTTGGGGGATTGTCTTCAAACTGAGCATTGTCTTCAGGTTGATTAGGTGCAGAAATGACAAGCTCCTCTTCAGATTGATTCTCAGAGGGTATGATATCTCCAATTCCCATCTGCTTGATAGATTCACTTGGAGGTACTTCATCTAGCACATTTGGCAGGTGCTCTCTTTGCGAGCCGTTGGTTTCATCGAATCGACATCCATAGTTTCAACCACTTTATAGTGAAAGAGGTTGAAGACTCAGAGGAGTCTGAATCCTTTCCATAACCAAGCATAAAACCTTCATGTGCTTTCGGTGCAAATTTTGAAGTGTGATGTGGATCCTTGATCCAGCACCTAGCACCAAATACTCTGAAGTAGCTTACATTTGGCTTCTTACCAGTTAGGAGCTCATAGGATGTTTTCTTCAGAAGCTTGTGAAGATAAACGCGGTTGATGATGTGGCAAGCAGTGTCAATGGCTACAGGCCAGAACTTCCGTGGAGTCTTGTACTCATCAAGCATCATTCGGGCCATCTCAATGAGAGTTCTGTTCTTGCGCTCGGCGATGCCATTCTACTGAGGTGTATAAGGAGTAGAGAACTCATGTGTGATGCCAAGTGTATCAAGATAGAGGTCGAGGCCAGTATTCTTGAACTGAGTGTCGTTGTCGCTTCTGATATGCTTGATCTTGACGCCATAGTTCGTCATGGCACGATTGGCAAAGCGTCTGAAGACATCCTGCACTTCAGTCTTGTAGAGGATTATATGTACCCAAGTATATATAGAGTAATCATCAACAATTACGAAGCCATAGAGGCAAGTTGTAGCATTGAGAGTAGAGTAGTGAGTAGGGCCGAATAGATCCATGTGAAGCAGCTTGAAGGGTTGAGATGTAGTCATGATTGTCTTCGAGGGATGCTTGGCCCTAGTCATCTTTCCAGCATCGCAGGCACCACACAGATGGTCCTTCTTGAACTTGACGCCTTCGATGCCCACGACATGCTTCTTCTTCGTGAGAGTGTGCAAGTTCTTCATGCCAGCATGCCCTAGCCTTCGATGCCAGAGCTAGCATTCTGAAGCCTTTGCTAGAAGACATACGGCCATCTGTGGTCCTGCTGAGAAATCTACCATATATAGATCGTCTTTTCGATACCCGAGGGAGTCCTGGACTAGGGGGTGTCCGGATAGCCAAACTATCATCTTTGGCCGGACTCCTAGACTATGAAGATACAAGACTGAAGACTTCGTCCCGTGTCCGGATAGGACTTTCCTTGGCGTGGAAGGCAAGCTTGGCGATACGGATATGTAGATCTCCTACCATTGCAACCGACTCTGTGTAACCCTAACCCTATTCGGTGTCTATATAAATCGAAGGGTTTTAGTCCGTAGGACGAACAACAATCATACCATAGGCTAGCTTCTAGGGTTTAGCCTCTCTGATCTCGTGGTAGATCTACTCTTGTACTACCCATATCATCGATATTAATCAAGCAAGAGTAGGGTATTACCTCCATCGAGAGGGCCCGAACCTGGGTAAAAACATCGTGTCCCTTGTCTCCTGTTACCATCCGCCTAGACGCACGCTTCGGGACCCCTACCGAGATCCACCGGTTTTGACACCGACATTGGTGCTTTCATTGAGAGTTCCTCGTGTCGTCACCTATAGGCCCGATGGCTCCTTCAATCATCAAGAACGACGCAGTCCAGGTGAGACTTTTCTCCCGGACAGATCTTCGATTCGGCGGCTTTGCATCAAGGGCCAATTCGCTAGGCCATCCGGAGCAAATCGAAGCTACGCCCCTGCCATCAGGTCAGATTTAGAAGCTTGAACTATACGGCCGATGTCCACGGAGACTTGATCTTGACGAATTCGAGCCACGCCGAAAGCGTGCCGCCTTTGTCTCGATGGGTACGATCTAGCTCGCCACGAACAGCGCCACGAGGCCGCACCAATATCCGCTCGACCCTTAATCCGGAGCTGGTTTCACGATCGAGGGCGGTTGGTTGGACACCGCCTCGGGGCTGAAATCTCCACGGCGATTGAGCGAACATCATCCCTGTCTGCTTGCGCTCGTGACTCCTGTGCCGGACTCCTCTCCGGACTCCGAACCCTCCGCGCCCCTGCCAATCGAATCCGATTGGGCGCCGGTTATGGAGTTCACTACCGCGGACATCTTTCAGCACTCGCCCTTTGGCGACATCCTGAATTCACTAAAGTCTCTCTCTTTATCAGGAGAGCCCTGTCCGGACTACGACCAGGAAGGTTGGGATGCGGACGACGAAGAAATTCAGCGCCCACCCACCACCCACTTTGTAGCCACTTTCGATGATTTAACCGACATGCTCGACTTCGACTCCGAAGACATCGACGGTATGGACGACGGTGCCGGAGACGATCAAGAGCCAGCGCCCACGGGGCACTGGAAGGCCACCTCGTCATATGACATATACATGGTGGACATCCCAAAAGATGGGAATGGCGATGGAACGGCGAAGGATGACCCCTCCAAGAAACAACCCAAGCACCGACGTCAGCGGCGCCGCTCTAAATCCCGCCACAGTAAAAACAGCGATTCCGGCACGGGAGACAATAATACCCCGGGCAGTGCCGAAGACGACCCCCTCCAGCAGGACTCAGCGCAGGAGGAGGGAGAAACAAGTCTGCACGACAGTGCGGCAGAAAGAGAGGTAGAGGACGATAAGTATGCGCCCCCTCCGAAGACGAGGCAAGCCTCGACGATGACGAATTCGTCATGCCAGAGGACCCCGTCGAACAAGAGCGTTTTAAGTGCAGGCTCATGGCCACGGCAAGCAGCCTCAAGAAAAAGCAGCAACAGCTTAGAGCTGACCAAGACCTGCTAGCTGACAGATGGACTGAAGTCCTTGCAGCCGAAGAGTATGAACTCGAATGCCCCTCCAAAAGCAAGATGCAGTACCAGCGACCCAAGTACATCCGAAGTCAAGGATAGGAATGGGAAACCACGACGCAGCAAGGACCAGCGCCGGATTAAGGGGAACGGTCCAAAGAGCGCGGCAGTCAATGCCAGATTCAAAAGCTCACGGCAGAACAATAAAAAACTGCCCCTTAAGGACAATAGCGATGAGCTATCCAACTTAAACAAAATCTTGGACAAGATATGCCAAATCCACAGACTCCGGGAAGCCCGCAAACCATACCCACAGAGATTGTTGGTTCTTCAAGCAGTCCGCAGACTCAACGCCGAACACAAGGGCTCGACACACCAAGTGAGGATGATGACGAGCACCACAAGCAGAGCCCCGAAAACAAAAGAATTTCCCACAAGAGGTCAACTTACTTCAAGTAACAAAAGGAAAACAGAGCGGCACCCATTGAATTACGCTACCGCACAATCTACCCAATGAGTCCCAACACTGGTTGTCAAAACCAATTACCTTCGACCATCGGGACTACTCCGAAAGTATCCGAACGCAGGATGGACTGCCTTGATACTAGAACCTATAATCGACGGTCTTCAATTTATGCAAGTCCTAATGGACAGCGGCAGTGATTTAAACCTACTATGTCAGGACACAATCCGCAACATGGGGATAAACCCAAACAGGATTAGCCATAGCAACACCTCCTTCCAAGGAATAATGCCAGGCACATATGCCCATTGTACGGGCTCCCTACTATTGGAAGTTATGTTCGCTCACCCGACAACTTCCGTCGGAAAAGTTGGTCTTCCACATCGCCCCATTTAAAAGTAGCCATCAAGCACTCTTTGGACGCTGAAGCTTTCGCCGCTTTAACGCAATACCGCATTATGCATCTCTTAAACTTAAAATGCCCGGTCCATGAGGCATCATTTCATTAAAGGGAAGGTGCGCGTGTCCCTCAAGGAAAGAATGTGAGACTTCCTTAACAGCCTCACACTAATACGGCCTTGCTGGCCAAAAGCGTCTAAAGCTGGTCGTCCAGATCCCGGACACGGTTAGGCGAGTCCGCATAAATAAACATGATGCTTACTAGCCGCTACCCTTCTTTACAAGGGCTCCACGCATGTACAACAAGAGACAATAAAGCTCAATTTTACTAATTTTTGAATCATACTCTATTTTATTTCCAATTACATTTTAGCGTGATCTTTTTCAAACTAAGTTCCTCTCTTTTACAGATGAACGCCGTGCTATACCCGTCCAGGATATGGCGCAACGGAGACACAGGCGCAGACGTGCAGCAGGGACCCGTTGCAAGGATTCTTTTCAGATTAAGACCCTGCGTAAACCTTCTTCACTGTCTCTTGTTGTTACTCATCCCCCGATCTCTTATTATAACCGCAGAGGAGGCTGGCGTTTTGGCATCGGCCGCGTCAGAAGTTTGCACGTACCTGGACACCAGGGGCTTGTTACCAAGGGCATTGTTCGGCCCGCTTTATAAAAGACCGAATACCTTAGGGAGTGTTCGGCGTCTCGAGTTAGGCCTTATATGCATCAGCTCCGAATCATGTCTTTGGTCAAATGTTGGGTTTGTCCGGCTCCTGTGTTTTGCTGCCTTACGTTCCGTTCTATCGGCTAACGCGGCACCAGGAGAACTACTGCGATTGTGCCCCGGTTCGGCCGGGCGAGCACCTCAGTAGAGAAAGCCGAAAACTGACTGCCATGATATAGCGAGAGACTGGTCAACCACTCGATGACTCACCGGAATGTTTAGAATTCCTCCGCATTAACGAAGGACCGTTTTCCGGTCAGGCACATACGCACCCCGAATTCGGGAGAGTGCGGTGCCCCCAGGGGCTATATAGTAGCCCCACCATCGAACTCCTATGGCTAAGTGAAAGTGATAAAGCATTATAGTCCGGTTGCCTAGTTTGCTATGCCACCACCTCCTTTATAGGACCAAGACGTTGGATTAAGTGTGAAAGCGCGACTTCTTTGCAAACACCCCCGCACTATGTGCGTGGGGGCTGAAGCCGAAGACTGCCATCTTTCAGGTTATATACATATATACATCAACGGCCGCACAGGAGGTAGTTTGCTACTTGAAGGCACAAGTATAAAAAGCTCTTACATTAAATTGAAACGTTGTTTCATAAAATTATACATGTCATTCAAACATAACATCCTTCGAGCACTGCGTCTCTATTAAACGAGCGCCCGGAAGAACTTCCTCAAAATAGCGCTCGACTGGTACTCGGCTGCCATCCGAATCTGGGGACGCAATATCGGTGGCCTTCATCTCAGCCCAGTATGCCTTGACACGGGCAAGAGCCATCCACGCCCCCTCAATACACGCCGACCGCTTCATTGCGTCAATACGCGGTACTGCACCAAGGAACTACTGCACTAAGCCAAAATAACTCTTCGGCTGGGGTCCGCCTGGCCACAAATGAGTCATGACATGCTTCATGGCAAGTCCGGATAATCGATTCAGCTCGGCCCATTCGGCCAACCGATTGGTCAACGGAAGAGGACGCTTCGGACTATGGAATTGCGACCAAAATAGCTCTTCCCTTCTGTGCCCCTTATGGCCTCGGAAGTGCTCAATCGCGTCCGCAGCGCTTGCCGCTAAGTCCAGATAAGCATCCTCCGAACTCCACAGCTTGTCCAACTGAGCATACTTCGGATCCGTATATTTCCTCTGCAGCAGAAACGGTTTTCCAGCCGCAATATCCCCGGCCTGACTCAGCTCCTCCTTGGCAGCTCTCATAGTGGAATGGGCATCCTTGGATTCGGCGGTGGCCTTTTTCAGGTCCTCTTGTTCCGCTTGACGTTCTTTTTCAAGAACCTCGTAGCGGTCGGTAGTATTCTTCAGTTTCAAGGCCAAATCGGCCATTTCCTCTTTAACTTGGCGATGAGCAGCCGTTCGCTTTCAGCTCTTCGGCCGCCTTTAAAGCGGCCGCATTACTCTTTTGGGCTTGCTCTTTAGCTCGGGCAAGTTCCGCCCGCAGCCTCTCCACAGCAGCGGCACCTTCTGCATCAAAACATACAAGTAGTAAGGCATGGGCGTCAAGCTCCCTTACCAGGTGTCCGCGGAGAAGTCGCATACCTTGTGACTCGTCAAACCGTTTATTGACCAGCGCGATGTCCGCATCCGCCTCGTCAAGTTGCCGCTTTAGTTCGGCAAATTCATCAGTCCGGCTAGCCACCGGACGCCCCGCCACCTACATAGGAACAGCGACATGTTAGTACTGAGATTACGATCCTCGGCACGCTGTCAGTTGTGACAGCATACCGAGTCTCAGGGGCTACTATCTATACAGGGTGCATTCTATATGCATAACTTTCAGAAGGTACATCATTTTTTTCGTACCTCAAATCCCGTCAGTAAACTTCGGCGGCTTCATGCAATCCACTCTCGGCGGATGCAATTCTTTCAATTACCATAGCCATTAGCGCACGGTGATCTTCTGAGATATCGCTTCGAGCAGGTCCTTCCGCTCCTCGACCGCGCGCCGGTTGGCGCGGACCGTCCGCCCCGCGGACTCGGGAAACTCTCCGTGGCGACACTTGAGGTCGCCCGCCTTGCACGAAGGCGCGATAGGTGGAGCGTTTACGCTCTCTATCATCTCCGGACGAAGATCCTCAAGACGAGCTCTGAGAAGGGCTGAGATCCGAACTACAAGGTACGATTTGGTTATCTTGAAATAAATCTGAGGATGTTCTTTATTCACAGGACCCTTCTTTTTACTTACGGCTCATTGGAGGCTGATCCTTGGGGAAATAGTGCGGCTGGGATACTTCCGGTGCGGACTTTCGACGAAGACTTCTTCCCCGTCTTGAGGCCTTGGCTTCCGGGTCTTGAGCGGTCCTCTTCTCCCCTTGGAGGAAGGATCCTGATCCCTCTTCCTTGAAAGCCTCCTTCATGGAGGCAGTTGCTTCCCTGCTCCCCCTTCGCCTTCTTTAAAAGTGCGGCCTTCAACATCTTGGTCAAGCATGGGATCCGCGTGGTCTTTGGGAGGGAGCGGACACCTTATCAACTTTTCCTTGGCTATCCACTCTTGTTCAAGAAACGGCTCCCTTAAAGGGCATATACATGATAAATGAATGAACAGCCTGTCCGGTTACAGGGTTACTTACTTGAGTATCTGGGTGATTGCAGCTTAGACCTGCGTCCTCGGTCAAGTCTGGACACTTCTCTTGTGATCCGAAGAACAGTTTGTACATCTCCTTGGGCGTCGCGCCCATAAAATGTTGGAGAGCTCGTGGTCCCTCCGGATTAAAGTCCCACAGACGGAGGGGGCGACGTTTGCAGGGCAGAAGGCGCCGAATCAGCATAACCTGCGCTGCCACGACCAAATTGATCTCTCTTTCTTGGAGGTCTCGAATACAGCCCTGCAAGAGAGGAACGTCCTTGGACGGCCCCCAGTCGAGCCCCCGGTTGACCCATGATGCCAGCCGCTGTGGTGGACCTGAGCGGAAGGCGGGTGGCGCCACCCATTTGGTGCCCCTGGGAGCGATGATATAAAACCACTCCCGTTGCCACAAACCAAGCTCCTCTTGAAAAGAGCCCTCGGGCCACGGAGCATCAGCACACTTGCTTATGGCCGCTCCTCCGACTCGCTTGTTGCCCTCGATCATCTTGGCTCCACCTTGAAGGTCTTGAGCCACAATCCAAAGTGAGGTGTAATATGGAGGAAGGCTTCACATCGACAATGAATGATGAGATATGGAGGATGGACTCGATTCAAGTCATGGAAATCCAGCCCATAATAAAACATGAGCCCCGCACAAAGGGATCCGTCGGAAGCCTAAACCCGAAGGAAGTGAGACCACGAACACCACGCTCTCACCGGGCTCAGGAGTGGGAATGACCTGCCCTGGAGCAGGCAGCCTATGCGAAATCTCGCCTGTTAGATACCTGGTGTCTCGCAGCTTTAGCACATCTTCTTCTGTGACGGAAGAAGACATCCATCGGCCGAGCTGGTCGGAGCCGGACATCGTCGAAGGTCCGAAGCGCCTAAATCTAAAGCTTTGGGTGTTAGAACTCGAAGCGCGAGTTGAATTCGATGGAGGGTGGAAAAAATAAGAGGGCCTTGGTCTCATTATAAAGAGGTTGAATACCAAGAGCCCTCCCCGTGGTCGATTGGGACTCGCCTTCGATATAGGAGGCGTGCCAACGGGCACGGTCGGGTTACCCACGTCCGTATTGATGAGAATCCCGGAATAAGAGGGCACAATCTACGCTTTGATAAGACGTGCCAAGGAAACCTCCTCGCTAAACGCGCTAAGGTGGACAGTAAAAAATGATTCGAATAAAGTCCTGGCCGTAGTGTGATGTCACGCCGCGGAATACGTCAGCAGATCTGTGCGAAAAATTATTCTCTCTACGGTGGTATGTGGAACTTTTTTTACAGAGCCGGACACTATCCTTGTGTTCAAAACCTTCTATGAAGTATTCATAGGAGGAACCCGCCTTGCAATGTCGAAGACAATATGCGCGCCGGACTCGTCGTCAATGAAGCCTGGTTCAGGGGCTACTAAGGGAGTCCTGGACTCGGGGGTGTCCAGATAGCCGAACTATCATCTTTGGCCGGACTCCTAGACTATGAAGATACAAGATTGAAGACTTCGTCCCGTGTCCGGATAGGACTTTCCTTGGCGTGGAGGGCAAGCTTGGTGATACGGATATGTAGATCTCCTACCATTGTAACCGACTCTGTGTAACCCTAACCCTATTTGGTGTCTATATAAACCGAAGGATTTTAGTCCGTAGGACGAACAACAATCATACCATAGGCTAGCTTCTAGGGTTTAGCCTCTCTGATCTCGTGGTAGATCTACTCTTGTACTACCCGTATCATCAATATTAATCAAGCAGGAGTAGGGTATTACCTCCATCGAGAGGGCCCGAACTTGGGTAAAAACATCGTGTCCCTTGTCTCCTGTTACCATCCGCCTAGACGCACAGTTCGGGACCCCCTACCCGAGATCCGCCGGTTTTGACACCGACAATACCCTTCAAAGACTAGAGACTTGTCAGATTCCATTAGTACATGGCATCGATATTTTCCAAATAGCACAATCATGTTTAAGTCACAAAGCATTGAGATAGACATTAAGTTGAAACCAAGGGATTCAACAAGCATCACTTTATCCATGTGTTGATCCTTTGAGATTGCAACTCTACCTAGACCCAATACCTTGCTTTTACCAGTGTCGGCAAATGTGATGTGACTTTTGTCTGATGGACGTAAGGTTGAGTCCACGAGAAGACTTCGATCACCAGTCATATGATTAGTACATCCGCTATCCATAATCCATTCTGAAGCACGAGGTGTCATAGCCTACAAGATGCGATTAGGGATAGGCTTCACCAAGAGTATTGTGAAGCATAAACATTTGACGAGCAAGAGGATTATCAAAGCTCAGATCAAGATTAGGACTGATAGGATGTTTGGCAAACGACTCGGGAACAAAATACATAGTAAGACCATTTGGGAATTTCATCTTGCGCCCTACAAGATGTTTTAGGTCCCCAGCAATAGCATCAGACGCCTTTGATTTCCGGCTGGAGACCTTTCCCTGCAAAAGAAAGTTAATTCTTCTTAACCACCCACATCTTCAGGGGTGGCTCAGAAGCAATGAGTCTAAGTGCAGCATCTGAGAACTTTGGCTTTGGAGCCCTAGCAAATAGCCTTGCAGGAGAAGAACGATACTCATATGAATAAGCATAAAAGTTCTTAGTTCAATGAACATAGCGGTTTGAAAACACACGCTCATATTCATAAGTCTGAGTATGGTTTCCCTGCAAAACATTGGCGTTAGGGTGACTCAGGTGAGTCCTCTGTCTGTATGAATCCTTTGGGTCATATGAAGCCTTTCGTCTGGGATTTGTCTTCTTCCCGGTGGTTTCATGATGACATTCACAGGAAGATTCTCAAGACAACTTTTGGGAACCCAGATCTTCTTCATAGGTGGCCTGTCCCTGCAGTTAGTACCAATATACCTGGCAAATACTTCACCATTCTGATTATTAAACAGTTTATAGTTTGCATCAAAGGATTCATCAATTATAATAGGGTTAGCACAGGTGAAGCTAGATAAGGTGGATGGATCCACTGAAGGTCCCTTTGCAGCAACCCATGTGGTTTTGGGTACTTGCTCGGGGCTTCCAAAGAGGAGCCATCAACATTCATTTTCCTCCCGAACCCAACACCCTCTTTCCTAGGGTTTCGGTTCAAAATCTACTTTTTGAGGACATCGCACAGTGTCTGATGCCCTTTGAGACTTTTGTACATCCCTGTTTCAAGCAATGTCTTCAACCTAGCATTTTCATCAGCAATAGTAGTGGTATCCTCCGCAGAGGGGTTAGTTACCACATCAGCAGTTGAAGATATTGCAACAGTAGCAGTCATAGAACATTCAGCAACAGAAGTAGTGTTATCATGCTCAAGGCATTTTAGACAAGGTGGTTCAAATCCTTCCTGAGCGGAACTGATCTGTTGAGCGCGAAGTGACTCATTCTCTTTTTGAAGATCTTCATGAGCCGCTCTCAATTTCTCAATCTCTTGCTTCCTTTGAAGATAATCATAGGAGAGCTTTTCGTGAGTGGTTGTGAGCGTTTCATGACGACTTTCAAGTTCCTGGTACTTAGCATGAAGATTTTTAATGTCTTCAACTAAGGACTGAGAACGGGCCACTTCCGCGTCCAACAGGTCATCGCTTTTGTTTAACAGTTTTTGAGTATGTTCCATAGCTTTCTGTTGTTCAGTTGCCATTTTAGCAAGTGTTTTGTAGCTGGGTTTGGATTCACAATCAGAGTCATCTTCACTTGATGTTTGAAAGTAAGCGTCGCGTGATTTTACCTTGGCACCACGTGCCATGAAGCAGTAGGTGGGAGGCTAGTCATCCTCGTCATTATCATCAGTGTTGATGACGGAGCCATTGTCTTCAGTGTTGAAGACGGACTTGGCGACGTAGGCAGAAGCGAGGGCCAGACTCGCAACACCTGAGTCAGACTCCCCCTCAGACTCCACCTCCGCCTCCTCTGAAGCAGACTCCTCTTCTGAATCCATCTCCTTGCCAACAAAAGCACGGGCCTTGCCATATGAGCTCTTCTTGTGTGATGAAGATCTGGAAGAAGACTTGGAAGAAGACTTTGAGGATTTCTTCTTCTTCTTGTCATCAGAATCATATTCTTTGCTCTTCTTCTTCTTCTTCTCATTGTCCCACTATGGACACTCAGAGATGTAGTGACCAGGTTTCTTGCACTTGTGACAGGTTCTCTTCTTTTGATCATAGGCAGAAGCTTCATCATTTCTTGAGCTGGACCGTGAAGACTTTCTGAAGCCTTTCTTCTTGGTGAATTTCTAGAACTTCTTCCCAAGCATAGCAAGCTCCTTTCCAATGTCTTCAGGATCACAGAACTGCAGTCAGATTCTTCTTCAGATGAGGAAGCAGCAGCCTTTGCCTTCAAAGCTCGAGTTCGGCCATAGTTGGGGCCATAGATATCTCGTTTGTCAGATAGCTGGTACTCATGTGTGTTGAGCCTCTCAAGTATGTCAGACGGATCGAGAGTCTTAAAATCAGGGCGTTCTTGTATCATCAGGGCTAAGGTGTCAAATGAGCTGTCAAGAGATCTCAGTAGTGTCTTCACTATCTCATGCTTCGTGATCTCAGTGGCGCCGAGTGCTTGGAGCTCATTTGTGATATCAGTGAGCCGATCAAATGTGAGCTGGACCTTCTCGTTGTCGTGTCTCTTGAAGCGGTTGAAGAGGTTGCGGAGAGTACTGATACGTTGATCTCGCTGGGTTGAGACGCCTTCATTGACCTTGGATAGCCAGTCCTAGACTAGCTTCGACGTTTCCAGAGCACTCACACGGCCATACTGTCCTTTGGTAAGGTGACCAGAGATGATGTTCTTGGCAGTAGAGTCCAGTTGAATGAAATTCTTGACATCAGCAGGGGTGACACCTTCACCAGTCTTGGGAACGCCGTTCTTGACGACATACCATAGATCGACATCAATGGCTTCAAGATGCATGCGCATCCTATTCTTCCAGTAGGGATATTCAGTGCCATCGAAGATGGGGCACGCAGAGGAGACTTTGATTATCCCTGCAGTCGACATAGCTAAACTCCAGGTGGTTAAACCGAGTCACACAGTACAAGGGAGCACCTTGCTCTGATACCAATTGAAAGGGCTGGTTATCGACTGGAGGGGGGGTGAATAGGCTATTTTTATGAAAGTCTTCAAAACATGGGAGTTTCAAAGACAGACAATATAAACAACGCTATTCTAATGCAGCGGAAGGTAGACTACACTAGACAAGCCATAGTCAAGTATTCAATGAAGTGAAAGCTTGAGACTAATAGCAGCTAGGTAGTAAAGATCAGAATGGAAGATAGTATGAAGCCAATCAGAACAGATAATCACACAGTTAAGTCAAACAGGTAATACAAGCAGGCAATGAATTCACGAAGACAAACTATAAGTACAGAGGAGTAAGAGATAGAACTAGTGGCTTCAGAAGGACACAGGATTTGTTGGACCAGTTCCAGTTGCTGTGACAACTGTACGTCTGGTTAGGGAGGCTGAGATTCAACTCAGAAGACCGCGTCTTCACCTTATTCCCCTTGAGCTAAGGACACACAGTCCTCGCCCAATTACTCTGGTAAGTCTTCAAGGTAGACTATCGAACCTTCACAGACTTCGTTCACCGGCAATCGACAATGACTCTTGGATGCTCAGAATGCGACACCTAACCGGCTGGAGGATTCACAGTCCTCAAGTGTAACAAGTCTTCAGATCACGCGGACAGAAAGACTTCAGTGATGCCAAACACTCTTTGGGCTCTGGGTGGTTTGTTCTTTGTCCTCTCAAGGATTCTCTCTCAAAAGCTTCGGCGGTGGGATGCTCTCAAACGACAAAAGCCGTGTACTAACTTTGAGCAGGTACCAATTTATGGTGCAGGGAGCGGGCTATTTATAGCCACTTGGCAACCCGGCCGGATTTGTCCGAAATGACCCTGGGTCACTAAGGAACTGACACGTGTCGCAACGGTCAGATTTCAAACACACGCGGCAGCTTGACTTGGGCTACAAGTAAAGCTGACTTATCCGACACATGATAAGATTTGCTCTCATTGTCTTCGCTTGAAGACATAGGATTTGGTTTGAGCATCACTTGATCACTCGACTTTGTTCACTTGGACCCCACTTAACGGTCACGGTGGTTCCTATGACTCAACAAAGAAGAAAAGGAAACAACAAAACAACTAAGTCTTCGCGCTCCATAGTCTTCACTCAATGTCTTCTCGTGTCATAGTCTTCAATGTGAATATCTTCACAGACCACCATTGTCTTCAATGTCTTCACACATTTTTAGGGGTCATCTCCGGTAGGTAAACCGAATCAAGGAGGAACTACTACCTGTGTTGTCCTGCAATTCTCACAAACACATTAGTCCCTCAACCAGGTTTGTCGTCAATACTCCAAAACCAACTAGGGGTGGCACTAGATGCACTTACAGAAGTCCGAACACTTTCAACAGTGCGGCACCCCGAACTTATAGCATTATATGCATCAGCTCCGAATCATGTCTTGGGTCAATAGTTGGGTTTGCCCGGCTCCCATGTTTTGGTACCTTACGTTCCGTAATATCGGCTAAGGTAGCACTGGGAGAACTACTGCGATTGTGTCCCGGTTCTTCCAGACGAGCACCTCAGTAGAGAAAGCCAAAACTGACCGTCATGATAAGGTGAGAGCTGGTCGCTGTTCGAGAGGTCTCAAGTCCTTAAAGACTTTTTCCGCTTTGGGCGAGGAGTCGGCCTTACCCGACTTAGGCGTGTATAGCACCCCAAATTCAGCCTTCCGAATACTAGGGGCTTCGCCAAAACTTAAAATTTTAGACTTCTATGGCTAAGTGAGTGATAAAGCCTTATAGTCCGATTGTCTGGTTCGTTGTGCTGAACACCTCCCCCGAGGGACCCAAAATTGGGATAAAGAGTGCTCAGGTTTATCCCAAACACCCCAGTACTAGTTACATGGGGGCAGAAGCAGACGACTGGCCAACTCTCAGATTTTATAAACGGCCGCACAGAAGGTAATATTTTAAATTCAAAAAGCGTTGCATAGCGCGAATGAACTAGTTTTCATATTACAAGATCACATGAGCATGTTCATTCAAAAATTACATCTTTAGCACATTCCTCCGCCACAAGGCGGGCACCCTTCAGGACACCATCATAATACATTTCGGGGTTGCCATGCTCCTTTCCCTGCGGTGGCCCCTCCTTCACCAGCTTCTCGGCGTCCATCTTCGCCCAGTGCACTTTCCCACGGGCAAAGGCCCTGCGTGCACATTCGATCCACACGGACCGCTTGATGACTTCAAATCGGGGGCAGGCATTCACAAGCCGTCTCACCAGGCCGAAGTAGCTGCTAGGAAGGGGCTCGCCAGGCCACATCCGGACAATGAGACCCTTCATGGCATGTTCGGCAGCCTTATGAAGCTCGACCAGTTGCTTCAGCTGGTCGCTCAAAGGCATGGGGTGTTCGGTCCTAGTATACCGAGACCAGAACAACTTCTCCGTCGAGCTCCCCTCCTCGGCCCGTTAGAACTCTGCGGCATCCAACACACTGCAGGGCAGATCTGCGAATGGTCGTCGAGAGCTCCGAACTCGGGTAAGTAAAAAGAAATCTTCTTTCACATGCTTGCTTTGCATAATGAATGCCTTACCCGCCGCTATCTTCTTAACCGCCTCAATTTCCTGGAGGGCCTTTTGGGCTTCGGCCTTGGCATGTTTTGCGCTTTCGAGGGCCTTCACAAGCTCGGACTCTCGCGTCTTAGTGTCAAGCTCCAAGGACTCGTGCTTCTTGCTGAGAGCTTGGAGCTCTTGCTGCACCTCGCCTACTTGGGCCACTTCTTTTTCTCGCTCGATGCGCTCCTTGGCCACTTTGTTTTCGGCTTCGGACAGCGCCTTCTTCAGGGTCGCCACTTCGATCGTGGCCCCTGGAACATTCATGATGATCCTATTATTTTGCAACCAAATCTATTTTTAATATATATAGACAAGGTATTGCTTACCTTTGCTTTCCTCGAGCTGCCTCTTGGCAAGGCTGAGCTCTTCCTTGGACCGCTCAAGGTCCTGCTTCAGTGCAGCGACCTCCGTAGTACGTGCGGCAGCGGCCATCAGTGAAGCCTTTATATTCACGTAGACATATTATGATTAGACTCATGTGATTATTATTTGATTCTCTATTCGGCTTTTCTTCGTGAATGCCAAACACAGCATCAGGGGCTACTATCTATGCGGTAATATTTTCCTATATTTTGACTACTTACCTGAAAGCCTGTTAGGAGGCTGGCACAAGCTTCAGCTAGTCCATTTTTGGCGGACCGAACCTTCTCGATCACCGCACTCATGATAGTGCGGTGCTCTTCGTCGATGGAAGCACCGCGAAGCGCTTCCAGTAAGTTGTCCGGTGCCTCTGGATGGACGGAGGCCACCAGCACGGGCGGCTTGCCCCTCTTAACGGGGGATCGCCTGCCGGAGTCCGGAACCACTGGAGGTTCCGGCGCAGTGTTCGGCTGGGGGCCAAACTTGGAACCCGTGGGGGTCTTGCTCCCTTTGCGCCCAGGGTCTGGAAGGTCGCCTCGGGGCGCCTCCAGCACTACCTCCCCTCGGCTCAGTGTCCTTTGAGACAACACTTCGACGTTGTCCGTAGTGAGGGGTGGAGGCGGTCGGAAGTGAATCACTATTCATATCTGACGGGTCCAAAGAACCATCCGACGAAGATACATCGACATGGGCTCGGGGTGGACTGCATAATCATGTTCGGCATGATGAGAAGCAGTGCAATAAAACATACCATGAATTACTATGGAATCCGGATACTTACGACTTTGCCAGGTCATGTCCCTGAGCAACCACTCATCATCGCTGTAGGCGGCTATCGTGGAGCAGTCCGGGAGAAGGGTCCTTCCCTTCTTGGACCCTTCGGCCTCCCCGGTTGGGGCGGCCTTCCTTTTCTTGTCTCCCCCGACTGGGGGGGGGGGGTACTTTCCTCTTCCTCCTCCTTGTTTTCGTGGGAGGAGTGCACCTCGGAGTTATCGAACGATGAGTCCGATATAACCTTGCGCCGGAGACCCTTTCGGGTCCCCGTGGCCTTCTTCTTGGCCTTCTTGTCTGGCACCTCATAAGGCGCCGGAACCAGCATCTCCGTTAGGAGAGCGTTTGCCGGATCTTCGGGCAGGGGGCTGGATAATCGATCTGCTCCACTGTCTCGACCCAGTCCTGGAAAATGGCGTGGGGCTTAGATCCCGCGCATGGTCAAAGTGGGGAAAATGAACATCTTATAAGATGTAAAAGGCTTACCGGATTCGCAGGGCGCTTTGCGCTGAGTCCGTGGTCCTCGGTAAGGGGAGGAGGTACCTCAGCGCCCTTGAACATCACCTTCCAGACGTCCTTGTGCATCATGTCGAAGAGCTCTCGCAATGTCTAGTGTTTGGCCGGGTCGAACTCCCACAAATTGAATGCCCGTCGTTGACACGGGAGGACCCGGCGGAAGAGCATGACCTGGACCACGTTGACAAGCTTGATTTTCTTGCTTATCATGTTCCTAATGCATTTCGGGAGTCCGGTCAGCTCCACCGATGGACCCCAGGACATGCCCTTCTCTCTCCAGGAGGTGAGCCGCGTGGGGATTCCGGATCGGAATTCGCGGGCCGCCACCCAGTTGGTGCCGCACGGCTCGGTGATGTAGAACCACCCCGATTACCACCCCTTTATGGTCTCCACATAGGAGCCTTCGAGCCAGGTGACGTTAGGAATTTTGCCCACCATGGCGCCTCCGCACTCCGCTTGTTGGTTGACACCACCTTCGGTTTAACATTGAAGGTCTTCAGCCACAGGCCGAAGTTGGGCCGGATGCGGAGGATGGCCTCGCACACGAAGATAAACGCCGAGATATTGAGGATGAAGTTAGGGGCCAGATCATGGAAGTCCAGCCCGTAGTAGAACATGAGACCACGGACAGACGGGTGGAGGGGAAATCCCAGTCCGCGAACTAAGTGGGTAAGGAAAACCACCCTCTCATGGGGTTTGGGCGTGGGGATGATCTGCCCCGCATCTGGCAGTCGGTGTGCGATGTCCGCGGCCAAATATACGGCTCCACGTAGTTTTGTGATGTGCTCCTCCATGACGGAGGAGACCATTCACTTGCCTCCCGCTCCGGACATGCTTGGAGTGGTTTGAGGGGGAAAACACGAACTTGAGCGATGGAGCTCGAGTGCGCAAGAATGGTTGAGCTAGGAGGAAGAAGGCGTAGGTGAAAAGGGTAAATCCTTGTCCCTTTATAAGGGCGGAAGAGGCGATGCACCTCCCCACTCACCTGGTAAAATCGCTTATTCCCCAAGCATCGTAATTTATGGCACGGTTGGGTTACCCACACCCGTATTGATGAGAATCCCGTGATAAGGGGACACGATCTCTGTTTCGACAAGACGTGCCAAGGAAACCGCCTCGCAATGTGTGCCGCGGCTGGTTGAGAAAAACGGTTCGAATAATGATGGGGCCGTGGTGTGATGTCATGCTACAGAATGTGTCGGCAGATTAGATTTGTGGAAATATTATTCTCTCTACGGTGGTATGTGGAATTTGTTTTGCAGAGCCGGACACTATCCATGTGTTCAAAATCTTCTATGGAGTATACAGAGGAGGAACCCGCCTTGCAATGCCGAAGACAATCTGCGTGCCGGACTCATCATCATTGAAGCCTGGTTCAGGCGTTACTGAGGGAGTCCTGGATTAGGGGGTCTCCGGACAGCCGGACTATATCCTTTGGCCGGACTATTGTACTATGAAGATACAAGATTGAAGACTTCGTCTCGTTTCCGAATGGGACTCTCCTTGGCGATACGGATATGTAGATCTCCTCCCTTATAACCGACTCTGTGTAACCCTAGCCCCCTACGGTGTCTATATAAACCGGAGGGTTTAGTCCGTAGGACAACAACAATCATACCATACACTAGCTTCTAGGGTTTAGCCTCTATGATCTCATGGTAGATCAACTCTTGTAATACTCATATCATCAAGATCAATCAAGCAGGAAGTAGGGTATTACCTCCATCGAGAGGGCCCGAACCTGGGTAAACATTGTGTCCCCCGCCTCCTGTTACCATTCGACTTAGACGCACAGTTCGGGACCCCCTACTCGAGATCCGCCGGTTTTGACACCGACACCTACAAGATGGAAGAGAATAGATCAACCAGTGAGCATGTGCTCAGATTGTCTTGGTACTACAATTGCTGGAATCAAGTGGGAGTTAATCTTCCAGATAATATAGTAATTGACAAAGTTCTCTAGTCACTATCACCAAGATACTAGAACTTAGTGATGAACTATAATATGCAAGGGATGATGAAAGTAATTCCCAAGCTCTTCACGATGCCGAAATCGGCGAAGGTAGAAATCAAGAAATAGCATCAAGTGTTGATGGTTAACAAGATCACTAGTTTCAAATAAAAGGGCAAAGGGAAAGAAGAGGAACTTCAAAGAAGAATAGCAAGCAAGTTGTTGCTCCCATGAAGAAGCCCAAAGCTAGACCCAAGCCTGGAACTGAGTGCTTCTACTGCAAAAGAAATGGTCATTCGAAGTGGACCTGCCCTATAGATACTTGGCGGATAAGAAGGATGGCAAAGTGAACAAAAGTATATTTTATATACATGTTATTTATGTGTACTTTACTAGTGTTTATAGCAACCCCTCAGTATTTGATACTGGTTTAGTTGCTAAGAGTAGTAACTCGAAACGGGAGTTGCAAAATAAACAGAGACTAGTTAAGGGTGAGGTGATGATGTGAACTGGAAGTGATTCCAAGGTTGATAAGATCACCATCGCACACTCCCTTCACCTTCGGGATTAGTGTTGAACGTAAAATAAATTTTATTTGGTGTTTGAGATGAGCATAATATGATTGGATCATATTTATTGCAATACGGTTATTCATTTAAATAAAAGAATAATTGTTATTCTGTTTACATGAATAAAACCTTCTGAGTCATACACCCAAGGTGAATGGTTTATTGAATCTCGATTGTAGTGATACACATATTCATAAATATTGATGCCAAAAGATGCAAAGTTGATAATGATAGTGCAACATACTTTTGGCACTGCCGTTTAGGTCATATTGGTGTAAAGCACATGAAGAAACTCCATGTTGATGGACTTTTGGAATCACTTGATTATGAATCACTTGATGCTTGACATGCCTCATGGGCAAGATGACTAAGACTCCGTTCACCGGAACAATGGAGCGAGCAACTGACTTATTGGAAATAATACATACTGATGTATGCGATCCGATAAGTGTTGAGGCTCGCGGTGGGTATCGTTATTTTTCTAACCTTCACTGATGATTTGAGCAGATATGGGTATATCTACTTGACGAAACATAAGTCTGAAACATTTGAAAAGTTCAAAGAATTTCAGAGTGAAGTGGAAAATCATCGTAATTAGAAAATAAAGTTTCTATGATCTGATCGCGGAAACGAATATTTTAGTTATGAGTTTGGTCTTCATTTGAAACAATGTGGAATAGTTTCGCAACTCACGTCACCTGGAACACCACAGCGTAATGGTGTGTCCGAACGTCATAACCGTCCTTTATTAAATATGCACTACAAGAAATATGTCAACTTGTGACCCTCACTATTGGCCGCTGAAAGGTCATAGTTTTTCATTCGCGACCTTTTTGTGACCAAAAACAGAAGGTCAAAAGCTGGCGATCGTAAACTGAAATTAGCGACCTTCTCTGTGAGAAGGCCGTAGACGTTTACGACCAAAACAGAAGGTCATGGAACCCATGACCTTTTGTTTTGGTCACTGGCTGTCTGCCCAGGCCACGTCGGATCCGACGTGGCAATCTGACGTTGCAAAATTGCGACCAATTGAAAAGGTCGTTGATAAGATTCAGCCCGGTCTGATTCGCTGTTCTACATGGGCCTAGCCCAATAATTTAGCCTTTTTATATTTTTTCCAATCAATTTTTGGTCGACTTCACGGGCCAAGCCCAACATTTTAGCATTTTTTCTAGGCCATGGCCTTTTACTATCTGTTTCTTTTTTGGGCCTCGGCCTTTTTTACGCATTTTTATTTAATTTTCAGCCTTAGTTGCTGCCAATATGTTTCAGGCCTCTTTTCAAAGCCCAAATAGATTAGGTCCAATAGACATTTAAGTACTTCTTCCATTTGGACCGTGCCTCTTCTTTTGTAGAATAGACATACACAATCAGCGCAAATTCAATACAACATATACTTTTTCAGCCACTTTCAGCCCAAGAGTGCATTTCAAGTAAACAACGGATAATATTGTGAGTATATGTACATAACTACCAGCATTCGAGTAACATGTGCAATAGTACATCAAAATTCTCAACAAATTTAGCATTACAAGTCAATAACATATAAGCAAGTCACTAACTGGGGCTTCAAGCTTTCTCCGAATTTCTTCGGGTAGAATTCCTGTAAATGAGAGGAACATCCACATGTTTAGAGTCTCAACATAGGCAATATTTGTTAGCAATAAAATAGAAAAATTAATTCAAGAACCATGCAAGAGCATAGGTTTTACTATCAATTTGACACCTTAGAGTAACATCCAAGAATACCACGAGTTGATGCATTATTCTAGCATAACCAAATTGGAAACATCCCTTGCTATTCTATTTTAACCTTACTACTACCTTTGTTCCTAAATATATGAGATCTTGGTTCATTTCAGTAATTTAGAAAGAGGGGTGATGGGGCACAAAACCTTGAGCCATTGTTGTGGGGTTGTGGCTGATGAAGGTTACCTTTTGGGGCCCCAACGGTAGCTCCGCCAGATGCAACAACAACACCTCCAACAACCACAGCAACATCAGCAACAACACCAATAATGACCTGCGTGGGATTTCAGATCATCATTACAGAAGAAAAAATTAAGAAACAAGCAACCAATATAGCTTCAACATTACATGTGCATGTACAGAATTTAGCTTTTTCTACCTAAGTACAAATAGCAAAATGGAACATAGGCAGGTTGATTATATTTAACAGAGCTAACTGAACAAAAAGAGAACATAGCGCCGCGACTTGTTGAGGACAGAAATAATAATGTTTGATTCAGAAATTAGTATTATGGGGATTAACAACATGCACACAGAAAGCTAATTGGCAAACAAAACTTATTGGTCAGTTCTCAACACAGAGCAAACTGGCAAATGATAATGTTTGTTACAATAATTAACAGGGTAGTAGCTCAACCTAAAGAAAGGCAGCAGAACTTATATGAAAGAAATCGAGTTGTAAGTGTATAAAGAGCGATCAATGATTCATTTCGGAGACATGGTAGTTTCTTCTAACATATTGTACTATCAAGTAAACTCTCACAAGAAAGATGCCGCAGTAAGAAAGGTGAATGGGTGACAAACTGAATAGTGAAACAAGTTGATAGTTGTACACTATAGTGTTTACGCACAGTCAAACTGAATGAATTTCAGATTATGTTGCATGCATTTGCATAGTGAGTAGGTGTTATTTCTGAACACTGGCAATGTGGTTGAACATAACAATACTAGGAATGAGACACACCAAACAGTGCAGATCAGTGATGCAATATAGCACTGTAGGGGAAGGGGACGGGGAAGCAACCAGCGGCAACAGTAAGGCCAGGGAGGCAACCAGCTCAAATAAGACATCCTGGAGGAAAAGATGCCCTGGTCATCGGCGAAAGCCTTCTTGGCACTCAACAAGGCGGGCAGGCCGACTCATCCGAGTGCAAGCTTCAGGAGCTTCCTCTTATAATCTCTCTTGTGCTCCAGTGAGGCGGTCACTTACACCGGCCTCTGCGTGACGCCGCTGGTGGGGAGCGCTCCAAAGGGGAGCAGACCTTTCGCTGCAAGACTCATGGATGGTGCCATGTTTTCTCACTGGATGAAATGAATGGAGATGTCATCAGCATGAATCAGAGGTAGAACATAACTGTTGTCATCAGCATCAATTAGAGACAGACCATATTAATTCTTGTAAAAGAAAATTTTGCACACAGCCAAGTACTTTTCCTCAGTGTTTAATGCTCTGTATCATCAATTCAGTTGGACAGAATCGACCAATGGTACGAGCAGAAGTCCTATCAGAATCACAAATCATAAGAACACACCCCCTAATAAGCCTGAAGTCTAAACAATTCGTTTATTTTTGGACAGTGGCTACCACCAAGCATTGGAATGTAAAATGTTTGCAGCAAAAAGGCTTGCTCCACCAGAGATTTCTGCTCATACCATTGTAAAATGTTTGCAGCAAAAAGATTTGATTTCTAATCGTGAGCTTACGCGACCACATTTAGTACATAATGTGTGTGTTTTTTGGCCTTGAGCATCTACCAAGTAAAATTACTACCCACAAGCAGCCTTCAAGTTCGGTCTTATAGACAAGCCAAAGATTACAATATAAGTGCCAGACCCAATTGTAGCGAGCCATACCGCATAATACGCCTTCTTGATCTCATCCTGGACGGCGTCCTTCTTCACGCCGAGCACGTCATAGTAGTCCCTCACCACCATGGGCCTGGTCCCTGCACGCAACCACAGACCTCAGGGCAAGCTCACCAAACCGGGAACAAATGAGAACCACAAGGATTAAGGTACACATGGCATTTTCCCAGTCCGCAGTCACTAAATAAATGAAAGGAGTATGACGGAAATACAGTAAAATAGTCCAGTTCACTTGTCGATTAAGAGACTAATGAAACCGGTCACTCTAAGCATACTAGAGCTTCAAACCTCAAGCTAAACAGAGTAATACTAGTGCATACAAAACCTCAAGCTAAACGAAATATGCAGTACCTTGGAAGTAATCATCATATTTTCACAAAACCAACATGCAATGCAGACATATATACTCATACAAGAAGATCACTGCCTGCAGTTTTATTTAGATGACATACACTACAAAAATCTTAAGAGAAAATAACTGCACTGAGCAATTTACTTCATGATTAAGCAAGCAAGTCGACATGGCATCAAATCAAACACAAGCATAAAAGATCTGTCAATCTGCATCATCAGTAGAGCTACACAGTAGCAGGGCATTTCAGCATTATTTAACCCTTCAAATATTTTGTCAGAGTACATGCCACGAGTCTACACTCTACAGTAAACACAACTATAGTTTTCAGCAAACGAAACACGGATCTGGGGTACCAACCGTTCAAAAGGACAACAAAACCGCATCTAAACAGCAGGGTTCCAGAAATCACAATACAAACTTGTGCATCTCACAGCTGAACCACACATATTTAATCTAAATAAAACTGGACTAACTACCCAATAATCAACCACTTTAGCTCCAGTATTTTCAACCTGACCAATTTAGCTCCAATATTTTCAACCTGATCATGACAAAAGTTCAGTCAGGACTAAATATGTTACAAAAGTACATGGAAACAAAACTCTAGTGTTGTAGAAGAGTTGTTGCAACCTCTGTATTAAGTACACAAAAATAAGAGTTGCTGCAAATCCTTGTGAATCACTACAAACAGGCCTTAAATTTCCTTGTTGCTGCCCCGAAATAGGGAGTCTGAACTCTCAAACAAGTCCCAGATTTCAATATATGATGATCCTATACCAGAATATCAAGTAAATCAACGGTGATGTTTATGCGCAACAAGTCGACAGCGGGAGACGTGCTGAATAATAGAAATAGGATTCTAACGGTTGGTACTGCAACTCTCTCGGACGAGTACTAACTAGAAAGAGCACCATGGGGATGGGGAGGGTTGGATGGAAATCTCGCCAGGATGAGGTCGAAGATGATGGGGTTCAGGCCGAGCAGGGCGTAGATGAACCAGGAGGTGCCGAAGAGGAACACAGACAAGGACAGTAGGAACGGCATGAACTCCAGCCCTCTTCGACCAACCTCTGCACAAGCACAACCACGCGCATGGCTCATGACTCAGTAGTCAGTGCGTACACCAAATTGTTGACTGTGGATTTCAGACATGTGTGCGTGCGTACCGTGAAGACGATGATCCGTGAAGCTGATCGAGACATTGAAGCAAGGCACGGTGATGCCGCCAAGCCACGATGCCACCGCCGAGGACGACGAGGGAGAGGACCAGGACACCGTCCCGAACGGCGACCACCAGGTCCTTCCAGTGCTCGTTCCCGAGCGGCGCACTGGACGAGGAAGGGGCGGAGGCGTCGGCGAGGAGGCAGCAGAGATGGCGGTGGAGGTGCGGCGCCGAGGGCGGGACGAGCGCGGCGGCCATGCGGCGGAGGGCGCCGACTGAGGCCTCCGGGACGGGCGGAGGAAGAGCTGCGGACGTCCTCCGGGAGGCGAGGAGGAGTGGGTGGTGGTGCGCGGGCGTGGGCGGCGGGGTCGGATCTGAATCAGGGAGAATGGATCTGAATCGGGAGGGATGGGATCGGCGGGGTGGCGGCGGCGATGTGGGAGACGAGGGGAGGGATGGGGGAGAGGGAGCGCGTGAGGTGGATCAGGAGCGCTAGGGTTCGTGGGATGAGAGGGTGAGGGAGTTTTCTTTTTTCTTTTTCTTTTTTTAAGACAAATAGGGGGAGGGGTGAGGGAGAAAGGGCTGCCGTCCGATCCGAGAGCATCCGACGGTGTTTGAGCACGATCCGCATGACATGTCCATAGACCAATCAGAACCCAGTACACGTTATGACCTTCTAAATTGGTCGTAATTGACTAAAAATAAGGTGTTAAACCATATTTTTTCAAAAAAAGGTGTTGAATCATATAAACAAATTTATGATATGAGAAATTCAAAAAGAAACATTCTCATTGTGTCACCAAATGTGACATAGTTTTTAGGAAAACTAACAAACTTGTAATTGGAATAAGACAAATATCTTTTAAAAATTGTTATGAGAAATGAGTTTTTATGGGGGGTCATTTTCTATTTTCGGAGTGCCAAAAATGTTTACAGCACCACTCCATTTTCCAAAACTATAAGACTGCATTTTATGTACAGTTGACCAAATCTTCAGATGTAAAATGCTTTCGATCCACCTCTCATCAAAAAGACAAATTATGTTTCAAAAAAGCATCTACCTTGGCATTCTTTTGTTTTTATTGTACATTTTCACATGAAAAATTCAAAGAAATGATCTCATATTATGCACAATGGTGCATCTTGAAATGGCAAACAATGTTACCTAAGGAAGTTTTCATTTTATTTGCACGAAAAATTCATTTTTCATTTTTTGAGTGCCAGAAAAGAGGCTTTTTTGTGAAGGAACTACCAAATATTTGTTGTAAAATTGTACCAAATCAATTTTTTAAAATACTAGGCCATGTTTAATGCACAATTGACCAAATAGTTGGGTGTCAAAAGCCTTGATCCATCTCTAGTGAAAAAGACAAATTTCTGGCGTTTCAGTAGGAAGCGGGTCAAATTTGAACTGTAGTTGCGTCATAGTTTGCTCTTTATTTTTTGCAAAAATCATTTATAGGTACATAACTATCTATTTAATCGGAGAAACATCAAAAGGTTTCCAAGATTCAACAACTAGCTATGAACGGTCAAGCCCGCCATTTTCGACCGCATTTTGAAACGGGCATAAAATATTCAAAAAAAAACAAAAAATTGGAAAACCTTCGCATTGTGTCATCATATGTGACCAAGTTTTCAGGCAAAATAATAAACTTGTAATATGGCAATTATTTTTAAAAAGTGTTCTCAGAAATGAGCTATTATGCGTGAAGATTCATGCTTTCAAGTCAAATGATCAATCTTATGGCCACATTCATGGCATAGTTTGTTCAAATGATCTTATATTGTGCACAAGGGTGCATCTTGGAATTCCAAAAAATATTGCCTAAAAGAGTTTTCATTTTCTTTGCACGGAAAATACATTTTTCGAGTGCCCGAAAAGAGGCTTTTTTGTGAAGGACCTACCAAATATTTGTTTCAAAATTGTACTAAATCAATTTTATAAAATACTAGGACATATTTAATGCACAATTGACCAAATGGTTGGGTGTGAAAAGTTTTTATCCACCTCTCGTGAAAAAGACAAATTTCCGCCTATTCAGTAAGAAGCGGGTTAAATTTGAACTGTAGCTACCTCGTAGTTTGCTCTTTATTTTTTCCAAAAATCATTTCTAGGTACATAAGTACATATTTAATCAGAGAAACATCAAAAGGTCTCCAAGATGCAACAACTAGCTAGGAACGGTCAAGCCCGCCGTTTTGACCGCATTTTGAAAGGGGCATAAAAAATTCAAAAAAAAACAAAAAATTGGAAAACCTTCGCATTGTGTCATCATATGTGACCAAGTTTCCAGGAAAAATAATAAACTTGTAAAAATCCAATTATTTTAAAAAAGTGTTCTCAGAAATGAGATATCATGCGTGAAGATTCATGGCATTCAAGCCAAATGATCAATCTTATGGCCACATTCATGGCATAGTTTGTTCAAATGATCTCATATTGTGCACAGGGGTGCATCTTGGAATTCCAAACAATATTGCCTAAGGAAGTTTTTCTTTGGACGAAAAAACCATTTTTCATTTTTCGAGTACCCAAATGGAGGTTTTTTTGTGAAGGACCTACCAAATAATTGTTGCAAAATTGGACCAAATCATTTTTCTAAAATACTAGTCCATATTTAATGCACAATTGACCAAATGTTTGGTGTAAAAAGTTTTGATCCACCTCTCGTGAAAAAGAAAAATTTCCACCGATTCAGTTGGAAGCGGGTCAAATTTGAACTGTAGCTGCCTTGTAGTTTGCTCTTTATTTTTTCCAAAAATCATTTCTAGGTACATAGGTATCTATTTAATTAGAGAAACACCAAAAAATTCCAAGATTCAACCACTAGCTAGGAACGGTCATTCCCGCCGTTTTGACCGCATTTTGAAACGGGCATAAAAAATTCAAAAAAATCAAAAAATTGGGAAACCTTCGCATTGTGTCATTATATGTGGCCAAGTTCCTAGGAAAAATAATAAACTTGTAATACGGCAAATATTTAAAAAAGTGTTCTCAGAAACGAGCTATCACGTGTGGAGATCAATGGCTTTCAAGCCAAATGATCAATCTTATGGCCACATTCATGGCATGGTTTGTTCAAATGATCCCATATTGCGCACAAGGGTGCATATTGGAATCGCAAACAATGTTGCCTAAGGAAGTTTTCATTTTCTTTGGACAAAAAAACTATTTTCCATTTTTGAGTGCCCAGAGGAGGTTTTTTATGAAGGACCTTCCAAATAATTGTTGCAAAATTGGACCAAATCAAGTTTCTAAAATACTAGGACATATTTAATGCACAATTGCCAAAATGGTTGGGTGTAAAAAGTTTTGATCCACCTCTCGTGAAAAAGACAAATTTCCACCGATTCAGATGGAAGCGGGTCAAATTTGAACTGCAGCTGCCTCATAGTTTGCTATTTATTTTTTCCAAAAATCATTTCTAGTTACATAAGTACCTATTTAATAATAAATACATGGTTTGGTGGCGATACGTCGAGGTTTGGGCGGTGGATGAGGCCCCCAACTCTAGAGCGCGTAAACTCGCATGCCCCCCGTGTTGTCACCGCGTGACCGTGGCATTGCCATGTGTTCTGGGCAGCCTAGGCATGTCTAGTGGGTTGGGCACTCCCCAGGTAAGTGCTAGGAAGAAAATTACAACATAAGATTCTCACGAGGAGACCGATCGATGCTCAAACATGAATTAGCAGCCAAGTGTTTGATTAGCGGTACGGGAAATGTACATGGCTAATGGGCGTGAATTTTGGCTGAGGATGATCAGTTACTAAGAAGACCGTCTTCACAAATTTCAGCTCAAAAGGAGGAGCCTAGGTGGTACTTTCTTTGCAAAGTACCACACTGGACATAAATACGAATGTTGAAGCTGTGCTCAAAATAATGAATGGATTGAGGTGGCATTTGGTGGAGGATGGTTATTTGGGAATAGGAAAGCACCGTAGAAAATGGATACTATTTGGACATGCCAAAGTGGTACTTCCTTCACAAAGTGTTGTTCTGAACAGAATAGGAAAATGAATAATGTTGAATTATTTTTGAACTAGGCAAGGAAGGTTTTTTACATATTTGACGAAGATATGACCCAAAGAATTTATGAGATTTTTTTGGGAATTTTGGGATTGACAGAAATATAGGTTGCTTCACAACCCGGGGCAAAAATTGCCACATGGACTTGACACATAGGCAAAACTGATGAGGTGGCGCCTAGTCATAGCAACCCACCACAATTTACAAGGTTGTGACCATCTATATTGGTCGTTATCAGCTAGAAATAAGGCAGCGGACCAGTGCTGTCTGCTTTATGACCATTTCGTGTAAGAAAATTATGACCTTTCTGACCAAAATGGTCGTTATAGTTTAGGGTTTGGAGCCTCCCGAACAGCTTTTGACCAATTGGTCTCAAATGGTCATAGATCTATGACCAATTCTTCTAGGGTCACTGACAGAAGGTCACTAGTTGACATATTTCTTGTAGTGATGGTGCAATCTATGATGTCTCTTACCGAATTACCACTATCGTTTTGGGGTTATGCATTAGAGACAACTGCATTCACGTTAAATAGGGCACCATCTAAAAATCCGTTGAGACGACACCGTATGAACTGTGGTTTAGCAAGCTGTCGTTTCTTAAAATTTGGGGTTGCGATGCTTATGTGAAAAAGTTTCAACGTGATAAGCTCGAAACCCAAATCGGAGAAGTGCGTCTTCATAGGATACCCGAAAGGAAACTGTTGGGTACACCTTCTCTCACAGATCCGAAGGCAAGATCTTTGTTGCTAAAAGTGGATCCTTTCTAGAGAAGGAGTTTCTCTTGAAAGAAGTAAGTGGGAGGAAAATAGAAATTGATGAGGTAACTGTACCTGCTCCCTTATTGGAAAGTAGTTCATCACAGAAATCAATTCTAGTGATTCCTACACCAATTAGTGAGGAATCTAATGATGATGATCATGAAACTTTAGATCAAGTTACTACCAAACCTCGTAGGTCAACCAGAGTAAGATCCGCACCAGAGTGGTATGGTAATCCTGTTCTGGAGGTCATGTTACTTGACCATGGCAAACGTACAAACTATGAGGAAGCGATGATGAGCCCAGATTTCGCGAAATGGCTTGAGGCCTTGAAATCTGAGATAGGATCCATGTATGAGAACAAAGTGCGGACTTTGGTGGACTCGCCCGTTGATCGACAAGCTATTGAGAATAAATGGATCTTCAAGAGGAAGACGGATGCTGATAGTAGTGTTACTATCTACATAGCTCGAATTGTCGCAAAAAAAAGTTTTTGACATGTTCAAGGTGTTGACTACGATGAGATTTTCTCACTCGTAGCGATGCTTATGTCTGTCTGAATCATGTTAGAAATTGCCACATTTTATTAAATCTGGCAAATGGATGTAAAAACTGCATTCCTTAATGGATTTCTTAAAGAAGAGTTGTATATGATACAACAAGAAGGTTTTGTCAATCTTAAAGGTGCTAACAAAGTGTGCAAGCTCCAGCGATCCATCTATGGACTGGTGCAAGCATCTCAGAGTTGGAATGTACGCTTTGATAGTGTGATCAAAGCATATGGTTTTATACAGACCTTTTGAGAAGCCTGTATTTACAAGAAAGTGAGTGGGAGCACTACAACATTTCTGATAAGTATATGTGAATTACATATTGTTGATCAGAAATAATGTAGAATTTTTCTGGAAAGCATAAAGGAGTGTTTGAAAGGAGTTTTTCAAAGAAAGACCTCGGTGAAGCTTCTTACATATTGAGCATCAAGATCTATAGAGATAGAACAAGACGCTTGATAAGTTTTTTCAGTGAGTACATACCTTGACAAGATTTTGAAGTAGTTCAAAATGGAACAGTCGAAGAAGGAGTTCTTGCCTGTGTTGCAAGGTGTGAAGTTGAGTCAGACTCAATGCCCGACCACTGCAGAAAATAGAAAGAGAATGAAAATGCATTCCCTATGCTTCAGTCATAGGTTCTACAAAGTATGCCATGTTGTGTACCAGACCAATTGTGAACCTCACCATGAGTTTGGCAAGAGGGTACAATAGTGATCCAGGAGTGGATCACTGGACAACGGTCAAAATTATCCTTAATGAAATAAGGAGATATTTCTTGGTTATGGAGGTGATAAAGAGTTCGTCATAAAAAGTGACACCATTGCAAGCTTTGACACTGATCCGGATGACTCTAAGTCTCAATACTTGATACATATTGAAAGTGGGAGCGATTAGCTAGAGTAGCTCCGTGCAGAGCATTGTAGACATAGAATATTTGCAAAATACATATGGCTCTGAATGTGGCAGACCGGTTGACTAAACTTCTCTCACAAGAAAAACATGATCACTCTTTGGGTGTTAATCACATAGCGATGTGAACTAGATTATTGACTCTAGTAAACGTCACATGGAGATGCGAACTAATCATATAACCATGTGAACTATTGGTGTTAAATCACATGACGATGTGAACTAGATCATTGACTCTAGTGCAAGTGGGAGACTGAAGGAAATATGCCCTAGAGGCAATAATAAAGTTGTTATTTATATTTCCTTATATCATGATAAATTTTTATTATTCATGCTAGAATTGTATTAACCGTAAACTTAGTACATGTGTGAATAAATAGAGAAACAGAGTGTCACTAGTATGCCTCTACTTGACTAGCTCGTTGTATCAAAGATGGTTAAGTTTCCTGGCCATAGACATGAGTTCTCATTTGATTAACGGGATCACATCATTAGAGAATGATGTGATTGACTTCACCCATTTCGTTAGCTTAGCACTTGATCGTTTAGTATGTTGCTATTGCTTTCTTCATGACTTATACATGTTCCTATGACTATGAGATTATGCAACTCCCGAATACTGGAGGAACACTTAGTGTGCTACCAAACGTCACAATGTAATTGGGTGATTATAAAGGAGCTCTACAGGTGTCTACGATGGTACTTGTTGAGTTGGCATAGATCGAGATTAGGATTTGTCACTCCGATTGTCGGAGAGGTATCTCTGGGCCCTCTTGGTAATGCACATAACTATAAGCCTTGCAAGCAATGTGACTAATGATTTAGTTTTGGGATGATGCATTACAGAATGAGTAAAGAGACTTGCCGATAATGAGATTGAACTAGGTATTGAGATACAGACGATCGAATCTTGGGCAAGTAACATACCGATGAAAAAGGGAACAACGTATGTTGTTATGCGGTTTGACCGATAAAGATCTTCGTAGAATATGTGGGAGACAATATGAACATCCAGGTTCCGCTATTGGTTATTGACCGGAGACGTGTCCCGGTCATGTCTACATAGTTCCAGAACCCGTAGGGTCCGCACGCTTAACGTTCAGTGACGATCGGTATTATGAGTTTATGTGTTTTGAAGTACCGAAGATAGTTTGGAGTCCCGGATGTGAACACGGACATTACGAGGAGTCTCGAAATGGTTGAGACATAAAGATTGATATATTGGATGACTATATTCGGACCCCGAATGAGTTCCGGGGGTCACCGGATAATTATCGGAGTGTCGGCGGGTTATCGGAAACCCCCGGGGGACTAATGGGCCAACATGGGCCTTGTGTGAGAGAGAGGAGGGGGACATAGGGCTGCCCCCCCCCCCTTGAAGAGTCCGAATTGGACAAGGAGGGGGCAGCGCCCCCTCTTTCCCTCCCTCTCTCCCTCTCCTTCCTCCCCCTTCCTCCTCCTAGTTGGACTAGGAAAGGGGGAGTCCTACTCCTACTAGGAGGAGGACTCCTCCCCTCCTTGGCGCGCCCCAAGGGCCGGCCAGCCTCCCCCCTTGCTCCTTTATATACGGGGGTAGGGGGGCACCCTAGAACACAAGTTGATCATTGATCTCTTAGCCGTGTGCGGTGCCCCCTGATACGTCTCCAACGTATCTATAATTTTTTATTGCTCCATGCTATTATATATTCTGTTTTGGATGTTTAATGGGCTTATTTATACACTTTTATATTATTTTTGGGACTAACCTATTAACCCAAGGCCCAGTGCAAATTGCTGTTTTTTTTGCCTATTTCAGTGTTTCGCAAAAAAGGAATATCAAACGGAGTCGAAATGGAATGAAACCTTCGGGAGAGTTATTTTTGGAACAAACGTGATCCAGAGGACATGGAGTGGATGTCAAGAAACGAACGAGGAGGCCACGAGGCAGGGGGCGCGCCTACCCCACTGGGCCCGCCCTCCACCCTCATGGGCCCCTCATTGCTCCACCGACCTACTTCTTCCTCCTATATATACCTACGTACCCCGAAACTATCAACGAGCACCACGAAAACCTAATTCCACCGCCGCAACCTTCTGTACCCGTGAGATCCCATCTTGGGGCCTTTTCCGGTGCTCTGTCGGAGGGGGCATCGATCACGGAAGGCTTCTACATCAACACCATAGCCTCTCTGATGATGTGTGAGTAGTTTACCACAGACCTTCGGGTCCATATTTATTAGCTAGATGGCTTCTTCTCTCTCTTTGGATCTCAATACAAAGTTCTCCTCGATCTTCTTGGAGATCTATTTGATGTAACTCTTTTTGCGATGTGTTTGTCGAGATCCAATGAATTGTGGGTTTACGATCAAGATTATCTATGAACAATATTTGAATCTTCTCTGAATACTTTTATGTATGATTGGTTATCTTTGCAAGTCTCTTCGAATTATCAGTTTGGTTTGGCCTACTAGATTGATCTTTCTTGCAATGGGAGAAGTGCTTAGCTTCTTGCGTTGCTCGATCCCAGTGACAGTAGGGGAAACGACACGTATTGTATTGTTGCCATCGAGGATAAAAAGATGGGGTTTATATCATATTGCTTGAGTTTATCCCTCTACATCATGTCATCTTACCTAATGCGTTACTCTGTTCTTATGAACTTAATACTCTAGATGCATGCTGGATAGTGGTCGATGTGTGGAGTAATAGTAGTAGATGCAGGCAGGAGTCGGTCTACTTGTCACGGACGTGATGCCTATATACATGATCATGCCTAGATATTCTCATAATTATGCACTTTTCTATCAATTGCTCGACAGTAATTTGTTCACCCACCGTAATACTTATGCTATCTTGAGAGAAGCCACTAGTGAAACCTATGGCCCCCGGGTCTATTTACCATCATATTAATCTCCCGTCAAAGAGCTATTTCTATCACCGTTTATTTTGCTTTCTTTACTTTTAATCTTTATCATAAAAATACCAAAAATAGTATCTTATCATCTCTATCAGATCTCACTTTTGCAAGTGGCCGTGAAGGGATTGACAACCCCTTTATCGTGTTGGTTGCAAGGTCCTTATTTTTTTGTGTAGGTACGAGGGACTTGCGTGTGGAATCCTACTGGATTGATACCTTGGTTCTCAAAAACTGAGGGAAATACTTACGCTACTTTGATGCATCACCCTTTCCTCTTCAAGGGAAAACCAACGCATGCTCGAGAGGTAGCAAGAAGGATTTCAAGGCGTCGTTGTTAGGGCAGTCTCACGACAAGTCAAGACATACCAAGTACCCATCACAAACTCTTATCCCTCGCATTACATTATTTGCCATTTGCCTCTCGTTTTCCTCTCCCCCACTTCACCCTTGCCGTTTTATTCGCCCTCTCTTTCCGTTCGCCTCCTTTTCACTTGCTTCTTGTTTTCTCGTGTGTTGGATTGCTTGATTGTCACGATGGCTCAAGATAATACTAAATTGTGTGACTTTGCCAATACCAACAACAATGAATTTCTTAGCACTCCGATTTCTCCTCTTACCAATGCTGAATCTTGTGAAATTAATGTTGCTTTGCTGAATCTTGTCATGAAAGATCAATTCACCGACCTTACTAGTGAAGATGCCGCTACCCATCTAAATAGCTTTGTTGATTTGTGTGATATGCAAAAGAAGAAAGATGTGGACAATGATATTGTTAAATTGAAGCTATTTCCTTTCTCACTTAGAGATCGTGCTAAAACTTGGTTTTCGTCTTTGCCTAAAAATAGTATTGATTCTTGGAATAAGTGCAAAGATGCTTTTATCTCTAAGTATTTGCCTCCCGCCAAGATCATCTCTCTTAGAAATGATATTATGAATTTTAAGCAACTTGATCATGAACATGTTGCACAAGCTTGGGAGAGGATGAAATTAATGATACGTAATTGCCTTACACATGGCTTGAATTTATGGATGATTATACAAAAAAATTATGCCGGATTGAATTTTGCTTCTAGAAATCTTTTAGATTCGGCCGCGGGAGGCACTTTTATGGAAATCACCTTAGGAGAAGCTACTAAACTCCTAGATAATATTATGGTTAATTATTCTCAATGGCACACTAAAAGATCTACTAGTAAAAAGGTGCATGCAATTGAAGAGATTAATGTTCTGAGTGGAAAGATGGATGAACTTATGAAATTGTTTGCTAATAAGAGTGTTTCTTCTGATCCTAATGATATGCCTTTGTCTACTTTGATTGAGAATAATAGTGAATCTATTGATGTGAATTTTGTTGGTAAGAACAATTTTGGTAACAACGCTTATAGAGGAAAATTTAATCCTAGGCCATATCCTAGTAATTCCTCTAATAATTATGGTAATTCCTACAACAACTCTTATGGAAATTTCAATAAGATGCCCTCTGATTTTGAGACTAGTGTTAAAGAATTTATGATTTCTCAAAAGAATTTCAATGCTTTGCTTGAAGAAAAATTGCCTAAGATTGATGAGTTGGCTAGGAACGTGGATAGAATTTCTCTTGATGTTGATTCTTTGAAACTTAGATATATTCCACCTAAGCATGATATCAATGAGTCTCTCAAATCAATGCGAATTTCCATTGATGAGTGCAAAGAAAGAACCGCTAGGATGCGTGCTAAGAAAGATTGCTTTGTAAAAGCGTGTTCTTCTAGTTTTCAAGGTAATAAGGATGAAGATCTAAAAGTGATTGATGTGTCCCCTATTAAATCTTTGTTTTGCAATATGAATTTTGATATGAAGGGACTGGATATGAGTCAACTTTAGTTAAAAGGCGTCCCAATGATTCGGAATTTTTAGATCTTGATGCAAAATTTGGTAAAAGTGGGATGGAAGAGGTCAAAACTTTAGATAGAAATGAACCAACTATTTTGGATTTCAAGGAATTAAATTATGATAATTGTTCTTTAATAGATTGTATGTCCTTGTTGCAATCCGTGCTAAATTCTCCGCATGCTTATAGTCAAAATAAAGCTTTTACCAAACATATCGTTGATGCTTTAATGCAATCTTATGAAGAAAAGCTTGAATTGGAAGTTTATATCCCTAGAAAACTTTATGATGAGTGGGAACATACTATTAAAATTAAAATTAAAGATCATGAATGCTTTGCTTTGTGTGATTTGGGTGCTAGTGTTTCCACTATTCCAAAAAAATTGTGTGATTTGTTGGGTTTCCGTGAATTTGATGATTGTTCTTTAAACTTGCACCTTGCGGATTCCACCATTAAGAAACCTATGGGAAGAATTAATGATGTATTTATTGTTGCAAATAGGAATTATGTGCCCGTAGATTTCATTGTTCTTGATATAGATTGCAATCCTTCATGTCCTATTATTCTTGGTAGACCTTTCCTTAGAACGATTGGTGCAATTATTGATATGAAGGAAGGGGATATTAGATTCCAATTTCCGTTAAAGAAAGGAATGGAACACTTTCCTAGAAAGAGATTACCTTATGAATCTATCATGAGATCCACTTATGGATTGCATGCCAAAGATGGCAATACCTAGATCTATCCTTGCCTTTATGCCTAGCTAGGGGCGTTAAACGATAGCGCTTGTTGGGAGGCAACCCAAATTTTATTTTTGTTTCTTACTTTTTGGTTCTGTTTAGGAATAAATAATTCATCTAGCTTCTGTTTAGATGTGGTTTGTGTTTTATTTAGTGTTTGTGCCAAGTACAACCTTTGGGAACACTTGGGGTAAGTATTTGCGATCTTGCTGTAAAAAACAGAAACTTTAGCGCTCACGGGATTAGCTAAAACTTTTTACTGGAGAGTGCTATTTAGTCGATTCTTTTTGAAGATGATTAATAGATAAATTCCTCACGTCCAGAAATTTATTTTATAATTTTTGGAGTTCCATAAGTTTATGTTTGATATAGATTACTACAGACTGTTCTGTTTTTGACAGATTCTGTTTTTCGTGTGTTGTTTGCTTATTTTGATGAATCTATGGCTAGTATCGGAGGTTATGAACCATAGAGAAGTTGGAATACAGTAGGTTTAACAAAAATATAAATAAATAATGAGTTAATTACAGTACCTTGAAATGGTGTTTTGTTTTCTTTCGCTAACGGAGCTCATGAGATTTTCTGTTAAGTTTTGTGTTGTGAAGTTTTCAAGTTTTGTGTAAAGATTTGATGGGTTATGGAACAAGGAGTGGCAAGAGCCTAAGCTTGGGGATGCCCAAGGCACCCCAAGTTAAATCTAAGGACAACCCAAAAGCCTAAGCTTGGGGATGCCCCGGAAGGCATCCCCTCTTTTGTCTTCGTCCATCGGTAACTTTACTTGGAGCTATATTTTTATTCACCACATGGTATGTGTTTTTGCTTGGAGCGTCTTGTATGATTTGAGTCTTTGCTTTTAGTTTGCCACAATCACCCTTGATGTACACACCTTTTGAGAGAGACACACATTATTCGGAATTTATTAGAATACTCTATGTGCTTCACTTATATCTTTTGAGCTAAACAATTTTGCTCTAAGCGCTTCACTTATATCTTTTAGAGCGCGGTGGTGGTTATATTTTATAGAAATTATTGGTCTCTCATGCTTCACTTATATTATTTTGAGAGTCCTTTAGAACAGCATGGTAGTTTTCTTTGGTTGTAAAATTAGTCCTAATATGATAGGCATCCAAGAGGGATATAGTAAAAACTTCTATATGAAGTGCATTGAATACTAAGAAAAATAAGATACTTGATAATTGTTTTTAATATGAAGATGGTGATATTAGAATCATGCTAGTTGAGTAGTTGTGAATTTGAGAAATACTTGTTCTAAAGTTTGTGATTCCCGTAGCATGCATGTATGGTGAACCGTTATGTGATGAAGTCGAAGCATGATTTATTTATTGATTGTCTTCCTTATGAGTGGCGGTCGGGGACGAGCAATGGTCTTTTCCTACCAATCTATCCCCCTAGGAGCATGCGTGTAGTACTTCGTTTCGATAACTAATAGATTTTTGCAGTAAGTATGTGAGTTCTTTATGACTAATGTTGAGTCCATGGATTATACGCACTCTCACCCTTCCACCATTGCTAGCCTCTCTAATACTGCGCACCTTTCGCCGGTCTCATATACCCACCATATACCTTCCTCAAAACAGCCACCATACCTACCTATTATGGCATTTCCATAGCCATTCCGAGATATATTGCCATGCAACTTACCACCGTCCCATTTATTATGACACACTTCATCATTGTCATATTGCTTTGCATGATCATGTAGTTGACATCATATTTGTGGCAAAGCCACCTTTATAATTCTTTCATACATGTCACACTTGTTTCATTGCATATCCCGATACACCGCCGGAGGCATTCACATAGAGTCATATTTTGTTCTAAGTATCGAGTTGTAATTCTTGAGTTGTAAGTAAATAAAAGTGTGATGATCATCATTATTAGAGCATTGTCCCATGTGAGGAAAGGGTGATGGGGACTATGATTCCCCCATAAGTCGGTCGGGATGAGACTCCGGACAAAATAAAAAAAAGGCCAAAAGAAAAAAAGGAGAAGGCCCAAATAAAAAAAATGAGAGAAAAAGAGAGAAGGGACAATGTTACTATCCTTTTTTCCACACTTGTGCTTCAAAGTAGCACCATGATCTTCATGATAGAGAGTCTCTTATTTTGTCACTTTCATATACTAAGTGAGAACTTTACATTATAGAACTTGGCTTGTATATTCCAATGATGGGCTTCCTCAAAATGCCCTAGGTCTTCGTGAGCAAGCAAGTTGGATGCACACCCACTTAATTTCTTTTGTTTTTTTTAACCTTACTTAGTTTCTTTTGTTGATCTTTCATACACTTATAGCTCTAGTGCATCCGTTGCATGGCAATCCCTACTCACTCACATTGATATCTATTGATGGGCATCTCCATAGCCCATTGATATGCCTAGTTGATGTGAGACTATCTTCTCCTTTTTTGTCTTCTCCACAACCACCATTCTATTCCACATATAGTGCTATATCCATGGCTCACGCTCATGTATTGCGTGAAGATTGAAAAAGTTTGAGAACATCAAAAGTATGAAACAATTGCTTGGCTTGTCATCAGGGTTGTGCATGATTAAATACTTTGTGTGATGAAGATAGAGCATAGCCAGACTATATGATTTTGTAGGGATAACTTTCTTTAGCCATGTTATTTTGAGAAGACATGATTGCTTTGTTAGTATGCTTGAAGTATTATTATTTTCATGTCAATATTAAACTTTTATCTTGAATCTTTCGGATTTGAACATTCATGCCATAACAAAGAGAAATACATTGAAGAATATGCTAAGTAGCATTCCACATCAAAAATTCTGTTCTTATCATTTACCTACTCGAGGACGAGCAGGAATTAAGCTTGGGGATTCTTGATACGTCTCCAACGTATCTATAATTTTTGATTGCTCCATGCTATTATATATTATGTTTTGGATGTTTAATGGGCTCATTTATACACTTTTATATTATTTTTGGGACTAACCTATTAACACAAGGCCCAGTGCAAATTGTTGTTTTTTGCCTATTTCAGTGTTTCGCAGAAAAGGAATATCAAACGGAGCCCAAACGGAATGAAACCTTCGGGAGAGTTATTTTTGGAACAAACGTGATCCAGAGGACTTTGGGTGGACATAAAGAAACGAACAAGGAGGCCACGAGGCAGGGGCGCGCCCACCACCCTCATGGGCCCCTCATTGCTCCACCGACCTACTTCTTCCTCCTACATATACCTACGTACCCCGAAACCATCCAGGAGCACCACGAAAACCTAATTCCACCGCTGCAACCTTCTGTACCCGTGAGATCCCATCTTGAGGGCTTTTTCGGCGCTCTGCCGGAGGGGGCATCGATCACGGAGGGCTTCTACATCAACACCATAGCCTCTCCGATGATGTGTGAGTAGTTTACCACAGACCTTCGGGTCCATGGTTATTAGCTAGATCGCTCCTTCTCTCTCTTTGGATCTCAATACAAAGTTCTCCTCGATCTTCTTGGAGATCTATTCGATGTAACTATTTTTACGGTGTGTTTGTCGAGATCCGATGAATTGTGGATTTATGATCAAGATTATCAATGAACAATATTTGAATCTTCTCTGAGTTATCTTTGCAAGTCTCTTCGAATTATCAGTTTGGTTTGTCCTACTAGATTGATCTTTCTTGCAATGGGAGAAGTGATTAGCTTTGGGTTTAATTGTAACACCCCGGACGTAACTTTCCATAATTGTAACCCCAACTCTTGCCATTTTCGGCATTGTGATATGATACTCCCTCCGTGGTTGGGTTCTTGTCTTTCGTTTTTGCATTTTTTCCATGTCATGCATTTTCATATCATGTCATCATGTGCATCGCATTTGCATACGTGTTCGTCTCATGATTCCGAGCATTTTCCCCGTTGTCCGCTTTTGCAATCCGCACTTCTATGTTCCCGGCGTCCCCTTTTACGCTTTTTCCGTGAGCGGTACTAAACTTTCTCGGAATGGACCGAGGTTTGTCAAGTGGCCTTGGTATACCACCGTAGACCACCGGTCAAGTTTCGGGTCATTTGGAGCTCGTTTGGTACTCCAACGGTTAACCGCACCTCATAAAGGCCACTTTTAAGTTGCAGCCCAACACCCTTCAAAATAGTCCAATAACCCATCTAAGTCACTTCCATGCTCTCCGTCGTTCGATCACGATCGTGTGGCGAAAACTACACCTCATTTGGAGCTTCCTAGCTCCTTCTACCTATAAATATGCATCTCCTCCAAATCCGGATCATTTCCCCAAACCCTAGCCCGCTCCTCTCCCGCCGCGGGCGTGTCCGATCGGGCCGGACACGTCCGCCCGCCGCCCAACCAACCGGGCGTGCCACCCCCGGTCCCCGATTCGCCTCGCACACAGTTCAGTGGGCCCAGCCCCAGCCTGCCCTCCCGGCCCGCGCCATGCCCATGCTCGCCTGGCCTCATTCCGGCCGACCCCCCCGCCACCGCCCTCATCACCGCCCCAGCAGCCCCTCGCCACCTCCGCCGCCCGGCCACGGCCCGCCCGTCGGACCCCGCCGCCCTCTTCCTCCTCCGGCCCGGCCTCCCTCTCCTCCCGGCCGAGCTCCGGCGAGCAGCGCCGCCGCCTCGCCCGATCCGATCGGGCGGATCTGAGATCCACTTGGGTTGACTTTCTCCCCCAAAAAAATTCATCTAAGTTTTTAATCCTGTGATAATTTGTTGCATTTTCAACGATCATAACTCTGCACCCGTAGCTCCGCTTTCGCATGCGTGTAATATGTCAAAATGTTCGTCTAGATGAGTAGATCATTTCGTCTCATTGCATCATTTTCATTTGAGCTCATCTTGATGCCCGAAATGCTGTTAGAAGAGGGCTATGTGATGTTAGTTTCGTTTCTTATGTAACATGCACTTTTGTTATTTTTGCTATGATTGATGTGTGCACCCTATGAATTTGAGTCCTACATGTGTTTTGTAATATGCCATGCCATATTTCCAGGGGTGTATGCCATGTATTTTTGTGATCTATGTGGTGACTAGCACAAGCATGCAAACTAGGTGTCATGATGTTGCTGATTTCAGCCCCTGTTTTGCTGATATTTTCATGCCATGTTAACTTGATGCTACCGAGAGATCCATGCATATTTTGAGATACTTCATTAAGGATGTTTTGAACATATGGTTATGCTCTATCCATCCATGCCTTTGTTTGCAACTATGGAGTGCCATAGCTTGAGTCAATCGAGCTCTACTTTTGCTATAAAATGTTTCATGGCAGATTGTTTACATGTTATTCATTTTTGCCAAGGTTGTTGTAGTTGATCCGTGTATGCTATGAAGTTGTTCTTGCCATGTATATCTTCTATGCCATGTCTTATTGATGTATGTATGCTTAGTTTATCATGAAATGCTCTGTAGTGAGTGCATCGAGCTATTAAACATGCCTACTTGTTATCTGTTTTTGCCATGCCCTGTTGCTGAATCTGTTAACGAAACTTGCTATATTGACATGGGTGTTACTATATTTTCTGATCCTTTTTGGCTTATGGTCAGTAAGGGACTTTTGTTCTATGCTTTGAGTAGATTCATGCCATGCCTTGTTTTGCTATTATAAGTTCCTGTAGCATGTTGTTTTCTTGCTCTGAACATTGCTTCCTGATGCTGATTTTGCCATGTTTAGTAATTTCACTAAGTCTGTGAAGCTGATATATTTTGCACTTTTGCCATGCTTCTTTGGACCTGTTGTGGTGTGTTTTAGCCGTAGCTCAGTGTTCATCTTTTGTCAATCATCTTGAGTAGATCACTGCCATATGCTTTTCTGGTACGTTTGGGTGCAGTAGCTTAATTTCTTGTTGCTTGCTAAGTGGCATCATGCTGTTAATGGCAGATTTGTGCCATTCTTGTTTTGCTTGTCATTTGCAAACCGTGCATCCGATTCCGGTGATCTTTATATCGATTTCAACCGAAATCATCTCATCTTTCCAGCGGCATACTTGGTTTGCCAAGTTGATGCCTGGTTCATCATTTTCCTTCCGGAGCGTGCATACGCATTGCATATCACATCCCGCATATCATGCCATATATTGCATCATGTTGCTTGTGCATTGCACCGTGATTTATTGTGGTTCCTTTGTTTGTGTTCTTGCTTTGGGTAGAGCCGGGAGACGAGTATGTGAACGAGGAACCTGTTGAGAACGCTTTCGAGGATCAAGCTTTCGACAACTCTGAGAACTTTGCAGGCAAGATGACCATATCCTCGAAATCACTTCTATCTTTGATATGCTAGATGCTCGCTCTTTTGCTATGCCTATGCTACGATGCCTATCACTTGCTTATCATGCCCCACCCATATTGCCATGTCAGCCCCTAACCATCCTTTCCTAGCAAACCGTTGATTGGCTATGTTACCGCTTTGCTCAGCCCTCTTATAGCGTTGCTAGTTGCAGTGAAGATAAAGTTTGTTCCTTGTTGAACATGGAGATGTTGTTCCTTGTTGGAACATGTTTACTTGTTGGGGATATCACAATATATATCTGCTATAATTAATGCATCTATATACTTGGTAAAGGGTGGAAGGCTCGGCCTTATGCCCGTGTTTTGTTCCACTCTTGCCGCCCTAGTTTCCGTCATACCGGTGTTATGTTCCTTGATTTCGCGTTCCTTACGGTTGGGTGATTTATGGGACCCCTTGACAGTTCGCTTTGAATAAGACTCCTCCAAAGAAGGCCCAACTTTGGTTTTACCATTTGCCACCTAAGCCTTTTTCCCCGGGTTTCGCGAGCCCGAGGGTCATCTTTATTTTAACCCCGGGCCAGTTCTCCTTCGAGTGCTGGTCCAACTTGAGCGATGTCCGCGCCTTGGGCAATCAGGGTCTATGCCAACCCGACGTCTGCTCATCCGGTGTGCCGAGAACGAGATATGTGCAGCTCCTATCGGGATTTGTCGGCACATTCGGGCGGCTTTGCTGGTCTTGTTTTATTGCTGTCGAAATGTCTTGTAGTCCGGGATTCCGAGACTGATCGGGTCTTCCCGTAGAAGGAATATCCTTCGTTGACCGTGAGAGCTTATAATGGGCTGTTGGGACACCCTGCAGGTATTATCCTTCAAAGCCGTGCCCGCGGTTATGAGGCAGATGGGAATTTTTAATGTCCGGTTGTAGAAAACCCGAAGTTGACCCTAATTAAAATACACATCAACGCGTGTGTAACCGTGATGGTCTCTTCTCGGGAGTCCGGAAGTGAACACGTGTTGGAGTAATGTTTGACGTAAGTAGTTCAGATCACTTCTTGATCGCTACTAGCTTCACGACCGTGCCTTGCTCCTCTTCTCGCTCCCTTTTGCGATGTAGCCACCATATATGCTAGTCGCTTGCTGCAGCTCCACCTCACAACTCTGTCCTTCCTATAAGCTTAAATAGTCTTGATCTCGCGGGTGTGAGATTGCTGAGTCCCCGTGACTCACAGATTCTACCAAAACAGTTGCAGGTGCCGACGATGCGGTCAGGTGACGCAACCGAGCTCAAGTGGGAGTTCGATGAGGAACGTGGTCGTTACTATGTGTCTTTTCCTGATGATCGTAGTGGAGCTCAGCTTGGGACGATCGGGATCTGTAGCATTTGGGGTATCTTCTTTTATTTTGGTTCCGTAGTCGGACCTTGAGTGTAATATGTATGATGGATGTTTATTTATGCATTGTGTGAAGTGGCGACTGTAAGCCAACTATGTATCTTTTCCCTTATGTATTACATGGGTTGTGTGAAGATTACCTCACTTGCGACATTGCTTTCAATGCAGTTATGCCTCTAAGTCGTGCTTCGACACGTGGGAGATATAGCCGCATCGAGGGCGTTACATTAATCTTGCATTGCGCGATCCCAGTGACTGTAGGGGAAACGACACGTATTGTATTGTTTCCATTGAGGACAAAAGATGGGGTTTATATCATATTGCTTGAGTTTATCCCTCTACATCATGTCATCTTACCTAATGCGTTACTCTGTTCTTATGAACTTAATACTCTAGATGCATGCTGGATAGTGGTCGATGTGTGGAGTAATAGTAGTAGATGCAGGCAGGAGTCGGTCTACTTGTCACGGACGTGATGCCTATATACATGATCATGCCTAGATTTTCTCATAATTATGCACTTTTCTATCAATTGCTCGACAGTAATTTGTTCACCCACCGTAATACTTATGCTATCTTGAGAGAAGCCACTAGTGAATCCTATGGCCCCCGGGTCTATTTACCATCATATTAATCTCCCGTCAAAGAGCTATTTCTATCGTCGTTTATTTTACTTTCTTTACTTTTAATCTTCATCATAAAAATACCAAAAATATTATCTTATCATCTCTATCAGATCTCACTTTTGCAAGTGGCCGTGAAGGGATTGACAACCCCTTTTTCGCGTTGGTTGCAAGGTTCTTATTTGTTTCTGTAGGTATGAGGGACTTGCGTATGGCCTCCTACTGGATTGATACCTTGGTTCTCAAAAACTGAGGGAAATACTTACGCTACTTTGCTGCATCACCCTTTCCTCTTCAAGAGAAAACCAACGCATGCTCAAGAGGTAGCACCCCCTCCACCATAATCCACCTCGGTCATATCCTCGTAGTGCTTAGGCGAAGCCCTGCGCCGGTAGCTTCATCATCACCGTCATCATGCCATCGTGCTAACGAAGCTCTCCCTCAACACTGCTGGATCGTGAGTTCGTGGGATGTCACCGAGCCGAACGTGTGCAGATCGCGGAGGTGCCGTACTTTTGGTACTAGGATCGGTCGATCGTGAAGACGTACGACTACATCAATCGCGTTGTCATATCGCTTCCGCTTTCGATCTACGAGGGTACGTGGACTACACTCTCCCCTCTCGTTGCTATGCATCACCATGATCTTGAGTTTGCGTAGGAATTTTTTTTGAAATTACTACATTCCCCAACAGTAATGGAAAGACTCTCAGCCTGTACACAAATAGGATGCACAAAGCCATTTCAGATCGGTGATAACTTCCCGCTGAGTAATGAGTATGTACAATCATCAGCGCGGAAATGACATAGCACAAATGTATTGCATTCTATTAACTAGACCTTACGTAGAAGGCCAATCAATTATCAAGTAACACGCTCAGTAGCACCACCACATTAACAGCTTACAAGCAGACCACACGGATGTAAGATCGCAAACATATTTGGCAATAAACCAGTAAATATCTCATATGTCTCTTCTTAATCATAACCACATGGAGAACTAATGGAATAGATTCACCATCAATTATGTTGAGTATTGGTTGTAGCATATTGGTTAACCTTTTGATTTTCGTCAATGTCATGTTTGACAAAGTGTGTGTCCGTAGAGACGACTATCGAGCAACAACAATTATTTTTTGCATCGGAGGAATCCAGAAGGTGCCATCCATGGGAGTGTTTAGTTTTGCACTTTTGCTTGCCTTGTTATGCTTTGTTCTTTCCCATTTTGTGTTTGTGGCTAACTTCTTGCTACTTTGTTCTTGGCTAGAAAATACAGTTGAGTGCTGAAAGCTTTTCACCTTATTCGAACTTTAATTGTTACTAACATCTACATTTCTATGGTGCTCCAGTAATAGGCTCGACTTGCTCCTTTCAAATTTTGATGTCATCAATAAATGGCAACAGAACATGTAGGCAGTTCCAGATTACAGATTACAAGGAGCATATACAAAGACATGCAACCCTCATGAGTGTTCTTGGAAACAAGAACACGCACGGGAAGGGACCCTCGTATTGTTCTTGAAGAAACGAACATGCAAGCAGGGATAGTAGTACAATGCCAATGGAGATGACACTACTACGAGAACCAGTCGATCCTGAGCATACCGTCTACTATGAAGCAACGAAAAAAGTGATGCATCATGGTTGGGATGGTGGGGGTGTGGTCCATGAAGGGAGAGATGTTCCTTTTCGTCTTTTTCATCGCCGTCGTAGCTATCGCCAAAGGGCAGCAGCCAGAGAGCGAGGATTCATGTGAACCCTCCAGTTTTGCCAGCGAAATTAAATTATTTTGTGTGAAAGGTACTCCAAGCTATGGTTGCTGTTGACTAGTCATTGCTGCCATTGACATCTTCGGCAGCGGCACGGAGCCTTGTCTGTGTTGTGTGGCCAGTGAACCTAGCTTGGCTCAACACTTACGATCTATTGGCGATTTTTGCCTCGTGTCGAGCACTTAGCCCTGGAGGTGCTCGCCTTGACGTCACCTGTGAAGGTAGGCTCCTTGCTTGTTGTTCTATTATTTATGACCAGTTAATATGAGCTACTGAGCTCGACATGCTCGAGTTTATAGATGCACTTATTCAGCATTCCTCTAATATCTCATCTCACATATGTAGCTACACCTTTCAACTATGCATACTACATACTCAGCTCGGATGTTCATCATCGCTTCTTCTTGAAACGGGTCTCTTACCTCTCAAAATCAAGCCCTTTTGAGAATCTAAATGGGTGCAACATCTCCCTTTTATAAGGGCATCAACACCCCATTCACCCCTTCCATGTGAAACTTAGCCATCATATTCATCTTGTTTTCCACGGTAGCAATGTTGAATTGATGAAGGCACATAAGAGACTAGTCATGGTTCACGTACAGGTCAGTCATGGTTCACGTACAGGTCAGTTGAGACACTCAACATGAAAATGGAAATTGCATGCTTGAAGTACATTCATGCAAGGCATAGAATGACTGAGTTTTATATTAATTTACTACTGGTGCAATGCTACATGTCTACCTTGAAATCAAGAGATCTCAAGTTGCACTTTTAGAGTAGTATATATGACAAGGAAAACCGTAAGAAACATATTCATATCTGTCTTCCTTATCCTGACGTTTTATTTAAAACAAGTGCACGGTCACACAACTTGTCCTTAGTATTTTGCAGCATGTGAAAACATCAGAAACATGATAGCTGGTCTCTTTCTGATACATAGTTACGGATTAGAATACCGCTTACATTTCGGAAAGGAAGAAAAGAAATCTACATGGTTTTATTAGGTACTTCCTAATTAAGCCTAAGCACCGTGAACGAGGATATGCAGGTTTTGCACATTGCAGCGCATCCATCAACATGGTTGATATGCCCCAACCACCTGAACTCTATATACCATGACATATTTAGCTCTACTGCATTGTTTCAAATTTCCAGCGATATCATGGAAACTTCAGTTTGAATATTGTCATTTCCAATATAGGTAGTTTTCTTACCACAGAATAATGGAAGTGCTCTTGGTCTCTACACCAAGCCATTTTAGATCAGTGATAATTTTACATCATTTTCGAACAACCGACATGAGATCTAACTTTTTATATAAATGAAGAGAATTGATCAGACAAGAAGGAAAACTACCAAAACATCAGTACAATTGTGCATCCCCCACACACACTAGCCCACGACTCCGTCACCCAAACAACCAGAGTTGATACCCTACAACATGACCCAAGGCCGCCGCTCCTACTTACAGACCTTACATACCCATGCCGGCCTCGAGGCCTCGTACCAGACGACCCGATGACTCTGCCACCCAAGTGACCAGAATTAACACCATGTGACACAAAGGTGCACTCTGGAGTTGTTGCTCCGGATTCCATATCGGCATGAGGCCACGTACCCGACAAGCAAATGATGCTCCACATAAATGGCAAGACCCGACACCCTGCAACACAAATGCGCACACCGAAGCAGACTGTTCAACTTCCACACCGGCCCCTAGGCCGCACATGCCTAGACAACGATGAAACTGTATGAATGACACCAAACGTCGATGCCTGACTGGCCTCCATAGGCGATGCCCCAAGGGGGATCGAAAGCGACAGGTACACCGCTGCCACCCTCTCTGGCTCCATAGAGTATGTACAACCATTAGAGCGAACATGGTATATCACATATGTGATGCATTATATTAACTTGTTACATATGCTCCATCGATCGCAAGAGATCACCTTGAGGAACTCCAAAAGGAATATCGTATGCAGAATGGCCGAACCATTGTCAAGCACCAATACATTAGCATTTTCCAGACATGGAGATATAATGGCAACCATATTTGGCTATAAAGCACCAAAGTATCTCTCCCACTCTTTAATCACAACAATGATAGAGAATTAATAAAACAAATATTATCAATATTTTTTGATATTGGTAGTGGCATATGTTCATAGTTAATATTCTAATAACACAATTCATGTTATATCAGTTCAAAGTGTGAATTACATCATCTCTTCTTGGCACACTTCTTTCCATCTTTCAAGTGTTCCGTACTTGCGGCAATCCATATAATTCTGAAGATTACATGCCCAACCCGAATGGTAGTTCTTAGCCTACAAAAAACAGATGGTTTTGACACTAATATTATACGACTTATAAAGTTTGAAAATTGCAGCCTAATCCTCTTCATAACTTCACTACAGTCTAATCTGCATGACAATATGTACATCTATTGCTTCAAAAAAGAGAGAAGCAATTTGCATGTTTTACAGAGTAAAACATACACACTTACCCTTAGTTCAAGACACCACTGGTGATGATATGCTAAACAATGCAAGATTTCTTGGTGTAGTTTTGTATTTGGTCCTACTTAACTTGAGTCCAATGCTCAAAACTTGTTGATATAGTTTAGCACCGCCAGAGTCCATTTATGTTTCAAAACAGAGTGCCAATTCACGGAAGAACAACACCCTGATGATGTGTATGGGAGGGTTTGTAGTTGGATGCGAGCGACCTTGGAGATCTACGTAAAGCTCTTCCATAACTAAAACATATTCTAGGCCCATCTATTATGTATTCTTCTAATACCTCATCAAAATTAGGCGTACAACTCTTTTTCAATTGTATACGCATATCATCTCCGAATAGGGATATAATATCTTCCTTGAAACAAGTGACACGGTAAAGCATATCATCTTTTTATAGTGGTGGAATAATCATCTCACGTTCTCTACTGCAGTAATGTTTAATCGATGAAATCTAGCTGCATTCCATGAGCATGCCAAATTTGGGTTGATCTCGTTTATCATAACGGCTGCATGCTTGAAGATATTCTAAGGTTCAAGAGTGTGAACTATTTGGTTATTTTAAAATATTGCAACTCCGCAACTCTTCAGTGGTCTAAGAGTGTGGTTTATTTGGCTGGTAAGAAACGTGATCCAAGAGTGTGAATTATTTGGTTATTTTAAAATATTGCCACGCCGCAACTCTTCAGTGGTCTAGTAGTACCCCTAAACCCTCAAACCCTCAAAAACAACCTTTTTTTACGGGTTGAGACGAAAAATTCCCAAAGAATAGAACCCCTTAACCCTTAAACCGCGAGATCTTGATAGTGGTGGGGTTAGTCGGTGTGGCGGCAACCATCCAACTCGTGCCTTTTTTCCCCTTGGGGTCCGCCTCTGCCTAGGGGTTGTGTCTGCCTCTATCTATGCGGTGACCTTCGGGACATAGTTGCTTCGACCATTCTCTCTTACGATGGCATAACCGGATGGATTACTAATTGTAGCGCATAAATCCCGTTTCAGTAGCATATTTAGCGCATAACCAGACACCAATGTTCCTTCTCTATTAGGGTTTATTCTCTTTGATTATTTTAGCGCTCGCGTGCCCATAATTTTTTATTCAAGCCAAACCAGCATATTCTCTTTTATTGGGCCAAGGAAAAAACATTTCTCCCATGAACGACCCAGTAGGGGAGTGCAGCTGAGGCATAATACAGCCTATGTGACGGACAATTTTATTTTCTTGGGCCAACTGCGTGGGACTACTATATGATGCTAGTTGCATAAAATAGCGCATGGGATGCACACTGGTAGGTGCCAAGACGACCTGTGTTAGTAAGGGACGAAAAAATCAAAAAAAAATGATGAGTTGAGGGATCAAAATCATGCCCTCAAAGGCCCGACTACGTGCTGCTAGCCACTCAAAGAAACGAGTTATAGGAACCAATGGCCAGCTCAAACCTTTAAGATCATACCCCAAGGTCACATTGGAAACGATTTTTTTTGAACTGTTTAAAAAATATAAATTGTTGAACATTCCTGGAAGCATGAATAATTTTGAAAATCCCAAACATATTTTGAAATTCTTTACATTTTCATAAATACACAACAAAATATGAAACACTCAAAATTCACAATTTTATATGAAAACATAAACCTTTTATAATCACATGAACATGTTTTGAATTTGTGATTTTCTTAAAAAATGAATTATATTTTGTACATTCAGAACAATTTTTACAAATATGTTTCTTGACATTTTCTGAATTTGCGAACATTTCACTAAAACAAGAATATTTTTCGTATTTGGATCATTTTTAAATGCATAATTTTGGAAAATCTCGAACAACTTTGGAAAACACAAAGAAAAATGGAACATTATTTTAAAAAGTTAATTCATTTTTGAATGAGAACAAAGATCTAATGTTCTTAACAAGTTTCAAAATGGTATATATTTTAAATTCCCAAACATTTTTAAAGAAATCGATTTTTTTATATTATGAACTTCTATTAAAATTTTGAATTTGTGGAAAAAGGGAGAAAGAAAAGTAAACTTGAAAAAAATACAAAATAATAGGAAAGAAAAATAAACACAAAAGGAAAAAAGAAAAATAGAAACATAAGACATAACAAAAAAACATAACGGTTCAGCCCAGCTTGGCCGCCCTGTGCGAGTTTCGACTATTTTGGAATAGGAACAAATATTTAATGTTCTGACCATTTTTCAAAATGTAATAAATTTCATAATTCGGAATTTTTTTAAAAGTAAAAAATTTATGATATTATGAAATATTATGAAATTTTGAATTTATGAAACAGGGTAAAAATTTGAAAGGAAAAAAAAACCAAAGAAGAAGAGAAAGAAATGAAAGAGAAAAAAAGAAACATACCACAAAACAAAGAAATAGAATAAATTGTATAATTCTGAACAATTTTTTGAAAATTATAATTTCTATGATATTATGAACTTTTTTAAAAATTTCGAATTTACGAAAAAATGGAAAAAAACTTGAAAGGAAAAAGGACCAAAGAAGAAGAGAAAGAAACGAAAAAGAAAAATAGAAACATAACATAAATGATAAAAAAGCAAACGGGCCAGCCCAGGTTGGCCGCCTGGTGCGAATTTGCGTCTATCTAACGCTCGAGGCGATAAATAGAGTTTTCCCATCTACATGGACACGAAAATAACTGGGCTGGCTTTCCTATGCCACTCTTCCGGGAGCAACTAGTAACGAGAGCTCTTTCGGGAGCCTCGCAACAATCTGCGCCACTTGGCGCACTCTCAATCATTCGCCACGTGTCGCGCTCTGGACGCTCCTTCGGATTTTTTTTTATTTTTCCGCACGCGTTATCGGCTTTTCAAACGGTTTTTTTGGTTTTTTTCGATGTTTTGGTTTTCGCCCGGTCTTCCTTAGCTTTTCGATCAAAAAAATTTTCAAAGAAACATTTTTTTTGCGCGAAAAAAACGTGTTTTCTTTTTTTTTTCTTTCGCGAAAGTCACGGTTTTTTTTTCCGTAATAGGCACGGTTGTGCTTTAGCTGGAGTCACGGTCGTGCCTTTTGGAAACGAAAAAAAACGTGTTTTTTATTTTTTTTCTTTCGCGAGAGTCACGGTTTTGCTTACGCGTGAGGCACGGTTGTGCTTTCGCGAGAGTCACTGCCGTGCCTCTTGGAAAGGGAAAAAAATACGCGTTTTCTGTTTTTTTCTTTCGGGAGAGTCACGGTTTTGCTTTCGCGAGAGGCATGGTTGTGCTTTTCGCGAAAGTCACGGCCGTGCCTCTCGGAAACGAAAAAACAACGCGTTTTCTGTTTTTTTTTCTTTCCACGAGAGTCACGGTTTTGCTTCCACGAGAGACACGGTTGTGCTTTCGCGAGAGTCACGGCCGTGCCTCTTTCGGAAAGGGAAAAAACCGTGCTCCCGGTTCGGTTTTTTCACCCAGTATTTTTTGTCCGATTTTTTAATGAAAAAAAAAAGTTCGTCAAAACCTATCAACATGGGATCTAGTTTTGAAGATCTCGACGCGAGGAATCCAATGGTGAAAACGGTTCGAGATTTGGACGCACGGTTTAAGAGATAAAACGTTTTGAATAAATGAATCTACGAAAAAGGGAAAACTCTCAGGTTGCGACAAGTGGCGCACTGCATGTGTGCCATTTGTCGCCATGTGGGAAAATAGAGTGTTCTTTGCAACGAGTACTCCTTAATTAGTGATTTCGCACTCTTCGAGCGGCCCATGTACATAATCTGGCATTTTCCTTTTCTAATAGACGAACGGACAAAACTTTAGTACCACCTCGAGTAGAAAAAAGAACAATCAATAGTGAACGGTTAAAAAAATCGGAGAAACGCACCTTATTTTATTAGTAGGTATAGATTTCAAATACTCGATTAACATTTGGCAAAAAATTACGTATAGCATATTTTTGTAATAAATATCATGAGAATATTTGGAAGAGTAAATGAAAGTAAAAAAAGAAATCAAATAAAGAAAACAAAAAAGTAAAACAAAAAACAAAAACAAGGCACTGGCGTCCCGTATATCTTGCCCGCCCATACGCGAAACAACACACAGGGCGCGAGCACAATGGGCCTGCCCAGTAGCTTCCATGTGGCTGCGCTCATACAGTAGCTAACCGTTTTTTTGGGGGTTTATTGTATTTTTTTCTACCCCTATATAAAATACTTCATTTTTTATCTTTTTTTCCTTTTCACCATTTTTTATATTTTATTAGGTTCTACAAACATTTTCATAATATACAGTGAACTTTTTCCAAAATAAACACTGAACAACTGTTAATATATGTTCAACTTTGTTTTAGTACGTGATTTTTTTTTGTAATATATGCTGAAAATGTTTAAAACATGCATTGAACTTTTGTAAAATACACTCAATAATTTCTTAGTATATGCTGAACATTTTCAGTATACACACTGAACATTTCTTTTAAATCCATTGAACAATTTCTTTGTATACCATGAACATTTTCAAAATATCAATTGAATTTTTTGTAAAAAAGTTTAACAATTTCTTAGTATACGATGAACATTTTATAATGCACGGTGCACTTTTTATAATATAAGGCGAATATTTTCTTAATGTATGATGAACATTTTCTTAATACATGGTGAACTTTTTTTATAGTAATACGAAAGCAGATAAAAAGGAAAAGGAAACTGATAAGATAAGAAAAAAGAAAATAAAAGAAACAGGAACAGTAAAAAGAGAAACAGAAGATACAACCAACCCTAGTAGGCCGTCCAACTGGGGCGTTCGGAGGGACGCTCTCTGAGTGAAGCTACCGCTATTTACCGTCTGCGGCGGCGATGGCCCTCCCACGGATGCTGCTATCGGTTAGCGCAATGGAACAAGATTGAATGCCTAAATGAACAAACTTATATTGTTCAAAGTTTCGTCAACTGATTTAGAAAACTTACTGATTCCTATATATCCGTAGGTTTGCGGTGAAGAGGCAGCTGACTTACGTAAAAAAAAACACAGGCAGCTGACTTACAAGGAACATGTGTGCTTATTGTGTTTGTATCCACTTGATACTTCATTTTGAGTTAATAAAATTCATCATTTGTCAACAAAAATCAGCTTTTTTGCCTCAGACCTTAATATTATCGATGAGCATGCAGCACCGGATTGCTGTATATATTACCATGGAGGATAAAATAACCCATGTTGCTTCTTTGAATCGTTTAATGTTTATACACCAAGTTCATGTGTTTTTTGTGTAAAAAATAAATGCAACTTAGTAGCAGTTCGTAGGATGACGCACCTATTGGTGCAGTGAAAAGTGGACAGAAAACAGAGGGCAGGGCGTGACCTGATGGGCTTAAAGGTGTGATTCGTATTCTACCTTTTGCTATATTATATTATGCGGTCGATACGGATTTGTGATCGCAGAAACGTAATCAGATCGCAAAGGTGGAATTAATACATCTGCCTGTGCACTCGGTACTATGCCTTTTCTAGAAGAATATTAGTTTATGGTTGGCACTGTAGCAGTCTGAAAAAGGTCTGATACAACAGTAAACATGTGGACTGACGGGAGGAACAACGTGGCTTGCGAGCTTGTGCGGCGCTGTGCTATCTCTCGCATGTGGCATGTGGTTGATCAAGCAAGGCCCAATACCCAATAGGCTCAGAGGCGAACAAACAATTTGGCCCTGCTGGTGCTTGTATACTTGTTCGGAAGTAATTTTATGTGAACCACCCCTCAATTTTTTTTTGAACCAATACTATGACTTTTTTTCTTTCTACCACATTGTTGTGCTATAAAACATCATGCAGCTCAAAGGTATTGAACTTTCAATGTCGGCTTTTCACAAAAAAGTGATGTTCTGATTGAGTAACTAACCTGCTAGAAAAACTAATCATTGTTCTTTTACCAAAGACCACACCAGTTTTACATAGCCACAATGACAAGAAACTTTTGCTACCCCGCTATAATAAGTTTCATCTGTTTCACATCAATACCCCCATGCAGCCAGCTCCCAAACTTATGCAGTAAACCGCCTTAAGTATCATGAATGATATGAAATGAAGTACAAGAGAAGCATACACTAAAAGAAAAGGCATTTCATCATTTCATCCTTTTTATGACAAAACGACTATGTTTGCTCACATCATGCTCATTTTCATTTAGCTATATTCCCCCCGGTTAAAATCAGCTATTTGTGCTTACCTTAAGCGGCACTTTTAGTTTCCAATAAAGCTTAATATTGATTAAGGCATTACTCTGGATAACGGCAGTGTATATTTACTTGGCCAATAATTGCAAAGTTATGCATATTCCTTCAAGTCCCAATAAGTCATGCCTAAATGTCACCTTTGGACGTTTTTTTAACAATAAATGAAGGATTTTATTGACTCAAAATGAATCGTCAAGGGGATAGAAATAAAATGAGGACACACCCAGCCTCTGCATGATTAGGATGCACACAAGCAACACGCATGCACACACAACCATGCCTCGGCCAAGAGCAAAGTCATACGGGACCAAAACTATGCCTAGGCAGAGAAAAAAGAGGGGATAAAAAGAAAAAACTCAGAACTGATCAAAACAAAGACGCCGGACTATAAAAAACGAACATACGCACCAACCATCTCTTAACTCACAAGGACAATGAGAATTTTTTTGCAGCAACAACGCCTCCAAAGAGAGAACGACGCTCGAACATCGCCGGTGTCGGATCCAGTCACCAAAGGTCAGATTCTGTTTTTCACCTTGAAGATTAAGTTTATACAAATCTGAACAATACTTTCAACAAGGTAACCACATAAAATCATCAATATATTTTTTGCAAGGGGAAAGGGTTGTATATTAATTAACCTGGACTGCACAAGTTCAGTTCACACATAGAATTGTCGCTATTGTCAGGTATAGTCAACTAGGTTTAGACCTAGTATTTTCACTATGAAGCTCGAGACGGAAAAAAATGTCTTAGAGTGAGGAAAAAAGTGAGAGAACATACATAGACTTACTCATATACAATTCCACTTTGGAATCAGCACTTGGTTCCTCCTTTACAGGCCTTAAAATATTCTGAACGCCTCTACACACTGATCCACTCCAGAAATGGGCATCTTTGACGACCAAAAAAGGATCACCTGGGTGCATGCGGCCCATACCAAAGATAGTGGGTACAGAACTACAAACAATGGCAAATCCATCGTCACCATTCCCCGCCGCTCTTGCACTAGACATGTTAACAAAACACAAGAAGAAATGTTGATATCGACGCATGCATGGGTTAAGTAAGAAGTCATGGGTCCTACACATCATCGCAATTAAAGGAGAGGAGATCACCCAACGTATCCTTTAGATACCTAGCTAGCTTACCCTTGTGTTCTTAACTAACTTGATTATGTTGCGATCTCTCCAATCCAACTGATGAAAGCAACACAAAGCTGTTCACTAATAAGCTTGCACTGCAAGGTCAATAAAGGGATGGAGAAAAGTTGCACCGGCCAAGAGAAGTTTCTATTTCTAGCTGGTAGCCACGTACTGTCTGAGGCGCCGCTAATGGGATAGCTATTTCCTAGTCACTAGGGTTTATGTTCTTACGGTGATGTAGATAGATTAATTAACTCCGGCCACGTAATTGAAAGTGTATCGCTACATCAAGTCAAGTCGGGCACATGGTGCCTGCCCATACATGCTTGTCGGGTCTGCTGGTACGGTAGGTAAATATTCCTGTCTAGTTAGAGAAGGAGTAGCTACAAAGTGTGGTACTGTATGTATTGTGATAACCAAGTTGTGTGACTTTTTGAGATGAAGTTGGGTATGACTTAATTACCAACTTGATGAACCAAAAAAAGTGTTTCACTACTTTTTTCAGTGGTAGATTAGAAAGTAGGAATACATAGTTAACGTTTGTCTCTCTTTCCTGAAAAACATTAACTGTAGCCGATGGATGGGCCAGAGTTTGTGAAAAGGTAGCCTCCAATAAATGGATCTAAATTAATTTACTGTGCCAGTCGCTGCCACACATATATGCTTTGTCTGTAAGCTTTGCAAAATCAACATCTATCAGATTCAGCCGTCACGTCGATCGTCATGGTTTGTTCGATCTAGGGTTAGTTGTTGATCAAATGGATTTGTTCACAAACAGAACAACGCCGGCCAACCACGCGCCTAAAGCCGATCGATCGACGCGACTCGCGGTGCATATGCATGATCTCAACTTGGTGATGGAGCATCCTTTGATGGGCCCACATATCTGCTCCATCCATCCAAGCCTACACCTGCATGGGAATCTAGCTAGCTCTCAGAGATTAAAGGAATGAGATATGCTGACTGATTAGTGATCAAATCATTATTATCTTCCCATATCTATGAATTCTCACCTAACAACATCTCCTTAGATACTTGTAAACAACGTTGGAGTTCTTCAACAATATTTTTCCATGCAATTCCTGACAAAAAGTTGACGGATGACACATAAAGAACTAATGCATCGGACAAGTGTAAGACACTGCTAAGGCACTTGCGGCGTCAAAAAGAGGCAAGCTATGAATGCATGTATGACCTAACAACGGCCGGCGCAGTCCTCAATTCTTTAATTACAAGTAGCACTAGCAATTAACTGCTTAACCACTACATCAACCAAAAGATAAAACCATATAGTAATATCATTATATAAATATATGGAACCCAACACTTCAGCAAATGCTATTCTTATTCACTCACCTAAATAGCACTGTGTGTTAAGTTTCTGTCTTGAGATGGATGACAACTTCAATGTGTTTTTAATAAAATTGCTTGTTGATGAGACGCGAGGACATTGCGCCGTCTCCCTGGGCGTTATTATGTTATAGTGGTGCTAATGATTGCCAAAGTGGCCGGTCTTGGACATGACGTTGAGAAGAGATGGCCTGAATAGTAATCCAAGAAGGATTCCTCAAATGACATATTTTTTCCTTGCACGCAAACGAGAGAGATATGTTCTTATTGGTGGAACTATGGGCCCGGCTGCTTGATGCATGTCTTAATTAACCATGGAAGGGTCATCAAGTTAACACTTTCTTAACTTGCATATCAAAACATATAGATGGCATGTACTTTTGCTAAAAGGAGAATGCTTATCATTTGATATGCTGCTTTGTTCAATGAGGCTATACGCTTCAACATGGAAAATAATCTTACCCGCAAAAAAATCATGGAAAATAATCTAAATGATTGCAACACTTTTTTGGCCTTATTGGAACTTAAATCTTAAATCATCCAAAACTAATTTGTTATCTAAAGATACATACAAATTTGTGTTCTAGCACATTAGCAAATAGATAATATAACCATGCTATACACTCCTTTAAGATACAGACATTAGTGCTAATTACCCTCCATAACTATGGTCCAAATTTGCTGTAGGATATAAAAACAACAGATGAGTCGCCATATACTCCGAATTTCAAGTTAAATCTTGAATAAAGACATTGGAAGGAGAAAAAAAAACGGGAATTATTTGGAAATCGGAAGTGTGTAATACTATTTGGAAATTTAAATAGAAGCAAAGAGTTAATAAGATGCAAACTAGATGAAATGGGAAGTTGAATAATGTCACTAAAAATCAAATAAAATAACACAATATTACAAATTGTGACATGCATTTTGTTCCTGTGTGGGTGGGTGTTTGCTTAAAATAGAAATATTTCAAGAAAATATTAAAGCATGATATTTGGACGATATTGTATGTCCAAGACTGCATAAAGTGTGATGATATATTAGTTTATGAATGAAAAATAATAATTTTGAGTCTGTAGATATACTTTTTTTCTAATTTTGTATATTAATCATGTTCGTTGTACTTATATATCATTAATGACATTAGTTTTTGTGTTACCTGATTGTCTACCTTGTGTGCTCTGCAACATCTGCAAAATAATAATGATAATTAAGGTCTAAAAGGTAAGAACTAAAATAAGATATATTTTTGTAGAAGGATTGCGAACTACAATATTGACAAAAGAGACTTGGTTTGGACTATACCTACCCTTGTCACATAAAAAATGATTGTCACACCCTTTTTACAAATATATATGTCCACTTGACATGCATATCAATTAATATGTATTCAATTCTTTGAATAAAACACTCATATAATCTACTAGGTTTCTACTTATGCATTGTCATGCGCTAAGTTAAGCTAGGTCACATTCTTTAATAATAGGTTAATTTACAAAACACATCCGTCCATTATGAAGTCAGAATTCAAAGCATTTGATATGTGAGATGGGTAGTACACCCGTTTCTCTTTGTTGATGTATATAGGATAGGTTAGACATATGCGAAGCTAAGCCTGTGTAGCTACCTTTGCGTTGGACTAAGGGTACATACACCCGTTCCTCTTTGGTGATAGCACCACAGGAAGCACTCCTTTGGTGATATGCATGTGTAGGTCCCCATCACATGGCGCCCAAAGTTAGATGGGTCCAACCGCATCACATATATTCACATGGTTTTTTATGCACACATATAATATGTGTTGATGTGACCCGGTTGGTGTTAATAATTAGCCATCCATCTGCTTTGGTCTGAATCCGACAGAACTACAGTGATAGATTAATCGTGGAGAGAGACTATTCATTGCGAAGCTCATTTTTTAGCTTGCCCGCGTACGGTTAACAAATGGTCCACCGTCCACGAGAGAGAATATAACCCACACAAAGCTGCTTTAAGACCGATCAATGGATTTTATATATGCACCTAAATGAAGACGTAAATTATTCAGACGTTGCCACTTGTAGAATCTCCTGTAGATTACTTTATGCGAGCATAGCCGGACCAGTGCGGGATTTTTGGCACACACTAGTATATTATGAACTCAGTTATATATCGCCAACTATTTCTCGAAATTGTAGTCGACTTCTTGACTCTGGGAATTTGTGCTTGATTCATGCTCATTGAGCCGGCGGACAGCGGCGACGCGCAATGGACGCAACGCCGTGACAAAACCTGGTCATTCTTCGGGTCAGGCCGGGTTTTGGGCCGGACTTCCAAAAGCCTGAGGTGCTTGTGCAAGGCCTGTGCCAAAAATAAGCCCATGTATTCACTTCAGCAGCCCGAGCCTAACCTGTGGTAATGGCCCGAAGCCCCAAGTATTTTTTTTCTCGCCGTGCTTTAAAAAGCCGAACCCTAAAATCCCAAGCTTGTCCCAACTCAGGCACACAAAAAAACACATTATTATGAATTTACAGGTATTTTCTCTTGGCCCAGCTGAGTAAATTGCACCAATGGTACACAAACTTGTCCACTTGAGTCCAGAATCTTGCACACACGAAAAGCGGCTGCATAAACCATAAACTTGTGTAGTACACTCAGTTTAGTACAAAAATAGCTGAGAGGACGGCATGAGCCGCCGCGCAGCACGCTAACCCCCCTGTATGTTCTCCCATGGCGAGTGGTGTTGCTATATTTGCACATAACCACCCCCCTCCAGACCAGTCGAAGAACACAATTCCCCTCTCCCCTGCCCCTCTCTCTCTCTCTCTCTCTCAAAGCCTAGGCCGGCGAATTTCTGGGCGACAGCGCCGTCACGCCCGTCGGGCTAGCAGCGTCAGCTTGGGAGGCGTCGACATTGATCTCTCTGGCATTTTACGATAGCCGTGGACCAGTTCTCGTCGGTGATGGCTGGGGGGCGAGGTCCAGTGCTTGGGTCTGGTCGGCCGGCGCCCAGCAATGTGGCGTTCGACGACGGCGAATGGAAGGTGACCGCGATTGCGTACTGGGGTGACGTTGTGAAGGTAAATTTCATTTTTGCAATGTCAGACAGTTGCCTGTCTTGTCTTCTGGGTGGGATTTGAGATAGTACTTTGCACTGAAATTATTTTAGGAGGATGATGCAATGATGCAACGAATGTTCAATGTGATGCCTAGCTACGAAATTGATCCTGAATTCAATGGTTTGGAGACGAACTGAAAAGAGACTTGTTGTCGCTGGAAAACACATGCTCGGTGTGTCTGCAGTGATATTCAAGACATGGCATAAGGTTCTTTGGTTGCCCATATGAGGCAATAACAATATTTGTTAACCTGAAACTTCTTGTTATTTGAAAATGTAAATCTGACAAAATTTGAAATGACTGCAGGACCATAATGTTGGGGAACGTAGTAATTTCAAAAAAATTCCTACGCACACGCAAGATCATGGTGATGCATAGCAACGAGAGGGGAGAGTGTGTCCACGTACCCTCATAGACCGAAAGCGGAAGCGTTACCACAACGTGGTTGATGTAGTCGTACGTCTTCACGATCCGACCGATCAAGTACCGAACGTACGGCACCTCCGAGTTCAACACACGTTCAGCTCGATGACGTCCCTCGAACTCCGATCTAGCCGAGCTTTGAGGGAGAGTTCCGTCAGCACGACGACGTGGTGACGATGATGATGTTCTACCGACGCTGGGCTTCGCCTAAGCACCGCTACGATATTATCGAGGTGGACTATGGTGGAGGGGGGCACCGCACACGGCTAAGAGATCAATGATCAATTGTTGTGTCAAGAGGTGCCCCCCCTGCCCCCGTATATAAAGGAGGGAGGGAGAGGCCGGCCCTAGAGGGGGCGCGCCAAGTGTGGGGAGTCCTACTAGGACTCCCAAGTCCTAGTAGGATTCCCCTTTCCTTTCCGGAGTAGGAGAGAAGGAAAGAGGGGAGAGGAGAAGGAAAGGGCTGCACCCTTGTCCAATTCGGACCGGGCGCCTCCTTCCTTTTGGCCTCTCTCCTCTATTCCCGAATGGCCCAATAAGGCCCAAAACTTCTCCCGGTGAATTCCCGTAACTCCCCGGTACTCCGAAAATACCCGAATCGCTCGGAACCTTTCCGATGTCCGAATATACTTGTCCAATATATTGATCTTTACGTCTCGACCATTTCGAGACTCCTCGTCATGTCCCCGATCTCATCCGGGACTCCGAACTACCTTCGGTACATCAAAACACATAAACTCATAATACAAATCGTCACAGAACTTTAAGCGTGCGGACCCTACGGGTTCGAGAACTATGTAGACATGACCGAGACACGTCTCCGGCCAATAACCAATAGCGGAACCTGGATGCTCATATTGGCTCCTACATATTCTACGAAGATCTTTATCGGTCAAACCGCATAACAACATACGTTGTTCCCTTTGTCATCGGTATGTTACTTGCCCGAGATTTGATCGTCGGTATCTCAATTCCTAGTTCAATCTCGTTACCGGCAAGTCTCTTTACTCGTTCCGTAATACATCATCTCGCAACTAACTCATTAGTCACAATGCTAGCGAGGCTTATAGTGATGTGCATTACCGAGAGGGCCCAGAGATACCTCTCCGACAATCGGAGTGACAAATCCTAATATCGAAATACGCCAACCCAACAAGTACCTTCGGAGACACCTGTAGAGCACCTTTATAATCACCCGATTCGTTGTGACGTTTGGTAGCACACAAAGTGTTCCTCCGGTAAACGGGAGTTGCATAATCTCATAGTCATAGGAACATGTATAAGTCATGAAGAAAGCAATAGCAACATACTAAACGATCAAGTGCTAAGCTAACGGAATGGGTCAAGTCAATCACATCATTCTCCTAATGATGTGACCCCGTTAATCAAATGACAACTCATGTCTATGGCTAGGAAACATAACCATCTTTGATTAACGAGCTAGTCAAGTAGAGGCATACTAGTGACACTCTGTTTGTCTATGTACTCACACATGTATTATGTTTCCGGTTAATACAATTCTAGCATGAATAATAAACACTTATCATGAAATAAGGAAATAAATAATAACTTTATTATTGCCTCTAGGGCATATTTCCTTCAGTCTCCCACTTGCACTAGAGTCAATAATCTAGATCACATCTCCATGTGATTTAACATCAATAGTTCACATCACCATGTGATTAACACCCATAGTTCACATCGTCATGTGACCAACACCCAAAGGTTTTACTAGAGTCAATAATCTAGTTCACATCGCTATGTCATTAACACCCAAAGAGTACTAAGGTGTGATCATGTTTTGCTTGTGAGAGAAGTTTAGTCAACGGGTCTGCCATATTCAGATCCGTATCTATTTTGCAAATTTCTATGTCTACAATGCTCTGCACGGGGCTACTTTAGCTAATTGATCCCACTTTCAATATGTATCGAGATTAAGACTTAGAGTCATCTGGGTCAGTGCCAAAACTTGTATCGACGTAACCCTTTACGATGAACCTTTTTTCACCTTCATAATCGAGAAACATATCCTTATTCCCTTAAGGATAATTTTGACCGCTGTTCAATGATCTACTCCTTGATCACTGATACGTCTCCAACGTATCTATAAGTTTTGATTGCTCCATGCTATATTATCTATTGTTTTGGACTATATTGGGCTTTATTTTCCACTTTTATATTACTTTTGGGACTAACCTATTAACCGGAGGCCCAGCCCAGGATTGCTTTTTTTTGCCTATTTCAGTGTTTCGAAGAAACGGAATATCAAACGGAGTCCAAACGGAATGAAATCTTCGGGAACATGATTTTCTCATCAGATAAGACCCATGAGACTTGGACCCTCCGTAAAGAAAGCCACGAGGCGGTCACGAGGGTGGAGGGCGCCCCCTGCCTTGTGGGCCCCTCGAAGCTCCACCGACGTACTTCTTCCTCCTATATATACCTACGTACCCCCAACAGATCAGATACGGAGCCAAAAACCTAATTCCACTGCCGCAACTTTCTGTATCCACGAGATCCCATCTTGGGGCCTGATCCGGAGCTCCACCGGAAGGGGATTCCACCACGGAGGGCTTCTACATCAACATCATAGCCTCTCCGATGAAGTGTGAGTAGTTTACCTCAGACCTTCGGGTCCATAGTTAGTAGCTAGATGGCTTCTTCTCTCTTTTTGGATCTCAATACAATGTTCTCCCCCTCTCTCGTGGAGATCTATTCGATGTAATCTTCTTTTTGCGGTGTGTTTGTTGGGACCGATGAATTGTGGGTTTATGATCAAGATTATCTATGAGCAATATTTGAATCTTTCCAGAATTCTTTTATGTATGATTGGCTATCTTTGCAAGTCTCTTCGAATTATCCGTTTGGTTTGGCCAACTAGATTGGTAGTTCTTGCAATTAGCTTTGGGTTCAATCTTGCGGTGTCCTTACCCAATGACAGAAAGGGTTGCAAGGCACGTATTGTATTGTGGCCATCGAGGATAACAAGATGTGGTATTTATCATATTGCATGAATTTATTCCTCTACATCATGTCATCTTGCTTAAGGCATTACTCTGTTTTCATTAACTTAATACTCTAGATGCATGCTGGATAGCGGTCGATGAGTGGAGTAATAGTAGTAGATGCAGACAGGAGTCGGTCTACTTGTCTCGGACGTGATGCCTATATACATGATCATACCTAGATATTCTCATAACTATGCTCAATTCTGTAAATTGCTCAACAGTAATTCGTTCACCCACCGTAAAATACTTATGCTCTTGAGAGAAGCCACTAGTGAAATCTATGGCCCCCGGGTCTATTTTCATCATATCAATCTTCCTACACTTTATTATTGCTTTGCTTTTTTACTTTGCCTTTTTATTTTACTTTGCATCTTTATACCAAAAATATTATCTATCATCTCTATCAGATCTCACTCTCGTAAGTGACCGTGAAGGGATTGACAACCCCTATTCGCGTTGGTTGCGAGGAGCTATTTGTTTTGTGTAGGTACGAGGGACTTGTGCGTGGCCTCCTACTAGATTGATACCTTGGTTCTCAAAAACTGAGGGAAATACTTACGCTACTCTGCTGCATCATCCTCTCCTCTTCGGGGAAAACCAACGCAAGCTCAAGACGTAGCAAGAAGGATTTCTGGCGCCGTTTCCAGGGAGTCTACGCAAAAGTCAGCATACCAAGTACCCATCACAATCCCTCGTCTCTCGCATTACATTATTTGCCATTTGCCTCTCGTTTTCCTCTCCCCCACTTCACCCTTGCCGTTTTATTCGCCCTCTCTTTCCCATTCTCCTCCTCTCTTTTTCGTTTGCCCTTTTTTCGCTTGCTTGTCGTTATGTCTGAAATTGGGGAAATTATTGCCGATATGGACAATAATAATAACATGGAAAATTCTGATGCTCCGGCTGAAGAACCCCCTACCTTGCATACAAAAAGATTTCGAATTGGTAGTGGTAATATTATTGGAAAATGAGTTATTCAAGATTTCTTTACTTGTGCCGGTGCTTTGCCTTCTATGGGAAGTTCTATTCTCCATAGAACTAGTAGTCTTGCGGACGCTATTGCCATGCTTATCATTGAACTTGAAAGGCAATTTATGCATATGCATCCTTCCATACAAAGGATTTTCCTAGAATTTTTTAATATCGAGCATTCCTCTGTTAAGCGTGCCGCTACAATCTTTTTGGCTCATGAATTCAGATTTATAATAAAAGAGGCCAAAGAAATTTTTGCGCATTATAGGGTGGGCGCTGGCCGTCCTCCCATAGAATCTATCCTCTTTGATCAAGAAGAAATAATGCATTTTCAATCTATTGACTATGTTGCTTTCAATGAAAATCTTAGAAAAAAGGTGCCTACCAATATTTTGATTGATAGAATCTCTGAAATTAACGATGATTTGGCTAATAGAAATAATGAGCTAGGATACTCTCTTGAGTATAGGCTCACAAGGTTCTGTCAAAAGAATGCTTATAATGATGAATTGGTTGTGCAATACGAAGGGCCAAAAGAGGAACCTATACCTCCTAAAATTGATCTTGGGGATTTTTGCCCTATTAAATTTAGCCCTTTTGATTACTTTTTCTTGCCTCAAAGAAAACTTGCTGCCGAACGTAGGGAGTATGAAATGAGTTTCAGTGATCTATCTTATTATTACGGCACAACCTAGATCTATCCTTGCCTTTATGCTTAGTTAGGGGCGTTAAACGATAGCGCTTGTTGGGAGGCAACCCAATTTGATTTTTAGTTTTTTTAGTTTTTGTTTTTTTAGGAATAAATAATCCATCTACATTCTGTTTAGATGTGGTTTTATGTTTTAGTTAGTGTTTGTGCCAAGTTAAACTTATAGGATCTTCTTGGATAACAGTTATTTGATCTTGCTGTAATTTCCAGAAACTTTCGGTTCACGAAAACAATTGTTATAAATCACCAGAACGTGATAAAATAGTGATTCCAATTTCTTCTGATCAATAAACAAATTTCCTAGGTCGTACTATTTTGGCTGAAGTTTTGGAGTTCCAGAAGTTTGCTTTAGTTACATATTACTACAGACTGTTCTGTTTTTGACAGATTCTGTTTTTCGTGTGTTGTTTGCTTATTTTGATGAATCTATGGCTAGTAAAATAGTTTATGATCCATAGATAAGTTGGAATATAGTAGGTTTAACACCAATATAAATAAAGAATGAGTTCATTACAGTACCTTGAAGTGATCTTTTGTTTTCTTTCGCTAACGGAGCTTACGAGATTTCTGTTGAGTTTTGTGTTGTGAAGTTTTCAAGTTTTGGGTGAAATTTTTTGATGGATTATGGAACAAGGAGTGGCAAGAGCCTAAGCTTGGGGATGCACATGGCACCCCCATGTAATCCAAGGACACCAAAAAGTCGAAGCTTGGGGATGCCCCGGAAGGCATCCCCTCTTTCGTCCACTTCCATCGGTAACTTTACTTGGAGCTATATTTTTATTCACCACATGATATGTGTTTTGCTTGGAGCGTCTTGTATTATTTGCATTTTTGCTTGTTAGTTTACCACAATCATCCTTTCTGTACACACCTTTTGATAGAGCCATACATGAATTGGAATTTGTGAGAATACTCTATGTGCTTCACTTATATCTTTGGAGCTTGATAGTTTTGCTCTATGTGCTTCACTTATATATTTTGAGCTTGATAGTTTTGCTCTAGTGCTTCACTTATATCTTTTAGAGTATGGTGGTGGATTTGTTTTAAAGAAACTATTGATTTCTCATGCTTAACTTAGATTATTTTGAGAGTCTTAAATAGCATGGTAATTTGCTTAATAATAATATTCTTGGTATTCAAGATTTGTAAAACTTTCTTTTGAGTGCGTTGAATACTAAGAAAAGTTTGATGCTTGATAATTGTTTTGAGATATGGAGGTGATAATATCAAGTCGTGCTAGTTGAGTAGTTGTGAATTTGAAAAATGCTTGTGTTGAAGTTTGCAAGTCCTTTAGCATGCACGTATGGTAAACGTTATGTAACAAATTTGAAACATGAGGTGTTATTTGATTGTCCTCCTTATGAGTGGCAGTCGGAGACGAGCGATGGTCTTTTCCTACCAATCTATCCCCCTAGGAGCATGCGCGTAGTGCTTTGGTTTTTGATGGCTTGTAGATTTTTGCAATAAGTATGTGAGTTCTTTATGACTAATGTTGAGTCCATGGATTATCGCACTCTTACCCTTCCATCATTGCTAGCCTCTTGATGCCGTGCATTGCCCTTTCTCACATTGAGAGTTGGTGCAAACTTCGCCAGTGCATCCAAACCCCGTGATATGATACGCTCTTTCACACATAAACCTCCTTATATCTTCCTCAAAACAGCCACCATACCTACCTATTATGGCATTTCCATAGCCATTCCGAGATATATTGCCATGCAACTTTCCACCATACCGTTCTTCATGACACATTCGTCATTGTCATATTGCTTAAGCATGATCATGTAGTTGACATAGTATTTGTGGCAAAGCCACCGTTCATAATTCTTTCATACATGTCACTCTTGGTTCATTGCATATCCCGGTACACCACCGGAGGCATTCATATAGAGTCATACTTTGTTCTAGTACCGAGTTGTAATCATTGAGTTGTAAATAAATAGAAGTGTGATGATCATCATTTTCTAGAGCATTGTCCCAATAAAAAAAGAAATAAAAAGGGGGCAATGTTACTATCTCTTTTTCCACACTTGTGCTTCAAAGTAGCACCATGTTCTTCATATAGCGAGTCTCATATATTGTGCTTCAAAGTAGCACCATGTTTTTCATATAGAGAGTTTCATATGTTGTCACGTTCATATACTAGTGGGAATTTTTCATTATAGAACTTGGCTTGTATATTCCAACGATGGGCTTCCTCAAATGCCCTAGGTCTTCGTGAGCAAGCAAGTTGGATGCACACCCACTTAGTTTCTTTTGTTGAGCTTTCATACATTTATAGCTCTAGTGCATCCATTGCATGGCAATCCCTACTCCTTGCATTAACATCAATTGATGGGCATCTCCATAGACCGTTGATTAGCCTCGTTGATGTGAGACCTTCTCCTTTTTTGTCTTCTCCACATAACCCCCATCATTATATTCTATTCCACCCATAGTGCTATGTCCATGGCTCACGCTCATGTATTGCGTGAAAGTTTATAGGTTTGAGATTACTAAAGTATGAAACAATTGCTTGGCTTGTCATCGGGGTTGTGCATGATGAGAGCATTCTTGTGTGACGAAAATGGAGCATGACTAAACTATATGATTTTGTAGGGATGAACTTTCTTTGGCCATGTTATTTTGAGAAGACATAATTGCTTAGTTAGTATGCTTGAAGTATTATTATTTTTATGTCAATATGAACTTTTGTCTTGAATCTTTCAGATCTGAATATTCATACCACAATTAAGAAGAGTTACATTGAAATTATGCCAAGTAGCACTCCGCATAAAAAATTCTCTTTTTATCATTTACCTACTCGAGGACGAGCAGGAATTAAGCTTGGGGATGCCTGATACGTCCCCAACGTATCTATAATTTTTGATTGCTCCATGCTATATTATCTATTGTTTTGGACTATATTGGGCTTTATTTTCCACTTTTATATTACTTTTGGGACTAACCTATTAACCGGAGGCCCATCCCAGAATTGCTGTTTTTGGCCTATTTCAGTGTTTCGAAGAATCAAAATATCAAACGGAGTCCAAACGGAATGAAATCTTGCGGAACATGATTTTCTCATCAGATAAGACCCAGGAGACTTGGACCCTCCGTCAAGAAAGCCACGAGGCGGTCACGAGGGTGGAGGGCGCGCCCCCCCTAGGGCACGCCCCCTGCCTCGTGGGCCCCTCGAAGATCCACCGACGTACTTCCTCCTCCTATATATACCTCGCACTTCAACAGATCGATACGGAGCCAAAACCTAATTCCACCGCCGCAACTTTCTGTATCCACGAGATCCCATCTTGGGGCCTGTTCCGGAGCTCCGCCGGAAGGGGATTCCACCATGGAGGGCTTCTACATCAACATCATAGCCTCTCCGATGAAGTGTGAGTAGTTTACCTCAGACCTTCGGGTCCATAGTTAGTAGCTAGATGGCTTCTTCTCTCCTTTTGGATCTCAATACAATGTTCTCCCCCTCTCTCGTGGAGATCTATTAGATGTAATCTTCTTTTTGCGGTGTGTTTGTTGAGACCGATGAATTATGGGTTTATGATCAAGATTATCTATGAGCAACATTTGAATCTTTCCAGAATTATTTTATGTATGATTGGCTATCTTTGCAAGTCTCTTCGAATTATCCGTTTGGTTTGGCCAACTAGATTGGTAGTTCTTGCAATGGGAGAAGTGCTTAGCTTTGGGTTCAATCTTGCGGTGTCCTTACACAGTGATAGAAAGGGTTGCAAGGCATGTATTGTATTGTGGCCATCGAGGATAAAAAGATGGGGTATTTATCATCATGGAGCATATGAGATGTTCCAGGAGCATGGAGCATATGAGATGTTCCAGGAGCATGGAGCATATGAGATGTTCCAAGAGTTCAATGTGCCATGCTTTACGGCTTAGAACCGGGACTTCAACGACGTTTTGAACGTCATGGAGCATATGAGATGTTCCAGGAGTTGAAGTTAATATTTCAAGCAAATGCCCGGATTGAGAGATATGAAGTCTCCAATAAGTTCTACAGCTGCAAGATGGAGGATAATAGTTCTGTCAGTGAGCATATACTCAAAATGTCTGGGTATAATAATCACTTGATTCAACTGGGAGTTAATCTTCCGGATGATAGCGTCATTGACAGAATTCTCCAATCACTGCCACCAAGCTACAAGAGCTTCGTGATGAACTATAACATGCAAGGGATGGATAAGATGATTCCCGAGCTCTTCGCAATGCTAAAGGCTGCGGAGGTAGAAATCAAGAAGGAGCATCAAGTGTTGATGGTCAATAAGACCACCAGTTTCAAGAAAAGGGGCAAAGGGAAGAAGAAGGGGAACTTCAAGAAGAACAACAAGCAAGTTGCTGCTCAGGAGAAGAAACCCAAGTCTGGACCTAAGCACGAGATCGAGTGCTTCTCTTGCAAGCAGACTGGTCACTGGAAGCGGAACTGCCCCAAGTATTTGGCGGATAAGAAGGATGACAAGGTGAACAAAGGTATATGTGATATACATGTTATTGATGTGTACCTTAATAATGCTTGCAGTAGCACCTGGGTATTTGATACTGGTTCTGTTGCTAATATTTGCAACTCGAAACAGGGGCTATGGATTAAGCGAAGATTATCGAAGGATGAGGTGAAGATGCGCGTGGGAAATGGTTCCAAAGTCGATGTGATCGCGGTCGACACGCTACCTCTACATCTACCTTCGGGATTAATTTTAGACCTAAATAATTGTTATTTGGTGCCAGCGTTGAGCATGAACATTATATCTGGATCTTGTTTGATGCGAGACGGTTATTCACTTAAATCAGAGAATAATGCTTGTTCTATTTATATGAGTAATATCTTTTATGGTCATGCACCCTTGAAGAGTGGTTTATTTTTGATGAATCTCGATAGTAGTGATACACATATTCGTAATGTTGAAACCAAAAGATGCATAGTTGATAATGATGGTGCAACTTATTTGTGGCACTGCCGTTTAGGTCATATCGGTGTAAGCACATGAAGAAACTCCATACTTATGGACTTTTGGAACCACTTGATTATGAATCACTTGGTACTTGCGAACCGTGCCTCATGGGCAAGATGACTAAAACGCCGTTCTCCGGATCTATGGAGAGAGCAACAGATTTGTTGGAAATCACACATACAGATGTATGTGGTCCGATGAATGTTGAAGCTCGTGGCGGATATCGTTATTTTATCACCTTCACAGATGATTTAAGCAGATATGCGTATATCTACTTAATGAAACATAAGTCTGAAACATTTGAAAAGTTCAAAGAATTTCAGAGTGAAGTTGAAAATCATCGTAACAAGAAAATAAACTTTCTACGATCTGATCATGGAGGAGAATATTTAAGTTATGAGTTTGGTCTTCATTTGAAACAATGTGGAATAGTTTCGCAACTCACGCCACCCGGAACACCACAGCGTAATGGTGTGTCCGAACGTCGTAATCGTACTTGATACGTCTCCACGTATCTATAATTTTTGATTGCTCCATGCTACTTTATCTACTGTTTTGGACTATATTGGGCTTTATTTTCCACTTTTATATTACTTTTGGGACTAACGTATTAACCGGAGGCCCAGCCTGTAATTGTTGTTTTTGCCTATTTCAGTGTTTGAAGAAACGGAATATCAAACGGAGTCCAAACGGAATGAAACCTTGAGAACGTGATTTTCCAACGAGCGTGATCCGGAGACTTGGACCCTACTCCAAGAAGTGCAGAGGCGGTCACGAGGTGGAGGGCGCCCCTAAGCGCGCCCCTACCTCGTGGGCCCCCTGACGCTCCACCGACGTACTCCTTCCTGCTATATATACCTACGTATCCCCAAACGATCAGAACAGGAGCCAAAACCTAATTCCACCACCGCAACCTTCACATCCACCACGAGATCCCATCTTGGGGCCTGTTAGGAGCTCCGCGAGGAGGCATCCACCTCGGAGGGCTTCTACATCGACACCATAGCCCCTCCGATGAAGTGTGAGTAGTTTACTTCAGACCTTCGGGTCCATAGCTAGTAGCTAGATGGCTTCTTCTCTCTTTTTGGATCTCAATACAATGTTCTCCCCATCTCTCGTGGAGATCTATTCGATGTAATCTTCTTTTTGCGGTGTGTTTGTTGAGACTGATGAATTGTGGGTTTATGATCCAGCTTATCTATGAATAATATTTGAATCTTCTCTGAATTCTTTTATGTATGATTGAGTTATGTTTGCAAGTCTCTTCGAATTATCCGTTCGGTTTGGCCAACTAGATTGGTAGTTCTTGCAATGGGAGAAGTCCTTAGCTTTGGGTTCAACCTTGCGGTGTCCTTACCCACTGGCAGAAATGGTTGCAAGGCACGTATTGTATTGTTGCCATCGAGGATAACAAGATGGGGTATTTATCATATTGCATGAATTTATTCCTCTACATCATGTCATCTTGCTTAAGGCGTTACTCTGTTTTTAATTTAATACTCTAGATGCATGCTGGATAGCGGTCGATGAGTGGAGTAATAGTAGTAGATGCAGAATCGTTTCGATCTACTTGTCACGGACGTGAAGCCTATATACATGATCATAACTAGATAACCACATAACTATGCTCAATTCTGTCAATTGCTCAACAGTAATTTGTTCACCCACCGTAGAATACTTATGCTCTTGAGAGAAGCCACTAGTGAAACCTATGGCCCCCGGGTCTATTCTCATCATATCAATCTTTATCACTTTATTTACTTGTTTGTTTTTACTTTGCTTTTACTTTTTACTTTGCATCTTTATACCAAAAATACCAAAAATATTATCTCTATCAGATCTCACTCTCGTAAGTGACCGTGAAGGGATTGACAACCCCTAATCGTGTTGGTTGCGAGTAGCTATCGTTTTGTGCAGGTACGAGGGACTTGTGTGTGCCCTCCTACTGGATTGATACCTTGGTTCTCAAAAACTGAGGGAAATACTTACGCTACTGTGCTGCATCATCCTCTCCTCTTCGGGGAAAACCAACGCAAGCTCAAGGCGTAGCAAGAAGGATTTCGGCGCCGTTACATCGGGAGTCTACGCAAAGTCAACATACCAAGTACCCATCACAATCCCTATCTCTCGCATTACATTATTTGCCATTTACCTCTCGTTTTCCTCTCCCCCACTTCACCCTTGCTGTTTTATTCGCCCTCTCTTTCCCAATCTCCTCCTCTTTTTCCCTTTGCCGTTTGTTTGCTCGTGTGTTAGTTTGCTTGTTTGGCACGATGGCTCAAGATCCTACCAAATTGTGTGACTTCACCAATACCAATAATAATGATTTCCTTAGCACTCCGATTGCTCCTCTTGCCAATACTGAATCTGTGAAATCAATACTGCTTTGTTGAATCTTATTATGAAAGATCAATTCGCCGGCCTTCCTAGTGAAGATGCTGCTACTCATTAAATAGCTTCGTTGATTTATGTGATATGCAAAAGAAAAAAGATGTCGATAATGATGTCGTTAAATTGAAGCTATTTCCTTTTTCGCTTAGAGATCATGCTAAAGCGTGGTTTTCATCTTTGCCTAAAAATAGTATTGATTCTTGGAACAAGTGCAAAGATGCTTTTATCTTTAAGTATTTCCCTCCCGCTAAGATTATCTCTCTTAGGAATGATATTATGAATTTTAAGCAACTTGACCATGAACATGTTGCACAAGCTTGGGAGAGAATGAAATTAATGGTACGTAATTGTCCTACTCATGGTTTGAACTTATGGATGATTATACAAAAAATTTATCCTGGATTGAATTTTGCTTCTAGAAATCTTTTAGATTCGCATGGGAGGCACTTTTATGGAAATCACTTTAGGAGATGCTACTAAACTCCTAGATAATATTATGGTTAATTATTATCAATGGCATCTTGAAAGATCTACTAATAAAAAAGTGCATGCTATAGAAGAAATCAATGTTTTGAGTGGAAAGATGGATGAACTTATGAAATTATTTGCTAAGAGTGTTTCTTCTGATACTAATGACATGCCTTTGTCTACCTTGATTGAGAATAATAATGAATCTATGGATGTGAATTTTGTTGGTAGGAATAATTTTGGTAACAACGCTTATAGAGGGAATTTTTAATCCTAGGCCTCATCCTAGTAATCCTTCTAATAATTATGGAAATTCCTACAACAACTCTTATGGAAATTTTAATAAGATGCCCTCTGAATTTGAGAGTAGTATTAAAGAGTTTATGAACTCACAAAAGAATTTTAATGCTTTGCTTGAAGAGAAATTGCTTAAAGTTGATGATTTGGCTAGGAACATTGATAGAATTTCTCTTGAAATTGATTCTTTAAAGCTTATATCTATTCCTCCTAAGCATAATATCAATGAGTCTCTCAAAGCCATGAGAATTTCCATTGATGAGTGCAAGGAAAGAACCGCTAGGATGCGTGCTTCCAAAGATGCCTTTATTAAAGCGTGTTCTTCCAATTCCTATGAAAATCAAGATGAAGATCTAACAGTGTCGGTGTACTAGAGTAGGGGTACCCTAGTGCCCCGAACTCGTGCACGGACAGTTGCAGCGCCCCACGGTAGGGCTGGCTTGATGGCCACCAAGGTCCTCAGCGGCTCCTTTGGAGCCATTCAAGAACAAAGATCAAGACCCGGCAAGAGGAGCTTGCCGGAAGGCCACTCAAGGCATAAAGGCGAGGCCCCGGCAAGAGGAGCTTGCCGGGAAGGCTTACGGGCGCTGAACCCCAAGCGCGACAAGGTTCCCGCGGCAAGGCGCTTGCCGGGCGGGCGACCTCTCTTCATCTCGCTCCAGCTCACCCGCCAACGTGTCACCACGGGCTCTCCCAAGCACGCGTGTCGACGGGCCGTGCAGCCAGCGGGAGTAGCGACGATCGGCGCGACAAGCTACCTTCATGGCGGACGGAGGCGCACTTAACGGTCCTGTTACCTTTGTTGGGCGACTAAGGCGGGCATTGATGACCCTTGTCCCTAGCCGTCGAGTTAGGTATAGATTATGTACCTTTGTACAAAGCGGTGTACCAACCCAGGTTTTACCATTATAACCTTGTCTACTTGCCACATGTGGTAACCCCTTGTGCCTATAAAAGGAGGCCCGAGGGCAACGTAGAAAAGGTTCGGCTGGTTTCGGTCCAGCTCCAGCTTAGTTCATCACATTCAGGCTAGGTTTTGTAGCCCGCATTGCTCCCTAGCAAGAAGAGAAGAGAATCCACAAAGCAGCAGCAGGAGTATTATCTCTCCGGAGAGCTCCGAAGCTGGGTAAAAACCCTCTCGTGCGCATCGCCTCGACCCGCTCTTTGTGCAATCTCCGCCCCCCTCCGAACCACAAAGGGACCCAGGTCCCGTAGGTGCTCGTGGGGCACGATCAGATCTTCCCCCCGACATCTTTGGCGCGCCAGGTAGGGGGAGCGTCGAGGCTGTGTGAACCCGGTCCGGCGGTCGCGCTAGCAACTCCATCGACGTCTTCGTCGACATGGCGCCGAAGAAGAAGCCTTCGGCAGCAACTGAGCCGTCCGCGTCGAACCCACCACCACCGGAGCCGTCAGGTGGTGGGGGAAACGCCGGCGGAGGGACCGGCGTCGTCGAGAGAGCCCACGATGCCGCCAGGTCCAAGGACAACGCGGCGCGGGCGTCGGCGTCCGAATCTGCACCGTGTCGCCGCGGGAGGCGGCGGGACGAACAGCGTCATGATACCAGCGGCACCATATGATCTTTGGATCAAGGCCAAGCTGGAGGATCCCGAGGCCCTCGAGACCGCATGCACCTCGGCATGCGATGCGAGTGGGGTATGGTCGCAAGGCGGATGCTGCTCCTCCTAACTTGGTTAGGAGTCCGAGCACATCCGTTCTTCGCTCCGTCGCCGTTGCCGCCAACCACACCAGCGGAAGCCTTGGCGAGCTCGGTTACTACTAGATTACCCTCCGACGGCGGTAAGGTCGGCGAGTGGAGGGCCACAATTCAGAGTCTCATCGGCCGCTTAGCGGCGACGTCCCGCTGGCAACCGAAGCGCCGCAATCGCGGCGGGCGACAAAGCGCGAGCCGATGGCGGCGAGACTTGCGGGGTGCACCCACCGTACACTCCCCTTCCGAAGGCCAAGATTGCCGACTCGCGGATCCACCTCGACAGCGACTCCACAAAGATCGTCCGGATCCGCGAGCTCGTCGCGACCAGCGCCAAGTTCTTCGAGAGCGACAAGAAGAGGACGCTTCGAACCCGTATCGGCGCCCAAGAGAAGCGCGCCGTCAATCGACCAACGCGCGGGGCCCACTGTCGATATGCACGCCCGAAGAACCAGCGACTTGCCGTCTGCGGTGGGTTTCCCTGCGTTCACTCGTGAGCTGCGGCAAGTCCGGTGGCCCGACAAGAAAAACTTCAAACCAGGCGTGCGAGAGAAGTGCGGCGGCAGGACACACCCATCGGAGTTCCTCGGCATCTACACCATCGCGGTGCAAGCTGCGGGGGCGAGACGACAAGATCCTCGCCAACTACTTCCCTTGGTGCTCAAGCCAAGCGTCGGATCTTGGCTCATGCACTTGCCGGATGGCTCTATTTCTTCTTGGGCAGATTTGTGCCACCAGTTTGTTGGCGCCTTCACAGCGTGACCAAAAGCCTCATGGCCGGAGAGTGATCTCCACCTGCTTGCCCGTAAGGAGGAGTCTCTGCAAATTCATCCAGAGATTCAGTCGAGTGCACTACAACATCCTGACGTCCACCTGCTGCGAAGATCGGTGCATTCCATCGAATGTCGAAATCGCAGGATGAGGAGGAGATGGCGATGTGCAAAGTAAAAGACGTCAGCGAGCTATACGCCTTGGCCGACAAGTGTGCACGCGCTGAAGAAGGAAGAAGACTCCCAGGAGAGAATGTGGGAGCAGAATCTGACAGTGAAGGGATCGCCCCGGCAAGGAACAGCCGGCGGCGGAACAACAGGAGGAAGAAAAACCAAGTACTAGTTGTCGAGCAGTCCGGCAAGGATGGTGCCGCCAACCAAGCCAAGGCCGGTGGCTCCGGCAAGGAGGTTGCCGTTGACGCCGACCGCCAAGCTGTGGCGGCCGCCGACAAGCCTGGCAGCTCAACAAGCGATCTTGTAAAATCCACCGCACCAAGGGCCACGATCTCGAGCTGCAAGAAAGTCGAGCAGCTTGTTGAGCTCTGAAAGCTGAATCTGAGCGGCGAGACAAGGAGAAAGCCCAAGAAGGTGCAGGTGCGGCAAGTAAGAAGAGACCGGTCGGGGAGGGCGCCGCGGCAAGGCCAAGCAGCGGCAAGGAGACAGACCTCCCCGTGGCCGCGTCAAGGAAGAAGATGAAGATGAAGATGGCGAGGGCGATGAGGACGACGAGACTGATGAGCATGAGTTTCAAAAGGCAACAGAGGTCCTTGCGTCGATGGTGGTGCGTCTCGCATACCTCGCACCGCCAACTCAAGCAATGGATGCGTGAGGTCAATGCAGCAGAACCGTCCATAGTGTCACGCAAACCTCTCAAGTGGTCCAGCCGCCCATCATTTTTGACATTGAGGATCACCCTGATCGCATCACTGCGGTCGGTGTTTGCCGATGTTGGTCTCACCAACCATCCGCAACCTCAATGTCACAAAGATGCTGGTTGACGGCGGGGCGGCCTGAATTGATCTCCTCCGCGGTACTCGAAACTCCAAATCCTCGACAATGAGCTCGAAGAAACTGGTACTTTCAAGGAATCAACCCGGAAGGAGCAAGCCCAAAGGGAAGATCACGTTGCGGTAACATTGGCGGCGAACTCAACTTCAGAACTGAGAGGGTCACATTTGACGTCGCCGATTTCCCATTGCCCTACAATGGCATACTTGGCCGTCCAGCACTCGCCAAGTTCATGGCCGCCTCTCATTATGCATACAACCTACTCAAGATGCCCGGCCCGATAAGCGTCATTTCTGTCCACGGCGACAGGAAAGACGCACTTATTTGCGCCGACAAGATTTACCGGGATGCAACAGCCGTGACAGATAGCAAACCACTTACCGCTGAAGCTCCCGGGGCGAAGAAGAAGACCACTAGGTCCGGCAAGAGCACTGTTGCCCACTCCGGCAAGCGCACCTCTTCGGAGTGCTGCGCTACCGTCGAGGACGCACCGTCGAGCTCCACCGGCAAGTGCAACAAGACGATGGCAGCTCCGCCAAAGACCAAGAAAGTGCCGGCCAAGGAGGACGGCACTGGTGGTACCTTCACCATCAGTGCCACGCTTGATCCCAAATAGGAAGGCGAGCTCGTTGCTTTCCTGCGGGCGAATGTCGATGTGTTTGCATGGCAACCATCGATATCCCGGTGTTCCCGGAAAGTAATTGAGCACCACCTAGCTGTCTGTCCTCACGCGGCCCGTCAAGCAAAAAGTTAGGAAACAGGCAGTGGAGCGCCAAGAGTTCATAGCAGAAGAAATCAAGAAATTGGAAGCAGCAGGGCTTGTCAGAGGAGTCCTCCACCCCACGTGGCTGGCCAATCCGGTAGTGGTACGCAAGGCTAATGGGAAATGGAAGCTTTGTATTGACTTCATAGATGTTAATAAAGCTTGCCCCAAGGACCCGTTTCCCTTGCCACGTATCGACCAGATTGTTAACTCCATGGCTGGATGCGATCTGCTTTCGTTTCTTGATGCATATTCAGGATATCATCAGATCTTCATGGCGAAGAGGATGAAGAAAACCGCATTCATCACACCATGTGGCGCGTCTTGCTTTATCACGGATGCCTTCGGTTTGAAGAATGCGGTTCAACCTTTGCAAGGGTAGTCCATGATGCTTTTGGACCACGAGATACGAAATGTAGAAGCCTACATGGATGATATAGTGGTCAAGAGCAAGAACGAGCGACTACTGGTTCAGGATTTGGATGAGGCGTTTGCAAACCTGCGCAAGATCAACCTCAAGCTCAACCCGAGAAGTGCGTGTTTGGAGTCCTTTCCGGCAAGCTTCTCGGGTTCTTTGTATCTCAGCGGGAATTGAAGCCAATCCCGACAAGATCAAGGCCATTGAGCAGATCGAAGCACCAAAGCGCGTTAAGGATGTCAGAAGGCTTGCCGGTTGCGTGGCTGCTCTCAGCAGGTTCATCTCTAAGTCTGCTGAACGCGCCCTTCCCTTTTTTAAAATTTTGAAAAAGGCATGTCCAATGAAATGGACTCCCGAAGCGGAGGCTGCGCTGCAGGACTTGAAGAGATACCTGTCCTCCGCTCCAATACTTGTCGCACCTAAGCCACAAGAAAAGTTGCTGCTGTATATAGCGGCGACCAATCAAGTGGTTAGTGTTGCGTTAGTAGCGGAGAGGGAGGCAGATGATGAGCCGGTAGCCGAGGCAGGCGCATCCGGCGACAAGCAAGATGCTTCGCCGTCAAGCTCTGGTCCCGACAAGGACGGACCAGCGCAGGGTTGCGACAAGATACGGAAGAAGATGGTGCAGCGCCCAGTCTATTTTGTCAGTTCCCTTTTGCAGGGGGCTAGATCAAGGTACTCTGGTGTGCAGAAGCTGCTTTTCGGCCTCCTCATGGCCTCGAGAAAGTTGCGCCATTACTTCCAAGCACATGAGATAACAGTTGTCACTCGCTTTCCGCTGAAGAGGATATTGCAAAATCCAGAAGCAACAGGCAGGATTGTTGAGTGGGCGCTGGAACTGTCAAGCTTTGGTCTCAAGTTCGAAAGCACTTCAACTATTCAGAGCAGGGCATTGGCAGAATTCATAGCAGAGTGGACGCCAACGCAAGATGAGGAAATTCCAGAGACGAGCATCCCCGTCAAGGAGGCAAATAAAGAGTGGCTGATGTACTTTGATGGTGCCTTCTCGCTGCAAGGCGCCGGTGCCGGCGTGCTGCTTATCGCACCCACCGGAGAGCACCTCAAGTACATAGTCCAGATGCACTTTCCCAAGGAACAAGCAACAAACAATACTGCAGAGTACGAAGGCTTGCTTGCCGGTCTCAGGATTGCGGTGGACCTTGGGATTAAGAAGCTCATTGTCGGGGAGACTCACAACTTGTCGTCCGCCAAGTAAATAAAGATTACGAGTCCGTTGATGGAAGCGTCGTCGATGGAGTGAGGAAGCTGGAAGAGCACTTTGAAGGCCGCAAATGGAACACGTTCCAAGAGCACGAATGATATAGCTGATGGCCTCTCCAAATGTGCCGCACTTAAGTTACACAATGGAACCAGGGATTTTGTGCTCAAGCTGACTCAGCCAACCGTGACACCATCGACAGACAGAGCAAGAAGAAAAAATTGGTTTCCGGCGACTACTTTCCGGCAGAGCTCTCCAAGCGGCGCCAAGAAGGTCCCTAAAACCAGCGCAAATATCACCGAGGAGCAGTCTGCTCCGACAAACCATCAGTTTGTATCGTTGAAGCAAACGCCCCGACAAGCTTAGCTCCGGCAAGCTTGACGGGGATCATCGAGCTCCGGCGGACCCGCAGGTCCTTGCCGTAGAAGCTGATGGTCCCGCAGTGATAGATGAGCCTTTAGTCCTCGTTGTCGAGCCACAGGCTCCAACGTGGGCACAACAGATCGTCCATTTCCTTCAGACAGGAGAACTTCCCGAAGAGCAAGAAGAAGCGGAAAAAGTAGCCCGGCAGTCAAGCATGTACCAGTTTGTTGACAACATCCTGTACAGAAGAAGACTTAACGGAGTGAAATTGAAGTGTATTTGCCGGGAAGATGGACAGAAGCTGTTGGCGGAGATACACGGAGGCGTATGTGGTCACCACATTGGCGCAAGAGCTCTTGCCGGCAAAGCTTTCCGGCAAGGTTTCTTCGGCGAAGCCCTCCAGATGCAACTGCACAAGTAACCAAGTGTGAAGCGTGCGAGTTCCATTCAAAACAGATACACCAGCCAGCTCAAGCTCTCCAGGGCGATCCCTTTATCCTGGCCCTTCTCGGTGCAGGGGCTCGACATCTCGGCCCCTTCCCCGAGCTGTCGGGGACTTTGAATACTTATGCGTCGCAATCGACAAGTTCACAAAGTGGCGGAAGTGGAACCAGTGAGGAAGGTGACAGCACGATCACCGTCAAGTTCTTGAGTCAATTGTTTGCCGTTTTGGGATTCCTAACGGATCATCACCGACAACGGCACACAGTTCACGAAGTCGCACCTTCATGCGATCGCCCAAGATCTTGGTGCCAAGATCTTCTTTGCTTCCGTTGCTCATCCAAGAAGCAGCGGTCAAGCGAAAGAGCAAACGCTGAAGTGCTGCGAGGACTCAAGACCAGAACTTTCGACGAGGCTGCACAAGTCTGGAAGGAACTGGATCGAGGAGCTGCCGGTGGTTCTTTGGTCGATCGGGGCGACGCCAAATCGAGCCATCGGCGGGCACCCTTTGCTCTAATCTACGGAGCGAGGCAGTTCTCCCCACGGAACTTCGTATACAGGTCACCTCGAGTGCTCGCTTATGATGAGCTTGAGCAAGAGCAGCTGCGACAAGATGACGCTGCTCCTCGAGGAAGATCGTCTTCGAGCTCTTTGTCACGAGCTGCTCGTTACCAGCAAGCTTTGCGTCGCTACCATAGCCGCAAAGTTAATGCCAGAAGCTTCGAGGAAGGCGACCTTGTTCTTCGGAGCGTTCAATCTGCCAAGAGTTCCAACAAGTTGACGCCGAAGTGGGAGGGCCCTTCGGGTAAAACGAGTCACTAGGCCCGGCGCTGTCCGCCTTGAGACCGAAGACGGCTTTCCGGTGAGCAATTCTTGGAACATAGAGCATCTTCGCAAGGTTTACCCATGAGGCGCGGTTGCCGGAACCCGTTCCGGCAACCACCCTTTTGTACAAGTCTTGCCGCTGTTGCATGTAATCCTTTGTACAAAGCCGGGCGCAGACCCCGTGCATTAGTAAAGCCTATGGTTGCGCACATTTTTGTTAAATACATGCCTTCATAATAAAATATGCATGTGTTTACTAACATCTTGTGCAGCACCCGCACCAGGTAAGCGATAATGAGCCATTAGGCTCCACAACTTTCTTTTTCTCTTCTTTCTTCTCAAGCAAGAAGAAGGTTCATCCACCCACAAGTTAACCAGGGGGAGAGGAGGAGATAATGGTGTGGGCGTCGCTCGAGGAACTGTCGCCTTGCCGGAAGACGGACAACAGAAAAGCTAAGTTGCTAAGTTTAAGCGACCAATTTTAAATTTTCAAGTTATCTTCCTCGAACGATAGTACTTTGTATGGAAAACCTGTGCGCGGAAGAACCAAATCGTGACTGGTCGCGCCCTTGCTTTGTTTCGAGTCCGCTCAACAATTTAAGTGAGCTGCGACTAGTCCGCGACGAGGTTGCTTGTCGGTAGCGACCCTTGACAAGAAGTGCTGAAGTTCCGCTTTTCGGCGCTCAAGGCAAGGGTGCTGCACACGCAAGTTTCCCTGAAAGCGTAGGGTGAAAACATACAAGGGAAGAAATCGAGTGAAGGAAATAACATTGCATTCGATGGCCTAAGATAGTGTATATTACATGATAACTTGTCGCAGATCTAATAGCTTTTTCGCCTAAACATGATCTACAGTGACGAGAGAAAGATAGACTTGGCGGCCTAGTCCACGTGGTCGCCCTCGAGCCTCTTGACTCCGCTCACCCTGTCCACAATGGGTGCGACAAGGGTCTTGAGCGCTTCAACATAGGCGGATGGAGGCAGGGACTTGAGGGCCTTGGAGAAGTCGACGCCTGGGTTGCGGAAGGCCACCTTCATCAACACCTTCTGGAGAGCCTCGGCACAGACTTGGCGTGATTCCTCCGCCAATTGCTTCGGAACCTCATCCCGGAGCCGCCGGATACCCGCCAACACGCCTTTGAAGAATAGGCTGAGCTTGACGCTGGGTTGGAGGTTCTCATCGGTGGAATATCCAAGATCTGTCATCCCCAACTCTATCAGCTCATTGTGGATGCGGCGGCGGTGTCCACAAGACCTTCATCCCAATGCATTATGCTGTCCCAAGATTATTCAGGCGGTCACGGCATTCGACAAAGAACTCCTCGATGGCCTTGATTTTCTCCAGCAGGCCCGTCTCCCGCTCCCTGACGCCGTTCAGCGTCTCCGTCAAGGTGGTCAATTTCAGCTCCAGATCCGCCTTGACGTCCTTGGCGGCATCGATCTCCTTGATCTTTTCAGCCAAACGACCCTGCAGCTCGCCGAGGGTATAAGCGTCCTTCTCACGCTCGCGCTTCAACCCGGTGACCTCCTCGGCACTCTTCTGGAGGGTGGACTCCAGCTGAGCCACCCTCGTCTCCAGTTCCCTTTTGGCGGCCTCGGCAGCCGCGGCAGCATCCTTTGCCTCCTGAAGCGGCCCGCCGATCGTTTGCTCGCGCGCGGCGAGATCTTCCTCAAAGCTGTCGAGGTTGATCTTCCGCTGCGCCAGCTCACCTTCTCTAGCGGAGAGCTTCTCACCGGCAAGCCTCTGCTGCTCCTCAACCTCGCCTTTCTCCAAGATAAAGGCCGTGCGCTCCTCAGCAAGCTGCTCCCGAGCCTCTGCTATGTCCCGGAGAGTCTCTTTGTTGGCGCGTTGGAGCTCTTCCGCACGTTTCTCCAAGTCAGCTCCCGCCCTCGCGACAAGCGCCTCCCTGGACTCCAGTTTGGCTTGTCGGGCGCGGTAGAGCGACAGCAACCTCCTTAGCAGCTGCTCCTCCTCGGGTTCACCACTGCTGCTGCTCGGGGCATCAACCAGCGACAGCCCGGCGGAGGCAAGCAGCTCCGCATCGAAGGTCTCCCCTTCGGCTGGCGCCCTGGAGCTTGATGCCCATGGGAGCTTGATGAAGACACCCTCACCGGCTTTCAGGTAGGCGCCGGGCTGGGGCTCCTCGGAGTCTGGTGCGGCATCGGTGGCGGGGGGATCGGCGGTCGGCGCAGCGCCTGGCGCTCCTGCGGCCTCCGGGCCGTCAGTGCGATCGCCGGGTTCCTCCCCAGCCTCTGCACCAGCGGCCTCGGCAGCCTCCTCGCCGGTGGGCTTGTCAGCACCAGCTTCCTCCTCCTCCATGTTGGCGGCGTCGACACTGTCGCCGCCGGCGTCTTCCTCGCCGGCAGCCTCGGTTTCCATCGGATCTCCGGCAGATGGATCTGATGGTCAGAAGGAGGGAGCACAAATCAAACAGATATTCGAAAGAGGGAAACGGAAGAGCAGAACCCAAGGAAAACTATCAAGACAAGAAGGTTACCTGCAGTGGGGCCTGTGGCCGCGGCCTCCACCACCGGAGGGTCGTTGGCGCCAGTCCTTGTCGGGGAAGCTCCCCTTGTCGGAGAGGCCTCCCTTGCCGGAGAGTGCTCCCTTGGCGGAGAATTCTCCCTTGGTGGCGTAGTTGAAGCAAGCAGAATCTCGGGAGTGGTCTCCGGGGCCTCCTGATGAGGCTGGACCTCGGGGGTAGCCTCCGGTACTCCATGATGTGGCTGCTCTGCTCCTACAAAATCCAACAAACCAGATATAAGTAACGGAGAAGCACGCAAGCGCGCCTAACCACGGGAAGCATACCAGATACTTACGCTGGGGGCTGCTCTGTTGAAGGGTTGCCGGGTCCGGCAAGGGAGTCCCGGACGTGCCCCCTGTTGCTACATGGGAGTCATCTGAGACGACGACCACCGGCGTCTTGGCCCTCTTGGCGCCCTCGGTGCAGACGCTCAAGAAGAAAGTTCAGAGGAACCAGATCGGATATAAGATAAAGCAATAAATTGGAAGACTACAGATAGCAGCGGCAAGATCTTACTCTTCCTCTTCTTCCTCGGAGCTGAGGCGGAGAGATCAAACTCTGCTCCAGCGACGGATTGGGGAGAAGACTCCTCTGGCGCTTAGCGGTGCAGGGGCCACAACTCGAAGGCCATGAGCCCGTCGCCGTGGCGAAATGAGACGCGTTCAGCAACAACAATGCTTGCCGCGGTGGAGCGCGTCGGGCGGCGAGGCGGCTGTTGGACCGTATGCTCCCCCACCATTTCTCCGGTCCTTCGGAGACGTCTCCTTGGCGGGGCGGCGAGCTCCTCCTGCGGCAAGCTACTTGACAGCGGAGGAGAGGCGTCCCCGGCAGGCTCACTTGGGTCGTTGTCGGGCTCGATCTGCTCCTCCTCACCGATGAACTCTTCTCGGTCGGCAAGGCTTGCCGCCTCGGCCTTCTCTGCTTCCTCGACTGTGAACCCAAACGCACCGGCGGCAGCGGCCTCTGCAGCCTCCTCCACCCTTGTGGCGATGCGCGCCATCTCCTGAGCAGTGGTGTCGCGGGTGAGCCGCCTCTTCTCGTCGGCGCGGACCGGCACTTCAGACAAGTTGTCGAAGAACTGCTGCACTATGTCATCGGCGGGTTCCTGCCAAGTTGGAACGATCCCATGGGAATCGCACAGCGGCATTATCGCGCGGATGCGATCAAGCGACGAGTTGTTGCACAAGGGCACAACTCCCCTCGGCAACATGCACCATCCAGGGTTATCCGCTTCAGGCTTGAACAGCTCTCGCAGCATGCCGTCAAGCTCCAGGGTGGTGAAATTCCAATTTAGGCCTGGACGCAGCCTCATGATATCCGCCACGTTCTGGAATTCCCAAGCAGGTCTCCCTTTCTCCTGCAAGGGTGCAATGCGGCGGCGAAGGAAGTCCGCGCCAACTGCCCCTACGGTAAGCCCTGCTTGCCGGAGGCGCAAAATCCTAGTCGTGGCAATCTTCAACTTGTTGTCCTCCGGCGCCAAGTTGCTCCAATCGTTGCCGCGAACTATGGGGGTCTTGCGCAGGGCGGTAAAAGGCTGTGGCTCCTCCTCTAAGATCCAGCACCAGTCAGCTCTCCACTCCTCCCACTTGCTGCGCAACTCTCCGTCAAGGTACGCTTCCTTCTTGCCGATCCTAGAGGTCCATGCAATTACTCCGGCAAGCGGCTCTCCTCTCTCTACGCGGGGTGAGAAGTAATGGCGGAAGAGGGCGACATTTGGGTGGACCCCGACAAAGTTCTCGCAGAGATGTGCGAAAACGGCCAAGGTGAGGACGGCGTTGGGGGTGAACTCAAGAAGGCGGAGGCCATAGGTGTTCATGACATCACAGAAAAACTCAGAAAAGGGCGGGCAGAGCCCGCACCAGAAGAAAATCGCAAAGAAGGGGTACCCGAAGGTGACCTTAGCAGATGTGGCAACGGAGATGACCCTCGTGCGCGGATGCGCCCGGGTCACCGTCGACCAGAAGAGGTAGTACAGCTCCCGCAGCTCCTTCCTGTTGAGCAGGGGGTCGAAGAGGGCCCGCTCCTTCCGCAGCGCCGCGAGCAGCTGCGCCTTGGCGGATTTCACGCCCTTCCCCTTATCGGCCTTCGGAGCCATAGGGGGTCGTGGTGGAGGAAGCTGACGGCGTGGGTGGCACCGGTGGCAATGGAGGGGGCGGAGCGTCGCTCTTTGTGGACTCGAGAAGGAAGGGGAAGGCGACGGGGGTTTTCCGATGTGACAGCGAGGGCAAGTGGGCGTCCGGCCCTGGTTCCCCCGCTTATAAAGGGGAGAGGGGGCGGGCGTTCCGATTTTTACCATTAAAGAAAGCCCCACGATCTCCCCCACGACGCCACGTCCGACGCGTGCCGTTCGTGGGAGACGTGGTGGGTCCAAGGCAAGTAACGGCGTAATCAAGACCACGCTACGCCTGCACTCTTTTGGGCCTGGCCCAACAGAGCTTAGCGCCATGTGTGCCCAGGCCGGGGGCTCCTGCCGGTGTACTAGAGTAGGGTACCCTAGTGCCCCGAACTTCGTGCTGCAGACAGATTCTGGCCCCACGGCAGGCTGGCTTGATGGCCACCAAGGTCCTCAGCGGCTCCTTTGGAGCCATTCAAGAACAAAGCAGTCAAGACCCCGGCAAGAGGAGCTTGCCGGGAAGGCCACTCAAGGCATAAAGGAAGCGAGGCCCCCGGCAAGAGGAGCTTGCCGGGAAGGCTTGGCGGGCGCTGAACCCCCAAGCGCGACAAGGTTCCCGCCGCGGCAAGGCGCTTGCCGGGGCGGGCGACCTCTCTTCATCTCCGCTCCAGCTCACCCGCCAACGTGTCACCACAGGACTCTCCCAAGCACGCGTGTCGACGGGCCGTGCAGCCAGCGGGGAGTAGCGACAGTCGGTGCTGACAAGCTACCTTCGTGGCGGACGGAGACGCACTTAACGGTCCCTGTTACACTGTTCTGGCGACTGAGACGGGCATTGATGACCCTTGTCCCTTGCCGTCGAGTTAGGTATAGATTATCACCTTTGTACAAAGCGGTGTACCAACCCAGGTTTTTACCATTATAACCTTGTCTACTTGCCACATGTGGTAACCCCTTGTGCCTATAAAAGGAGGCCCGAGGGCAACGTAGAAAAGGTTCGGCTGGTTTCGGTCCAGCTCCAGCTTAGTTCATCACATTCAGGCTAGGTTTTGTAGCCCGCATTGCTCCCTAGCAAGAAGAGAAGAGAATCCACAAAGCAGCAGTAGGAGTATTATCTCTCCGGAGAGCTCCGAAGCTAGGTAAAAACCCTCTCGTGCGCATCGCCTCGACCCGCTCTTTGTGCAATCTCCGCCCCCCTCCGAACCACAAAGGGACCCAGGTCCCGTAGGTGCTCGTGGGGCACGATCAGCTCTTCCCCCCCAACAAACAGTTATTGATTTGTCCCCTATTAAATCTTTGTTTTGCAACATGAATCTTGATGAAACTGAATATGATCTTCCTTTACCTAGAGGGCGTTACCTAGAGGGCGTTCTAAGAATTCGGAGTTTTTAGATCTTGATGATGAAATTGATAAAAGTGGGATTGAAAGAAATAAAAATCGAGATATTGCTAAACCCACTATTTTGGATCTCAAGGAATTTAATTATGAAAATTGCTCTTTAATTGATTGTATTTCCTTGTTGCAATCCATGCTAAATTCTCCTCATGCTTATAGTCAAAATAAGGCCTTTACCGAACACATTGTTGATGCTTTGATGCAATCTTATGAAGAAAAGCTTGAGTTGAAAGTTTCTATCCCTAGGAAACTCCATGATGAGTGGGAACCTACTATCAAAATTAAAATTAAAAATTATGAGTTTCATGCTTTGTGTGATTTGGGTGCTAGTGTCTGTACTATTCCCTAAACTTTGTGTGATTTGTTAGATTTTCGTGATTTTGATGATTGCTCTCTAAACTGGCATCTTGCGGATTCCACTATTAAAAAACCTATGGGAAGAATTAATGATGTTCTTATTATTGCAAATAGGAATTATGTGCCCGTAGATTTTATCATTCTTCATATAGATTGCAATCCTTCATGTCCTATTATTCTTGGTAGACCTTTCCTTAGAACGATTGATGCAATTATTGATATGAAGGAAGGGAATATTAGATTCCAATTTCCATTAAAGAAAGGCATGGAACACTTTCCTAGAAAGAAAATAAAATTACCATATGAATCTATCATGAGAGCCACTTATGGATTGCCTACCAAAGACGGCAATACCTAGATCTATCCTTGCTTTTATGCCCAGCTAGGGGCGTTAAACGATAGCGCTTGTTGGGAGGAAACTCAATTTTATTTTTAGTTTTTAGTTTTTGCTTCTGTTTAGGAATAAATAATCCATCTATCCTATGTTAGATGTGGTTTTATCTTTTAATTAGTGTTTTTGCCAAGTTAAAACTATTAGATCTTCTTGGGTGATAGTTATTTGATCTTGCTGTAATTTCCAGAAACTTTGCTCTCAGTGCCCGAATTGTTAAAAATCACCAGAACGTGATAAAATACTGATTCTAATTGCTGCTGATCAATAAACAAATTTTCCAGCTCGTATTATTTTGGTAGAATTATTTGAGTTCCAGAAGTTTGTGTTAGTTACAGATTACTACAGACTGTTCTGTTTTTGACAGATTCTGTTTTGCGTGTGTTGTTTGCATATTTATGAATCTATAGCTAGTAAAATAGTTTATAATCCATAGAGAAGTTGGAATACAGTAGGTTTAACACCCATATAAATAAAGAATGAGTTCATTACAGTACTTGAATTAGTCCTTTGTCTTCTTTCTCTAACGGAGCTCACGAGATTTCTATTGAGTTTTGTGTTGTGAAGTTTTCAAGTTTTGGGTGAATTCTTTTGATGGATTATGGAACAAGGAGTGGCAAGAGCCTAAGCTTGGGGATGCCCATGGCACCCCCAAGATAATCCAAGGACATCAAAAAGTCAAAGCTTGGGGATGCCCCGGAAGGCATCCCCTCTTTCGTCTACTTCCATCGGTAATTTACTTGGAGCTATATTTTTATTCACCACATGATATGTGTTTTGCTTGGAGAGTCTTGTATTATTTGCGTCTTTTCTTGTTAGTTTACCACAATCATGCTTTATGTACACACCTTTTGAGAGAGCCATACATGAATTGGAATTTGTTAGAATACTCTATGTGCTTCACTTATATCTTTTGAGCATGATAATTTTTGCTCTAGTGCTTCACTTAGATCTTTTAGAGCACGGTGGTGGATTTGTTTTAAAGAAACTTGATCTCTCATGCTTCACTTAGATTATTTTGAGAGTCGTTAATAGCATGGTAATTTCCTTAATGTTAATATACTTAGTGTTCAAGATATGTGAAACTTTCTTTTTGAATGAATTAAATACTAAGATAAGTTTGATGCTTGATAATTTTTTTGAGATATGGAGGTAATAATATCAAAGTCGTGCTAGTTGATAATTGTGAATTTGAGAAATACTTGTGTTGAAGTTTGCAAGTCCCGTAGCATGCACGTATGGTTAACGTTGTGTAACGAATTTGAAACATGAAGTGTACCTGGCTTGTGCATCCTTGTGAGTGGCGGTCGGGGACGAGCGATGGTCTTTTCCTACCAATATATCCCCCTAGGAGCATGCGTGTAGTACTTGATTTTTGATGGCTTCTAAATTTTTGCAATAAGTATATGAGTTTTTTTGACTAATGTTGAGTCCATGGATTATACGCACTTTTAACTTTCCGCCTTTGCTAGCCTCTTCGGTAGAGTGCATTGCCCTTTCTCACCTTGAGAGTTGGTGCAAACTTCGCCGGTGCATCCAAACCCCATGATATGATACGCTCTTTCACACATAAACCTCCTTATATCTTCCTCAAAACAGCCACCATACCTACCTATCATGGCATTTCCATAGCCATTCCGAGATATATTGCCATGCAACTTTCCACCGTTCCGTTCATCATTATTATGACATACATTACTTTTCTCATATTGCCATTGCATGATCATGTAGTTGACATCGTATTTGTGGCAAAGCCACCATGCATTATTTTCCATGCATGTCACTCTTGATTCATTGCACCATCCCGGTACACCGCCGGAGGCATTCATATAGAGTCATATTTTGTTCTAAGTTTCGAGTTCTAATTGTTGAGTTGTAAGAGAAATAAAAGTGTGATGATCATCATTATTAGAGCATTGTCCCAAGTGAGGAAAGGATGATGGAGACTATGATTCCCCCATAAGTCGGGATGAGACTAGGGACGAAAAAAAAGCAAGGCCAAAAAAAGAGAGAAAGGCCCAAAAAAATGAGAGAAAAAGAGAGAAGGGACAATGCTACTATCCTTTTACCACACTTGTGCTTCAAAGTAGCACCTTGTTCTTCATGTAGTGAGTCTCATATATTGTGCTTGTATATTTGAATGATGGGCTTCCTCAAAGTGCCCTAGGTCTTCGTGAGCAAGCAAGTTGGATGCACACCCACTTAGTTTCTTTTGTAGAGCTTTCATATACTTATAGCTCTAGTGCATCCGTTGCATGGCAATCCCTACTCCTCATGTTGACATCAATTGATGGGCATCTCCATAGCCCGTTGATTATCCTCGTCAATATGAGACTTTCTCCTTTTTTTGTCTTCTCCACACAATCCCCATCATCATATTCTATTCCACCCATAGTGCTATATCCATGGCTCGCGCTCATGTATTGCGTGAAGGTTGAAAAAGTTTGAGATTATTTAAGTATGAAACAATTGCTTGGCTTGTCATCGGGGGTATAGAAGTTGGGAACATCTTTGTGGGACGAAAATGAAGCATAGCCTAACTATATGATTTTGTAGGGATGAACTTTCTTTTGCCATGTTATTTTGAGAAGACATGATTGCTTTGATTAGTATGCTTGAAGTATTATTATTTCTGTGTCAATATGAACTTTTGTCTTAAATCTTTCGGATCTGGATATTCATATCACAAGTAAGAAGATTTACATTGAAATTATGCCAAAGTATCACTCCACATCAAAAATTCTCTTTTTATCATTTACCTACTCGAGGACGAGCAGGAATTAAGCTTGGGGATGCCTGATAAGTCTCCAACGTATCTATAATTTTTGATTGCTCCATGCTACTTTATCTACTGTTTTGGACTATATTGGGCTTTATTTTCCACTTTTATATTACTTTTGGGACTAACCTATTAACCAGATGCCCAACCCAGAATTGCTGTTTTTTTTCTTATTTCAGTGTTTCGAAGAAATGGAATATCAAACGGAGTCCAAACGGAATCAAACCTTCGGGAACGTGATTTTCCAACCGAACGTGATCCACGAGACTTGGACCCTACTCCAAGAATTGCCAGAGGCGGTCACGAGGGTGGAGGGCGCCCCCCTTGGCGCGCCTCCCTACCTCGTGGGCCCCCTAACGCTCCACCGACGTACTCCTTCCTCCTATATATTCCTATGTATCCCCAAACGATCAGAAGAGGAGCCAAAAACCTAATTCCACCGCCGCAACCTTCTGTATCCACGAGATCCCATCTTGGGGCCTGTTCCGGAGCTCCGCCGGAGGAGGCATCCACCACGGAGGGCTTCTACATCAACACCATAGCCCCTCCGATGAAGTGTGAGTAGTTTACTTCAGACCTTCGGGTCCATAGCTAGTAGCTAGATGGCTTCTTCTCTCTTTTTGGATCTCAATACAATGTTCTCCCCCTCCCTCGTGGAGATCTATTCGATGTAATCTTCTTTTTGCGGTGTGTTTCTTGAGACCGATGAATTGTGGGTTTATGATCCAGCTTATCTATGAATAATATTTGAATCTTCTCTGAATTCTTTTATGTATGATTAAGTTATCTTTGCAAGTCTCTTTGAATTATCCGTTTGGTTTGGCCAACTAGATTGGTAGTTCTTGCAATGGGAGAAGTGCTTAGCTTTGGGTTCAATCTTGCGGTGTCCTTACCCAGTGACAGAAAGGGTTGCAAGGCACGTATTGTATTGTTGCCATCGAGGATAACAAGATGGGGTATTTATCATCATGGAGCATATGAGATGTTCCAGGAGTTCAACGACAGTGCCACAAATAAGTTGCACTATCATTATCAACTATGCATCTTTTGGCTTCAACATTATGAATATGTGTATCACTACTATCGAGATTCATCAAAAATAGACCACTCTTCAAGGGTGCATGACCATAAAAGACATTACTCATATAAATAGAACAACCATTATTCTCTGATTTAAGTGAATAACCGTCTCGCATCAAACAAGATCCAGATATAATGTTCATGCTCAACGCTGGCACCAAATAACAATTATTTAGGTCTAAAACTAATCCCGAAGGTAGATGTAGAGGTAGTGTATCGACCGCGATCACATCGACTTTGGAACCATTTCCCACACGCATTGTCGCCTGGTCCTTAGATAATCTTCGCTTAATCCATAGCCCCTGTTTCGAGTTGCAAATATTAGCAACAGAACCAGTATCAAATACCTAGGTGCTACTGCGAGCATTATTAAGGTACACATCAATAACATGTATATCACATATACCTTTGTTCACCTTGCCATCCTTCTTATCCGCCAAATACTTGGGGCAGTTCCGCTTCGAAGGACCGACCTGCTTGCGGTAGAAGCACTCAATCTCGGCTTAGGTCCAGACTTGGGTTTCTTCTCCTGAGCAGCAACTTGCTTGCTGTTCTTCTTGAAGTTCCCCTTCTTCTTCCCTTTGCCCTTTTTCTTGAAACTGGTGGTCTTATTGACCATCAACATTTGATGCTCCTTCTTGATTTCTACCTCCGCAGCCTTTAGCATTGCGAAGAGCTCGGGAATCGTCTTATCCATCCCTTGCATGTTATAGTTCATCACGAAGCTCTTGTAGCTTGGTTGCAGTGATTGGAGAATTCTGTCAATGACGCTATCATCCGGAAGATTAACTCCCAGTTGAATCAAGTGATTATTATACCCAGACATTTTGAGTATATGCTCACTGACAGAACTATTCTCCTCCATCTTGCAGCTGTAGAACTTATTGGAGACTTCATATCTCTCAATCCGGGCATTTGCTTGATATATTAACTTCAACTCCTGGAACATCTCATATGCTCCATGACGTTCAAAACGTTGTTGAAGTCCCGGTTCTAAGCCGTAAAGCATGGCACATTGAACTATCGAGTAGTCATCGCTTTGCTCGCCAGACGTTCTTAACGTCGCCGGCGGTTACTAACAGCAGCGAGTTCGCACCCAGCGGTGCTTCCAGGACATAATTCTTTTGTGCAGCAATGAGGATAATCCTCAAGTAACGGACCCAGTCCGTGTAATTGCTACCATCATCTTTCAACTTTGATTTCTAAAGGAACGCATTAAAATTTAACGGAACAACAGCACGGGCCATCTATCTACAATCAACATAGACAAGCAAGATACTATCAGGTACTAAGTACATGATAAATTTAAGTTCAGTTAATCATATTACTTAAGAACTCCCACTTAGATAGACATCCCTCTAATACTCTAAGTGATCACGTGATCCATATCAACTAAACCATGTCCGATCATCACGTGAGATGGAGTAGTTTCAACGGTGAACATCACTATGTTGATCATATCTACTATATGATTCACGCTCGACCTTTTGATCTGTGTGTTCCTAGGCCATATCTGTTATATGCTAGGCTCGTCAAGTTTAACCTGAGTATTCCGCGTGTGCAACTGTTTTGCACCCGTTGTATTTGAATGTAGAGCCTATCACACCCGATCATCACGTGGTGTCTCAGCACGAAGAACTTTTGCAACGGTGCATACTCAGGGAGAACACTTATACTTTGATAATTTAGTGAGAGATCATATGATCATGCTACCATCAATCAAAGCAAGATAAGATGCATAAAAGATAAACATCACATGCAATCAATACCGCTTAGTGATAAAGTAAAGCATTACAGGGCGATTGCATTGCATACAATAAAGCGACAACCATATGGCTCCTGCCAGTTGCCGATAACTCGGTTACAAAACATGATCATCTCATACAATAAAATATAGCATCACGTCTTGACCATATGACATCAGAACATGCCCTGCAAAAACAAGTTAGACGTACTCTACTTTGTTGTTGCAAATTTTACGTGGCTGCTACGGGCTTAGCAAGAAATGTTCTTACCTACGCATCAAAACCACAACCATAGTTTGTCAAGTTGGTGCTGTTTTACCCTTTGCAAGGACCGGGCGTAGCCACACTCGGTTCAACTAAAGTTGGAGAAACTGACACCCGCCAGCCACCTGTGTGCAAAGGACGTCGGTAGAACCAGTCTCGCGTAAGCGTACGCATAATGTCGGTCCAGGCCGCTTCATCCAACAATACCGCCGAACCAAAGTATGACATGGTGGTAAGCAGCATGACTTATATCGCCCATAACTCACTTGTGTTCTACTCGTGCATATGACATCTACGCATAAAACCTGGCTCGGATGCCACTGTTGGGGAACTTAGTAATTTCAAAAAAATTCCTACGCACACGCAAGATCAGGGTGATGCATAGCAACGAGAGGGGAGAGTGTTGTCCACGTACCCTTGTAGACTGAAAGAGGAAGCGTTACCACAACGCGGTTGATGTAGTCGTACGTCTTCACGATCCGACCGATCAAGTACCGAACGCACGGCACCTCCGAGTTCAGCACACGTTCAGTCCGATGATGTCCCTCGAACTCCGATCCAGCCGAGTGTTGAGGGAGAGTTTCGTCAGCACGACGGCGTGGTAACGATGATGAAGTTCTACCAACACACGGCTGCTCCTAAGCACCGCTACCGTATTATCGAGGAGGACTATGGTGGATGGGGGCACCGCACACGCCTAAAAGATCAAACGATCAATTGTTGTGTCTCTAGGGTCCCCCCTGCCCCCGTATATAAAGGAGCAAGGGGGGAGGTGCGGCCGGCCAAGAGGGGGTGCGCCAGGAGGAGTCCTACTCCTACCGGGAGTAGGACTCCCACCCTTTTCCTTGTTGGACTAGGAGTGGAGGGGGAAAGAGGAGGGAGAGAGGAAGGAAAGGGGGGCGCCGCCCCCCTCTCCTTGTCCTATTCGGACTAGGGGGGAGGGGCGCGCGGCCCTGCCATGGCCGCCTCTCCTCTTCTCCACAAGGACCACCATGGCCCATTAAGCCCCCCAGGGGGGGGGGGTTCCGGTAACCTCCCGATACTCCGGTAAAATCCTGATTTCAGCCGGAACACTTCCGATATCCAAATATAGGCTTCCAATATATCAATCTTCATGTCTCGACCATTTCGAGACTCCTCGTCATGTCCATGATCACATCCGGGAGTCCAAACAACCTTCGGTACATCAAAACATATAAACTCATAATATAACTGTCAACGAAACGTTAAGCGTGCGGACCCTACGGGTTCGAGAACTATGTAGACATGACTGAGACACGTCTCCGGTCAATAACCAATAGAGGAACCTTGATGCTCATATTGGCTCCCACATATTCTACGAAGATCTTTGTCGGTCAGACCGCATAACAACATACGTTGTTCCCTTTGTCATCTGTATGTTACTTGCCCGAGATTCGATCGTCGGTATCTCAATACCTAGTTCAATCTCGTTACCGGCAAGTCTGTTTAGTCGTTTCGTAATACATCATCCCGCAACCAACTCATTAGTTGCAATGCTTGCAAGTATTATAGTGATGTGCATTACCGAGTGGGCCCAGAAATACCTCTTCGACAATCGGAGTGACAAATCCTAATCTTGAAATACGCCAACCCAAGAAGTACCTTTGGAGACACCTGTAGAGCACCTTTATAATCACCCAGTTACGTTGTGACGTTCGGTAGCACACAAAGTGTTCCTCCGGTAAACGGGAGTTGCATAATCTCATAGTCATAGGAACATGTATAAGTCATGAAGAAAGCAATAGCAACATACTAAACGATCGAGTGCTAAGCTAACAGAATGGGTCAAGTCAATCACATCATTCTCCTAATGATGTGATCCCATTAATCAAATGACAACTCATGTCAATGGCTAGGATACATTACCATCTTTGATCAACGAGCTAGTCAAGTAGAGGCATACTAGTGACACTCTGTTTGTCTATGTATCCACACATGTATTATCTTTCCGGTTAATACAATTCTAGCATTAATAATAAACATTTATCATGATATAAGGAAATAAATAATAACTTTATTATTGCCTCTAGGGCATATTTCCTTCAGTTTCCAGGTGGCGTGAGTAGTGAAACTATTTCACATTGTTTTAACTGAACGCCAAACTCGAAACTCAAATATTTCACCTCTGCGATCATATCGTAGAAACTTCTATTTTCTTGTTACGATGATTCTCCACTTCACTCTGAAATTCTTTGAACTTTTTCAAATGTTTCAAACTTATGTTTCATCAAGTAGATATACCCATATGTGCTCAAATCATCTGTGAAGGTTAGAAAATAATGATACTTGCCACGAGCCTCAACACTCATCGGATCACATACATCAGTATGTATTATTTCCAATAAGTCAGTTGCTCGCTCTATTGTTCCGGAGAACGGAGTCTTAGTCATCTTGCCCATGAGGCATGGTTCGCAAGCCTCAAGTGATTCATAATCAAGTGATTCCAAAAGCCCATTAACATGGAGTTTCTTCATGCGCTTTACACCAATATGACCTAAATAGCAGTGCCACAAATAAGTTGCACTATCATTATTAACTTTGCATCTTTTGGTTCAATATTATGAATATGTGTATCATTTCGATCGAGATCCAACAAACCATTTTCATTGGGTGTATAACCATAGAAGGTTTTATTCATGTAAATAGAATAACAATTATTCTCTAACTTAAATGAATAACAGTATTGCAATAAACATGATCAAATCATATTCATGCTCAATGCAAACTCCAAATAACACTTATTTAGGTTCAACACTAATCCCGAAAGTATAGGGAGTGTGCGATGATGATCATATCAATCTTGGAACTACTTCCAACACACATCGTAACTTCATCCTTAACTAGTTTCTGTTCATTATGCAATTCCCGTTTCGAGTTACTACTCTTTAGCAACTGAACCGGTATCAAGTACCGAGGGGTTGCTATAAACACTAGTAAAGTACATATAAATAACATGTATATAAAATATACTTTTGTTCACTTTGCCATCCTTCTTATCCGCCAATTATTTGGGGTAGTTCCGCTTGCAGTGACCAGTCCTTTTTGCAGTAGAAGCACTCAGTATCAGGCTTAGGTCCAAACTTGGGCTTCTTCACTTGAGCAGCAACTTGCTTGCCGTTCTTCTTGAAGTTCCCCTTCTTTCCCTTTGCCCTTTTCTTGAAACTAGTGATCTTGTTAACCAGCAACACTTGATGCTCTTTTCTTGATTTCTACCTTCGCCGATCTCAGCATCGCGAAGAGCTCGGGAATTACTTTCGTCATCCCTTGCATATTATAGTTCATCACAAAGTTCTATTAACTTGGTGATAGTGACTAGAGAACTTTGTCAATTACTATCTTATCTGGAAGATTAACTCCCACTTGATTCAATTAATTGTAGTACTCAGACAATCTGAGCACATGCTCACTGGTTGAGCTATTCTCCTCCATCTTATTGGCAAAGTACTGTCAGAGGTCTCATACCTCTCGACATGGGCACGAGTATGAAATACCAATTTCAACTCTTGGAACATCTTATATGCTCTGTGGCGTTCAAAACATTTTTGAAGTCCCGGTTCTAAGCCGTAAAGCATGGTGCACTTAAACTATCAAGTAGTCATCATACTGAGCTTTTGTCAAAACGTTCATAACGTCTGCATCTGCTCCTGCAATAGTTCTGTCACCTAGTGGTGCATCAAGGACATAATATTTCTGTGCAAAATTGAGGTTAATCCTCAGATCACGGACCAAGTCCGCATCATTGCTACTAACATCTTTCAACTTAGTTTTCTCTAGGAACATATGAAAATAAAACAGGGGAGCTAAACACGAGCTATTGATCTACAACATAGATATGCTAATACTACCAGGACTAAGTTCATGATAAATTTAAGTTCAGTTAATCATATTACTTAAGAACTCCCACTTAGATAGACATCTGTCTAATCCTCTAAGTGATCACGTGATCCAAATCAACTAAACCATGTCCGATCATCACGTGAGATGGAGTAGTTTCAATGGTGAACATCACTATGTTGATCATATCTACTATATAATTCACGCTTGACCTTTCGGTCTCAGAGTTCCGAGGCCATATCTGCATATGCTAGGCTCGTCAAGTTTAACCTGAGTATTCTACGTGTGCAACTGTTTTGCACCCGTTGTATTTGAACATAGAGCCTATCACACCCGATCATCACGTGGTGTCTCACCACGAAGAACTTTCGCGACGGTGCATACTCAGGGAGAACACTTATACCTTGAAATTTAGTGAAAGATCATCTTATAATGCTACCGTCGATCTAAGCATGCATAAAAGATAAACATCGCATGCAATCAATATAAGTGATATGATATGGCCATCATCATCTTGTGCTTGTGATCTCCATCTCCGAAGCACCGTCATGATCACCATCGCCACCGGCGCGACACCTTGATCTCCATCGTAGCATCGTTGTCGTCTCGCCAACTTATGCTACTACGACTATCGCTACCGCTTAGTGATAAAGTAAAGCATTACAGGGCGTTTGCATTGCATACAATAAAGCGACAACCATATGGCTCCTGCTAGTTGCCGATAACTCGGTTACAAAACATGATCATCTCATGCAATAAAACATAGCATCATGCCTTGACCATATCACATCACAACATGCCCTGCAAAAACAAGTTAGACGTCCTCTACTTTGTTGTTGCAGTTTTACGTGGCTGCTACGGGCTGAGCAAGAACCGTTCTTGCCTACGCATCAAAACCACAATGATAGTTTGTCAAGTTAGTGCTGTTTTAACCTTCTCAAGGACCGGGCGTAGCCACACTCGGTTCAACTAAAGTTGGAGAAACTGACACCCGCCAGCCACCTGTGTGCAAAGCACGTCGGTAGAACCAGTCTCGCGTAAGCATACTCGTAATGTCGGTCCGGGCCGCTTCATCCAACAATACCGCCGAAACAAAGTATGACATGTTGGTAAGCAGTATGACTTGTATCGCCCACAACTCACTTGTGTTCTACTCGTGCATATAACATCTACGCATAAAACTAGGCTCGGATGCCACTGTTGGGGAACGTAGTAATTTCAAAAAATTACATACGCACACGCAAGATCATGGTGATGCATAGCAAAGAGAGGGAGAGTGTGTCCACGTACCCTCGTAGACCGAAAGCGGAAGCGTTAGCACAATGCGAATGATGTAGTCGTACGTCTTCACGATCCGACCGATCACCGAACGTACGACACCTCCGAGTTCAGCACACGTTCAGCTCGATGACGTTCCTTGAACTCCGATCCAGCCGAGCTTTGAGGGAGAGTTCCGTCAGCACGATGGCGTGGTGACGATGATGATGTTCTACCGACGCAGGGCTTCACCTAAGCACTGCCACGATATTATCAAGGTGGACTATGTGGAGGGGGTCACCGCACACGGCTAAGAGATCAATGGTCAATTGTTGTGTCTAGAGGTGCCCCCCTGTCCCCGTATATAAAGGAGGGAGGGAGAGGCCAGCCGTAGAGGGGGCGCGCCAAGTGTCGGGAGTCCTACTAGGACTCCCAAGTCCTAGAAGGATTCCTCTTTCCTTTCCGGAGTAGGAGAGAAGGAAAGAGGGGGAGAGGGAGAAGGAAAAGGGGGCTGCACCCCTCGTCCAATTCGGACCAGAGGGGGGGGGGGCTCCTTCATTTTGGCCTCTCTCCTCTATTCCCGTATGGCCCAATAAGGCCCAATACTTCTCCCGGTGAATTCCCGTAACTCCCTGATACTCCGAAAATAACCGAATTACTTGGAACCTTTCCGATGTCCGAATATGGTCGTTCAATATATCGATCTTTACGTCTCGACCATTTCAAGACTCCTTGTCATGTCCCCGATCTCATCCGGGACTCCGAACTACCTTCGGTACATCAAAACACATAAACTCATAATACAAATCGTCACAGAACTTTAAGCGTGCGGACCCTACGGGTTCGAGAACTATGTAGACATGACCGAGACACGTCTCCGGTCAATAACCAATAGCGGAACCTGTATGCTCATATTGGCTCCTACATATTCTACGAAGATCTTTATCGGTCAAACCGCATAACAATATACGTTGTTCCCTTTGTCATTGGTATGTTACTTGCCCGAGATTTGATCGTCGGTATCTCAATACCTAGTTCAATCTTGTTACCGGCAAGTCTCTTTACTCGTTCCATAATACATCATCTCGCAACTAACTCCTTAGTCACAATGCTAGCGAGGCTTATAGTGATGTGCATTACCGAGAGGGCCCAGAGATACCTCTCCGACAATCGGAGTGACAAATCCTAATCTCAAAATACGCCAACCCAACAAGTACCTTCGGAGACACCTGTAGAGCACCTTTATAATCATCTAGTTACGCTGTGACATTTGGTAGCACACAAAGTGTTCCTCCGGTAAACGGGAGTTGCATAATCTCATAGTCATAGGAACATGTATAAGTCATGAAGAAAGCAATGGCAACATACTAAATGATCAAGTGCTAAGCTAACGGAATGGGTCAAGTCAATCACATCATTCTCCTAATGATGTGACCCCGTTAATCAAATGACAACTCATGTCTATGGCTAGGAAACATAACCATCTTTGATTAACGAGCTAGTCAAGTAGAGGCATACTAGTGACACTCTGTTTGTCTATGTACTCACACGTGTATTATGTTTCCGGTTAATACAATTCTAGCATGAATAATAAACATTTATCATGAAATAAGGAAATAAATAATAACTTTATTATTGCCTCTAGGGCATATTTCCTTCACATAAAGGATGTGGTTATCTGAAATGGTTTGACAAAGAGTGGAATGGAAGGGCTAGAGTAGTTATCACTGATCTTGCAAGTGATAAGATGCAGCTACTAAAAAAGGAGAAAGATATGGAGAGAAAGATCCTGAAGTTCGAATTTGAGAAGAAGATAATGAAGAAGATGCACAAGGAAGAACTGAAGAGGAGGAAAGGAAGGAGCTTTATTTTTCTTTTGTAGTTGTTTTCGTTGTTTTCAAGTTTGCAATAGCTTTGAGAATGTAATGTTTGAGTGTATTGCCAGTTGTTTAGACTGGTAAAGTTTGAAAGTAATGCAATGCTCCTATCTATTTCAACATATCTTGTTGTGCCTTGTTGAATTGTCAACAACGGGGTGAAATATTGTAGTATTTCATTTTGATAGAAATGAGCTATGATCATGGCAAGATCAAGATTCCTGCAAAACGGAAAGATCCATAAAACTGGCATATGTCCTTGAAACCGATAAATAGGTTCAGACTTCCTGGCATTAAGTTTGCTACAATGATAAATAGTTCAGACATCGTGACATGTGCTACTTGTGAGCTGTGTTGGGATTTTACCCGAAGAGGAAGGGTGAAGCAATATAGTTGCTGATAAGTATTTCCCTCAGTGAGAACCAAGGTTATTGAACCAATAGGAGAACCACGCAAATCCTAGTGAACAACACCTGCACACACAGATCAAATACTTGCACAAAGGCAGGCAAGCGGGTTGTCAATCTCCATGAACTTGTTAGTTGCAAGGATTAAATCTGGCAGTGGTAGATAGATAAAAAGAAAAGTAAATGAATGCAGAAAGGTATTTTTTATTTTAGTAATATGAGTAAGGTATACCCGGGGGCCATAGTTTTTACTAGAGGCTTCTCTCTCAAAACAATAGCATACAGTGGGTAGACAGATTACTGTTGGGCAATTGATAGAAAAGCCTATATTTACGACGTTATTCATGGATATGATCATGTATATAGGCATCACGTCCGTGACAAGTAGACCGACTCCTGCCTGCTTGAACTACTATTACTCCACTAATCGTTCGCTATCCAGCATGCATCTATGTATTACGTTCATGACAAACAGAGTAACATTTTAAGCAAGATGACATGATGTAGACAGAATGAAACCAATCAATATGATTGAACCCCTTCATTTTACCCTCAATGGCAACAATACAAATACGTGCCTCACTACCTTTTCTATCTCTGGGTGAGGACACCGCAAGATTGAACCCATTACAAAGCGCCTCTCACGTGAAGATAAATCAATCTAGTTGGCCTAACCAAATACATAGATTGTAGAAAATACAAAACTATAACAACCATGCATAATAAAGTTCAAAAAGACTAAATTACTTTCAATGAATAATCTGATATAAACCCACAATTCATCGGATCGCAACAAATACACTGCAAAAGAAGATTATATCGGATAGAACTCCATGGAGATCATTGTATTGAAGATCAAAGAGAGACAAGAAGTGATCTAGATACTAGCTATGGACCTGTATGTCAGTGGTGAACTGCTCACACATCGTCGGAAGGGCAGCAAGGTTGATGTAGAAGCCCTCCATGATCGATTCCCCCTCTGACCGAGTACCAGAAAAGGCCTCCAAATGGGTTCACGGAAGAACAAAAGCTTGCGGCAGTGGAAATATTGTATCAGGTGTCTCTCTGGGGGTTTCCCAATATTTGAGAATTTATAGAAGTCAAATTAGGTCAGACGGAGCGACGTGGGAACCACAAGGCAATAGGGCGCACCTACCCCTCTTGGGCGCACCCTGTTGCCTTGCTGTCTCCTCGTTTGTCGTCTGGTCTCCTCTCGAAGATCCTAGGGTCTCTTTTGTCTAGAAAAAATCGTCAAAAAGTTTCATATCGTTTAGACTTCGTTTGGTACAGATTTCCTGGAAAACAAAAAATAAGAAGAAAATAACAACCGGCACTAGGCACTGAGTTAATAGGTTAGTCCACCAAAATGATATAAAATTGTATGAAAAGTATTCATGATTGATAATATAATAGCATGAAACAATAAAAAATTATAGATTCGTTGGAGACAGATCACCATGAAAACTAATCTTTCAAGATCATCTAACTAATCTTGCACAATGATCTTAACAAGATCTGTTTGAAACCAAAATGGGACTGCTGGGTGCATGCTTCACTTATGAAGCTAATCTTATCAATGACCTCTGGGTGCCACCATGTTTCCCATGGACATTTTGTTGATGACTGTGGCCTCCCCTGCTAAAGCACATATTGTAAAGGGATGTGTTAGTGTAGACTCTCCCCTTCCTGTAGATTCTCTTCCTCCGTTTGACAAGAAACCTCTCCCCGTATGTGTAGCTCCCCTTTACCTGTTTGAAACTAACCTCTCCCGATGGGAGTAGCTCCTCTTCCTATGTTTGAAACTGAACCTCTCGCAATAGGAGTAGCTCCTCATCCCTCTGCTTGAGAACTTGCAACATTGCTATGTTTCCACCCCTAGTTGATTTGCCCCTTTTAAGTCCAATTGACCTTCCTCTAGTTGTTGCAGTGGTCACTCTCCTTTTTTCTGGAAGGTGATCTCGATGGGCAGCAACAAACTGTGACTCCTAAGGCATATGATCATGTTGTATCTCACATATTCTACTTGCTTCAAAATGCAATTCAGGAATGATCAAATACATATAAAAAGGATATCTAATGAAAATTCAAGTCAAGAATTATGAAGGTGATTTACTTGATTCATCATATTTGACAAATGAGTATCTTCATCCACATCTACTAGATTGTTTGTAGTCTCACCTTCATTTGCTTGAACATGTATGTACTATATCAAAACAAACAGTTAGAAAAAAACATAAGAAGGATGGCATTGCAACAAACATGGACATCATCTTTAGTAAATTCCTCCTCTTCTGCAGCTCCTTTTCTTTTACCATTTGGTTTCAGATCGGGACAACCTCCTCTGTTGTGCCCTACCTCATCACAATGACCACAATGAATGATTGTTCCATGTATGCCCAATCTTGTGCCATCCTCAATTTCTTTTGGGGCATGTCTCATGTTCCTCTGCCTCCTGCCTTTCTTTACTTTTACTGATGGTGCATGAACATCTATGATATTGCTTTTCTTCTAGAATTTCTTATATCCCATAGGCTAAATGCTATGACCATATGCTTTCACATGGAATTTAAGGTTGTAGCAATCATCAACCATTACCTCAAGCTTGATCCTCTCATGTCTTGCTGCTGCAACTACATGGGAACAGGGGATCCAAGTAGCTACCATCTTATGCAGGTGCAGGTACACATGTACCTAGCTCAACTCTGTATGTGTGGTCATGGGCCATTACCTGAAAGACCTTACTGCCAGAAAGGAAAGCGGTACAAGATTTTGGGAAGTCCACTAATTTCTGAAGTTTCGTTGCAATTTTAGGGCATGGGATCAAAGTCCACTTGTCAATTGCTACTTTCATTTTTATGTATATCCTATTCATTATCTGGCATCTTATCTTGTCAAACTTTGTCAAAACTGGCATGTATATTGCATCAAGTATGTAGCCGGCAACTAGTAAACGAATACAATCACTACAGGAATCAAGTACTTTGCTGTCAGCCATGGCTGGCGGCAAAGGCATGCCTAGCGGACGGCAAAGACCTTTGCCGTCAGCAGATGGCAAAGATGCAAAGGCCTTTGCCGTCCACTGGCAGACGGCAAAGAGCCTGTACACGTGGCACCTTAGCTTTGTTAAGGGGTTAACGACGTGCTTTGCCGTCAGTTGGCCGACGAAAAACATCTTTGCATCTTTGTCGTCTGCCAGCGGAGGGCAAAGCTGCCAAATAGGCCAGCCCGGTGCACCCCAGGTTGCATAGGTGGCTGCCACGTGGCAGCCTTGCCGTCTGCTGGAAGATGGCAAAGCTCTTCGCCATCCGCCAGCGGACGGCAAAGATCCTGTATAGCCCCTTTTTCTGTTTTTTCTTAAATTCATTCAATATCATAAATTTTACAAATATAAGTTTATCAAAAACTACTCAATGAATGAGCATCCATGAGCAAGCAAAAAAACACATAATTTCAATTCATGAGCATCCATGAGCACGCACATAATTTCAATTCATGAGCATCCATGAGCACACATAATTAATAAAGTTAAACGCTATCATACTTAAAAGGTTTACACTAAGAAGATTAAACTAAAGATCTTCACTCCTCCTTCTTCTTCTTCTCCTTCATCATCTCGATGCGCTTAGAGCAGCGAGGCAGTGGGATCTACTCCTATACCACAATTGGCATGGTCCCGTCGTCCCCCAGCTGTGGGATCGCCGGTGCCACCACCATCGCATGGTCATCGTCAGGCATCACCACCATAGCGAGGCCATCTTCAGGCACCACCGCCACAAGCTCATCGTCAGTCGCCACTAACGCGAGGCCATCGTCAGCCACCACCATCACGAGGTCATCCTCGCTCTGCTCCTCTTCTTCCCCACTCCGTTCCTTCTCATCCTCGCTGCTGCTTTTGCTGTAGCCAGAGTCGCTGCTGCTTTTGCTGTAGCCAGAGTCGCTGCTGCTTTTGCTGTAGCCAGAGTCGCTGCTGCTTTGGCTGTAGCCAGAGGCGCTGCTGCTGCTCCCATTGCCTAACCAAATGCAACAAAGTTTTTTTAACAATCGGTGTGAGACAAAGCCAAATGTAGAGGAAGAAGAGGTAGAGCATACTGGCATCATCATCGTCCTGGTAGCGCATGCGGCACATAGTCGTGTTGAACACCTTCACGGTGAGCATGGCGTCGCCGTCGTACCTGAAGACAAGGAACTACTCGTGCCATAGGTCATAGGCACGGACGAACTGCTCCCAACCACGACACAGGTACATGTGGTCGTACCCGATGACCACCTCCACGTCCCAAAGCCTGCGAAGCCCGCTGCTGTCCTGTCGCAGCTTCACTTTCTTTGGCCGATGGCCGTCCAGCATCTTCATAAAAGTGTTAGGCAGCCTCTACAATGTGGGGATAGGAGTGATGTAGCAAACATCAGAGTTATGATAAAGAGATGGGTGAAGGGGAGATCTCTCCTTTATATACCTGTCTCCTGGAGGAATTCTCAAGTATGATTGTGAAGAACTCGAAACCTTCCAAGTCGTACTCCGGTGTGGCAGAGCACAGCCTACGCTGGCAGCTGTAGGATCGGAAGTATGTCAAGAGGGGGGTGATTAGACTACTTGACCAAATAAAAATCTAGCCTTTTCCAAATTTGAAGTCTTGGCAGATTTTAGCAACTTTGCACAAGTCAAGCAATCAACCTACACATGCAATTCTAAGAGTATGGCAGCGGAATGTATAGACATTGCACATGAAGGTAAAGGAGAGGAGTTTGAGGGAGCAAACACAATGTAGACACAGAGATTTTTTATCCGTGGTTCCGATAGGTGGTGCTATCGTAGATCCACGTTGATGGAGACTTTTGTTGGGGAACGTAGTAATTTCAAAAAAATTCCTACGCACACGCAAGATCATGGTGATGCATAGCAACGAGAGGGGAGAGTGTGTCCACGTACCCTCGTAGACCAAAAGCGGAAGCGTTAGCACAACGCGGTTGATGTAGTCGTACGTCTTCACGATCCGACCGATCAAGTACCGAACGCACGGCACCTCCGAGTTCAGCACACATTCAACTCGACGACTTCCCTCGAACTCCGATCCAGCCGAGCTTTGAGGGAGAGTTCCGTCAGCACGACGGCGTGGTGATGATGATGATGTTCTATTGATGCAGGGCTTCGCCTAAGCACCCCTACATTATTATCAAGGTGGATTATGGTGGAGGGGGCTTCGCACACGGCAAAGAGATCCAAGGGATCAGTTGTTGTGTCTATGGGGTGCCCCTGGCCATGTATATAAAGGAGTGAAGGAGGGGGGAGAGGGCCGGCCCCTATGGTGCGCCCTGGAGGAGTCCTCGGGAGTAGGATTCCCCCTTCCAAGTAGTAGGAGTAGGAGTCAAGGCAAGGGAAGAGAGAAGAGAAGGAAGGAGGGGGCGCAGCCCCTCCCACTAGTCCAATTTGGACTAGGCCTTAGGGGGGCGCGCAACCTCTCCTCTATCTTTCTCCTAAAGCCCAATAAGGCCCATATACTCCCGACGAATTCCCGTAACTCTCCGGTACTCCAAAAAATACCCGAATCACTCGAAACCGTTCCGATGTCTGAATATAGTCGTCCAATATATCGATCTTTACGTCTCGACCATTTCGAGACTCCTCGTCATGTCCCCGATCTCATCCAGGACTCTGAACTACCTTCAGTACATCAATACACATAAACTCATAATATAACCGTCATCGAACTTTAAGCGTGCGGACCCTACGGGTTCGAGGACTATGTAGACATGACCGAGACATGTCTCCGGTCAATAACCAATAGCGGAACCTGGATGCTCATATTGGCTCCCATGTATTCTACGAAGATCTTTATCGGTCAAACCGCATAACAACATACGTTGTTCCCTTTGTCATCGGTATGTTACTTGCCCGAGATTCGATCGTCGGGATCTCAATACCTAGTTCAATCTCGTTACCGGCAAGTCTCTTTACTCGTTTCGTAATGCATCATCCCGCAACTAACTCATTAGTTACAATGCTTGCAAGGCTTATAATGATGTGCATTACCGAGTGGGCCTAGAGATACCTCTCCGACAATCGGAGTGACAAATCCTAATCTCGAAATACGACAACCCAACAAGTACCTTCGGAGACACCTGTAGAGCACCTTTATAATCACCCAGTTACGTTGTGACGTTTGGTAGCACACAAAGTGTTCCTCCGGTAAACGGGAGTTGCATAATCTCATAGTCATAGGAACATGTATAAGTCATGAAGAAAGCAATAGCAACATACTAAACGATCAAGTGATAAGCTAACGGAACGGGTCAAGTCAATCACATCATTCTCCTAATGATGTGATCCCGTTTATCAAATGACAACCCATGTCTATGGTTAGGAAACTTAACCATCTTTGATTAACGAGCTAGTCAAGTAGAGGCATACTAGTGACACTATGTCGGTCTATGTATTCACACATGTATTATGTTTCCAGTTAATACAATTCTAGCATGAATAATAAACATTTATCATGAAATAAGGAAATAAATAATAACTTTATTATTGCCTCTAGGGCATATTTCCTTCAGCCTCCCACTTGCACTAGAGTCAGTAATCTAGTTCACATTGTCATGTGATTTAACACCAATAGTTCGCATCTTTATGTGATCAGTTCACATCGCTATGTGACTAACACCCAAAGGGTTTACTAGAGTCAATAATCTAGTTCACATCGCTATGTGATTAACACCCAAAGAGTACTAAGGTGTGATCATATTTTGCTTATGAGAGAAGTTTAGTCAACGGGTCTGCCACATTCAGATCCGTATGTATTTTGCAAATTTCTATGTCTACAATGATCTGCACAGAGCTACTTTAGCTAATTGCTCCCACTTTCAATATGTATCCAGATTAAGACTTAGATTCATCTGGACCAATGTCAAAGCTTGCATCAACGTAACCCTTTACGACAAACCTTTTGTCACCTCCATAATCGAGAAACATATCATTAATCCACTAAGGATATTTTTGACCGTTGTCCAGTGATCTACTCCTAGATCACTATTGTAGTTCCTTGCTAAACACAGTGTAGGGTATACAATAAATCTGGCACACAACATGGCATACTTTATAGAACCTTTGGCTGAGCCATAGGGAATGACTTTCATTCTCTTTCTATCTTCTGCCGTGGTCGGGTTTTGAGTCTTACTCAATCTCACACCTTGTAACATAGGCAAGAACTCTTTCTTTGACTGTTTCCATTTTGAACTACTTCAAAATCTTGTCAAGGTATGTACTCATTGAAAAAGCTTATCAAGCGTCTTGATCTATCTCTATAGATCTTTATGCTCAATATGTAAGCAGCTTAACTGAGGTCTTTCTTTGAAAAACTCCTTTCAAACACTCCTTTATGCTTTGCAGAATAATTCTACAGTATTTCCGATCAACAATATGTTATTCACATATACTTATCAGAAATGCTATAGTCCTCCCACTCACTTTCTTGTAAATACAGGCTTCACCGTAACTCTGTATAAAACTATATGTTTTGATCAACTCATCAAAGCGTATATTACAACTCCGAGATGCTGGCACCAGTCCATAGATGGATCGCTGGAGCTTGCATATTTGTTAGCACCTTTAGGATTGACAAAACCTTCTGGTTGCATCATATACAACTCTTCTTTAATAAATCCATTAAGGAATGTAGTTTTGTTTATCCATTTTCCAGATTTCATAAAATGCGGCAATTGCCAACATGATTCGGACAGACTTAAGCATAGATACGAGTGAGAAACTCTCATCGTAGTCAACACCTTGAACTTATCAAAAACCTTTGCGACAATTCTATCTTTGTAGATAGTAACACTACTATCAGCGTCCGTCTTCCTCTTGAAGATCCATTTAATCTCAATGGCTCACCAATCATCGGGCAAGTCAATCAAAGTGCATACTTTGTTCTTATACATGGATCCCATCTCAGATTTCATGGCCTTAAACCATTTTGCGGAATCTGGGCTCATCATCGCTTCCTCATAGTTCGTAGGTTCGTCATGGTATAGTAACATAACCTCTACAACAGGATTACCGTACCACTCTGGTGCGGATCTTACTCTGGTTGACCTACAAGGTTCAGTAACAACTTGATCTGAAGTTTCATGATCATCATTATTAACTTCCTCACTAATTGGTGTAGGTGTTGCAGAAACCGGTTTTTGCGATGAACTACTTTCCAATAAGGGAGCAGGTACAGTTACCTCATCAAGTTCTACTTTCCTCCCACTCACTTCTTTCGAGAGAAACTCCTTCTCTAGAAAGGGTCCATTCTTAGCAACGAATATCTTGCCTTTGGATCTGTGATAGAAGGTGTACCCAACAGTTTCTTTTGGGTATCCTATGAAAATTCACTTCTCCGATTTGGGTCCGAGCTTATCATGTTGAAACCTTTTCACATAAGCATCGCAATCCCAAACATCAAGAAATGACAGCTTAGGTTTGTCGCCAAACCACAGTTCATACGGTGTCATCTCCACGGATTTAGATGGTGCCCTATTTAATGTGAATGTAGTTGTCTCTAATGCATAACCCCAAAACGATAGTGGTAGATCGATAAGAGACATCATAGATCACACCATATCTAATAAAGTACGGTTACGACGTTCGGACACACCATTACACTGTGGTGTTCCAAGTGGCGTGAGTAGTGAAACTATTTCACATTGTTTTAACTGAAGGCCAAACTCGTAACTCAACTATTTTACCTCTGCGATCATATCGTAGAAACTTTTATTTTCTTGTTACGATGATTATCCACTTCACTCTGAAATTCTTTGAACTTTTCAAATGTTTCAGACTTGTGTTTCATCAAGTAGATATACCCATATCTTCTCAAATCATCTGTGAAGGTCAGAAAATAACGATACTTGCCGCAAGATTTAACACTCATCGGACCTCATACATCAGTATGTATTATTTCCAATAAGTCAGTTGCTTGCTCCATTGTTCCGGAGAACGGAGTCTTAGTCATCTTGCCCATGAGGCATGGTTTGCAAGCATCAAGTGATTCATAATCAAGTGATTCCAAAAGTCCATCAACATGGAGTTTCTTCATGCGCTCTACACCAATATGACCTAAACGGCAGTTCCACAAATAAGTTGCACTATTATTATTAACTTTGCATCTTTTGGCTTCAATATTATGAATATGTGTATCACTACAATCGAGATCCACGAACCATTTTCATTGGGTGTATAACCATAGAAGGTTTTATTCATGTAAACAGAACAACAATTATTCTCTAACTTAAATGAATAATCGTATTGCAATAAACATTATTAAATCATATTCATGCTCAACGCAAACACCAAATAACATTTATTTAGATTCAACACTAATCCCGAAAGTATAGGGAGTGTGTGATGATGATCATATCAATCTTGGAACCACTTCCAACACACATCGTCACCTCGCCCTTAACTAGTCTCTGTTTATTTTGTAACTCATGTTTCGAGTTACTACTCTTAGCAACTGAACTAGTATCAAATACTGAGGGGTTGCTATGAACACTAGTAAAGTACACATCAATAACATGTATATCAAATATAGCTTTGTTCACATTGCCATCCTTCTTATCCACCAAATACTTGGGGTAGTTCCGCTTCCAGTGACCAGTCCTTTTGCAGTAGAAGCACTTAGTCTCAGGCTTAGGTCCAGATTTGGGCTTCTTCAATTGATCAGCAACTTGCTTGCCGTTCTTATTAAAGTTCCTCTTCTTCCCTTTGCTCTTTTCTTGAAACCAGTGGTCTTGTCAACCATCAACACTTGATGCTTTTCTTGATTTCTACCTTTGTTGATTTCATCATCATGAAAAGCTCGGGAATCGTTTTCGTCATCCCTTGCATACTATAGTTCATCACGACGTTCTACTAACTTGGTGATGGTGACTAGAGAATTCTGTCAATCACTATTTTATCTAGAAGATTAACTCCCACTTGATTCAAGCGATTGTAGTACACAGACAATCTAAGTACCTACTCACAGCTTGAGCGATTCTCCTCCATCTTTTAGCTATAGAACCTGTTGGAGACTTCATATCTCTCAACTCGGGTATTTTCTTGAAATGTTAACTTCAACTCCTGAAACATCTCATATGGTCCATGACATTCAAAACGTCTTTGAAGTCCCGATTCTAAGCCGTTAAGCATGGTGCACTAAACTATCAGGTAGTCATCATAGTGAGCTAGCCACACATTCATAACGTCTGCATCTTCTCCTGCAATAGGTCTGTCACCTAGCGGTGCATCAAGGACGTAATTCTTCTGTGCAGCAATGAGAAAAATCCTCAGATCACGGACCAAGTCCGCATCATTGCTACTAACATCTTTCAACATAGTTTTCTCTAGGAACATATCAAAAATAAAATAGTGGAGCTAAAAACGAGCTATTGATCTATAACATAGATATGCTAATACTATCAGGACTAAGTTCATGATAAATTAAAGTTCAATTAATCATATTACTTAAGAACTCCCACTTAGATAGACATCCCTCTAATCCTCTAAGTGATCACGTGATCCAAATCAACTAAACCATGTCCGATCATCACGTGAGATGGAGTAGTTTCAATGGTAAACATGTTGGGGAACGTAGTAATTTCAAAAAATTTCCTACGATCACGCAAGACCATGGTGATGGCATAGCAACGAGAGGAGAGAGTGTCTGTCCACGTACCCTCGTAGACCGAAAGCGGAAGCGTTATATTAACGCGGTTGATGTAGTCGTACGTCTTCACGATCCGACCGATCCAAGTACCGAACGTACGGCACCTCCGAGTTCTGCACACGTTCAGCTCGATGGCGATCCCGGGCTCCGATCCAGCAAAGCGTCGGGAAGGAGTTCCGTCGACCGACGGCGTGGTGACGATCTTGATGTTCTACCGTCGCGAGGGCTTCGCCTAAGCACCGCTACAATATGACCGAGGTGGAATATGGTGGAGGGGCACCGACACGGCTAAGGAACGATCACGAAGATCAACTTCGTGTCTATGGGGTGCCCCTGCCCCGTATATAAAGGAGCAAGGGAGGAGGAGGCCGGCCCTATGTTTGGCGCGCCAGGGGAGTCCTACTCCCACCGGGAGTAGGATTCCCCTTTCCTAGTCCAACTAGGAATCCTTCTATGTAGGGGAGGAAGGAGAAGGAAGTGGAGGAGTAGGAAGGTGGCGGCCCCTTTCCCTAGTCCAATTCGGACTAGAGGGAGGGGGCGCAGCAGCCTTTTTCCTCTTCCCACTAAAGCCCATCAAGGCCCATTACTTCTCCCGTAACTACCCGTACTCGAAAATACCGAATCACTCGGAACCTTTCCGAACTCCGAATATAGTCGTCCAATATATCGATCTTTACGTCTCGACCATTTGAGACTCCTCGTCATGTCCCCGATCTCATCCGGGACTCAACTCCTTCGGTACATCAAAACTCATAAACTCATAATATAACCATCATCGAAACCTTAAGCGTGCGGACCCTACGGGTTCGAGAACTATGTAGACATGACCTAGAACTATTCTTGGTCAATAACCAATAGCGGAACCTGGATGCCCATATTGGCTCCTACATATTCTACGAAGATCTTTATCGGTCAAACCGCATAACAACATACTTTGTTCCCTTTGTCATCGGTATGTTACTTGCCCGAGATTCGATCGTCGGTATCCAATACCTAGTTCAATCTCGTCACCGGCAAGTCTCTTTACTCGTTCCGTAATACATCATCTCGCAACTAACTCATTAGTTGCAATGCTTGCAAGGCTTAAGTGATGTGCATTACCGAGAGGGCCCAGAGATACCTCTCCGACATTCGGAGTGACAAATCCTAATCTCGAAATACGCCAACCCAACATCTGCCTTTGGAGACACCTGTAGTACTCCTTTATAATCACCCAGTTACGTTGTGACGTTTGGTAGTACCCAAAGTGTTCCTCCGGTAAACGGGAGTTGCATAATCTCATAGTCATAGGAACATGTATAAGTCATGAAGGAAGCAATAGCAACATACTAAACGATCGTGTGCTAAGCTAACGGAATGGGTCATGTCAATCAGATCATTCAACTAATGATGTGACCTTGTTAATCAAATAACAACTCCTTGTTCATGGTTAGGAAACATAACCATCTTTGATTAACAAGCTAGTCAAGTAGAGGCATACTAGTGACATACTGTTTGTCTATATATTCACACATGTATTATGTTTCCGGTTAATACAATTCTAGCATGAATAATAAACATTTATCATGATATAAGGAAATAAATAATAACTTTATTATTGCCTCTAGGGCATATTTCCTTCAGTCTCCCACTTGCACTAGAGTCAATAATCTAGATCACATCACCATGTGATTAACATCGATAGTTCACATCATCATGTGATTAACACCCATAATTCACATCGCCATGTGACCAAGACCCAAAGGGTTTGCTAGATTCAGTAATCTAGTTCACATCGCTATGTGATTAACACCCAAAGAGTACTAAGGTGTGATCATGTTTTGCTTTGTGAGAGAATCTTAGTCAACGGGTCTGCCACATTCAGATCCGTATGTATTTTGCAAATCTCTATGTCAACAATGCTCTGCACGGAGCTACTCTAGCTAATTGCTCCCACTTTCAATATGTATCCAGATTGAGACTTAGAGTCATCTAGATTAGTGTTAAAACTTGCATCGACGTAACCTTTTACGACGAACCTTTTTTCACTTCCATAATCGAGAAACACATCCTTATTCTACTAAGGATAATTTCGACCGCTGTCCATTGATCTACTCCTAGATCTCTATTGCACTCCCTTGCCAATCTTAGTGGTAGGGTATGCAATAGATCTGGTACACAGCATGACATACTTTATAGAACCTATGGCTGATGCATAGGGAATGACTTTCATTCTCTTTCTATCTTCTGCCGTGGTCGGGTTTTGAGTCTTACTCAATCTCACACCTTTGTAACACAGGCAAGAACTTTTCTTTGACTGTTCCATTTTGAACTACTTCAAAATCTTGTCAAGGTATGTATTCATTGAAAAACTTATCAAGCGTCTTGATCTATCTCTATAGATCTTGATGCTCAATATGTAAGCAGCTTCACCGAGGTCTTTCTTTGAAAAAACTCCTTTCAAACACTCCTTTATGCTTTGCAGAATAATTCTACATTATTTCCGATCAACAATATGTCATTCACATATACTTATCAGAAATGCTGTAGTGCTCCCACTCATTTTCTTGTAAATACAGGCTTCTCCAAAAGTCTGTATAAAACCATATGCTTTGATCAAATCATCAAGCATACATTCCAACTCTGAGATGCTTGCACCAGTCCATAGATGGATCGCTGGAGCTTGCACATTTTGTTAGCTCCTTTAGGATTGACAAAACCTTCTGGTTGCATCATATACAACTCTTCTTTAATAAATCCATTAAAGAATGTATTTTTGACATCCATTTGCCAGATTTCATAAAATGTGGCGATTGCTAACATGATTCGGACAGACATAAGCATCGCTACAGTTGAGTAAATCTCATTGTAGTCAACACCTTGAACTTGTCGAAAACCTTTCTGCGACAAGTCGAGCTTTGTAGATAGTAATACTACTATCCGCATCTGTCTTCCTCTTGAAGATCCATTTATATAATATGGCTTGCCGATCATCGAACAACTCCATCAAAGTCCACACTTTGTTCTCATATATGGATCCCATCTCAGATTTCATGGTCTCAAACCATTTCGCGGAATCTGGGCTCATCATCGCTTCCTCATAGTTCGTAGGTTCATCATGGTCTAGTAACATGACTTCTAGAATTGGATTACCGTACCACTCAGTGCGGATCTTACTCTGGAAGACCTACGAGGTTTGGTAACAACTTGATCTGAAGTTTCATGATCATCATCATTAACTTCCTCACTAATTGGTGTAAGAATCATCGGAACTGATTCCTGTGATGAACTACTTTCCAATAAGGGAGAAGGTACAATTACCTCATCAAGTTCTACTTTCCTCCCACTCACTTCTTTCGAGAGAAACTTCTTCTCTAGAAAGGATCCATCTTAACAACAAATATCTTACTTTCGGATCTGTGATAGAAGGTGTACCCAATAGTTACCTTTGGGTATTCTATGAAGACACATTTCTCCGATTTGGGTTTGAGCTTATCGGTGAAAACTTTTCACATAAGCATCACAACTCCAAACTTTAAGAAACGACAGCTTAGGTTTCTTGCTAAACCATAGTTCATACGGTGTCATCTCAACGGATTTAGATGGTGCCCTATTAAACGTGAATGCAGCTGTCTTTAATGCATAACCCCAAAGCGATAGTGGTAAATCGGTAAGATACATCATAGATCGCACCATATCAAAATAAAGTACGGTTCTGACGTTCGGACACACCATAATGTTGTGGTGTTCGGTGGCGTGAGCTGTGAAACTATTCCACATTGTTTTCATTGAAGACCAAACTCAGAACTCAAATATTCATCTCCACGATCAGATCGCAGAAACTTTATTTTCTTGTTACGATGATTTTCCACTTCACTCTGAAATTCTTTGAACCTTTCAACTATTTCAGACTTATGTTTCATCAAGTAGATATACCCATATCTGCTCAAATCATCTTGTGAAGGTCAGAAAATAACGATACTTGCCACGAGCATCAACACTCATTGAATCGCATACATCGGTATGTATTATTCCCAATAAGTCAAGAGCTTGTTCCATTGTTCCGAGAACGGAGTTTTAGTCATCTTGCCCAAAAGGCACGGTTCGCAAGCATCAAATGATTCATAATCAAGTGATTCCAAAAGTCCATCAAGATGGAGTTTTCTTCATGCGCTTTACACCAATATGACCTAAACGGCAATGCCACAAATAAGTTGCACTATCATTATTAACTTTGCATCTTTTGGTTTCAATATTATGAATATGTGTATCACTATGATCGAGATCCAATGAACCATTTTCATTGGGTGTGTAACCATATAAGGTTTTATTCATGTAAACAGAACAACAATTTATTCTCTTACTTAAATGAATAACAGTATTGCAATAAACATGATCAAATCATATTTATGCTCAACACCAAATAACACTTATTTAGGTTCCACACTAATCCCGAAAGTATAGGGAGTGTGTGATGATGATCATATCAATCTTGGAACTACTTCCAACACTCATCGTCACTTCCCTTCAACTAGTCTCTGCTTATTCTGAACTCCTGTTTGAGTTACTAATCTTAGCAACCTAACAGTATCAAATACTCAGGGCCACTATAAACACTAGTAAGGCACACATCAATAACCTGTATATCAAATATAACCTTGTTCACTTTGCCATCCTTCTTATCCACCAAATATTCAGGGTAGTTCGCTTCCAAAGACCAGTTCCATTGCAGCAAAAGTACTCGGTCTCGTGCTTAGGTCTAGACTTGGGCTTCTTCACTCGAGCAGCAACTTGCTTGCCGTTCCTTTTGAAGTTCCCTTCTTCCCTTTGCCATTTTCCTTGAGACTAGTGGTCTTGTCAACCATCAACACTTGATGTTTTTCTTGATTTCTACCTTCGCGATTTTAGCATCGCGAAGAGCTCGAGAATCTTTTTGTCATCCCTTGCATACTATAGTTCATCACGAAGTTCTACTAACTTAGTGATGGTGACTAGAGAATTCTGTCAATCACTATCTTATCTGGAAGATTAACTCCCACTTGATTCAAGCGATTGAAGTACTCAGACAATCTGAGCACATGCTCACTAGTTGAGCGATTCTCCTCCATCTTTTAGCTATAGAACTTGTTGGAGACTTCATATCTCTCAACTCGGGTATTTGCTTGAAATATTAACTTCAATTCCTGGAACATCTCATATGGTCCATGACGTTCAAAACGTCTTTGAAGTCCCGATTCTAAGCCGTTAAGCATGGTGCACGAAACTATCAAGTAGTCATCATATTGAGCTGGCCAAACGTTCATAACGTCTGTATCTGCTCATGCAATAGGTCTGTCACCTAGCGGTGCATTAAGGACATAATTCTTCTGCGCAGCAATGAGGATAAACCTCAGATCACGGATCCAATCCGCATCATTGCTACTAACATCTTTCAATCCAATTTTCTCTAGGAACACATATGAAAACATAGGGAAGCAACAACGCGAGCTATTGATCTACAACATAATTTGCAAAATACTACCAGGACTAAGTTCATGATAAATTAAAGTTCAATTAATCATATTACTTAAGAACTCCCACTTAGAAAAATATCCCTCAATTCTCTAAGTGATTCGTGATCCATATCAACTACACCATGACCGATCATCACGTGTGATGGAGTAGTTTCAATGGTGAACATCAATATGTTGATCATATCTACTATATGATTCACGCTCGACCTTTCGGTCTCCGTGTTCCGAGGTCATATCTTATATGCATAGCTCGTCAAGTATAACCTGAGTATTCTGCGTGTGCAACTGTTTTGCACCCGTTGTATTTGAACGTAGAGCCTATCACACCCGATCATCACGTGGTGTCTCAGCACGAAGAACTTTCGCAACGGTGCATACTCAGGGAGAACACTTCTTGATAATTTAGTAAGGGATCATCTTATAATGCTACCGTCAATCAAAGCAAAATAAGATGCATAAAGGATTAACATCACATGTAATCAATATAAGTGATATGATATGGCCATCATCATCTTGTGCTTGTGATCTCCATCTCCGAAGCACCGTCATGATCACCATCGTCACCGGCGCGACACCTTGATCTCCATCGTAGCATCGTTGTCGTCTCGCCAATCTTATGCTTCTACGACTATCGCTACTGCTTAGTGATAAAGTAAAGCAATTACATGGCGTTTGCATTTCATACAATAAGCGACAACCATATGGCTCCTGCCGATTGCCGATAACTTCGGTTACAAAACATGATCATCTCATACAATAAAATATAGCATCACGTCTTGACCATATCACATCACAACATGCCCTGCAAAAACAAGTTAGACGTCCTCTACTTTGTTGTTGCAAGTTTTACGTGGCTGCTACGGGCTGAGCAAGAACCGTTCTTACCTCGCATCAAAACCACAACGATACTTCGTCAAATAGACTCCGTTTAACCTTCTCAAGGACCGGCGTAGCCACACTCGATTCAACTAAAGTGAGAGAGACAGACACCGCCGGTCACCTTTAAGCAACGAGTGCTCGGGCGGTGAAACCAGTCTCGCGTAAGCGTCTGCGTAATGTCGGTCGGGCCGCTTCATCTCACAATACCGCTGAACCAAAGTATGACATGCTGGTAGGCAGTATGACTTGTATCGTCCACAACTCACTTGTGTTCTACTCGTGCACATGACATCAACGCATAAAACCAGGCTCGGATGCCACTGTTGGGGAACGTAGTAATTTCAAAAAATTTCCTACGATCACGCAAGACCATGGTGATGGCATAGCAACGAGAGGAGAGAGTGTCTGTCCACGTACCCTCGTAGACCGAAAGCGGAAGCGTTATATTAACGCGGTTGATGTAGTCGTACGTCTTCACGATCCGACCGATCCAAGTACCGAACGTACGGCACCTCCGAGTTCTGCACACGTTCAGCTCGATGACGATCCCCGGGCTCCGATCCAGCAAAGCGTCGGGGAAGGAGTTCCGTCAACCGACGGCGTGGTGGCGATCTTGATGTTCTACCGTCGCGGGCTTCGCCTAAGCACCGCTACAATATGACCGAGGTGGAATATGGTGGAGGGGCACCGCACACGGCTAAGGAACGATCACGAAGATCAACTTGTGTGTCTATGGGGTGCCCCTGCCCCGTATATAAAGGAGCAAGGGAGGAGGAGGCGGCCCTATGTTTGGCGCGCCAGGGGAGTCCTACTCCCACCGGGAGTAGGATTCCCCTTTCCTAGTCCAACTAGGAATCCTTCTATGTAGGGGAGGAAGGAGAAGGAAGTGGAGGAGAGGAAGGTGGCGGCCCCTTTCCCTAGTCCAATTCGGACTAGAGGGAGGGGGCAGCAGCCTTTTCCTCTTCCCACTAAAGCCCATCAAGGCCCATTACTTCTCCCGTAACTACCGGTACTCGAAAAATACCGAATCACTCGGAACCTTTCCGAACTCCGAATATAGTCGTCCAATATATCGATCTTTACGTCTCGACCATTTCGAGACTCCTCGTCATGTCCCCGATCTCATCCGGGACTCCGAACTCCTTCGGTACATCAAAACTCATAAACTCATAATATAACCATCATCGAAACCTTAAGCGTGCGGACCCTACGGGTTCGAGAACTATGTAGACATGACCTAGAACTATTCTTGGTCAATAACCAATAGCGGAACCTGGATGCCCATATTGGCTCCTACATATTCTACTGAAGATCTTTATCGGTCAAACCGCATAACAACATACTTTGTTCCTTTGTCATCGGTATGTTACTTGCCCGAGATTCGATCGTCGGTATCCAATACCTAGTTCAATCTCGTCACCGCAAGTCTCTTTACTCGTTCGTAATACATCATCTCGCAACTAACTCATTAGTTGCAATGCTTGCAAGGCTTAAGTGATGTGCATTACCGAGAGGGCCCAGAGATACCTCTCCGACATTCGGAGTGACAAATCCTAATCTCGAAATCGCCAACCCAACATCTGCCTTTGGAGACACCTGTAGTACTCCTTTATAATCACCCGATTCGTTGTGACGTTTGGTAGTACCAAAGTGTTCCTCCGTAAACGGAGTTGCATAATCTCATAGTCATAGGAACATGTATAAGTCATGAAGGAAGCAATAGCAACATACTAAGCGATCGTGTGCTAAGCTAACGGAATGGGTCATGTCAATCAGATCATTCAACTAATGATGTGACCTTGTTAATCAAATAACAACTCCTTGTTCATGGTTAGGAAACATAACCATCTTTGATTAACAAGCTAGTCAAGTAGAGGCATACTAGTGACATACTGTTTGTCTATATATTCACACATGTATTATGTTTCCGGTTAATACAATTCTAGCATGAATAATAAACATTTATCATGATATAAGGAAATAAATAATAACTTTATTATTGCCTCTAGGGCATATTTCCTTCAAAACATCACTATGTTGATCATATCTACTATATGATTCACGCTCGAACTTTCGGTCTCCGTGTTCCGAGGCCATATCTATTATATGCTAGGCTCGTCAAGTTTAACCTGAGTATTCCACGTGTGCAACTGTTTTGCACCCGTTGTATTTGAACGTAGAGCCTATCACACCCGATCATCACGTGGTTTCTCAGCACGAAGAACTTTCGCAACGGTGCATACTCAGGGAGAACACTTGTACCTTGATAATTTAGTGAGAGATCATCTTATAGTGCTACCGTCAATCTAAGCAAAATAAGATGCATAAAAGATAAACATCACATGCAATCAATATAAGTGATATGATATGGCCATCATCATCTTGTGCTTTTGATCTCCATCTCCGAAGCACCATCATGATCACCATCGTCACCGGCGCGACACCTTGATCTCCATAGTAGCATCGTTGTCGTCTCGCCAACTTTTGCTTCTACGACTACCGCTACCGGTTAGTGATAAAGTAAAGCAATTACAGGGCGATTGCATTGCATACAATAAAGCGACAACCATATGGCTCATGCCAGTTGCCGATAACTCGGTTACAAAACATGATCATCTCCTACAATAAAATATAGCATCATGTCTTGACTATATCACATCACAACATGCCCTGCAAAAACAAGTTAGACGTCCTCTACTTTATTTTTGCAACTTTTACGTGGCTGCTACGGGCTGAGCAAGAACCGTTCTTACCTACGCGTCAAAACCACAACGATAGTTCGTCAAGTTGGTGCTGTTTTAACCTTCGCAAGGACCGGGCGTAGCCACACTCGGTTCAACTAAAGTTGGAGAAACAGACACCCGCTAGTCACCTGTGTGCAAAGCACGGTGGTAAAACCAGTCTTGCATAAGCGTACGTAATGTCGGTCTGGGCCGCGTCATCCAACAATACCGACGAACCAAAGTATGACATGCTGGTAAGCAGTATGACTTGTATCGTCCACAACTCACTTGTGTTCTACTCGTGCATATAACATCTAAGCATAAAACCAGGCTCGGATGCCACTGTTGAGGAATGTAGTAATTTCAAAAAATTTCCTACGCACACGCAAGATCATGGTGATGCATAGCAACGAGAGGGGAGAGTCTGTCCACGTACCCTCATAGACCGAAAGCGGAAGCGTTAGCACAACGCGGTTGATGTAGTCGTACGTCTTCACGATCCGACCGACCAAGTACCGAACGCACGACACCTCCGAGTTCGGCACACGTTCAACTCGATGACGTCCCTCGAACTCCAATCCAGCCGAGATTTGAGGGAGAGTTCCGTCAGCATGACGGCGTGGTGACGATGATGATGATGATGATGATGCAGGGCTTCGCCTAAGCACCGTTACGATATTATCGAGGTGGATTATGGTGGAGGGGGGCACCGCACACGGCTAAGAGATCCAAGCGATCAATTGTTGTGTCTATGGGGTGCCCCCGGGCCACGTATATAAAGGAGTGGAGGAGGGGGAGAGGGCCGGCCCCTATGGCGCGCCCTGGAGGAGTCCTACTCCCACCGGGAGTAGGATTCCCCTCTTCTAAGTAGTAGGAGTAGGAGTCAAGGCAAGGGAAGAGAGAAGAGGTAGGAAGTAGGGGGCGGAGCCCCTCCCCCTAGTCCAATTCGTACTAGGCCTTGGGGGGCGCGCAGCCTCTCCTCTTTCTTTCCCCTAAAGCCCAATAAGGTCCATATACTCCCCGGCGAATTCCCGTAACTCTCCGGTACTCCGAAAAATACCCGTATCACTCGGAACCTTTCCGATGTCCGAATATAGTCGTCCAATATATCAATATTTACGTCTCGACCATTTTGAGACTCCTCGTCATGTCCCCGATCTCATCCGGGACACCTAACGAATCTAGGAGACACCACTCTCCAAAAGGTAATGGATGGTGTGTTGATGATGAACTCCTTGCTCTTATGCTTCAAATGATAGTCTCCCCAACACTCAACTCTCTCTCACAGATTTGGATTTTGTGGAAAAATGATTTGAGTGGAAAGCAATTTGGGGAAGGCTAGAGATCAAGATTTATGTGGTTGGAATGGAATATCTTGGTCTCATAGGTGGTTTTCTCTCAGAAAATGAATGCTGGAAGTGTAGGAATGTTCTGATGGCTTTCTCCATGAATGAAGAGTGGGTGGAGGGGTATATATAGCCTCCACACAAAATCTAACTGTTACACACAGTTTACCTAACTCGGTGGGACCGAATCAGAAAACTCGGTCGGACCGATTTAGTTCAAAATGTGAAGGTTAGGATTTTTGGTGGGACCGACATGTCAACTCGGTGGACCGATTTCATTAGGGTTAGGGCATAACGTAATCTCGGCGAGACCGATTACACAAACTCGGTGGGACCGATTTTGGTAATAAGCTAACCAGAGAGTTGGTCAGGCAAACTCGGTGGGACCGATTCGCTCATTTCGGTGAGACCGAAATGTTACGAAAGGGAAACAGAGAGTTTGCATTGTGAACTCGGTGGGACCGATCGATCATCTCGGTTAGACCAAAACGGTACGAAGGGAAACAGAGAGTTTGCAATCCCATCTCGGTGAGACCGAGATCCCTGTCGGTGAGACCGAAGTGACTAGGGTTTGTGGCAGTGGCTATGTCAAGTGAACTCAGTGGCGCTGGATAGATCAAATCGGTGGGGCCGAGTTTGACTTTTGGTTTGTGACATATGTGGATGTGAGAAAGTGGTTGAGGGTTTTTGGAGCATATCACTAAGCATTTTGAGCAAGTGAGTCATTAAATAACACCTCATCCTCTTTTAATAGTATTGGCTTTCCTATGGACTCAATGTGATCTTGGATCACTAAATGTAAGATGTAGAGTCTTGAGCTTGAGCCAATATGTATCCTTAGCATTTTGAGGGGTCCACAATCCTAATCCATGCCATGCCAATCATTGAACTTTCCTGCAAAATTTATCTTGAAATGGCATTAGTTCGATGAGCTATATTTTGTTAGGAATTACCAAAACCACCTAGGGATAGTTGCACTTTCAATCTCCCCCTTTTTGGTAATTGATGACAACATATAGATCAAAGCTTCGACAAGTGATAATAAGGTTAAAATACATCGTCGCTTTGAGAAGTATGTGATAAGCAAGAGCTCCCCCTAAATTTGTGAACTATTTGAAATTTGCTTTTGAATGCAAAGGCATAATCGATTAGAATCAGGGGTTACTCTTTCATGTCACATACATCTTGGTGGAGCGCTCAAAATGATATGAATTAAAAACATGCACTCATCACCAAGCAAAGTGAATGATCATATATGGATATAAAAGATAATATCATCCAAACAAACATTAAAGTAGCATATGATCAAACACATGATCATGCAAGTATCTCACATGCAGACATAGAGTATCAAACAAGGACACAATAAAGTTCAACCAAACAAATAGCAAGAGAGACAAAAGAAGCAAAACACTCTCTCGAAGCCTATGATCTATACATTTCTCCCCCTTTGGCAACAAGTTACCAATTTTTTTGAAAATGCATAGTGCTATTCGTCTGTCAGGCTTGGTCTTTGGGAGGTGGTGTAGAGAGAACTCCAAGGACGAATGCATCAGTTGATGTAGCTGGAGCTGGTGGAGTGGCTGCTAGAGGTGGCACTGAAGCTGTAGCTGCTGGTGCAGATGATGTAGCTCTAGTATCTGGTATTGGCACTACAACTGACCTCTGACCTCTTGGCACTTGCTGAAAAGCATCTGTAGTTTCCTTCCCTTTCCTCTCTTCTGCTTCCTCCTGGAGCTTCTCAACTTCTGTCTGTATCTCAGTGACCTTCAGATCAAGATCATAAAATTTTGTCTCTATGATCCTCTCCAAGTTCTCCTAATTCTGAGTCAGGGTGGCCAAGCCCTTCTCAATCCTCAAAATTGATTGGATCAGATATGCTAGTTGATCTTGTTTTCTCTTCAGGAACACTTGAGATGCCTCTTCAGCACTTGGCATCTTTGCAGCCTTTTCTGCCTTTGCCTTTGCTCTCTTCTGTTGTGCTTGCACTAATGAAGGTTCATTCTCATTCATTATAACTGTGTTGTCTTCAAATTATCGATACAGAGGTAAATGCTCCTTGTCTAACAAGTAAGTGCTTGTGCCCATATTTGAGTTGATGAGCACCTAAATGTGTGGAGCATACCCACAAGATCTTTTCTGGTCAGCAGCTGTCCTCTTGATTGTCTCTACAATCAGACTCATGACCTTGAAATTCTGAGGCACATCAAATAGCAGTAACAAGTTGATGGAATGTCCTCTAATCATCTTGTGATCTCCATTCTTGGGTAGCAGAGTATGCCTTAAGATAGTGTTGATAGTAGGCAGACCAGACAACAAATAATGTACAGATCCAAGCTTGTGTTTCTCCAAAGCTTTGTCTGGTATCTCCTTGTACATATTTGCCATGGAGTTGTGGTCTTTCTTCTTCTTGGCATACACATCCAAATCATCCTCATGTTCTTCTAGGGCATTAATCAACTTGGCCCATTCATCAACAGTTGACTGGTACTTTGTACCTTCAGACATCCATACTATCCTTCCATCTGGATAGAAATGAGTAGTGGAGTAGAATTGCATGATTAGCTCATCATTCCATTTGGTGAGCTTCTATCCAACGAACTTGTCAACTCCACAAGCTTTGAAGCTGTCATATACACCTGGGAAGTGATCTTAATTCTCTTTAATGTATTCCCAATCAACCCATCTCATGTCACAGACCATTGGCTTCTTGTCAAGAAAAATAGTCTCATAGAAGTCTTGTTGTTCTCTGGTGTGGAACCTGTAATCCACTGCAGTTCTCCTCCTTACAGCATAGGGATCATTCTTCCTCCAAAGTCTCAGACCTGCATCCTTCTTGATGTTCATGTCCTCTGCCACTGGACGAGTGTCATTGTGGTCTGGAATCTTTGGTTTGAGCTTTCTCAGCACTTGAGCTTCAGCATCTTTTTCTTCAACTTCAGGCACTGGGGCCTTGTTCTTCTCTTCAGCTGGGATGTTTCTGGTGCTTCTCTTGGGTGCAAACTTGGTGGTTTGAGCAGCAGCTTTGGGAGCAGTTTTGGGCTTAGATGTTGCATCCCCTGACTTGATAGCATCTCCCATAAGCTTTTGGGACTTGGGTGCTGGTGCAGCATCCTCTTCCTCTTCCTCTTCCTCTTCATCAGCAGATGGATCTCTCATCATGGAGGGCTTTCCAATGACTCTGGCAATGGTCTTCCTGACCCTCTCCTTTCTCTTCTTGCCTTCTCCAGCTTCTTTGGGTTCAAGAGTAAACTCCATTGTTTCTTCCAAGGCTGCTTTCCTAGGCTTGGATGTTGGCACTCTCTTGGCAGGTGCTTTCTTGTGCATCCCTGGCTTTGTTGTAGCAGTAGTGCCATACTCCTTCTTCAACACATTCTTCCTTGAGGTGGCCTCGTCCTCAACAACCACATAGTCCTCATCTTCAGAGTCTGAGGTTCTCTTCTTCCTTGTTCTAGTGGCTGCCTTGCGCAAATTGCTTGGAGTCCTCCTGCTGCCCTCATCATAGCTGCTTGAGGGACTAGTGCCCTCACTCATGTGCACTTGATCTTCTGGGCGGGCTGGAGATGCAGCTGCATGACATTCTTTGGGCCGTCCATGATGGAAAAAACCGTGGTAGAAGCGAGGGGGAGGAAAATTTCGGGGAGTTGCCGGTTACGGTGGGAGGTCGGGGGCCGAGCGATGCGCGTTTCTCTCGTACACGTACGTGCGTGTGTGTGAGGCGTTTGCTCTAACTGAACCCGAGCGAGGCGTTGGGCTCTAACTAAGCCCGAGCCATTGCACTGCAGGCTACACGTTACTGAACCCGAGCGATCGATCGATGGCTGTTAATTGAACCCGATGGAGCGATTCCTTCACTGCTGCTGCTAACTGAAGTCGATCGATTGGATGAACAGTGAGCGTTGCCGGGGGAGGGGGGGGTGGATGAACAGTGAGTGGTGGCGTTGCCTCTGGATGAACAGCACCCCGTGGTGTGGAGGGCTGGATGAACTATAGACGGTGGAGGGGTGGCCGAGGAGGGGTGGTTGAACAGGACCCTGTGGTGTGGAGGGCTGGATGAACAGTTGACGGTGGAGGGGTGGTTGAGCAATGGCCGGTGGAGTAGCGCGCGGTGGAGGCTGGATGAACAGGAGCCCGTGGAGGCTGGAGGAGGTCGACGGTAGCCCGTGGAGGCTGGAGGAGGTTGACGGTGGAGATGAACAGTATCCCGTGGAGTCCCGTTTTGCGGTACGCCACACCCCTCCGATGAACAGGACCCCCGTTTCGACCGTAGGAGGTCTGTTTCGTCCGTTTTGCGGTACGGCACACCCCTCCCGATCAACATGGCCCCCGTTTCGACCGTAGGAGGTCCATTTCCTCCGTTTTGCGGTACGCCACACCCCTCCCAATCAACAGTACCCCCGTTTCGACCGTAGGAGGTCCGTTTCCTCCGTTTTGTGGTACGCCACACCCCTCCCGATCAACAGGACCCCGTTCCGAATGTAGGAGGTCCGTTTCCTTAGTTGTGCGGTACGCCAGGCCTCGTTTCCATCGCCTGTTCCGTCCAAGCCCTCCCGATGAACACGACCATGCATTCCGTTCCGGCCCAGCCGGTTGTTTCCCCATGAACACGACGACGATGCTGTTTCTCCGTTCCGACCCAGCCATGTACGTATGCGCGAGTAGGCGTTCGAGACCCTGCCCGTATGTACGTACGTGGCCGTATTTTCTTTCTTGCACCCTCGCCGCTGTGCGTACGTGTACATGCTATGTGCGCGCCTCTACTACGACACGTGCACGCCTCTACATCGACCAGTATGTACGTACACGTCGACCAGAATGACAACGCTACGTACGCTTCGACCAGGTTGGTCCCGACTGTCAGGCACTTCCTTGCCTTCAAAGATGTAGCTGGTGGGTCCCAGCAGTCAGGTGGGCGAATCGTTTTGTTTTTTTTGCCCGGACGCACTTCCTTGCATGCGATTATGTAGCTGGTGGGTCGCAGCAGTCAGGGGGGAGAATCGTTTTTTTGCCCGGACGCACTTCATGCGTGCGAAGATGTAGCTGGTGGGTCCCAATAGTCAGGGGGAAACATTTTTTTCGCGAAATACGGTGGCCCGTCCGGTGGGTCCCTGCTGTCAGGTGGAGGAATAATTATTTTGCACGTAATAAGGAGGCACTTCCTTGCTGTGGTCGTGGACCCGGTGTCGACCTCTCCACGTCATGATCCACGTCCGATGGAAGCCGTTCCTTGACCACGTTGACCACACCGCGCCGAGAGCACCAGGGCGGTGGACAACGGCGATGCCTAGGAAGGGGACGACGCGGAGCTGAGGAAGACGCGACAGTGGATGCCCATGCATAGAGGAGTACGAGGGTTCACTGGTTCGCTGCGGTGTGAGGCTGCCATCGCCGCAGAATAACAGGGGGTGTGGGTGAGTAGAGGGATGGCCTGGCCAGCGGTGGGAGTAGTAGGGGGCGATGACGCCTCCGCCGCATCGCAGACAGCCACGGGAGGCAGGAGCACGAGGCACGACCGACGCTGGTTTGGGCGGCTGTAGCAAGAAGACCAGAGGTTGAAGAAGCACTACAGCCGTTGGATGGACATCGTACGGTCACTGGAGCTAGAATCGTGCATATTGACTAAGTTGACAAAGCCCTCCGTCCCCGTCAACTTAGTAGGCCCACAAGTCAGCTTGCCACTATACTGGGTCCCAGCCAACAAGGGGAGTATTCATTTTTTTGTGCGTAATAAGGAGGCACTTCCTTGCCTGTGAAGATATAGCTGGTGGGTCCGAGCTGTCAGCGGCGGTAACGTTTTTTTCGCGAAATACAGAGGCCTTTTCGGTCGGTCCCCGATGTCAGGTTGAGGAATCATTATTTTGCGCGTAATAAGGAGGCATTTTCTTGCGTGCGGCCGTGGACCCAGCTGTCAGCCTCTCCACGTACAGTCCACTTCAGATGCAGGTCGGTTGTTGACCATGTTGACCAGGCCGCGCCGAGAGCACCAGGGCGGTGGACGACGGCGAGGCCTAGGAAGGGGACGACGCGGAGGCAGGGAAGACTCGGCAGTTGTTTCCCACGCAGAGGAATCTGTTGTCTGAGGGTTCTTGGTTCGTCTGCCGTCGCCGGAGAATAACATCAGGTGTGGGTGAGTAGAGGGATGGCTAGGCCAGCGATGGGAGTACGGTGGGGCGGTGAGGGCTGGGCGGCAGCACATCCGACCGCGGGGAGGAGGGAGCAGGCAGTCCCGCCGGCGCTTGTTTGAGTGGCTGGAGCAGGAAGAGTAGAGATTGAAGAAGCATGACGGCCGTTGGATGGACATCGTACGGTCACTGGAGCTAGAACCGTTCATATTGACTAAGTTGACAAAGCCCTCCGTCCCCGTCAACTTAGTATGCCCACAAGTCAACCTCCCACCATGGTGGGTCCCAGCTAGCAGGAGGAGTATTCATTTTTCTGTGCATAATAAGGAGGCACTTCCGGTGGGTCCGAGCTGACAGCGGGGGGAACGTTTTTTTCGCAAAATACGGTGGTCTGTCCGGTGGGTCCAAGCAGTCAGGGGCAAACGTTTTTTTTCACGAAATATAGTGGCCCGTCCGGTGGATCCCAGCAGTCAGGGGGGAAACGTTTTTTCCGCGAAATACTGGTGGCCCGTCTGGTGGGTCTCCGCTGTCAGGTGGAGGAGTAATTATTTTGCACGTAATAAGGATGCACTTCCTTGCGGCTGCCGTGGACCCAGCTGTCAGCCTCTCCACGTACAGTACTCTTCCGATGGAAGTCGGTCGTTGACCACGTTGACCACGCCGCGCCGAGAGCACCACGGCGGTGGACGACGGCAAGGCCTAGGAAGGGGATGACACGGAGCCGGGGAAGACGCGGCAGTGGATGCCCACGCGGAGAGGAGCACGAGGGTTCACTGGTTCGGCTGCAGTGTGAGGCTGACATTGCCGCAGAATAACAGGGGGAGTGGGTGAGTGGAGGGATGGCCTGGCCAGCGGTGGGAGTAGTATGGGGACGGTGAGGCCTCCGCGGCAGCACAGCCGGCCACGGGAGGTAGGAGCATGCGGCACGACCGGCGCTGCTTTGGGCGGCTGGGGCAAGAAGACCAGAGGTTGAAGAAGCACTACGGCCGTTGGATGGACATCGTTGACCACGCCGCGCTGAGAGCACCAGGGCGGTGGACGACGGCGAGGCCTACAAAGGGAACGACACGGAGCCGGGGAAGACATGGCAGCGGCTGCCCACGCGGTGGAGAGTACGAGAGTTGACTGGTTCGGCTGCCGTCACCGGAAAATAATAGGAGGTGTGGGTGAGTAGAAGGATAGACAGGCCAGGGATGCGAGTATGATGGAGCCATGAGGCCTGCACGGCAGCACTGCCGGCCACGGGAGGCGGGAGCAGGCGGTTCCGACGGCGCTAGTTTGGGCTGTTGGGGCAGGAAGATCAGAGACTGAAGAAGCACGATTGCCGTTAGATTGACATCTAACTGTTTGACGCTGGTAGAGTCAATTGTTGACTAAGTTTCTTTTTTGCGAAATCTTGTGTACGCATGAACTTGGTAGGCCCACAAGTCAGCCTCCAAATCTGTGGCAGACAACATAAAGCCCATTTGCTATTTTTTATAATTTGCAGCTCATTTGCTAATTCTTAAGTAATTTATTACAGCCCATTTTCTGCCCAGGACCACGGTCAAAAAGTTCAACCTTATTTTGCATATTCCGGTGGAGTCCGAACTGTTGTAATCCCGAAATGATAAATATTTTCTAAGAACTTATTGATTTGCCAAAAAAATTGTTTTGTTTTTGTGAGCAAATAAGACGTGGGACAATTGAGTTGGTTTAAGGGAAAACCAGTGGTAAAAAAATCAACGCTGGGTGGGAAAAAACAACAAAAATAAGGATGTAAATATGAAAAGGGAATTTCATGTCTTTTCAATATAATGATACGTGTATATGAACTAATAAAACTATAGGTAGAGATTAGAAAACGGATGTAGGACATGCGTTTAAAGAGGAAAATAGAACTGGGCTGTGTGCTTGATTCAGTAAAAAAAAACTGCCTGCGAATGTTGTAAGACAAAATATAACTAACGCTAGCGGGCCAGAGGCCAGTAGATACCTGCTGGATCTTTGTGCCCCGTTGTCATCATGGGTTGGGCCTGTTGGAAACAAAACCAACCCTGGGCAGTCTGCAACCTAGTTGAAACTTGCTCGACCTGAAAAAACAATATACGTGCTCAATAAACGATAGAATTCTGCAAGTACAGACTGATAACTGGGATGCAGCACGGATATTGTTTTTTTATCGTGATAATAAGTGCATGCACTTGTTTCGAAAAAAATTGGAGAACTGGGAATTCGAACGGCGGGTGCTTATGCTACCCATCAAATAAAATTCAGGTGCCTGAAAATTCATTTCAAAACAAATGATTCAGCTTTATATCCACGCCGACCCTCGGCATGATGGTTGTAAGCAAATGCAAGTTCATACCAAAATATCGTTAACAACAGTACCAACTTGCAGACGACAAGGTAGTACAACTACCAATACCTAACTAACTTATAATCTTTTTACTACTGGCCCTAGTGTTCGTCTGGTTGAAAATCTTGCAGAGGACCAGTTCTCGCTCCTTCTCTTGCTCCAGGTCCCCGTGGTGGTACTGGTGCATCACCCAGTTGGTCCTCTGCTGGTCGAAGTTCTTGTTGGTGTGCAGCACGTAACCTTTTTGCTGCCCGTCGCGGCCGTTGACCATCACCGGCAAGGTATTGCCGGTCTTGTGCCACATCGCGTGCATGCCGCACTCCGACTGTATCTTGCGACGCGTCCACATGCCCCTTTTGAACGCCCTAGAATTGCGCCGGAAGAATTGCTTCCTTAGGCCACTCAGTGTGATACCTGCAGTATTGTGGAATACAAGTTTTAGTGTACGTAGTTGGCATTTTCATAACATCTTTGGCATGTTGCAGTCACTTGTTTCACTTTTTATTAACTGTCAAATTTGTAATTGCTTCACCAGGTCTGCGTCTAAAAAGAAAAATAGAGCTATAAACAAAGGAATATGTTTGGGCAAGTGGACGGCCGATCGGTGTCTTACCTGGAAGTTTCTCAGGTTGGGTGTAGCATATGTTGTGCTCGCTGTCGATGGTTGGTATGAACAAATCGATGGGAGACTGAAATCTCATTGTCGGACTCACTTTGGCCTCAAGGTGCTCGATCAGCTCCTGATCCGTGGGATCAAACTTGACGCGAGCCGGCAGCACCGGCCAATCCTTCTTCGACTTGCATCAGTAATTCTAGTTATATGGTACTCAATGTATGATCAATCGACTGTTTTAAGTGAATGATGAAAGATTTCGACAGATAAGTGGTACTCCAAATCTGAAGTCCGAATACCCGAACACGCCGCCGGATTCTTGTGTCACCTCACAGCAGCGTGTTGTCACGCCAATTCAATGTGTGGACATGATGAATAATTTGACCGACGATACTAGTTCTGCTCTTGTACTACTTACTAGTCGTATTTAGTGTCACAATTTATACATAGGTTTAACTAACAAATACGCACTTGAAGCCTAATCGATATATATATATATATATATATATATATATATATATATATATATATATATTCGCACAACATCTCCATGATCATTATCAAGACATCCTACGCAGTGAGTTAGAATACACTTAATCCTAGGAAGCTATCTATCCTTCAAACCGGAGGAGTGCTTCAAACTAACAACAGTACATAATATCCAACAAAAGAGGGTCGTGCTACAGCAGCAGAATACATGGCTCAGTCTAGATATCAGCACGAATCAAGTTGTGCATATTTGCTGTTGGCATGAACCACATCGCCGCATGTCGGGTTTGCAAAAGCCATCCATCGCATGGAAGCTTGATGCCTTTCACACATCAAGATTACACCGCAACAAGCTGTGTCGATTTAATCTCTGGATATGGTGATTCATGAAACCCATGGTATGATGTGTAAACACAGCCCCCCCGCGAATGGAAGTTGCGTAGCACAGTAATCATCGCCGGTGATATGATCGATGATTGGTTGGATGATCGGATAATTGAGCCTGAGGAACAAGGAGTAGTTGTCCAGGCTGTAAACCTGCCTCCAGTGGAATACGTCTGGCCCAACGGAGCTGGGATCTTTCTCGAACACGACGCAGCCATAGCCATCAATGTCACGAACGCCCCACGCATTGTACTGCATGTGGTTTGATGTAATGGTTTGGTCAATTTGGTACGTGCGAATGAGCATCAGATGACCGCCGTCAGCTGAACGAGCGATAAACCACCACCCATCGGCTAGTATGATTTCAGGTCCTGGAATCATGAAGGCCAGCGCATTTGCGTCTACTGCAACAATTCAAATTGGAGAACAAAAGGACAAAAATAAACAGTCATGTTCAGAGTATGTGTGGAATTAAGATTATTATAACAGTGACACATATCATAGACAGAGAATTGCAATGCCGTGGTCATAATCGTACCATAAGTTAAAAAAAATAAGCCAATGGCTTTCATATTCTAGCAACATGTCATGGTTCAAACATCATGTAACAATGAGAGGAAAACAGCTATGACAGCGCCTACTCATATTCTACCATAGCACTTACTACTACTGTTATCATATCAACTCTAAGCAATAACATGCGTTGTTATAAAAATCTTGTAAACGAGAGTAACATATAGCAATCATGATGTTATGCTCATAATATGTATTCTAACAATCATTAGATGCCAATTGTTCTCATATTAACTCTAACAATAACATGTGTGGTCATAAAAATCTAGGAAATGAGAGGAACACATAGCAATGATGTGGTTATAGACATGCTATGCATTCTAAATTTGTAACAAATGAACAGGCAGTCGTATTGATAAGGTAAAGATGAGATGAGATAGAACAATTACACGACGATAGATTCCACCAGTATAGGCAGCCAATCTGTGCGTCGACCACGTAAACGATGCCATCGTGCACTATAGCATCAGACAGAAATGTTGCCTCAACAGGATTGATGATGAGCCATAACCATGTATGGCGACCGGATTCCAGATAGACTAATCCCATGTTGAACAAGGCAATGAGCTTGTAATCCATGTAGTCTTCTGATGGTGTGGGCACTTCGCAGATTACAACTTTCGCAAACGAGGTCGAGCCAAAAGCTTGACGCGTCTCGTGCGTAGTAGGCAGGAGTGTCCGGCGGGCCGCGAGGCTCGATGTCGGCGGTATCCAACGATGGAAGGGTGATCTCTCGCTGGGTGTAGATATCCACGAGACGCCACGGACTACCGGTGTGGTGGATGAGGACGATCCAGTTGGCCTTCATGCCCGCCCAGTAGTGGCCGCACATGAAGGACAGGTGGACGAGTAGTGGTAGCATGTCGAGGGGCACCACGGCAACCTCCTTAGGATCGTCAAGGCGGTGTCTGGGTCACCTGCGAGGATCGGGCATCAGCAAGCAGGGTGTCTTGAAAAGAGCCGACCGGTTGCAGACGAGTAGACGGTACAAAGACACCGAGCATGCGGCCAGACGGACGGTGCTGAGTAGGTCCATACGACTACAGATCTGCTCCAAGAGAACATCGGGGAGGGAATTCCAATCGCGGCTCTGCGTGTCAGTCGGTTCTTCCATTGGGGTTTTCGGTGCGTGCTAGCCAGCGGGGAAGTGGATTCGGGCGGGCGAGCGAAGAAGCTTCTCCTCGTGTGGCCGAGTAGTGAGTGGGGGGATATGGTACGCGCGAGCTACCAAGGAAGATGGCGCGGGCGGCGAGGCAGTGGCGGGGTAAATGGTGTGCTGACGACGATGGGGAAGAGAGGAGGAAGAAGAAGAGAGGAGGAAGAAGAGTGGAAGACGGGGAAGAAAGTGCATTAAATCTCAATTCTACTAGTACTACTACCAGGATACACCGTCCTTCGGAGTGTAAATAGTTACACCGATCACATGTGGGTCTACCACAAGAGGGCCCATATGTCAGTTAATGGAGGACAGATGTGCGTAGGCGTATTTGCGGAAGCGTGCTCTACTGGCAAACATGATGGCAGTACTGGGTAAGGCTGATTTAGTAACAACAACACGCTGGTTCAGCTTATTAATTACATGTCCCATCTGCTGCAGCGTGTATTGTCACTTCACTGCGAAGACTAGTTGAATAGTTCTCTCTGACCGAGATGGGGAATAATGGATCGCGAGGACTTCCTTTCTACAGTATCCCTATGCCTCTACGCTCACTTCACTCATTTTGCTCCGTACCTAGTCACTTGTTGAAATCTGTAGAAAGACAAATACTCCGTATTTGGGAACAGAGGGAGGCTTTTACTCCGTACTATTTGGGAACAGAGGGAGTATCACCATATGGAGGGAACAGAGGAAGCTTGAAATATGAATATGTCAATGGCAGGGAGTAAGCCCCATGCATGCATACAACATGCAACACTCACACGTACAGATGGACGCACGCAACACTCACGCACCCATGCGGCACACAGCACACGACGCAACACACACAGCTCACGCTCAAGTGCTCAACCTACTCCCTACGTCCGTGAAAGACTATACATTTAGAGATTTACACATTGACAAGGGCATAATTAACGCCCAAAAGTAGCAGACTTATGTGTGCATGCGACCATTGAGATAAGAAGATTAAATGAAGGCCGTTGCATGCTGTAATTAAGGATAAACATGTAGCCTATACCTACAGCAGAAGTTGGTGCATTAGTCAATCAATATTGATTTAGATTAAGGGCTACATGCATTGGAAGTGTAGATGTACATTATGTACCACACTCTTTGTTTTGTAGCCGATGTACACTCTTTGTTGGAAGAGTGAGGGAGGACACGTGCATGCACTCACATACACAGCCAGGGCGGTTCGCGCGCAAGGGTTGGACTCGTGTCGCGCCTGCGTAAAGTTTTGTTTAACTGATTTCTTTGCTCTGCCAACAGACAGGTGGGACCCAGAAACCAGGTGAAAATTTAACCAGTCAACAAAGTGCCACACCGCAAAACTATATATAGTGACCGTAAAGAGCGTATTGTTACATACGTTGACCGCCAGTGTATTTTTCTCGTTTCAAATTAAGCCATATTAACCGGAAAGGATGCAGTATGGACTACTACTAGTACTAGTACTCCCTCCTTTCCGGTTTATAAGGCTCAATTCAAAAATCTCACCAACCAAGGTAGATGGTGAGTGGTGGAATACTTTTTGTAGTTTGCAAAAGCACCCAATTAATGCTCTTGTTTTCCTCAAAAAAGTATGTTTACCAATGCATTAATTGCAATGCATGCATGCATAAATTACATGCATTGGTCAATTTTCTATTAATACTTGCATGCAATGATTTAATGCACCTTGGAATCTGAACATGTGATGGGAAACAACCAAATTGAGCCTTATAAAATGGGAAAACTAAAATTTTGAGATAAGCCCTATAAACCGGAAAGGAGGGAGTACTCCTTTGATGTGTCCCGTCAACTTGCCGAACGAGGAGAAGCTTGCTTACTACGCCTCTCCCTCGCCCACGCGCGCGGTGGTTCGCAGGACGAGGAGAGGGTTTTGACTACAGCGCCCTCTCCTTCTCCCTCCCTCTCCCTCTCCCTCGCCCTCGCCCTCGCCCTCGCGGTGGACGTGCAGCAGTTCAATCGGTGTCAGATTGCCAGAAGCATATTGTACTGTAGTATCATCATTGTTGGACCTTCCAAAGAGGCGAAGAGCCAACTGCAAGGTTCACACGAGTACGAACTGTTGAACCTCCCGAAGAGGCAAAGAGCCAAGTGCAAGGTTTTATAGGAGTTGTCGTCCTAGTAGGAGTGTACTACAACTATAGCGAACAATGCTACTGTATGATGCCGCCACGTCACGTATATCCAAAGCTGTGCCACCTTTTTTTCTCAAAGAGCATGTTGGAGCCCGTGCAACAACCACACAAGTTGCACGTACACATAACACATTTACTAGTAATAAATTCTAAAGGACAAATGCCAGTATGCCACACAAGTTCATCTCCAATTCATGTGATAAATTTGTGCACGACTAGTCTACATATATTCACAGCGCTACTGTTCACAATTACCGTACTCCACTTACACGTTATAGATGGACTACATGCATGTCCTCCTCCGTGTTCCAGTCCAGTGTGTTCTTCATGGATGACACGATCCATAGCGGTGGGCAACGGAATCATTGTCGCAGCTTTCTAGTCCGGTTCCACACGATGGAGACTCATCCAAGCTGAAGCGGCATAAATCAGGGATAGCGTGTCCCAGCATGTCGTTCATCCGGCGGTGCGCAATGAAGACACAACCATGATTCATGAACGGCAGGCCTTCCGTGTCATGCACGGAAGGTGGCATCCGCTTCACAATGGGGTAGCTGTCCCCGATGAAAAGGGAGTACTCTCCAAGAGTGTTCCTCGACACCCACGTAGCATCACGGGGGTCGAACTCGGCGTCGTTCATCTGGTACACGCGGCATCCCAGATTTGGACACATGGTGACGTACATAGTCAAGGTCCATGCATAATAATGTTGTGCTCAAATATGGCGGTCAGTAATACTGTGCAGCAAATAGTACTACTCCGGTATAGAGGAAGTAAAATAACTGGCTTATTATATATAGCCACTCTTGGCTACATGGATGAGATAGTAAGACATGGAAAAACAAAAATGGTGGCAGCTAGTGGGTTCAAGTCTTCAAGGGCCTAGCTAGCTATACGCGTCCTCCAAGGTAAAAAGTACTCCTACTAGTACTACTAAGTATACTACTAGTACAACAATGAAAGAGAAGGCGAGAGGGTTAAAAAAATGGAATACTTGGGTAGATGGTGACGGTCCAATCGTGGTAGATTGTGTGACCATGTTGCACATCAGTGGTACCATGGGTAACGACTACTAAGATAGTTGATCTCAATATGCCAAAGTCAGCTACAAGGTTCCAGGTTAGACCGAATAGCGGATGCAAAAGCACATCTAGGATCGGTGATCTTATTTTGATCGGGGGATGACTGGTCCCTGCAAAATAATGGAGTACCGTTAGGGATGCAAATGATGGTTTGTGCATTCCTTTTGTAATCTCCCGTACTGTAGGATGGCAACCAGATGAAACAAGTCCCCTGGCTTGTCACCGCGAAGAAGCGGCCTAGATGGCACACGGCGTCTTCGAACGTGTAGGGGTAGAAATCTGCCGTCGCCAACATGCGCCAGCCTCTGCCGTTACTGCGTCTTGCATTGATGGCAATCCTTATGTCGAACACCGCGATGAGATAGTAATCGTCGTAGCCGCGTCGCTTTGTCGGCGGGTCCGCAATTGCTATCTTCTTCAATCTCATGTAGGCATCATCATACGTATTCAAGCCCAGCCAGTCCGGAAGGCCGATCCCAATGGTGGAGAAGGGGTCTACCGAACGGCCGCACTGCTGTGGATGTTGTGCAAAATGATGGTGGTATCCGGCCGGAGGTATGCAAGCCAATCTTCGTTGGCACCGACCCAGACCTATATATAAGACTGTGGGCAGCGGAGAAATTACGGAATGGAAATGGAATAACTAAGTACTACATTATCAAACTTCATTACTGACCTGCTCATCGGACAAAATCCGACTACCTCTCAACGTCGGCAACTCTAGCGGAGTCAACATGCAACCATGGCCAGGGAGCGGTGGACTGTTCGAAGGATTGTCCCATAGAAGAACCTTCTCCTCGAGGATGCATGGAAGACCTACAAGCATGGCCTTTTCCCAAGCCTGTTTAAGCAGCGTTTTGAAAAAGTTGGTGCAGGATGCACCGAGTCTTGCGGTGGTGAGCACATCAGAGCGGCGTGCGATTTCTCCCAGAGGATCGTCGTCCAAGGTCTCCCAGCCCCGATGAGTTGGAGAACCGCCTGGCGAATCCATGGGAGTAGCAACGAACTGCCTTCTCTTGGGAGGGAATCAAGAGGAGGAGATAAGAGCGTAGTAACCGCATGGCCTCGTCCCTTCCAACTGAGATCGTTCCTCAAATAAGGGGTGAGGCTATTACTTACTACTAGTACTAGCATTATGGAATGTTATGGGATTGCATTATACTGTAAATAATAGCACTAGTAAGAAATTTTTGGCACTAGGTAGTAGTTTTTGGCGTGGATTAAGAAATTTTGGGTATGTCTTTGCCATTTTTTGTACACGCCAACTAGTGTCAAAAACGTCTTACATTATGTGACGGAGGAGTACGTACTCGTACTGTAGCAGTACCAGTACTACTTTTCTCAACTAGTAGTGCGATGTACTGTACTTCTAGTATTGTCTAGTATAGTGCACCAGTTTTGAACTCTTGAATCTTAGGGCCAAGGAGCTATGGTTGGAAGTGGAGGGTACTACTGTTCTCTAGAACCATCGTTGTACTATCAATGCAGGGGAAGTACACCTGCGTAGTGGCCTAGTGGGTACTCTCGGTGCTATATTCAGCCGCTCCTCTCACGTAGGAGTAGCTGGCCTACTCAGCCGCTCCTCTCACGCACACACTACCAGCCTGTTTATCAGCGACGATTATCACAAGGCAGAACATTTGAGTTATTTGATACATCGAGACTAGGCTTTTCGCTTCCATTTGTGGAGGTGTAATGGATCTCGTCGAACTTTGTTAGAACTAGTTCCTTCTTTATGAATGAGATGAAGCAAAGCTTATGCCTACGTTTAAAAAAACACGTCAAGAGGAATTTCTTTTATAGTAGAGCCGATAATGGAGTGAAGTCCATGCATGCAACGCCACAAGCTACGGAGTAGTAGTAGAGCACTTTACGTACGGAGCCATATTGCATAGTTCCCAATGCCCCGCCAGGCTTTTCCGGCTCCTCGGGCTTAATTGGGAGGCGCTAGTTTAAATATGCTACTAGCTGATGAGGAAGCTGCAAGCGAGGTGCGACTAGGGCGAGCACGCGAGCCACGGGATGCTGGGAAGGAAAACCCGTCCACGTGGCTAGGCTGTCCAGTGCACCCAGATTGTGCGGCCGCACGTCCTTTTGACTTCAGAACTCAAACTACCCGTGTAAAATATGGCTCGCAGCAAAGTGTAGTAGTACTATTTTTTAAAAAAAGGCCTCGTGCGTTCGGCCGGGATTGAACCCACAGAACGAGGTATACACTCCCGCGACCACTAGCAGTACTCATTGGAGTACAACGCAACCTAGAATCGCCTTTTGTCGCTAGTAGTACGTACATTTCCTTACAATAAACCCCTAATAATGCAAGAAACCACTAAAATGCCAAGAAACTACTACCACTTGCATACGTGGCAGACTTAAGATAAGACTAACTTATCAACCATTGTACATGCTCTTACAAACAAAAATCCTCGAGTGACCTCCTACCTCCGGCCCGTCCACCTAGTCATCCTCGGCCATGAGACGCAGCTACCGCCGCCGGCCGAAGGCGAGATCAAAACCGTCGGCGGTGCGAAGCCCATGTTGCGGCAACCCGGATGCCAGCTCCGTCCGGCGCTCGCGGCCTCTAGCTAGCCAAGATAGCTCCGTCCAGCTGCTTGTCTGCAAGGTTTGCTAGCTAGATTGGCACGGCAGCGTGGCAGCTTGCTCGTGGGCGCCGCGCTCAGGCCAGCCATCTGGCTCGAGCGAAGGCCAGCGCGACGGCTTGCTCGCTCATGAGTCACGCTCGGGCCAGCCTGCCAACCCTTGTGGATGCCAGCGCGACGTCCGGCCCGTCCGGTGGAGCGGCAGGCAACTCGCTCATCACCAGCGCCACCGACGAACACGCATCAGTATTGTTTGAAGTAATGTTCAGGAAAATTAATGATTTGAGGGGGAATAACAGGATAGAAGGTCATATGTGGGTCCCTCATGTCAACGGTCAAACAAAATGTGTTGGTCTAAGCTTCCTCGTCAGCACGGACGTGTGGGCCAACCCTGTCATAAATGGGTTTAAACGAACCTAATCGGTAGGAGTACTAGGTAGTAGTTTTTGGCGTGGATTAAGAAATTTTGGGTATGTTTTTGCTATTTTTTGTACCATAGATTCTTCCTAGGGCTGGTTGAAAGTGGTAGTTTTTTGTTAAATAATCTACATATTGTAAGTAGGAGTGAAAGTTAAGCTTTGGAAGCCAATAAGCAAGGCTTGTTACATAGTGCATATGTGTACATGATTGAAAGTAAATATCAACCATGAGTGACTAATATCTTGATGGAAAACTCGAAACTATGGAATACTAGGAAAAAATGCATGGTTGGAAATACTAGCAATGTTCATGTCCGTTGCAACGAATCATAATTAGAATAATACTTATTCACAAGCTTGGTACAAAACACTCTAATTTTTATATACATATGTTTCAATTAGAATATATTCCTTGGGTTGCTTTGGTGAGGTCAGGGAGGGATGTGGTTGGTTTTAAGATACTAATTATGGGTTTTTCTATAAATTGGTAGACAAGTGGGATATTGGTGAGAAAAGGCAACAACTTACCTCACAATCGTTAGATGTAGATCTAATGGTCGAAAAGCGACGGATGGCGGACACACCAAAGATCACCAACTTAGTCTTGTGTAGGAGTACTAGCAAGATCCGTGCATTGCATGGAACATCAAGATGCATTTTTTATAAAACACTTGTTGTGATTGACCCTTGCGGGAGTAATCCCATGTGTAAAAACTCGCGAAATATGAGATAAGGTGAAGAGCAGTGGGGTGTGGTGGTGGTTGGTGGTCGGACTGAGCAGAGGCATGGGGATTGACGACGCCGGCAGCGGCCACCAGGCCAGTTTGTTCCAGAGGCTTCCTTTCTTAATTGCTCAACAATGAGGTTTGTTGGAGATAGGGATGAACGAGGGAAGGCCTTGTCTGCAAATGTGGAGAGGGTGCGGTATCTTTTAGTTTAATTTCCATCCGTCAGATATAGATCGGACGGTCTATATTGCAAGATGGCACACGTACCATCATCACCACCTCGGTTTTTTATAAGAGAAGAAACATAAGTATGGAGATACAAATGTATTATCGATACTTGCTTCCGTAAACTAGCATCTACATTCTATTCAACGCCTAGGCATGTGGGGCCTTAGCACAATGAATTCTTGACTGTGCAAAACAAAGATTTTCCCGTCGCCGACAAGGAGGGGGTGACGGCGGCGCGCTTTTTGGCTTGCTCTAGTCCTAGTATAGTCATACTAGGTGGTCTAAGCACGTGTAGATTTTTTTTTCACGTCTCGTGTTCGCCGTACTGCCACGACTGTTGATGGATAGACGGTAAGTTATTCACGGGGAAACCCTTGATGAGCGTGTTTGAGAGAGAGAGAGAGAGAGAGAGAGAGAGAGAGAGAGAGAGAGAGAGAGAGAGAGAGAGAGAGTGATATGTTATAGACTGACGCAATGATAACAGATTCTTTGTGCCTATGTGTGTGGAGGATAGAGAGAGACATGTACATGGGGCTTTATGTTCTGTAACGTGGAGACACATATACATAATTAGAGAGTGAGTGTGTAAGATACACATGCGGACATGGGGAGAGATGAGGATCCAGATAAATGGGTGTTTGTGCGTGTTTGTGTGTGTTTGTGCACGCGTTTGGGTGTGAGAGGGAGAGAGTGTACGTGGAACAGAGAGACCACTGATGATGTAAACCTAGTATAAGGGAATGGGGGAATGGTGTGACATGTGTAGTAGCGGGATAGCACGGGTGCGGGCTGGGGGAGCATGCTATTTGGAAGAGACATCGAGTGTGTGTGTGGGAGAGGGGTGTGAGAGCGAGAGAAAGAGAGAGCTAGCGACGGAGAGAGAGAGAGAGGAAGAGTGGGGGCGGGAGGGGTCGTTTGTGTCCATAAATGGCATATAGATAGGGAGATTATGTTGATGTTGTCCGAAATTGGCCTATGAACGGAGACGCAAGGGAAGCGAGCCATCGTGTGTGTGATAGGGACTTCATGAGAGATCTAGAATAGATGGTTTAGAGAACAATGTGCGAAATCAAGAACGATTATACATTAGGGAGATATGCAAAGAGTCACGACATATATGTATGCAGGGAAGGAGCTAGGGTGGGTCCGCATGTGGGAGAGATAGAAAGAGGAGAGTGGTGCGAAAGGAGACAAAGTGTGCTTGTTTGCAGTGGGGGTGGTGTGTGAGGTGAGTGCGCGAGAACCACATAACTAGGGAGATAGACGTTTGGGGGCGATGTTTTGTGTGTATGGGAAATATACACTCTACATAGTCGTGTTCTTGGGTAAGAGAGATAGCGGAGACCTAGAGAGTGAGGGAAGAGATGTGTGCATGCCCGAGAGACAAAGTGTTAGAGACCTATGTTGGGGTCCGACTTTACAAGAGAGAGGGTGTTAATGTGTTCGTGTGTTGGTGTTTGGGGAGAGAACGACTTATCTATGTGTGTGTGTGTGTGTGTGTGGTGGGGGGGGGGGTTGACTTCAGATAAATAGTGAGGTGTCTATATTTGAGGGACTTTAGAGTAATTGAGATATTGTGCACTCATGGTTGATCCATTTGTTTCACAGTTTGTACTATGAGATAACGATACTTTTGAACATGCGTGATATACCTTGATGTACCAATTACAAACCTAAGATTGGAATTTTGGAATTGACTCCATCATTAGCTTTTGTAATTCATTTAAATGGAGGTACATTTTTAAGCCGATTTCGTGATTTCAAATTCATATATCAAACCTAGAGATATACACATACGGGCATGTTCAAACTTTATAATCATCCACTTTATTCATACACATACACATTTTGCTTTTGTCATCATATTTAGGATAAACACATTTGGAATTTCATTTGAATTGGACCATATGATGGTATTTGCTTGTAGTAGCTCAATGATCCATATTTGAATTGAATGGACAATCTAAGTTTCGAGTTGGAGACATTGATTTTCAAAACTTGCACATTTTTTTGTGCAAAACAAACAAATTGTCGGCCATGATATCATAGTCGGCCGTCACGAGAGCAGAATACTTATAATTTTAGGCGCCAAAAGCTTTCAAACTTCCGCTCACATCGAAATATCACGCTACCAAAGTTTAGCCTCTGCGATATTCTTGTTTTACCCTGCCACATGAACGGAAAAGGGCTGCTTTGGTAACTCCATTGTTTTCCCCTCTTTGCCCCAACATTCTTCCCAGAGCCCTCCCCTTCCCTCCCCGACCCCCAACCATGGCAAGCCGCCGAATCTAGTCCTCCGCCGCAGCGGTGGACCTCACACCCCGCCGGATCTACCTTCCGCACCTTGGAACCCCCAACTGCCAACTCACCACTTCACCGGAGCCGCTTCAGCGACTGGCTTGTCCACCGCTCCAGATCTCCTTGACCGCCATCATGGTCCACCGCACCAGATCTGCTTAACCGGCGCCCTCCACCACAGCGTAGGCCCTTCACTGACTCCCTCGTCCGCCCCTTCGCTGGCCCTTCATACAAGCCCTCGTCCAACGCAACAGATCCGCCTCACCGGAAGCACTATACAACGCGCCCGCCGAAGCCTTCGTCCACTGCATGGGACCTGCTCCACGGACGCCATATTCAACTCCATCGGCCCTTCTTTACAGACGCCGCAGCCTCATCAGGTTATTTCGATTTGTACTCCTTCGGTTTTTCTCTTTATCGTGCAACTGTTCACTTACCACAGATGAGCTTTCTTGTATGTCGACAGGCGCCGCAACCGTAGCACCAGAGCAGCTTCAGCGACGGCGACAGCCGGCCCAAACTCAACCGCAACACGAGCACCATCGATGATCCTTAGCTATCAAGTATGACAACGATACCCATACGCCACCAAGAATCAGGTACTATTATCCAACGACCGGCGCCTACGTTCACTTTCCTAGCATAAGCACCGCACCTTTGAATTTCTTCAGGGCATCATTCAGTTTTTCATGAGACGCGTTATTCTCCTTGCACCTGTAGGGCCATACTTCTGGCAGTGAACATGTTACATGTGTTAAATTACATACCAGTGCACATATAGTTAATATGCTTTAGTTTTGTTACGATGCCACCTGTTGGTTCCATCGATCGCTTAATGTTCTCTATGCTTAATTACACATCAGCAAACTAGCATGTGGTTCCGCTGCTTTTTGTTTGTTTTACCCTACATTTTCGATGCTAGCTATTACATCACTGCTCGAGCCTCTGCTCATTACTTGTTTGTGTGTTCTTGATCTTCCCAAGTTACATGACTAATTTGATGCTTCTATTAATTATGGAGCTGCCAACCCCATCAAGCAAAATATTTGTTCTTTTGGTGCTGGCACCTCGAACAAGCATAAAAATAGAGGGAAGCAGATATATTGTCGTGTATGCACACACCCTTCTTTCATTAGTTTAGATGAACCATTGATGATCAATTCGGACCAGTGCATGTGATTAAAATTAATTTTACCTAAATAGATGGTGCAGAATAAACTACAACCACTAGATTTGCAACCACGGGATGTTGTGATATCTTCAAAGAACATTGCAACAGCAGCTAGGCTTCACAAACAACATATGGTAAGCCGGTGTGTTTTAGTACATGTTAAATGTAATGCGAGTGGGCTGCTTTCTTGGCTTGTGCCCTCAACGTGTAATCCTACCGAATTACAAATAGTTCAGTTGTCTGCTTTGCTATATTGCTTGATTCGAATGCTTGTTTGTTTTTACGTTATACCTGAGTTGGCCCATATGTCAGCGATTGCCTCTTGTACTACTATCGTAAAGAAATGCATGCCTATTTCATTTGAGTCCTTAACTTTTCCTCTCAACTTTATCACAAGACTGTCTTCGTAGTTTATATGAGGCCACACTGTTAAGTGCTTTCTCAGATTATTTCAACTGCTTAGATGCCTTGGCAACTTAAATATAGCGGTTGTACACTCCCTTTCAACTTTCATCTTACCATTTTAATTTCTTTTCGGCTACTGCTGCTTTGAACCATTTAAATATAGTTTGCCATGCTCGGCAATAATTCATCCGTCGTTTACCATGTAAGCTTACTGCCTGGATCATACGATAACTATCTCTTACTTATGTCCAGCGGAAACCTTTCAGGATGCCGTCGCACTAGGACACGATGTACAACCCCAGAATCTATTTGTGGAAGCAGTGTGCCATCCATGTTACCAGATGGTAGCAGTTCAGAGGCAACACCGCCGTAGAGCAGTCTGAGCACAGATATTATAGTGCTTGAGGCTCTACTAGAGGCAGAAAGAGATGGTGTGGCTGCCATGAATGAGGTAATCTTTATCTTGAGGCTGGAAATTACGGAATTAGCGGCACACATTGTGCAAGCAACACAAGAATTGGAGGAAGTAAGAATGTTGCATTTGAAGACGGAGGAGGTCCTGCTGTTTCTGCTATCTGAAGCCCAAGGTAATCCCGGTTCTTCTTTAGATACCAGTTGAAATTGTCATTAGATTATTGTACTTGCATGTTGTGTCATGTCTCTGAATGAATTATGTTGCAAGACCCCTATGTTGTCTGGAATTCCATGTTGTCCATGTGTTGTAATGATCCAAATTTTTTAGGCGAGGTAATCCTCAGTACTTGTATGATTGACATAAGGTGAACTGTTTTTCGTGTGAGCATAATGTATTGGATGAAATAACTGTTTGAATCAGAGTATATCCAACCTACTGAATTCGAAGATCACGGCATTTCTAAATCATAATCATATATAAAGGTGGAATAAATCTTTGTTGTGGTTTTGAAAAAATAAATAACAAAACGTATAATTATCTGTGGATATTCATAATCGAATACAAACTGGATTTGAATTTAGTTTGCCAAGTCCCAGGGCAAACGTGAATGCTAATTCTCCCAAGTTTTGAACTAAGCCGCTAAACACCCACTATAATTTGTGGGCTGCTCGAAGCAAGTGTTTGCGAGATGGAAATTACTGTCTACCCCTGACACTTGACATCCTTATCGACCGGATTTACACTGCTGTCGATAGGGGTAGACTAGTAACTTCAATCAGACGTGACACGACGGCCTCTGAGCCCATTCGGACACGGTGGGCGCCAAACGTGGGCGGCAAAACACATTTGATTCAAGCTCTTCCGAAAGACATGTGTCTCTTCCTCCATTTCCCCATTCATACACGATGGGCGGCAAAACAAACTCTCCTCGTCCGAAATCGATGTAGGCTAATATTTTAAATAGGGGCAGATGTGTAACTTCCATCAGACGTGACACAACCGCCCAACCTGTCAGCCCCGTTCATACACCGTGGGCGCCAATCGTGGGCGGCAAAACACCCTCTCCTCGCCTGAAATAGTTACCGACAAATATTTGGGAGATGCGATATTACTGTCCTATCCCCAACTGACGCTATGTCTGATATTTTAAACGGGGGATAAGTTCGTAACTTTCCCCCATTTCAGAGAAGCGCGTCCCAAAGTTTGAGATCGCCCCCCTCCCCTCCATTTCCCCATTCATACACCATCGGCGACACGACAACCTCCGCATCGCGCCAGCCTCCTCCGTCCGCCACCCCATCCTCCACCTTGCCGGAGCCGCTACCCCTACCCCGTCATCCACTGCAAGAGATGGACGTCTCTCATCCACGACGCTGGACCAGGATCCTTTCATCGCCTCCTCTCGCTTCATCGGCGCCGTCGTCCTCCTTGCCGTTGCCGCTCCTACGACCGCCTCGTCCACGGCAACAGGATATATCCCCCGACCCGGCCGTCTGCCGTCTAAAGTCTTCTTCCCCGCCGCCGACAACCATCGCACCCGCAGCACCCTCAATGTATCAGCATAGGCCTACACGGCGTCGCAAGAGAGGTGGTACTCTTCCATATGTGCTTAAGTTATTGATCTCACCCGGAAAATAGATCGTAATTTGTTTACTGTACTTTTCTTGTCCGTACCAAATCGTAGTGGCTAGTTGAAAGCAAACATTGGTTGCGAAGTAGCTTTGTCCGGTTTGCACCTTCAGATCCGCCATGGCACGGGCACTATACTCGTAAAGCTTATGGTTTCCCCCCTTTATATTCACTAGCATCATCGTAGGTGCTTCGTGTCGTGCTAGCACTGCTCCTCAAGACCTCAACCCAAAGCTTACGTGTTCAAATACGAATCTGATATGATGCTCATATAACTAAAATAGAGAACGTTTAATTGGTCACCTAATGTTCCTATATTCATTTCGAAAAGCATGTGCGCCACCCACTGGTCCAGCTAGTTCCACTTTCCTGATTTTTCTCTTGATGCTTAGGGTTTTCCCCTTTTATCTACTCTAATATGATCTCCCTAGGTGCTTTCTTTCGTACTAGCATTACTCCACCCTTCAAGCTAAACAACACAACACTCAGAATTCGAAAGCTTAGTTGTTCAAATATGATTGTGATATGATACTGATATTAGTTAACCGACACATTTAATTGGTTAGCTAAAGGTCCCACTTGAGTTTCCAAATGCATGTCGCGACATATAGATAGACAGCATAATTGCATTTCTTTGTCACTTGTTGACCGTACTTTCTTGTCCATACCAAATCTTAGTTGTTATTTCAAAGCAAACATCGGTTGCTAACTACCCTTTGCGTGGTTTGCAGCTTCAGATCTGCCATCCCACTGTCACGGTCAACACTGTATTGATCATGCTTATGTTTTCCCCCATTTTTTGATGACCACAATCAGCCTACATGGTTCGTGTCGTAATAGCACTGCTCCACCCATCGAGCTAAACACGCTTAGTTGTACAAATTCATATTTGATATTATTGCTGATATTAGTTAAACTGAGAGATGTTTAATTGGTTAGCTAAATGTTCCTACTTTAGTTTCGAAATGCATGTGAGCCACATATGGAGAGACCGGAAAGAATAGTATTTCTCTGTGCGCTCTGGTTCATCATGGGTGGCCAACTGACATTGTATTGAAACACTTGTAATATCTTCAATCTGCTTGCTCTTCTGCTCTTCTTTAAGATGATACTCTTCTCTTGCGGTCGATCGTCAGGTCAAGTTGTTCTCCTTAGTATATTTTGAATCACAGTCAGTCGACTTGTTCTTCTTTACTATATGTTGAAGCTATCATCTGCGAAGTGTCATCACTTTTGGAGCTCTCATATTTTGAGTAGTAGGCCACATTATATAAATGCACACAACAAATTACAACATGCATGGCATCTTTTAAAAGAATTGCAGAGATAGCACAAAGGGGTTTACAGGGAGGAAGTATTGGATTAGAATCACTTCTGCATTACAAAGAAAATCTCACTTGTTTTCATGTTTTCATGCATGTCAGATATTGAACATTATCAAAATGAATATGAGAATGGGCGCACGAGAGGAATATTGCGGAACGATCCACTGGCTAACAAACTTGGCATGGTGGTGGATGGCCTATCTTATTCACCCATCAAGGTGCTTGCTCTAACTTTGCAAAGTTGTATTGGTCGCACATATTTTGCATCTGACCTCTTGCATTTCTTCTACTTTGTTACACCATCTGCTTAGTTTAAGCATCATATATGAGTATATGCCATAACTATCCATTTTCTGTACCTATTCCATGTGTCGTCACACTATGTTTTTCAAGTCAAATGTTGTTCTTTCGTGATAGATGTGCAAAAGGAAGAGGGTGAGTGCATATCCTCAAGGAGTACAAACTAGGTATTTCGAAAAGGTAGTGGTACCTGTTAAATCAGGTAGATCAGCAGCCACAGAAAACACAGGCCCAATTGTACCACACTTTACCCCTACTCCAAAGGGCCAAACCCTATTAGAACTGCTGGGAGCCCCGCGTCAGTCTGTCTATGATATTAATTAAAAATTTGAACTCCTAAATTTCTGCTTGTGCCTTACCTTCTCTCTTGTATGAAAACTAATTTCAGATGAATCTCCTTGCTCAAAGGATCATACGATCTCAAAACAATAATGGGCTCTGCATTGCTCTTGTCGAGACCTCTCTCCTTTTGCCTTGTAACGCTGTACTTAATTAATTGCTATTTGATTATGTATCATTAGTCTGCACCTGAGCTTCATTATCCTCTGTTTCTTCCAATATTATTTGATCTATATTTACTCTTTGCAAAATGTAGAATAATGGCAACGCTTATAAAGAATTTTATTTGGGGAATTTATTGAATTATCCTTCCATAAACATGGATAAGGGCTTTTTCGAGCCCGTGTTAACATGTAATGTAAGTTCATCCTTCTCAAGCCTTCAAACTCTGTTCTAGTATAGATTGGGATAGGCATCATTGCCTCCACTGCTCTTTGCTTCGCTGTTTACATCTGATTGGATGTTTGCAACAACTACCAGTTTCAAATTGTAGTTGTAAAAACATGTTCCTTATGCAGAACAGATCCATTTATTTGCTTATATATTTGTGAAACCTGTTAGGTGTCTCCTTGTTTCTCTTTCAGAGTCGTATCTCTTACGCCAGGCAGAACTTTAGGGAAGATAGTGAGCCAAACCATCTTGAGGGGAGCGAGATGACCCCATGGTCCTGCCTTGATGAAGGCAGTGAGTTGAAGCTACTCACCAGGAGGTGTGAGACAACCTCAGTGCAGTCGCTGCCTCAATCAGTTCGACTTCTTCAGTCTCAACTTAAAGCGGAAAGGCTTGCTTCAGCTCAGCTCCAACTTCAAGTCAAAGATGCAATGAAGATGTCGAGGACTGCCGTGCACCATCATGCCTTAAATCTAGTGTTGATGCATCTATCGTTGACACAACCGAGGTCTACTCAGCTTCTTGACTTTTTGGGGGCTCGACCTGGCGTGCCTAGTGCCTTCAAGTGCTCTCGCTTTTGTATATTCTTTCTCGTAGCGTTTATTTGCACTGGTGGCGAACTTTGATGCCCAGTGGATGTAATATGTGCGATAGCCGTGATAGCCTAGCGTAAGTTGCTTGCTTTATTTATTTCCTTGTTGTCTTGTTTATTTGTTTGCTTGTAGTCATTGCAGTTCTTTTTCCGCGGTTTGCTAGTGGGCTAATATTTACTGTAGTGACACTGGGCCTCCTACGGGCCGTAGAAACAGTGGGCCTTCTACGGGCCATAGAAATAGTGGGCCTTCTACGGGCCGTAGAAACAGTGGGCCTTCTACGGGCCGTAGAAACAATGGGCCTTCTACGGGCCGTAGAAACAATGGGCCTTCTACGGGCCGTATCATCAATGGGCCTTATACGGGCAGTATGATCGAATGGCCAAACATGGGCCAATAACAGGCCGCATTATGGTCGTAAACGGGCTAGAGTTGGAACCGACCATAACGGGCCATCGTTAATAGGCCGTATTTCATGACACTATGAAAACGGCCCAACGTGTTAACGGACCACAAACGGGCCGGCTGTAACCACGGGCTGAATTTGGCCCATAAGCAGAAAATGACAGTAACGGGCCATAAGTAAACGAATGCTGGAAATGAGCCCAAGAATAAATGGGCTCTTAGAAGGCCTAATGATATCATGGGCTGGAAACGGCCCAACGGAATAACGGACCCTTAATGGGTATAAAGTGATAGACTGTTCATTACGGGCCAGTTTCACCACAGGCCGTTAATGGGTGTAAAATAATACACTGTTCATTATGGGCTAGTTTCACCACGGGCTGTTAATAAGCCAAAAAGTTACATAGGGCCTCATATGGGCCGAAAGACTTCATGGGCCATACATGGGCCAGAAGTGAAAACGGGCTGGAATCATATTGGGTGGCCCAGATGACGGTACTGGGCCTAATTTGGATAGGGCGTAACGGGCCTTGGGTTAGCGGGCTGTAAATGGGCTATATGCGAACAGGTCGTTAACAGGCTTTACATGGGCCGGCCCGCCACCTTTTGACCAAGTCAAACGGGCCGGCCTTTTCACAGGAATGGGCCTCTGTTGGGCCGTGCCACGTGTCGACGTATCATAGGCGTCTTCTGTCCAATGAGTGGATTACATCTGTCCCAACGGTGAGCCGACACGTGTTTCCTCCAGCCAATGATGATTTTACACGTGGAAAATCCCCATTAGTCGGGGCTGTTAACGGGTTATCGGATCCAAAACCCGACCCGATAGCTTAACAGCGTTCCGTTACGGTGGATGCCACGTGTCGGTCACCCTTGACGAAAGCACTTCTGTGATGCGGGATTTATCATCATGGAAGTGGACACTTCCGTGATGATAATTTTGGTAATGTCATGGAACACTTCTACGACATCACAGGTATGACTATCTTGATTATGTCATAAATTTGTCATGGATGTACATGCATGACAAAAAACGCGACCTACTGTGACAAACACGTATCATCACGGAAGTGTATTTTTTTGTAGTGCTGACAGCAGACCCTGTGAATGGATTTAGATGAGGTAAAGTAGATGAACATCACAAAGTGCAGAGTTTTTGCAAAACAGATGAGTCAAAAACTTAGTTTTAGTTCTCCACAGAAGGCATTTCGAAGCTATCGATTTGTTAAACTCAGTGACACCGAATCAACTTTTGGAGTCTAAACTAGTGAACTCGGTCAGACCGAGTCACAGTTTGGTGACTCCGAGATTACTAGGGTTTCACAAAGAGTTGAACTCGGTCACACCGATTTGCAAGTTTCGGTCAGACCGAGAACTACAAGGGCTATGGCCTAAGCCAAATCGGTGAGACCGGTTTCTACAACTCGGTCGGTCCGAGATGAGTTCGGCGAAAACCTAACCCTAAATTTTCGAATCAAATCTAATCTAGTGGAGTTTTTCTCTGGATAGACTGATCTCATACGTGGTAAAGAACATGGCATTGACCTTGTGCTTAGAATTGGAGGTAAAAAAAGAGAGCACAAGGGATCGAACTCATACCCTAGTTCGGCGATGAGTTCGCTACGGCGGCAACGGCGGAGCAGAATCCCGTTGACGGCGACGGAAACCAGCGGCGGGAGGTCGCTGGCGACGAGAAGACGATCCAGAGATCCGAGGTGGCAGAGCAGGACACGCGCGGGCTGAGGAGTTTGAAGAAATTTCCAAAATCTCACCAGTGGGTATATATATCCTGACCCTGTCTGTGCGACCGAGTGGAACAACTCAGTGGCACCGAGATGCAGAATCGCAAGCGGTTACTGCAACTTGGTGTTACCGAAAAGTTCAAGTCGGTTGCACCGAGATTGAAAACCTAGATCAACTTAGTGAACTCGGTGTGACCGAAGTGGATGACTCGGTCATACCTAAATACACAAGGAGGTTTTGGAAGTTTAAGTCTATGACAAATTGGGGACTCCAAGCGCTCCTCACACAGGTTGGTTCAAATCTGACTTGATCAAACTTTGTGATGTAGCAAGAATAGAGTTTGAGACGAGAAAAGTGTTGGAAATATGCCCTAGAGGCAATAATAAATTAGTTATTATTATTATATTTCCTTGTTCATGATAATCGTTTATTATCCATGCTATAATTGAATTGATAGGAAACTCAGATACATGTGTGAATACACAGACAACACCATGTCCCTAGTAAGCCTCTAGTTGACTAGCTCGTTGATCAATAGATGGTTACGGTTTCCTGACCATGGACATTGGATGTCGTTGATAACGGGATCACATCATTAGGAGAATGATGTGATGGACAAGACCCAATCCTAAGCCTAGCACAAAGATCGTGTAGTTCGTATGCTAAAGCTTTTCTAATGTCAAGTATAATTTCCTTAGACCATGAGATTGTGCAACTGCCGGATACCGTAGGAATGCTTTGGGTGTACCAAACGTCACAACGCAACTGGGTGGCTATAAAGGTGCACTACAGGTATCTCCGAAAGTGTCTGTTGGGTTGGCACGAATCGAGACTGGGATTTGTCACTCCGTGTGACGGAGAGGTATCTCTGGGCCCACTCGGTAGGACATCATCATAATGTGCACGATGTGACCAAGGGGTTGATCACGGGATGATGTGTTACGGAATGAGTAAAGAGACTTGCTGGTAACGAGATTGAACAAGGTATCGGGATACCGACGATCGAATATCGGTCAAGTACAATACCGCTAGACAAAGGGAATTGAATACGGGATTGATTGAATCCTCGACATCGTGGTTCATCCGATAAGATCATCGTGGAACATGTGGGAGCCAACATGGGTATCCAGATCCTGCTGTTAGTTATTGACCGGAGAACGTCTCGGTTATGTCTGCATGGTTCCCGAACCCGTAGGGTCTATACACTTAAGGTTCGGTGACGCTAGAGTTGTTATGGGAAATAGTATGTGGTTACCGAAGGTTGTTCGGAGTCCCGGATGAGATCCCGGACATGACGAGGAGCTCCGGAATGGTCCGGAGGTGAAGATCGGTATATTGGACGAAGGGTATTGGAGTCCGGAATTGTTCCGGGGGTACCAGGTGATGACCAGCGTGTCCGAAAGGGGTTTCGGAGGTCCCGGCAAGCTTTGGGGGGCCTTATGGGTCAAGGGAAGAGGGCACATCAGCTCACTAAGGGGCTGAGCGCCCCTCCCACCCCATCTCACGTAACCTCGAGATGTGGGGGCGCCACCCCTAGGGCAGCCGCCCCTCCCGGCTTGGGGGGCAAGTTTCCTAGGGGGTGGGGGCGCCAAAACCCATCTAGGGTTTCCCCTATGGCCGCCGCCCCTCCCCTAGGGAACCCTAGGGCGCCTCCCCCTCCTCCCTTCCCCCTATATATAGTGAGAGAGAGAGAGAGAGGGCAGCCGTACCCTTCCCCTGGCGCAACCCTCTCCCTCCTCCAACACCTCCTCCTACTCCGTAGTGCTTGGCGAAGCCCTGCCGGAGAACCACGAGCTCCATCACCACCATGCCGTCGTGCTGTCGGAGTTCTCCCTCAACTTCTCCTCTCCCCTTGCTGGATCAAGAAGGAGGAGACGTCCCCGGGTTGTATGTGTGTTGAACGCGGAGGCACCGTTGTTCGGTGCTTAGATCGGAATCAACCGCGATCTGAATCGCTGCGAGTACGACTCCTTCATCCGCGTTCTTGTAACGCTTCCGCTTAGCGATCTACAAGGGTATGTAGATGCACTCTCCTTCCTCTCGTTGCTAGATTACTCCATAGATTGATCTTGGTGATGCGTAGAAAATTTTGAATTTCTGCTACGTTCCCCAACAGTGGCATTATGAGCTAGGTCTATGCGTAGTTTCTATGCACCAGTAGAACACAAGTTGTTGTGGGCGTTGATTTTGTTCAATATGCTTGCCGTTACTAGTCCAATCTTGATTCGGCGGCATCGTGGGATGAAGCGGCCCGGACCGACCTTACACGTACGCTTACGTGAGACAGGTTCCACCGACTGACATGCACTATTTGCATAAATTGGCTAGCGGGTGCCAGTCTCTCCCACTTTAGTCGGATCGGATTCGATGAAAAGGGTCCTTATGAAGGGTAAATACCAATTGACATACCACGTTGTGGTTTTTGCGTAGGTAAGAAACGTTCTTGCTAGAAACCCATAGCAGCCACGTAAAACATGCAAACAACAATTAGAGGACGTCTAACTTATTTTTGCAGGGTATGCTATGTGATGTGATATGGCCAAAAGAATGTGATGAATGATATGTGATGTATGAGATTGATCATGTTCTTGTAATAGGAATCACGACTTGCATGTCGATGAGTATGACAACCGGTAGGAGCCATAGGAGTTGTATTAATTTATTGTATGACCTGCGTTTCAATGAACAACGCCATGTAATTACTTTAATTTATTGCTAAACCGTTAGCCATAGTAGTAGAAGTAATAGTTGGCGAGACAACTTCATGGAGACACGATGATGGAGATCATGGTGTCATGCCGGTGACGATGATGATCATGGAGCCCCGAAGATGGAGATCAAGAGGAGCAAAATGATATTGGCCATATCATGTCACTATTTGATTGCATGTGATGTTTATCATGTTTTACATCTTATTTGCTTAGAACGACGGTAGTAAATAAGATGATCCCTCATTAAAATTTCAAGAAAGTGTTCCCCTAACTGTGCACCGTTATGTAAAGTTCGTTGTTTCAAGCACCACGTGATGATCGGGTGTGATAGATTCTAACGTTCACATACAACGGGTGTAAGACAGATTTACACACGCGAAACACTTAGGTTGACTTGACGAGCCTAGCATGTACAGACATGGCCTCGGAACACAAGAGACCGAAAGGTCGAGCATGAGTCGTATGGTAGATACGATCAACATGAAGACGTTCACCGATGATGAATAGTCCGTCTCACGTGATGATCGGACACGACCTAGTTGATTCGGATTGTGTAATCACTTAGATGACTAGAGGGCTGTCTATCTGAGTGGGAGTTCATAAGATGAACTTAATTATCCTGAACATAGTCAAAAGGTTTTTGCAAATTATGTTGTAGCTCGCGCTTTAGTTCTACTATTTTAGATATGTTCCTAGAGAAAAAAAATTAGTTGAAAGTTGATAGTAGCAATTATGCGGACTGGGTCCGTAAACTGAGGATTGTCCTCATTGCTGCGTAGAAGGCTTATGTCCTTAATGCACCGCTCGGTGTGCTGAACCTCGAACGTCGTCTGTAGATGTTGCGAACATTTGACATACACGTTTTGATAACTACGTGATAGTTCAGTTAAACGGTTTAGAGTTGAGGCACCAAAGATGATTTTGAAACATCGCGGAACACATGAGATGTTTCGAGGGCTGAAATTGGGATTTCAGGCTCGTGCCCACGTCAAGAGGTATGAGACCTCCCACGATTTTCTTAGCATGCAAACTAAGGGAGAAAAGCTCAATCATTGAGCTTGTGCTCAGATTTTCTGAGTACAACAATCACTTGAATCGAGTGGGAGTTGATCTTCCTGATAAGATAGTGATGTTTCTCCAAAGTCATTGCCACCAAGCTGCAAGAGCTTTGTGATGAACTATAACATATCAGGGATAGATGATCCTTGAGATATTCGCGATGTTTGACACCGCGAAAGTAGAAATCAAGAAGGAGCATCAATTGTTGATGGTTAATGAAACCACTAGTTTCAAGAAGGGCAAGGGCAAGAAGGGGTACTTCGTGAAACGGCAAATCAATTGCTGCTCCAGTGAAAACCCAAGGTTGAACCCAAACCCGAGACTAAGTGCTTCTATAATGAGGGAACGGACACTGAAGCAGAACTACCCTAGATACTTGGTAGATGAGAAGGCTGGCAAGATCGATAGAAGTATATTGGATATACATTATGTTAATGTGTACTTTACTAGTACTCCTAGTAGCACCAGGGTATTAGATACCGGTTCGGTTGCTAAGTGTTAGTAACTCGAAATAAAAGCTACGGAATAAACGGAGACTAGCTAAAGGTGAGCTGACGATATGTGTTGGAAGTGTTTCCAAGGTTGATATGATCAAGCATCGCACGCTCCCTCTACCATCGAGATTGGTGTTAAACCTAAATAATTGTTATTTGGTGTTTGCGTTGAGCATACACATGATTGGATTATGTCTATCGCAATACGGTTATTCATTTAAGGAGAATAATGGTTACTCTGTTTATTTGAATAATACCTTCAATGGTCTTGCACCTAAAAGGAATGGTTTATTGAATCTCGATTCTAGTGATGCACATTTTCATGCCAAAAGATATAAGATAGGAATGATAGTACCACTTACTTGTGGCACTGTCATGTAAGTCATATTGGTGTAAAACGCATGAAGAAGCTCCATGTTGATGGATGTTTGGACTCACTCGTTTTTTGAAAAGTTTGAGACATGCGAACCATGTCTATTGGTGTATACGCATGAAGAAACTCCATGCAGATGGATCGTTTGGACTCACTTGATTTTGAATCACTTGAGATATGCAAAATCATACCACATGGGCAAGATGACTGAAAAGCCTCGTTTTTCAGTAAGATGGAACAAGATAGCAACTTGTTGGAAGTAACACATTCTGATGTGTGCAGTCCAATGAGTCCGAGGCATCAAATGAATATCGTTATGTTCTTACTTCACGATGATTTGAGTAGATGTTGAGTATATTTACTTGATGAAACACAAGTCTGAATTATTGAAAGGTTCAAGTGATTTCAGAGTGAAGTTTAAGATCTTCGTGACAAGAGGATAAAATGTCTGTAATATGATCATAGAGATGGATATCTGAGTTGCGAGTTTGGTACACAATTGAGACATTGTGGAAATTGTTTCACAACTAACACCGCCTGGAACACCATAGTGTGATGGTGTGTCCGAACATCATAGATGCACCCTATTGGATATGGGGCATACCATGATGTCTCTTATCGAATTATCACTATCGTTCATGGGTTAGGCATTAGAGACAACCACATTCAATTTAATAGGGCACCACATAGTTCTGTTGAGATGACACCGTATGAACTATGGTTTGGAGAAACCTAAGCTGTTGTTTCTTGAAAGCTTGGGGCTGCGACGCTTATGTGAAAAAGTTTCAGGTTGATAAGCTCGAACCCAAAGCAGATAAATGCATCTTCATAGGACACCCAAAAACAGTTGGGTATACCTCCTATTTCAGACCCGGAAGCAAAAGTGATTGTTTCTAGAAACGGGTCCTTTCTCGAGAAAAAGTTTCTCTCGAAAGAATTGAGTGGGAGGATGGTGGAGACTTGATGAGGTTATTGAACCATCACTTCAACCAGTATGTAGCAGGGCACAGGAAGTTGTTCCTGTGACACCTACATCAATTGAAGTGGAAGTTGATGATGGTGATCATGAAACTTCGGATCAAGTCACTACCGAACCTCGTAGGGTGACAAGGATGCGTACTACTTCAGAGTGGTACAGTAATCATGTCTTGAAGGTCATGTTGCTAGACAACAATGAACCTACGAGCTATGGAGAAGAGACGGTGGGCCCGGATTCCGACAAATGGCTCGAGGCCATAAAATACAAGAGAGGATCCATTTATGAAAACAAAGTGTAGACTTTGGAAGAACTGCTTGATGGTCGTAAGGCTATTGGGTACAGATGGATTTTAAAAGGAAGGCAGACAATGATGGTAAGTATCACCATTAAGAAAGCTCGACTTGTCATTAAGATGTTTTCCGACAAGATTCAAGGAGTTGACTACGGTGAGGCTTTCTCACTCATAGCGATGCTAAGAGTCTGTTGGAATTGGATTAGCAGTTACTGCATTATTTATGAAATCTTGCAGATAGGATGTCAATGAAGGAAATATGCCCTAGAGGCAATAATAAAGTTGTTATTTATTTCCTTATATCATGATAAATGTTTATTATTCATGCTAGAATTGTATTAACCGGAAACATAATACATGTGTGAATATATAGACAAACAGTATGTCACTAGTATGCCTCTACTTGACTAGCTTGTTAATCAAAGATGGTTATGTTTCCTAACCATGAACAAGGAGTTGTTATTTGATTAACAAGGTCACATCATTAGTTGAATGATCTGATTGACATGACCCATTCCGTTAGCTTAACACTTGATCGTTTAGTATGTTAATGCTTTCTTCATGACCCATACATGTTCCTGTAACTATGAGATTATGCAACTCCGTTTACGGAGGAACACTTTGGTACTACCAAACGTCACAACGTAATCGGGTGATTATAAAGGAGTACTACAGGTGTCTCCAAAGGTACTTGTTGGGTTGGCGTATTTGAGATTAGGTTTTGTCACTCCGATTGTCGGAGAGGTATCTCTAGGCCTTCTCGGTAATACACATCACATAAGCCTTGCAAGCATTGCAACTAAAGAGTTAGTTGTGAGATGATGTATTACGGAACGAGTAAAGAGACTTTCCGTAACGAGATTAAACTAGGTATTGGATACCGACGATCGAATCTCGGAAAGTAACATACCGATGACAAAGGGAACAACGATGTTGTTATGCGGTTTGACCGATAAAGATCTTCGTAGAATATGTAGGAACCAATATGAGCATCCAGGTTCCGCTATTGGTTATTGACCGAGAATAGTTCTAGGTCATGTCTACATAGTTCTCGAACCGTAGGGTCCGCACGCTTAAGGTTTCAATGACGGTTATTATGAGTTTATGTATTTTGATGTACCAAGGAGTTCGAGTCCCGGATGTGATCACGGACATGACGAGGAGTCTCGAAATGGTCGAGACATAAAGATTGATATATTGGATGGTTATATTCGGACACCGGAAAGGTTCCGAAGTTTCGGAGAAAACCGGAGTCTTGGAGGGTTACCGAACCCCGGGAAGTTATGGGCCTTATTGGGCCAAGAGGGAGAGAGAGGGCTGCACCAGGAGGTGGTGCGCCCCCCTCCATGGGGAGTCCGACTGGACTAGGAGGGGGCGCAGCCCCTTTCCCTCTCCTCTCCCTCTCTTTCCTTCCCCTTCCCTCTTCCTAGTAGGACTAGGAAAGGGAGTCCTACTCCTACTAGGAGGAGGACTCCCCCTCCCTTGGTGCGCCCCAAGGGCTGGCCGCCCTCCCTTGCTCCTTTATATACGGGGCAGGGGGCACCCTAGGACACACAAGTTGATCTTCGTGATCGCTCCTTAGCCGTGTGCGGTGCCCCCTCCACCATATTCCACCTCGGTCATATTGTAGCGGTGCTTAGGCGAAGCCTGCGACGGTAGAACATCAAGATCGTCACCACGCCATCGTCTTGTGGAACTCCTTCCCGGCGCTTTGCTGGATCGGAGCCGGGGATCGCCATCGAGCTGAACGTGTGCCAAGAACTCGGAGGTGCCGAGTAACGGTGCTTGGATCGGTCGGATCGTGAAGACGTCGACTACATCAACCGCGTTAATATAACGCTTCGCTTTCGGTCTCGAGGGTACGTGGGCGGACACTCTCCCTCTCGTTGCTATGCCATCACCATGGTCTTGCGTGATCGTAGGAAATTTTTTGAAATTACTACGTTACCAAACAGTGGCATCCGAGCCTGGTTTTATGCGTTGATGTCATATGCACGAGTAGAACACAAGTGAGTTGTGGGCGATACAAGTCATACTACCTACCAGCATGTCATACTTTGGTTCAGCGGTATTGTGAGATGAAGCGGCCGGACCGACATTACGCCGTACGCTTACGCGAGACTGGTTTCACCGCTATGAGCACTCGTTGCTTAAAGGTGACTGGCGGGTGTCTGTCTCTCTCACTTTAGTTGAACCGAGTGTAGCTACGCCCGGTCCTTGAGAAGGTTAAAACGGAGTCTATTTGACGAAGTATCGTTGTGGTTTTGATGCGTAGGTAAGAACGGTTCTTGCTCAGCCCGTAGCAGCCACGTAAAACTTGCAACAACAAAGTAGAGGACGTCTAACTTGTTTTTGCAGGGCATGTTGTGATGTGATATGGTCAAGACGTGATGCTATATTTTATTGTATGAGATGATCATGTTTTGTAACCGAGTTATCGGCAATCGCAGAAGCCATATGGTTGTCGCTTATTGTATGAAATGCAAACGCCATGTAATTGCTTTACTTTATCACTAAGCGGTAGCGATAGTCGTAGAAGCAATAGTTGGCGAGACGACAACGATGCTACGATGGAGATCAAGGTGTCGCGCCGGTGACGATGGTGATCATGACGGTGCTTTGGAGATGGAGATCACAAGCACAAGATGATGATGGCCATATCATATCACTTATATTGATTGCATGTGATGTTTATCCTTTATGCATCTTATCTTGCTTTGATTGACGGTAGCATTATAAGATGATCTCTCACTAAAAAATTATCAAGTAGTGTTCTCCCTGAGTATGCACCGTTGCCAAAGTTCGTCGTGCCGAGACACCACGTGATGATCGGGTGTGATAAGCTCTCGTCCATCTACAATGGGTGCAAGCCAGTTTTGCACACGCAGAATACTCAGGTTATACTTGACGAGCCTAGCATATACAGATATGGCCTCGAACACGGAGACCGAAAGGTCGAACGTGAATCATATAGCGATATGATCAACATAAGATGTTCACCATTGAAAACTACTCCATCTCACGTGATGATCGGTTATGGTTTAGTTGATTTGGATCACGTGATCACTTAGATAACTAGAGAGATGTCTGTCTAAGTGGGAGTTCTTTAGTAATATGATTAATTGAACTTAAATTTATCATGAACTTAGTACCGATAGTATTTTGCTTGTCTATGTTTACTGTAGATAGATGGCTCGTCTGTTGTTCCGTTGAATTTTAATGCGTTCCTTGAGAAAGCAAAGTTGAAAGATGATGGTAGCAATTACACGGACTGGGTCCGTAACCTGAGGATAATCCTCATTGCTGCACGTAAAAGTTACGCCCGGAAGCCCCGCCGGGTGACAGAACTCGCTTTGCAGATGCCGAGCGAAGTTGTGAACGTCGGCAAAGCGTAGCTGATGACTACTCTATAGTTCAGTGTGCCATGCTTTACGGCTTAGAACCGGTCTTCAACGACGTTTTGAACGTCATGGAGCATATGAGATGTTCCAGGAGTTGAAGTTGATATTTCAACAGAATGCCCGGATTGAGAGATATGAAGTCTCCAATAAGTTCTATAGCTGCAAGATGGAGGAGAATAGTTCACAAGGGTGAGCACATACTCAAAATGTCTGGGTATTACAATCACTTGAATCAACTGGGAGTTAATCTTCCGGATGATTGTGTCATTGACAGAATTCTTCAATCACTGCCACCAAGCTACAAAGGCTTCGTGATGAACTATAATATGCAAGGGTTAGTAAAGACTATGCCTGAGCTCTTCGCAATGCTAAAAGCTGCGGAGGTAGAAATCAAAAGGAGCATCAAGTGTTGATGGTCAATAAGACCACTAGTTTCAAGAAGAAAGGCAAAGGGAAGAAGAAGGAACTTCAAGAAGAACAGCAAACAAGTTGCTGATCAGAAAAGAAACCCAAGTCTGGACCTAAGCCTGAAACTGAGTGCTTCTCTTGCAAGCGACTGGTCACTTTGGAAGCGGAACTGCCCCAAGTATTTGGCGGATAAGAAGGATGGCAAAGTGAACAAAGGTATATGTGATATACTTGTTATTGATGTGTACCTTACTAGAGCTCGCAGATAGTACACAGGTATTTGATACTGGTTCTGCTGCTAATATTTGCAACTCAAACAGAACTACGGATTGCTTAACACCGGCAAGGACGAGGTGACGATGCGCGTGGGAAAGCGGTTCCAAAGTCGATGTGATCGCAATCGGCACGCTACCTCTACATCTACCTTGGGATTAGTTTTAGACCTGAATAATTGTTATTTGGTGCCGCGTTGAGCATGAACATTATATCTGGATCTTGTTTGATGCGAGACGGTTATTCATTTAAATCAAAGAATAATGGTTGTTCTATTTATATGAATAATATCTTTTATGGTCATGCACCCTTGAAGAGTGGTCTATTTTAATGAATCTCGATAGTAGTGATACACATATTCATAATGTTGAAACCAAAAGATGCAGAGTTGATAATGATAGTGCAACTTATTTGTGGCACTGCCGTTTAGGTCATATCGGTGTAAAACGCATGAAGAAACTCCATGCGATGGACTTTTGGAGTCACTTGATTATGAATCACTTGGCACTTATGAACCGTGCCTCATGGGCAAGATGACTAAAACTCCGTTCTCGGTACTATGGAGAGAGCAACAGATTTATTGGAAATCATACATACGGATGTATGTGGTCCAATGAATGTTGAAGCTCGTGGCGGATATCGTTATTTTCTCACCTTCACAGATGATTTGAGCAGATATGGGTATATCTACTTAATGAAACATAAGTCTGAAACATTTGAAAAGTTCAAAGAATTTCAGAGTGAAGTTGAAAATCATCGTAATAAGAAAATAAAGTTTCTACGATCTGATCGTGGAGGCGAATATTTGAGTTACGAGTTTGGTCTACATTTGAAACAAAGCGGAATAGTTTCGAACTCACGCCACCCGGAACACCACAGCGCAATGGTGTGTCCGAACGTCGAATCGCACTTTCTGGATATGGTGCGATCTATGATGTCTCTTACAGATTTACCGCTATCATTTTGGGGTTATGCTCTTGAGACGGCGCATTCACGTTAAATAGGACACCGTCAAAATCCGTTGAGACGACGCCTTATGAACTATGGTTTAGCAAGAAACCAAAGTTGTCGCTTCGAAAGTTTGGGGTTGCGATGCTTATGTGAAGAAACTTCAACCTGATAAGCTTGAACCCAAATCGAGAAATGTGTCTTCATAGGATACCCAAAGGAGACAATTGGGTACACCTTCTATCACAGATCCGAAGGCAAGACATTCGTTGTTAAAATGGATCCTTTCTAGAGAAGGAGTTTCTCTCGAAAGAAGTGAGTGGGAGGAAAGTGGAACTTGATGAGGTAATAGTACCAGCTCCCTTATTGAAAGTAGTTCGTCACGAAATCAGTTTCGTAACACCTACACCAGTTAGTGAGGAAGATAATGATGAAGATCATGAAACTTCAGATCAAGTTGTCACCGAACTTCGTAGATCAACGAACAAAATCCGCACTGAGTGGTACGGTAATCCTATTCGGAAGTCATGCTACTAGATCATGATGAACCTACGAACTATGAAGAAGCGATGGTGAGCCCAGATTCATAAAATGGCTTGAAGCCATGAAATCTGAGATGGGATCCATGTATGAGAACAAAGTATGGACTTTGGTAGACTTGCCCGATGATCGGCAAGCTATTGAGAATAAATGGATTTTAAGAAGAAGACCGACGCTGATGGTAATGTAACTGTCTACAAAGCTCGACTTGTTGCAAAAGGTTTTCGACAAGTTCAAGGGATTGACTACGATGAGACTTTCTCACCCGTGGCGATGCTTAAGTCCGTCCGAATCATGTTAGCAATTGCCGCATTTTATGATTATGAAATTTGGCAAATGGATGTAAAACTGCATTCTTGAATGGATTTCTAGAAGAAGAGTTGTATATGATGCAACCAGAAGGTTTTGTCGATCCAAAAGGTGCTAACAAAGTGTGCAAGCTCCAACGATCAATATATGGTGCTGCAAGCCTCTCGGAGTTGGAATAAACGCTTTGATAGTGTGATCAAAGCATATGGGTTTGTACAGACTTTTGGAGAAGCCTGTATTTACAAGAAAGTGAGTGGGAGCTCAGAGCATTTCTAATATTATATGTGGACGACATATTATTGATTGGAAATGATATAGAATTTCTGGATAGCATAAAAGGATACTTGAATAAAAGTTTTTCAATGAAAGACCTCGGTGAAGCTGCTTACATATTGGGCATCAAGATCTATAGAGATAGATCAAGACGCTTGATTGGACTTTCACAAAGCACATACCTTGATAAAGTTTTGAAAAGGTTCAAAATGGATCAGGCAAAGAAAGGTTTTTACCTGTGTTACAAGGTGTAAGATTGAGTCGACTCAATGCCCGACCACAGCAGAAGATAGAGAGAAAATGAAAGATGTTCCTATGCTTCAGCCATAGGCTCTATCATGTATGCAATGCTGTGTACCAGACTGACGATGCTTAGCTGTAAGCTTGGCAGGAAGGTACCAAAGTAATCCAGAGTGGATCATCGACAGCGGTCAAGAACATCCTGAAATACCGAAAAGGACTAAGGATATGTTTCTCGTATATGGAGGTGACAAAGAGCTAGTCGTAAATGGTTACGTCGATGTAAGTTGACACTGATCCGGACGATTCTAAATCGCAAACCGGATCGTGTTTTTATTAAACGGTGGAGCTGTCGGTTGGTGCAGTTCTAAACAAAGCGTCGTGGCGGGATCTACATGTGAAGCGGAGTACATAGCTACTTGAAGCAGCAAATGAAGGAGTCTGGATGAAAGAGTTCATTTCCGATCTAGGTGTCATACCTAGTGCATCGGGACCGATGAAGATCTTCTGTGACAATACTGGTGCAATTGCCTTGGCAAAGGAATCCAGATTTCACAAGAGGACCAAGCACATCAAGAGACGCTTCAATTCCATTCGGGACCAAGTCCAAGTGGGAGACATAGAGATTTGCAAAATACATACGGATTTGAATGTTGCAGACCCATTGACTAAGCCTCTTCCACGAGCAAAACATGATCAGCACCAAGACTCCATGGGTGTAAAGATCATTACTTTGTAATCTAGATTATTGACTCTAGTGCAAGTGGGAGACTGAAGGAAATATGCCCTAGAGGCAATAATAAAGTTGTTATTTATTTCCTTATATCATGATAAATGTTTATTATTCATGCTAGAATTGTATTAACCGGAAACATAATACATGTGTGAATATATAGACAAACAGTATGTCACTAGTATGCCTCTACTTGACTAGCTTGTTAATCAAAGATGGTTATGTTTCCTAACCATGAACAAGGAGTTGTTATTTGATTAACAAGGTCACATCATTAGTTGAATGATCTGATTGACATGACCCATTCCGTTAGCTTAACACTTGATCGCTTAGTATGTTAATGCTTTCTTCATGACCCATACATGTTCCTGTAACTATGAGATTATGCAACTCCGTTTACGGAGGAACACTTTGGTACTACCAAACGTCACAACGAATCGGGTGATTATAAAGGAGTACTACAGGTGTCTCCAAAGGTACTTGTTGGGTTGGCATATTTCGAGATTAGGTTTTGTCACTCCGATTGTCGGAGAGGTATCTCTAGGCCTTCTCGGTAATACACATCACATAAGCCTTGCAAGCATTGCAACTAAAGAGTTAGTTGTGAGATGATGTATTACGGAACGAGTAAAGAGACTTTCCGGTAACGAGATTAAACTAGGTATTGGATACCGACGATCGAATCTCGGGAAAGTAACATACCGATGACAAAGGGAACAACGATGTTGTTATGCGGTTTGACCGATAAAGATCTTCGTAGAATATGTAGGAACCAATATGAGCATCCAGGTTCCGCTATTGGTTATTGACCGAGAATAGTTCTAGGTCATGTCTACATAGTTCTCGAACCGTAGGGTCCGCACGCTTAAGGTTTCAATGACGGTTATTATGAGTTTATGTATTTTGATGTACCAAGGAGTTCGAGTCCCGGATGTGATCACGGACATGACGAGGAGTCTCAAATGGTCGAGACATAAAGATTGATATATTGGATGGTTATATTCGGACACGGAAAGGTTCGGAAGTTTCGGAGAAAACCGGAGTGCCGGAGGGGTTACCGGAACCCCGGGAAGTTATGGGCCTTATTGGGCCAAGAGGGAGAGAGGGCTGCACCAGAGGTGGTGCGCCCCCTCCATGGGGAGTCCGACTGACTAGGGGGGGCGAGCCCCTTCCCTCTCCTCTCCCTCTCTTCCTTCCCCTTCCCTCTTCCTAGTAGGACTAGGAAAGGAGTCCTACTCCTACTAGGAGGAGGACTCCCCCCTCCCTTGGTGCGCCCCAAGGGCTGGCCGGCCCTCCCCCTTGCTCCTTTATATACGGGGGCAGGGGGGCACCCTAGGACACACAAGTTGATCTTCGTGATCGTTCCTTAGCCGTGTGCGGTGCCCCCCTCCACCATATTCCACCTCGGTCATATTGTAGCGGTGCTTAGGCGAAGCCCTGCGACGGTAGAATATCAAGATCGTCACCACGCCATCGTGCTGACGGAACTCCTTCCCCGACGCTTTGCTGGATCGGAGCCCGGGGATCGTCATCGAGCTGAACGTGTGCCAAGAACTCGGAGGTGCCGGAGTAACGGTGCTTGGATCGGTCGGATCGTGAAGACGTACGACTACATCAACCGCGTTAATATAACGCTTCCGCTTTCGGTCTACGAGGGTACGTGGACGGACACTCTCCCCTCTCGTTGCTATGCCATCACCATGGTCTTGCGTGATCGTAGGAAATTTTTTGAAATTACTACGTTACCCAACAGTCAAAACATTATTTCCTGAGGAAATGTTGTATGTGATACAACCAGAAAGGTTTTGACAATCCTGAAAGACGCTAACAAGTATGCAAAGCTCCAGCAATCCTTCTAAGGACTGGAGTAAGCATCTCAGAGTTGGAATGTACGCTTTGATGAGATGATCAAAGATTTTGGGTTTATACAAAGTTTATGAGAAACTTGTATTTCCAAAGAAGTGAGTGGGAGCACTATAGAATTTCTGATGAGTATATGTTGTTGACATATTGTTGATCAGAAATGATGTAGAATTTCTGGAAAGCATATAGGGTTATTTGAAAAGTGTTTTTCAATAGAAAACCTGGATTAAGCTGCTTGAACATTGAGCATCAAGATCTATGAGGATAGATCAAAAACGCTAAATGGTACTTTCAAATGAGCACATACCTTGACATGATCTTGAAGGTGTTCAAGATGGATCAGTCAAAGAAGGAGTTCTTGCCTGAGTTGTAAGGTATGAAGTTAAGAGTTAGAGCTCGACCACGACATAAGAGAGAGAAAGGACGAAGGTCGTCCCCTATGCTTCAGACGTAGGCTCTATAGTATGCTATGCTGTGTAGCGCACCAGAAGTGTGCCTTGCCATGAGTCAGTCAAGGGGTACAAGAATGATCCAGGAATGGATCATTGGACAGCGGTCAAAATTGTCCTTGGAGTAAATAAGGACATGTTTCTTGATTATGGAGGTGATAAAGAGTTCGGCGTAAAGGATTACGTCGATGCAAGCTTTAACACCTATCCGAATGAGTCTGACGAGCAAACCGGATACGTATAGTGGAGCAACCATTTGGAATAGCTCCAAGTGGAGCGTGGAAGCAGCATTTGCAATATGACCTAGAGATTTGCGAAGTACATACGGATCTGAATGTTGCAGACCCGTTGACTAAAACCTCTCTCACAAGCAAAACATGATAAAACCCCAGAACTCATTGAGTCTTAATCACATGATGATGTGAACTAGTTTATTGACACTAGTAAACTCTTTGGATGTTGGTCATATGGCGATGTGACCTGTGAGTGTTAATCACATGGCGATGTGAACTAGATTATTAACTCTAGTGCAAGTTGGAGACTGTTGGAAATATGCCCTAGAGGTAATAATAAATTAGTTATTATTATTATATTTCCATGTTCATGATAATCGTTTATTGTCGCTATAATTGTATTGGTAGGAAACTCAGATAAATGTGTGAATACATAGACAACACCATGTCCCTACTAAGCCTCTAGTTGACTAGCTCGTTGATCAATAGATGGTTACGGTTACCTGACCATGGACATTGGATGTCGTTGATAACGGGATCACATCATTAGGAGAATGATGTGATGGACAAGACCCAATCCCAAGCCTAGCACAAAGATCGTGTAGTTCGTATGCTAAAGCTTTTCTAATGTCAAGTATCATTTCCTTAGACCATGAGATTGTGCAACTCCCGGATACCGTAGGAATGCTTTGGGTGTACCAAACGTCACAACGCAACTGGGTGGCTATAAAGGTGCACTACAGGTATCTCCGAAAGTGTCTGTTGGGTTGGCACGAATCGAGACTGGGATTTGTCACTCCGTGTGACGGAGAGGTAACTCTAGGCCCACTCGGTAGGACATCATCATAATGTGCACAATGTGACCAAGGGGTTGATCACGGGATGATGTGTTACGGAACGAGTAAAGAGACTTGCATGTAACGAGATTGAACAAGGTATCGGGATACCGACGATCGAATATCGGGCAAGTACAATAACGCTAGACAAAGGGAATTGAATACAGGATTGATTGAATCCTCGACATCGTGGTTCATCCGATATGATCATCGTGGAACATGTGGGAGTCAACATGGGTATCCAGATCCCGCTGTTGGTTATTGACCGGAGAACGTCTCGGTCATGTCTGCATGGTTCCCGAACCCGTAGGGTCTACACACTTAAGGTTCGGTGACGCTAGAGTTGTTATGGGAAATAGTATGTGGTTACCGAAGGTTGTTCGGAGTACCGGATGAGATCCCAGACATGACGAGGAGCTCCGGAATGGTCCAGAGGTGAAGATCGGTATATTGGACGAAGGGTATTGGAGTCTGGAATTGTTCCGGAGGTACCAGGTGATGACCAGCGTGTCCGAAAGGGGTTTCGGAGGCCCTGACAAGCTTTGGGGGGCCTTATGGGCCAAGGGGAGAGGGCACATCAGCCTACTAAGGGGCTGAGCGCCCCTCCCACCCCATCTCACGTAACCTAGAGAGGTGGGGCGCCACCCTAGGGCAGCCGCCCCCCGGCTTGGGGGCAAGTTTCCTAGGGGTGGGGTGCCAAAACCCATCTAGGGTTTCCCCATGGCCGCTGCCCTCCCTAGGGAACCCTAGGCGTCTCCCCTCCTCCCTTCCCCTATATATAGTGAGAGAGAGAGAGGGCAGCCGCACCTTCCCTGGCGCAACCCTCTCCTCCTCCAACACCTCCTCCTACTCCGTAGTGCTTGGCGAAGCCCCGCCGAGAACCACGAGCTCCATCACCACCATGCCGTCGTGTTGTCGGAGTTCTCCTCAACTTCTCCTCTCCCCTTGCTGGATCAAGAAGGAGGAGACGTCGCCGGGTTGTACATGTCTTGAACGTGGAGGCACCGTTGTTCGGTGCTTAGATCGGAATCAACCGCGATCTGAATCGCTGCGAGTACGACTCCTTCATCCGCGTTCTTGTAACGCTTCCGCTTAGCGATCTACAAGGGTATGTAGATGCACTCTCCTTCCTCTCGTTGCTAGATTACTCCATAGATTGATCTTGGTGATGCATAGAAAATTTTGAATTTTTGCTACGTTCCCCAACAAAAAGCATAGATAGCTTGAGGGAGTGATTAGGCATTCTTGTCCATTCATTTGGCAAAAAGAGAAAGAGCCAAATGATACGTCTCCGTCGTATCTACTTTTCCAAACACTTTTTCCCTTGTTTTGGACTCTAACTTGTATGATTTGAATGGAACTAACCCGGACTGACGCAGTTTTCAGCAGAATTGCCATGATGTTGTTTTATGTGCTGAAAACAAAGTTCTCGGAATGACCTGAAACTCCACGGAATATCTTAGAATAAATAATAAAAAATCCTCGCCAAAGATGAAGACCAGGGGGCCCACACCCTGTCCACGAGGGTGGGGGGCGCGCCCACCCCCCCTCCTGGGCGCGCCCCCTACCTCGTGGGCCCCCTGGACACCCTCCGACGCCAACTCCAACTCCATATATTAGCTTTCGGGGAGAAAACAATCAGGGAGAAGAAATCATCGCGTTTTACGATATGGAGTCGCCTCCAAGCCCTAATCTCTCTCGGGAGGGCTGACCTGTAGTCCGTTCGGGGCTCCGGAGAGGGGGATCCGTCGCCATCGTCATCATCAACCATCCTCCATCACCAATTTCATGATGCTCACCGCCGTGCGTGAGTAATTCCATCGCAGGCTTGCTGGACGGTGATGGGTTGGATGAGATTTATCATGTAATCGAGTTAGTTTTGTTAGGGTTTGATCCCTAGTATCCACTATGTTCTGAGATTGATGTTGCTATGACTTTGCTATGCTTAATGCTTGTCACTAGGGCCCGAGTGCCATGAATTCAGATCTGAACCTATTATGTTTTCATGAATATATGTGTGTTCTTGATCCTATCTTGCAAGTCTATAGTCACCTATTATGTGTTATGATCCGACAACCCCGAAGTGACAATAATCGGGATACTTCTCGGTGATGACCATAGTTTGAGGAGTTCATGTATTCACTATGTGCTAATGCTTTGTTCTGGTTCTCTATTAAAAGGAGGCATTAATATCCCTTAGTTTCCACTAGGACCCCGCTGCCACGGGAGGGTAGGACAAAAGATGTCATGCAAGTTCTTTTCCATAAGCACGTATGACTATATTCGAAATACATGCCTACATTATATTGATGAATAGGAGCTAGTTCTGTGTCACCCTATGTTATGACTGTTAAATGACGAACCGCATCCGGCATAATTATCCTTCACTGATCCGGTGCCTACGAGCTTTCCATATACTGGTTCTCGCTTATTTACTTTTCCGGTGCTACTGTTACGATCACTACAAAAATACCAAAAACATTACTTTTGCTGACTTTACTTTTGTTACCGTTACCACCACTATGATATTACTTTGCTACTAAACACTTTGCTGCAGATACTAAGTTTCCACATGTGGTTGAATTGACAACTCAGCTGCTAATACTTGAGAATATTCTTTGGCTCCCCTTGTGTCGAATCAATAAATTTGGGTTGAATACTCTACCCTCGAAAATTGTTGCGATCCCCTATACTTGTGGGTTATCAAGACCTTTTTTTGGCGCCATTGCCGGGGAGCATAGCTCTATTCTTTGAGCCACTTGGGATTTATATCTGCTGGACACTATGAAGAACTTGAAAGATGCTAAGACAACAATTTATCCCTCAACTACGAGGGGAGGTAAGGAACTGCCATCTAGCTCTGCACTTGATTCACCTTCTGTTATGAGTAAGCTAGCGACACCTAAACCTGCTTCTGCAATTCGTTCCGATATGTCGCCTGTTATTGATGATGCCACTTCTGCTATGCATGATACTTATGATGAAACTAGTTCTATGCTTGATACTACTGTGCCCCTTGGTGAATTTCTAGATGAACAAATTTCTAGGTCTAGACAAAAAGAGAAACTATTGAAACTGAATACAATGATGAAAGTGATGATGAGGATATGCCTGCTATTCCTGAGGGTTATCTTTTTGATGCGGAATCTTCTGTAGCTATTTTTGCCTGCCAGGATAGATATGAACTTAAGAGGCTGCTAGTTAAATGGAGTAAAGAATCTCTTAGAGATAGGATGAGACCTGACCCTGCTTTTGCTACTTCACCTATCTATGTTCCTGATAAGGATTATGAATTCTCGGTTGATCCTGATATAATTACTTTGGTTGAATCTGATCCTTTTTATGGCTATGAATCTGAAACTGTTGTGGCACATCTTACTAAGTTAAATGATATAGCTGCCCTGTTTACTAATGATGAGAGATCGCGCTACTTTTATATACTCAAAATATTTCCGTTCTCATTAAAGGGTGATGCTAAGATATGGTTTAATTCTCTTGATCCTGGTTGTGTGCGTAGTCCCCATGATATGATTTATTACTTCTCTGCCAAATATTTCCCTGCTCATAAGAAACAAGCTGCTTTGAGTGAAATATACAACTTCGTGCAAATTAAAGAAGAGAGTCTCCCACAAGCTTGGGGGAGGCTTCTCAAGTTACTTAATGCTTTGCCTGATCATCCTCTTAAGAAACCTGAAATACTTGATATCTTTTATAATGGACTAACCGATGCTTTCAGAGATTACCTGGATAGTTGTGCTGGTTCTCTTTTCAGGGAAAGAACACCGGGTGAAGCTGAAATTTTATTGAATAATATGTTGACAAATGAAAATAATTGGGCACCTCCTGAGCCAACTCCTGAGCCAGCTCCTGAGCCAATTACAGAGCATATTCCTAAACCAACTCCGAAGAAGAGAGGTGTTCTATTTCTCAGTCCTGAAGATATGCAAGAGGCAAAAAAATGTATGAAAGAAAAAGGTATTAAAGCTGAAGATGTTAAGAAGTTACCTCCTATTGAAGAAATACATGGTCTTAATTTACCGCCTGTTGAAGAAGTGTATGATCTCAATTCTTTATTCACTGAAGAACCTCCTGATCCCGATATCCCGACATAGGTAGTAAAGGTAAATTCTCTCTACAGATATGATAAAGATGAAGTCCCTCCTACTAAAATTGAAAGGCAGTGCTTGGATGAGTTTGAAAACTTTATGTTTAAGCAAGATGACTTTAATGCTTATTTTGGTAGACAATTAAAATAGAATACCTTTATGATTAAACGCTTGGGTGATTATATGGCTAATATTAGAGGTGAACTTAAACTTGTTAGCAAACATGCTTCTATGGTTACCACTAAAGTAGAGCAAGTACTTAAAGCTCAGAAAGAAGTGCTTGATGAAATGAATAGTAAGAAAAATGATTATGCTATTAGAGTGGCTACTAGAACTGGTAGAATCACTCAGGAACCTTTGTATCCTGAAGGCCACCCTAAGAGAATCGAGCAAGATTCTCAGAGAAATAATATTGATATGCCAAGTTCTTCTAAAAAGATGAAAAAGAAAAATGATAGGACTTTGAAAACTTCTAGTGAACCTATTGCTGAACCACCTGATAATCCAAATGATATCTCTATGTCTGATGCTGAAACACAATCTGGTAATGAACATGAACCTAGTGAAAATGTTAATGATGATGTTCATGTTGATGCTCAACCCAGTAATGATAATGATGTAGAAGTTGAACCTGTTGTTGATCTTGATAACCCACAATCAAAGAATCAACGTTATGATAAAAGAGACTTCATTGCTAGGAAACATGGTAAAGAAAGAGAACCATGGGTTCAGAAACCCATGCCTTTTCCTCCCAAACTATCCAAGAAAAAGGATGATGAGGATTTTAAGCGCTTTGCTGAAATGATTAGACCCATCTTTTTGCGTATGCGATTGACTGATATGCTCAAAATGTATCCTTATGCTAAATATATGAAAGATATTGTTACAAATAAAAGAAAGATACCGGAAGCTGAAATTTCCACCATTCTTGCTAATTATACTTTTAAGGGTGGAATACCAAAGAAACTTGGAGATCCAGGAGTACCTACTATACCATGATCCATTAAGAGATATTATGTTAAAACTGCTTTATGTGATCTTGGAGCCGGTGTTACTGTTATGCCTCTCTCTTTATATCGTAGACTTGACTTGAATAAGTTGACAGCTACTAAAATATCTTTGCAAATGGCTGATTAATCAACTGCTATACCTATTGGTATTTGTGAGGATGTGCCTGTCGTGGTTGCAAACGTTACTATTTTGACGGACTTTGTTATTCTTGATATTCCCGAGGACCATAGTATGTCTATTATTCTTGGAAGACCTTTCCTTAATACTGCAGGGGCTGTTATTGATTGCAACAAAGGCAATGTCACTTTTCATGTTAATGATAATGAGCATACGGTACACTTTCCGAGGAAACAACCTCAAGTTCATAGTATCAACTCTATTGGAAAAATTCCATCGATTATATTTGGAGGTTTTGAATTTCCTCTCCCTACTGTCAAGAAGAAATATGATATAATTATTATTGGGGATGTCCATATCCCCGTTGAGGTAACATAGTGTTACTCGAAATTTCTTCGGTTCCATGATTATCGGAATGAGTTTGTTAACAAGACTTGATCAATCTTGTTAGTGGATTCTTTTTTATGAGCATGAGATGGATGAAACTAGAAGCAAAACCTTCTGTACCCTCCTTATACTTTCTGTTATTTAGTAGAAATAAAGTAAAATAGTATTTTTCTGTCTGTTTCCTGATTTATCCATGCAATATAAAAATATCCCGAAAATAGAAGTCCTCAGAATGCCATGCCAATTTAATATGATTTTTTCGGGAATATTTGAGGATTTTTAGTGCAAAAAATACCGGGGGGAGCTGGGGGGGCGCGCCCTACCCCCCTGGGCGCGCCCCATGCCTCGTGGGCCCACGGTGGCCCTCCTCCACTTATCCCTGCACCCATCTTCTTCCTCTGCCTCACACAAACCCGAAAAACCAACTCAAGCTCGTGTTCCAGCCACTTTTGCTGTGATTTTCGATCTCCTTGCTAAAACACCTCTCGCAAAACTGCTTGGGGAGATTGTTCCTTGGTATGTGACTCCTCCATTGGTCCAATTAGTTTTTGTTCTAGTGCTTTATTCTTTGTAAATTTGTGCGGCATAGGTGACCATGTTCTTGAGCTTGCATGTCAAATTTATATGGTTCCAAGTAGTTCTAATGCTTGATATATGCTCTAGGCACTTGTATGAGTAGTTGCTATCAGTTTTATTGAAGTTGGTTCACTTTTGTTTGAAGTTACTAAAAATTTCAGAATTTTTTCAGAGAAAACAATATGTTTAGGAAGATGTTCCAAGGTGGTTCTTCAAGGAAGCAAGGTCCCAGGCTTGCAATGCGTGATGCTGACGAGGAACCACCAAGAGACGCTCCTGTGAGGCCCTGTGAATGCCCTTTGGAAAATTTTATGGATCAAGAGGGAATCAGAAAAGAATTTAACACATATTTGCGTAATGCCGGTCTTGAGGACTTTGAAGCTGACAAATGCCCCCAGTATCATGATCTCACAAGTTCATTTGTGGGGAGGTTTGAGTTTTCATCTTCGCGTAATTCTCCTTCAGTCATATTTGACCTTTATGACAAATCTTATACCATGGACTTAGAGGATTTCACTTTTGCTTGCAAACTTCCATCTTGAGGTAGTATCAGGGATCCCCCTAAATCTGAATATAGAGACTTTCTTGCTAGAATAACTGTGGGGGAATCTAGAGATATAACACAAGCCACTATAGGGAGCATTCACTTTCCTGCTATACATTATTTTGCTCTCTTCATAGGTAGATGCATAAATGCTAAGGATGAAGCATGTCACATGTGTGCCCCTGATCTCAGCATTCTCAGAAGCGCTGTGTTAGGGTCGAATCTTATCATATGGGAGCCATTGTAGCTCGTAGGTTCCATCATAATAGACATAACGGAGATTTCTTTGGAGGAATTTATGCAACCCGCTTAGCTAATTTTGTTGAGATAGACATTTGTGAGGGTGATATGGAGTTACCCCCTACTTATTTAGATTTTGATTCTATGGTTTCCCACCAGTTTGTTGAGAGGACTGAACCACCTTTCCAGTATCGACTAATCTTTAACAAACGGCATGTTGTCCATGTTACTCTTCCTGCTCCTGCCTTCTTTGATTTTCAGGCGAGAGGAAGATATATTATTACCAGAGAGGAGGCAGATGAGTACGAGAGTAGAGCGGAGGCGTCTCGACGCCATGCTGCAGCTCAGGAGGCGATAGCAGCTGCATCGCAGTACGACCCCAGCAACACCTACGGGTATCCGCCAGGCTATCCCTGGCATGTAGCGACCGGACCCGAATGGATCAAGTCTCTGTGCTCAGTGTCATCCCTGGATCAGTAATGCTGACACCACACAGTACTTCGAAGGATTTAGAGCAGAGTAGCAATCACACACTTATTACAAAGTTGTCCACAAGGGAACTTATTACAAAAAATATGGCTTAAGGCCATCTAATAACGATAACAGCGGAAGGCTTGGAAGATAAGTGAGTCCATCAACTCCATCGGCATCATGAGTATAGAACCACGACCTAACACCTTACTGTCGTTCGAAAAGTCGCAACATGAAAGTTGCAGCCCGAAACGGGTCAGACATGGAATATGCTGCAATGTAACACATAGAGTAATGAAGGAATAAGCCTATACTACATGCATATATGGCTGGTGGTAAAGCTCTACGGTTACAGTTTTGCATAAAGCTAGTTTTTCCCTACTACAAAGGAATACTTTTGTTTAACTATCATGGTGGTTGTTAAACATTGAGAATGGTTGACAGCATCCTCAATCCCAATTAAAAAGTACTCATCAAAACCCAATAACATTTATTAGAAGTAACATGTTGAGATTCACATGATATTTAAGTACTAGATACTCGAAACGTCCATAACCGGGGACACGGCTAATCATGATTAGTTTATACACTCTGCAGAGGTTTGCACACTTTTCCCCACAAGACTCGATCGCCTCCGTTTGATTCTCGCACTACATGGTGTTTGAGAGACGGATGACCGAGACACGATCTTCGAAGCACTAGCACCTTACATGTGGGTAGACCGTACCAACCTACATCCCCTACATCAGCTAGCCTACCCGTAAGAGTTCGCACAACTTACTCAACAATGCCAGAGCCCATATTGGCTTGTGGCTGCACACGGAAGTTTCTAGTTTAAATAATCTCATGATCCCTTAGAGCCTGGGTGGCGGTCCAAAGAAATACAGGCAAGTCCTGATAGAAACCAGGTGCCTCAATCCACCCAGATGTGTGTTTAGGTTGCCACCTTAGATAAACCATTAATTAACAATCTCACATCTGTCATGGATATTCACTCACCCAATCCACGTCTACTAGCATAGCATGGCATAATAAGCAAACGTAGAAGTAACTCCCAAGGTTTCATAAGTAAACAGGTAATAGGTACTACCTCAATCTACTTCCCATCCCACAGTTTAAGTTGATCCTAAACATGCAAGTGTTTGAGGAATAGGGCTAATGCATAAAACTGGGTAGTAGAAAAGGTATGATCAAGTGTTACTTGCCTTGCTGATGATCCGCGAGACCTAGAGATTCGAAGTAACAAGCGGCGCACTCCGGGTGATCTAACGCAGACAAACAACAAGCATACAATAAGTACTCATCTAATGCACAGTGAAATCTCGAATAAAAGATCTAACCAGAGAGTTCAACTTAAGAACCCTGGTTGCAAAAGAATCGAATCAAATAAAGCATCGAAAGTCGAAAGTCGAGAGAAAACAACTCGGTTTTAGCAATTTGAAACTAGGTCAAAATTTACAGTAGCAAAACTTTGTTTAAGTAGGTTAGTCGGAACGGCGGTTTCGAAACGAAACTCCAGGCGCTTGAATCACCTGATTCCGATAAACGAGCGAGAAAATAAACTAATTTGAAGATTGGATCGGAAATCAAATTCGCAAAATAACGGATTAAATCCGATTAAAAGAAAAACGACGAACGGTTAAAACGACGGACGTTCGTTAGCAGAAACTAACCAGCGAACACGTTCATTAAAAACGAACGGATCGGTGAACGTTCACTAAATAACAAAACCGACTAAAAAAAATAATAAACCAATCTAGGGTTTTTTTTAGAAAAACCGAATAACGAAAGAAAAACCGGAACGGTTTTTTGGAAACAAAACCGGACCGGGGGGTGGCGCGGTGGCTACCTCCGCGAGGTCGCCGGCGGGCTCGGGCTCCGGCGGGCGGCGGGGCTCGCGGGTCGGCGGGTGGCGGGTCGAGCGACGAGCGGCGCCAGGCGACGGCAGGCGGCGGCGGCCTTTCAAGGCGGCGGGCGGCGCGTGAGGAGGAGAGGGGGGGGCTCCGGTATAAATAGGAGGGGGTGTTCCTTGGGGAGGGGGCACGGCGGGCGCTGGTCCGAGCCGGACTCGTGGCGGCGGGCGGCGGGACTCCTCCCGTGGGGCGCGCGAGGAGGGGGGGCCGGGCGGCGGTGGGCCGGTGGGCCCTTGGCCCAAAGGGCGCGCATTTTTTTTAAATAATACTAAACGATTTAAAAATAAAACCAAACAAACTCCAAATTAAATAAAATTAATTTTCCCGACTCTTAAAAATGAGTCGAACAAAATGAACTTTAAAACGGGGCAAAAATGCATATTTTTCAAAATACTCATTTTTTTCCTAAAGCAAAATAAACTTTGAAAAACCAAAATTTGATTTATTTATTAAATCTTCATTTTTCCTAAATGTTGGGAAAGTCATATTATTCCCTCTCTTAATTTTTTTTATCGGAAAACTTTTGAAGATAAATAAATAAATCCAAATGATCCTATTTTCAAAATTTGAGAAATCCCAAATATGAAAATAATGAAATCTCCAACTCTCTCCGAGGGTCCTTGAGTTGCGTGAAATTTTCTAGGATCGGAAAATGCGAGAAAATATGATATGCATGATGACTTAATGTATAACATTCCAAATTGAAAATTTGGGATGTTACAAACCTACCCCTTAAGATGAATCTAGCCCTCGAGATTCGGGTTAACTAGAAAATAGGTGAGGGTGGTCCTTGAGCAAAACTTCCTCTCTTTCCTGGTGGCTTCATCTTCAGGTGGTGGCTCCAATGAACCTTGCAAAACTTGATAACCTTACTGCGAGTAACTCTGCTGGCATAATCGAGAATCTTGACTGGTTTTTCCTCATATGTTAAATCATCCTTTAACTGGATTGCTTCCAGTGGCACTGTATCTCTTAACGGTATCTCTGCTATCTCGGAATGACATTTCTTCAGCTGAGAAACATGGAATACATCATGAACTCCTGACAGTCCTTCTGGCAATTCCAACTTATAAGCAACTTCTCCCATGCGTTGCAAAATCTTATATGGTCCAACGAAACGTGGTGCTAATTTTCCTTTAACTCCAAAACGCTTAACTCCTCAAGCGGGATACTCTAAGATATACTCATCTCCGACTTCATATTCAATCGCCTTGCGCTTTGAATCTGCATAGCTCTTCTGCCTGGACTGGGCTACCTTGAGCCTATCTCGAATCAACTTAACCTTCTGCTAAGACTCCTTAATCAAATCTGGTCCAAACAACTGACAATCTCCAGTTTCGCACCATGACAACGGTGTCCTGCATCTCCTTCCATACAGAGCCTCGAAAGGTGCCATCTTCAAGCTGGTTTGGTAACTGTTGTTATAAGAAAATTCTGCATACGGCAAATTATCATCCCAACTAGATCCATAATCTAGTGCACAAGCTCTCAGCATATCCTCCAAAATCTGATTGACTCTCTCAGTCTGTCCATCGGTCTGTGGGTGGAAAGCTGTACTGAATTCTAGTCTGGTTCCCAATGTTTCGTGCAACTGGTTCCAAAACTTTGAGGTAAATTGGGTTCCTCTATCCGATACGATACTCCTCGGAACTCCGTGTAAACACACAATTCTGGTCATGTATATCTTTGCCAACTTAACACTGCTATAGGTAGTCTTGACTGGAATGAAATGAGCTACCTTCGTCAAGCGGTCGACTATAACCCAAATCGAGTCATATCCTGAACGTGTCTTTGGCAAACCTGTGATGAAATCCATGCCTAGTTTATCCCACTTCCATTCGGGTATCGGCAATGGTTGTAACAATCCTGCTGGCTTCTGATGTTCTGCCTTTACTCTCTGACATACATCGCAAACTGCTACATACTCCGCAGTATCTTTCTTCATTCCGGTCCACCAGAAAGTATTCTTCAAATCCAAATACATCTTGGTATTTCCTGGGTGAATCGAATAGGGTGAGTCATGGGCTTCTTGCAAAATCAACTTCCTGATCTCCGGGTTTTTTGGTACATAAACACGGTCCTCAAACCAAAGGGTATCGTGCTCATCCTCACGAAATCCTTTAGCTTTTCCTTTGCTCATTTTCTCCTTTATAGAGGCAACTTCCTTATCTGCCTTTTGGGCTTCTCGATTTTGTCCATTAGTGTTGATCAATCTCCAATGCTGCTACATAGCCTCTCGAACTATTTCCAAACATAGCTCTCGAAGGTCCTCGGCTAACTCGCTTGGTATCCCTCCCATCATTAGGGTATTGACGTGGCTCTTACGGCTCAATGCGTCTGCTACGACATTAGCCTTTCCGGGGTGATAATGCAATCTCATATCATAATCCTTGATAAGTTCTAACCATCTCCTCTGTCTGAGATTTAATTCCTTCTGTGTGAAAATGTATTTCAAACTCTTATGATCCGTATATACTTCACAATGATTTCCAATGAGAAAATGTCTCCATGTTTTTAAGGCATGCACAACGGCTGCTAACTCCAAATCATGTGTGGCATAATTTAACTCGTGAGGCTTAAGTTGTCGTGAAGCATACGAAACAACTCTTCCTTCCTGCATAAGCACTGCTCCAAGTCCTCGACGTGAAGCGTCGCAATACACCTCATAATCCTTGGTCTGATCTGGCAATATTAAAACTGGTGAGGTAACCAATCTTTTCTTCAACTCCTGAAAACTTGCCTCACAATCCTCGGTCCATATAAATTTGGTATCCTTCTTCAACAATTCGGTCATAGGCTTTGCAATTCTTGAGAAATTCTCAATGAATCTTCGGTAGTATCCTGCGAGTCCAAGGAAACTCCGAATCTCTCCAACTGTCGTTGGTGCTTCCCATTTGGTTACGGTTTCAACCTTCGTGGGGTCAACTGCTATTCCTTCTCCGAATATAACATGTCCAAGAAATCCAACTTCCTTTAGCCAAAACTCACACTTGCTGAACTTGGCATACAACTGGTGTTCCCTCAGTTTCTCCAAAACCAATCGCAAATGTTCCTTATGTTCTTCTTCATTCTTCGAGAAAATCAAAATATCATCAATGAACACCACGACGAACTTATCCAAAAACTCCATAAACACTTTGTTCATCAGGTTCATGAAATAGGCTGGTGCGTTAGTCAGTCCAAATGACATAACGGTATACTCATACAGTCCATATTTCGTGGTAAACGCTGTCTTAGGTATGTCCTGCTCCCGAATCTTCAACTGATGGTACCCCGATCGTAAATCGATCTTGGAAAACACTTTAGCTCCTTGCAAACGATCAAACAGATCATTTATCATTGGTAGTGGGTACTTGTTCTTGATTGTTACTTCATTCAATCCACGATAATCAACAACCATCCTTAACGACCCATCTTTCTTCTCCACTAACAGTACGGGTGATCCCCAAGGTGAAGAACTTGGGCGTATAAAACCTTTATCCAATAGTTCCTTAATCTGCTTCTTGATTTCCGCCAAATCCTGTGCGGGCATCCTGTACGGTCGCTTCGATATCGGGCCTGTTCCTGGCAACAGCTCAATCAAAAACTCAATGTCTCTATCCGGTGGCATTCCTGGCAACTCTTCCGGAAATACATCAGGAAAATCCTTCACCACTGGCACTTCTTCCTGCACCACTCCTGATAAGCCATTTACTTGCGCTCTCCTCGGCTCGTGCCGTGATACATACTTGATCCTTCTTCCTTCTGGAGTGGTGAGTAAAATTGACCTAGTGGAGCAATCAATTTTCCCTCCATACTTCGATAACCAATCCATACCTAATATCACATCCAATCCTTGGGATTCCAGAACTATTAGGTCTGAGGGGAAAACATAGTGTCCCATCCTTAATGGCAGTCGATCACACCATTTACTAGCCATGTATTCTGCTCCGGGTGAGGTTACTAGCATGGGTGACCTAAGGGCTTGGGTCGGTAATTTGTACTTATCCACAAATCCCTTGATATGTATGAATGCGATGCACCAAGATGTCGAAAAGAACAACTGTAGTAAATGACTTAACCAAAAACTTACCGACATCGCATCGGGCTGATCTTCAACCTCCTCCACATCAATGTGGTTCACCTGTCCCCTGTTGAAAGGGTTTGGCTTCTTTCCAGAGCTTCCATTGCCATTTCCATTCTGGCCTTCTGGACAGTCATTTGCATAATGCCCAGTCTTGCGGCACTTAAAGCAAGTGATGTGACTCAGGTCTACCTTGGATGGTGTTGACGGGTTGGTGCGGTTCTGTCCATTGCTTCCTCCATTCCCGTTCCCATTCTTGGTGCCATTATGGTTGTGCGAATTACCTCCTCCATGGCTATGCTGAAACTGAATTCCTGATTTAGGGGTATAACGAGGCTTCTGCTGAGCTCCAGAGTTATACTTCCCCTGTCCATACTTCCTCTTGCGGTTCTCAATTTGCTGCTGCTTTCCTTCAATCATGAGGGCTCGGTCTACCAACTCCTGGTAGTTATTGAAACTTGCTACCATCAACGGCATGCTGAACTCATCATTCAGTCCTTCTAGAAACTTCTCCTGTTTAGCAGCGTCTGTAGCAACGTCATCTGGGGCATAGCGTGCTAACTTACTAAAATTATCCACATACTGGCCAACAGTCCTTCCTCCTTGCCGTAAGTTGCGAAACTCACGCTTCTTCATGGCCATAGCTCCTGCTGAAACATGGGCAGTGTGAAAAGCTTGCTGAAACTGATCCCATGTGACAGTGTCTACCGGGTAAGTGGCTGTAAAATTTTCCCACCATGCTGCTGCGGGTCCTTCAAGCTGGTGTGCTGCAAACTTCACTCTTTCTCCACATGTGCATCCTGCAGTGGTCAACTCCCTTCCTATCTTGCGGAGCCAATCATCTTCTACAATCGGCTCAGTGCTACTGGAATACACCGGCGGATTTAGTCTAAGGAAACGAGTCAAGTGATCCGCAGGTGGTGGTGGTGGTGGTGGGTTGTTGTTGTTGTTGTTGCCCTGGTTCTGCACCAATGTTTGAATCAAGGTGTTCTGCTGCTGAATCAATTGGGTGATCTCTGGCGGAAAAACAAACCCGGGATCGCGTCTCGGTGGCATCTGATGGGTTTAGAAAAGACGAGAAATTAAGAATAGAATGAGGTCTAAGGGGAAACACTACCCAAATGCACATGAGCAAATGCACACCAAATCACTTCATTCAATCAAACAAAGGGCTTACAACGATCTAACTATCGCAAAAGTGCGTGTACTATAATGTTTACATGGAGGTAATACTACTAATATGTGGGGGACTTCTACTAATTTGAACCGGTGGAAGACTCCATGATGTCTGCTCCAGCTTCGTCTTCAAAGTCGGGTTCATTTGGATCCGAATCGGTGTCGTCGATGATGATGTAGTTGCTTGGACAGGCAATGTACTTGTCTTCATTCTTGAGCGCCAACTTCTTCTTGAGTTCTTCGATCTCGTACTTAAGATCGTTATTGTGTCTTGCTAGAGCTACGATCTCGTCCATGTAGTCCTTGCGTGAAATCTTTAATTCCTCTTCAAGTTTGATGATCCTTCCCTTTGCATTCTGCAACTCCAACATATCATTGCACATCTGGTTCTCCTGGCGTCGAATGTGCTGGTTTAACTCCTGGATGAAAGCTGCAATGGATCTATCCTTCTTGGTGCTGACTATCTTCCATTGTTCATCTCGGCGTCCGCAAATCTGGTAGATAGTGTCCTTGAGGTCTTCTTGATAAACTTCTCCAATGCGTCCCATGGTGATATGGGCTGCCATGCTCTTTCCCAGACTCCAAGTTGGTGCACTGAAAACACTATCTATAGGCTTGGTGATTGGGGCGAATGTCCTTCCTTAACGTGAGCTTGAATCTTCCAGCGCTCCTCTTGAGCAGTGGCGTTGAAAGTCCCGTGAAGCTTGGTAATCCAATGTTTAGGTACTTGGTGACTTCCTTCGTGAAATCCAAAAGGGTGCCTTCATCTGGTTGGGCGTACTTGATCTTCGTCCTCCATCCTAAAAGAGTAGAAAAGATGAGGAGTTAGAAAATGGGAAGAGAGTAGTGATCTATGGCTTTAACTTGGTGGTCGTGTCCTACAACATCGGTGTGCTCGATACCATCTCTGAGCGACCGGACCGAATGGATCAAGTCTCGTGCTCGATGTCATCCCTGGATCGAGAATGCCGACACCACACAAGATTGAAGGATTTAGAGCAGAGTAGCAATCACACACTTATTACAACGTTGTCCACAAGGGAACTTATTACAAAAATATGGCTTAAGGCCATCTAATAACGATAACAGCGGAAGGCTTGGAAGATAAGTGAGTCCATCAACTCCATCGGCATCACTGAGTATAGAACCACGACCTAACACCTTACTCGTCGTCTGAAAAGTCTGCAACATGAAAGTTGCAGATCGAAAACGGGTCAGCACATGGAATATGCTGGCAATGTAACACATAGAGAGTAATGAAGGAATAAGCCTATACTACATGCATATATGGCTGGTGGTAAAGCTCTACGGTTACAGTTTTTGCATAAAGCTAGTTTTTCCCTACTACAAAGGAATACTTTTGTTTAACTATCATGGTGGTTGTTAAACATTGAGAATGGTTGACAGCATCCTCAATCCCAATTAAAAAGTACTCATCAAAACCCAATAACATTTATTAGAAGTAACATGTTGAGATTCACATGATATTTAAGTACTAGATACTCAAAACGTCCATAACCGGGGACACGGCTAATCATGATTAGTTTATACACTCTGCAGAGGTTTGCACACTTTTCCCCACAAGACTCGATCGCCTCCGTTTGATTCTCGCACTACATGGTGTTTGAGAGACGGATGACCGAGACACAGTCTTTCAGAAGCACTAGCACCTTACATGTGGGTAGACCGTACCAACCTACATCCCCTACATCAGCTAGCCTACCCGTAAGAGTTCGCACAACTTACTCAACTATGCCAGAGCCCATATTGGCTTGTGGCTGCACACGGAAGTTTCTAGTTTAAATAATCTCATGATCCCTTAGAGCACAGGTGGCGGTTCAAGAAATACAGCAAGTCCTCGATAGAAACCAGGTGCCTCAATCCACCCAGATGTGTGTTTAGGTTGCCACCTTAGATAAACCATTAATTAACAATCTCACATCTGTCATGGATATTCACTCACCCAATCCACGCCTACTAGCATAGCATGGCATAATAAGCAAACGAGAAGTAACTCCCAAGGTTTCATAAGTAAACAGTAATAGGTACTACCTCAATCTACTTCCCATCCCACAGTTTAAGTTGATCCTAAACATGCAAGTGTTTGAGGAATAGGGCTAATGCATAAAACTGGGTAGTAGAAAAGGTATGATCAAGTGTTACTTGCCTTGTCGATGATCCATGAGACCTAGAGATTCAAGTAACAAGCGGCGCACTCGGTGATCTAATGCAGACAAACAACAAGCATACAATAAGTACTCATCTAATGCACAGGAAATCTCGAATAAAAGATCTAACCAGAGAGTTCAACTTAAGAACCCTGGTTGCAAAAGAATCGAATCAAATAAAGCATCGAAAGTCGAAAGTCGAGAGAAAACAACTCGGTTTTAGCAATTTGAAACTAGGTCAAAATTTACAGTAGCAAAACTTTGTTTAAGTAGGTTAGTCGGAACGGCGGTTTCGAAACGAAACTCCAGGCGCTTGAATCACCTGATTCCGATAAACGAGCGAGAAAATAAACTAATTTGAAGATTGGATCGGAAATCAAATTCGGAAAATAACGGATTAAATCCGATTAAAAGAAAAACGACGAACGGTTAAAACGACGGACGTTCGTTAACAGAAACTAACCGGCGAACACGTTCATTAAAATGAACGGATCGGTGAACGTTCACTAAACAACAAAACCGACTAAAAAATAATAAACCAATCTAGGGTTTTTTTATAGAAAAACCGAATAACGAAAGAAAAACCGGAACGGTTTTTTGGAAACAAAACGGACCGGGGTGGCGGTGGCTACCTCCGCGAGATCGCCAAGGGGCTCCGGCTCCGTGGGCGGCGGCGGCTTCAAGCGGGTCGGCGGGTGGCGGGTCGGGCGGCGGCGGGCGGCGGGCGGCGGCTGGTCGGCGGGCGGCGCGGCGTTGGTTGGGGCGGCGGCGGGTGAGGAGGAGAGGGGGGCCGCTATAAATAGGAGGGGGTGCCTTGGGGAGGGGGCACGGCGGCGGCGTGGGTCCGAGCCGGACTCGGTGGCGGGCGGCGGGACTCCTCCCATGGGAGCCATGAGGGAGGGGGAGCTGGGCCGGCAGCGGTGGGCTTCGGCTGGGCCCTTGGCCCAGGCGGGGGCGCGACATTTTTTTAAAATAAAACGAAACGATTTCAAAATAAAACCAAACAAACTCCAAATTAAATAAAATTAATTTTCCCCGACTCTTAAAAATGAGTCGAACAAAATGAACTTCAAAACGGGGCAAAAATGCATATTTTTAAAATACTCATTTTTTTTCCTAAAGCAAAATAAACTTTGAAAAACCAAAATTTGATTTATTTCTTAAATCTTCATTTTTCCTAAATGTTGGGAAAGTCATATTATTCCCTCTCTTAATTTTTTTTATCGGGAAACTTTTGAAGATAAATAAATAAATCCAAATGATCCTATTTTCAAAATTTGAGAAATCCCAAATATGAAAATAATGAAATCTCCAACTCTCTCCGAGGGTCCTTGAGTTGCGTGAAATTTTCTAGGATCGGAAAATGCGAGAAAATATGATATGCATGATGACTTAATGTATAACATTCCAAATTGAAAATTTGGGATGTTACATGGCAATAGACCAACTTAGGCCAAAAGCCTAAGCTTGGGGGAGTACGTATTTCTCACCGACATTACATTTATGCTCACACACACTCATTGCTAGATGTCGGTGCTCATACTATTTCACTGTAATATCCATGCTAATTTATTTTCTTTTTCCTGCTTTCTTCTTGTGTGTTTAATAAACCTTAAGAAAAAACCAAAAAAAATTAGTTGTAGTTTATTTTTCCTGCTGTAGTAGTAGTAATTAAAAAGAAAAGCCTGTTCTTCTTTTGCTTGTTGGGAGCTTTCCCGTGTAAATAGTTTTTATTTCTTTTCTTTTCTTTGGGGGTCAGTAGGAGAAGACCATGATTAAATTGTTGTAGTGGCTCTTATATGCATCATTGCTGATTTAACCAAGAGCCCATATTGCCTTGTCTTCTCCTATTTATTGAATGCTCGCAGATTCCAGCTTAGTCCAATGCACGTGCACTCTTATTATTATTCACATCGTTCGGTCGTGCAAGTGAAAGGCAATCATGATGATATATGATGGACTGACTGAGATGGGAAAAACTGGTATGAACTCGACCTCTTTTGTTTTTTTAAATATGATGAGTCCATCGTTCCTTATTCAGCTGATTATGAATAAAAATGTTTGCAATGACAATTAGAGATCATAGTTGCTTGTGCCATGCTTGATTAGCTATGAGTTATAATGGTTTACCTTGCGTGCCAACATGCTATTGAGATGATTATGATGTGGTATGATGGGGTGGTATCCTCCTTTGAATGATTTAAGTGACTTGACTTGGCACATGTTCACGCATGTAGTTGAGACAAATCAACATAGCCTTGACGATATTTATGTTCATGGTGGATTATATCCTACTCATGCTTGTATTCAATGTTTATTAATTATAATGCATATTCATGACTGTTGTCGCTCTCTAGTTGGTCGCTTCCCAGTCTTTTGCTAGCCTTCACTTGTACTAAGCGGGAATACTGCTTGTGTATCCAATCCCTTAAACCCCAAAGTTATTCCATATGAGTCCACTATACCTTCCTATATGCAGTATCTACCTGCCGTTCCAAGTAAATTTGTATGTGCCAAACTCTAAACCTTCAAATAAACATTCTGTTTTGCATGCTCGAATAGCTCATATATCAATTAGGGCTGCCCTTATCTTCCATGTTAGGCGGGTTATTCTCAAGAGGAGTGGACTTCGCTCCTCACTCATGAGAAAATGGCTGGTCACCGGGATGCCCAGTCCCATGCTTTATGCAAACTAAATCAAAATAATTGCAAACAAAACTCCCCCTGGGACCCGTTGAATGTTGGAGGCACTCGTTGTTTCGAGCAAGTCATGGATTGATGCTTGTGGAGGAGGGGGAGTATAAACTTTACCATTTTGTTTGGGAACCGCCTATAATTTGTTTAGCATGGAAAATATCGTCATCTCTTAGTTGTTATGTTGACAATGAAAGTATGCCGCTCAAAATATAATCTATCTGTATTTCAAAATCGAGCTCTGGCACCTGTACAAATCCCTGCTTCCCTCTGCGAAGGGCCTATCTATTTACTTTCATGTTGAGTCATCAACCTCTTATTAAAAGCACTAGCTGGAGAGCACAACTGTCATTTGCATTCATTACTATTAATTTATATCGGGTATGACTATGATTGGATCTCTTTTACCATGAATTACAATGTCTAGTCAGTCCTTGATCTTTGAAGGTGCTCTGCATTTATGTATTGCGGTCTGAGAAAGGGCTAGCGAGATACCATCTTGTTATATCATATTATGATTGTTTTGAGAAACTGTTGTCATCCGAGATTTATTATTATGACTTGCAAGCTGATTATGTTATTGATATGAGTAAACATGGGAACTGAGAATTATTGCAAATGTGGTTAGTTATGATCTTTGCTGAAAACCTGAATGCTGGCTTGACATAGGTACAACAACAAGAGAAAACAGAGTTTGTAAAAGTTTTTCTTTTTCTCTTTCAGTTTGTCAACTGAATTGCTTGAGGACAAGCAAGGGTTTAAACTTGGGGGAGTTGATACGTCTCCGTTGTATCTACTTTTCCCAACACTTTTGCCCTTGTTTTGGACTCTAACTTGTATGATTTGAATGGAACTAACCCGGACTGACGCTGTTTTCAGCAGAATTGCCATGATGTTGTTTTATGTGCAGAAAACAAAAGTTCTCGGAAAGATCTGAAACTCCACGGAATATCTTAGAATAAATAATATAAAATCCTCGCCAAAGATGAAGACCAGGGGGCCCACGCCCTGTCCACGAGGGTGGGGAGCGCGCCCACCCCCCCTCCTGGGCGCGCCCCTACCTCGTGGGCCCCCTGGACACCCTCCGACGCCAACTCCAACTCCATATATTGGCTTTCAGGGAGAAAAAAATCAGGGAGAAGAAATCATCACGGTTTACGATACGGAGCCTCCGCCAAGCCCTAATCTCTCTCGGGAGGGCTGATCTGGAGTCCGTTCGGGGCTCTGGAGAAGGGGGTACGTCGCCGTCGTCATCATCAACCATCCTCCATCACCAATTTCATGATGCTCACCGCCGTGCATGAGTAATTTCATCATAGGCTAGCTGGACGGTGATGGGTTGGATGAGATTTATCATATAATCGAGTTAGTTTTGTTAGGGTTTGATCCCTAGTATCCACTATGTTCCGAGATTGATGTTGCTATGACTTTGCTATACTTAATGCTTGTCACTAGGGCCCGAGTGCCATGAATTCAGATCTGAACCTATTATATTTTCATGAATATATGTGTGTTCTTGATCCTATCTTGCAAGTCTATAGTCACCTATTATGTGTTATGATCCGACAACCCCGAAGTGACAATAATCGGGATACTTCTCGGTGATAACCATAGTTTGAGGAGTTCATGTATTCACTATGTGCTAATGTTTTGTTCCGGTTCTCTATTAAAAGGAGGCATTAATATCCCTTAGTTTCCACTAGGACCCCGCTGCCACGGGAGGGTAGGAAAAAAGATGTCATGCAAGTTATTTTCCATAAGCACGTATGACTATATTCTAAATACATGCCTGCATTATATTGATGAATTGGAGCTAGTTCTGTGTCACCCTATGTTATGACTGTTACATGACGAACCGCATCCGGCATAATTATCCATCACTGATCCGGTGCCTACAAGCTTTCCATATACTGGTTCTCGCTTATTTACTTTTCCGTTGCTATTGTTACAATCACTACAAAAATACCAAAAAAAATTACTTTTGCTGACTTTACTTTTGTTACCGTTACCACCACTATCATATTACTTTGCTACTAAACACTTTGCTGCAGATACTAAGTTTCCAGGTGTGGTTGAATTGACAACTCAGCTGCTAATACTTGAGAATATTCTTTGGCTCCCCATGTGTCGAATCAATAAATTTGGGTTGAATACTCTACCCTCGAAAACTGTTGTGATCCCCTATACTTGTGGGTTATCACCAAACAATCAAGGCAACAAATGGATGTCCTCGAGTGAGTAGAATATGCATTCAACATGCTCACACAATAAGATGGCAAACGAAATATGTGACGAAGCATGCACAAACACTCTATCACCTATCAAGCAATTGGCGATGACTAGGTCATCTATATATGAGTATATTGACTTAGGGGTCAAATGAGAACATTTGATCATAGGTCATACTCATCGTTTAAGCACAAGTGGGGTTACCACTTTTACATAAAGTATTGTTGTGTTCACACCATTAGAGTTGCTTTAGCTCAATTGATTAGAGTAAAGCTCCCCCTAGATGTGATATCCCCCCTAAGGGGGATGAAATGACCTTGGATTTTGTCGATGATGACTTCATGTAGGTGTTGAAGATGTAGATGCTCAATGTTGATGAAGATCATTTGGACCAGTCCATTGGAGTGAGTTGCACTTTCAATACCTACACGGGTTAGTCCCACAAGGAACAAACAAGGATATCCAAAGACATAGTATGATGTTCATGTATGATGATGTCCATGGAAGCATTAGGTTACCTTGTCCCTTGTCTTACCAACAAGAGGGTTTGTGACTCCTTGAACTAGTGCAAGATGTGTAAGTTGTATGCACTTGTCCTTGCCAAAATGATATGAGTGAAATATGTTGGCGGAGTCACCCTCAAGAACTCTCTAGTTCTTCTTCTTCGGGATCCACATCATCTTGATGGGAATCCTTGGACTTGTAGTCGTACTTGATGAAGTAGAACTTGATGTAGTCTTGGGAACCCACTTGACCAAGGCCTTGGGAGCTTCTTCAAATGCACCAATCTCCTCTAGAAGCTTATCCTTGCCTTTTTGCTTGTGGTCTTGTGGTGGAAGATCATGTTGACCTTGTGTCCCTTGGAAGGAAGTAGGATCATACTTCTCTTGTTGAGGAACAAACTTCGTCTTGGGGTATTGATCTTCTTCCCACTCAAATCCATTGGCATTGAACTTTCATTCAAAACCAACACCTTGATTCTTCCGGTGCCTTCCTTGCTTGCGTACAATTTCCTCAAATTGCTTACTTCCTGCAAGGCTCTTGTAAACACATCTCTATATAATTCCCTTCAATAAGCTATTTTCTTGCTCAAGTGTAACTTGGCTAAGAGAATCATTAGTGGAATCAAGAGAAACACTAGAAGCAACAACATTGGATTTAGCATGATTATTGTTACTACTAGAAGAAGAATATTTCTTGTTCTTGTTGCTAGATTTTACTTGTGGCATGTAGGTAGACAAGAGTAGACGCTTGGCAATGTAAGAAGAACATTTCTTGCGAAGATCGTCATTGATTGCTTTTAAGAACCCATGCTCTTGCTCAAGGTTGAGCTTGTCAAAGCGTAACTTCTCATGAGTCTTTAAAAGTTCTCGATGATCTTCGAAGGTAGTTTCATGAGCTAACTTAAGAGTGTTTAGTTCTTTAGTTAGACGCTCAATCTCCTTCTTATCAACGTCATTCATTTTATCTTGATTAGCATGATTAACAGTAAGTTCATCATAGTTCTCATCACTAGAGTTGTCAACAAGTAAATCATCATCACCTAGCAAGTCATCTTCATCACTATTGAAATCAACATACTCGGGGTGTGATTCCTTGGGGCCTTTAGCCATGAAGCTTATTCCAATTCCTTCATTTGGTGAGTCAAATATGTCATAGGAGTTGGTTGACACAAGTGCTAGACCGACAACACCTTCATCTTGAGTGTATTCGGAGTCAGAGTGATAACTTCTTTCGGAGTGATCGTCGGAGACGGAGCCGTATACCCATTCACCAACGTGAGGTTGATGTCTTTGTTTTGTGTAGCTCTTTGATGATTTGTCCTTCCTTTCCGAATCCTTGCTTCTCCGAGAGGTTCTTCGTTCAAAACGATCATCTCTACTCCTTCTCTCTCTTGGTGGTGATTCTTCTCTTCTACTTCTTTTTGGTGAATCTTCTCTTCTTTTGTAGGGGGTCGTACACTCATTGGAGTAGTGTCCGGGTCTTCCACAATTGTAGCAATTACGTTCACGACTCAAAGATATTTTGTCATTGTAGGACCTTGACTTGGAACTTCTTTCCTTGCTTCTACTCTTGTAGAACTTGTTGAAATTATTCACCATTAGGCTCAATTCCTCATTGAAAGGTTTCTTTCTCACTTGGTGATGTAGGAGCATCACATGAGGCTTTGTAAGCACCACTTGACTTGTTGTGAAGCTCTTCCTTATCCTTGAGTGACATCTCATGAGCAACAATTCTTCCAATGACTTCGATAGGCTTGAGATCTTTCTAATTTGGCATCATTTGGATCAATGTGCACACGGTGTCATATTTTCCATCCAAGGATCTTAGGATCTTCTTGATGATGAATCTATCGGTCCTCTCTTCACTTCCTAAGACAACAATCTCATTTGTGATGAGAGCAAGCCTAGTGTACATTTCAGCGACACCTTCACCATCCTTCATTTTGAACTTGTCAAGTTGACTTTGAAGCACATCCAATTTGGATTCCTTGACGGAGTCGGTACCTTTGTGCATATCAATCAAAGTATCCCAGATTTCCTTTGCATTCTCAAGACGGCTGATTTTGTTGAATTCTTTGGGGCACAATCCGTTGAAGAGGAAATCGCAAGCTTGAGCGTTGTATTGCAGCATCTTCAACTCTTCCGCTGTAGCTTCATGGTTCGGTTCTCTCCCATCAAAGAATTCACCATGCAAACCAATACACACAATAGCCCAAACAGCGGGGTTATGTCCAAGAATATGCATTTTCATCTTATGCTTCCAACTGGCAAAATTTGTACCATCAAAGTAAGGACCTCTACGGTGGTAATTTCCCTCGCTAGATGCCATACTCTGCTAGGTTGTGAAACCAAGATTATGATCACCAAAAGCTATGGAAATCAAGGCAAATGGAGACCGTAGCTCTGATACCACTTGTAGGCTCGGAAGTATGTATAGAGGAGGTGATTAGACTACTTGACTAGATAAAAGTCTAGACCTTTCCAAATTTTAAGTCTTGGCATATTTTAGCAACTTTGCACAAGTCAAGCAATCAATCTACACATCCTATTCTAAGAGTATGGCAGCGGAATGTAAAAACATTGCATATGAAGGTAAAGGAGAGGAGTTTGATGGTGCAAACACTATGTAGACACGGAGATTTTTTATCCGTGGTTCCGATAGGTGGTGCTATCATACATCCATGTTGATGGAGACTTCAACCCACGAAGGGTAACGGCTGCGCGAGTCCACGAACGGCTCCACCCATGAAGGGTCCATGAAGAAGCAACATTGTCTATCCCACCATGGCCATCGCCCACGAAGGACTTGCCTCGCTAGGGTAGATCTTCACAAAGTAGGCGATCTCCTTTCCCATACAAACTCCTTGGTTAAACTCCACAATCTTGACGGAGGCTCCCAAGTGACACCTAACCAATCTAGGAGACACCACTCTCCAAAAGGTAATAGATGGTGTGTTGATGATGAACTCATTGCTCTTGTGCTTCAAATGATAGTCTCCCCAGCACTCAACTCTCTCTAACAGATTTGGATTTGGTGGAAAGATGATTTGAGTGGAAAGCAACTTGGGGAAGGCTAGAGATCAAGATTTATGTGGTTGGAACGGAATATCTTGGTCTCAACACATGAGTAGGTGGTTTTCTCTCAGAAAATGATTGCTGGAAGTGTAGCCATGTACTGATGGCTTTCTCCACGAATGAAGAGTGGGTGGAGGGGTATATATAGCCTCCACACAAAATCTAACCATTACACACAATTTACCAAACTCGGTGGGACCGAATCAGAAAAACTCGGTCGGACCGATTTAGTTCAAAATGTGAACATTAGGATTTTCGGTGGGACCGGCATGTCAACTCGGTGGGACCGATTTCATGTTAGGGCATAACGTAATCTCGGTGAGACCAATTACACAAACTCGGTGGGACCGATTTTGGTAATAAGCTAACCAGAGAGTTGGTCAGGCAAACTCGGTGGGACCGATTCGCTCATTTCGGTGAGACCGAAATGTTACGAAAGGGAAACAAAGAGTTTGCATTGTGAACTCGGTGGGACCGATCAATCATCTCGGTTAGACCAAAACGGTACGAAGGGAAACAGAGAGTTTGCAATCCCATCTCGGTGAGACCGAGATCCCTGTCGGTGAGACCGAAGTGACTAGGGTTTCTGGCAGTGGCTATGCCAAGTGAACTCGGTGGCGCCGGATAGATCAAATCGGTGGGGCCGAGTTTGACTTTTGGTTTGTGACATATGTGGATATGAGAAAGTGGTTGAGGGTTTTCAGAGCATATCACTAAGCTTTTTGAGCAAGTGAGTCATTAAGCAACACCTCATCCCCTTTTAATAGTATTGGCTTTCCTATGGACTCAATGTGATCTTGGATCACTAAAATTAATATGTAGAGTCTTGAGCTTGAGCCAATATGTGTCATTAGCATTTTGAGGGGTCCACAATCCTAATCCATGCCATGCCAATCGTTGAACTTTCTTGAAATATTTATCTTGAAATGGCATTAGTTCAATGAGCTATTGAAGGAAATATGCCCTAGAGGCAATAATAAAGTTATTATTTATTTCCTTATATCATGATAAATGTTTATTATTCATGCTAGAATTGTATTAACGGGAAACATAATACATGTGTGAATACATAGACAAACAGATAGTCACTAGTATGCCTCTACTAGACTAGCTCATTAATCAAAGATGGTTGTGTTTCCTAACCATAGACATGTGTTGTCATTTGATTAATGGGATCACCTCATTAGGAGAATGATGTGATTGACATGACCCATTCCGTTGGCTTAGCACTTGATCGTTTAGTATATTTCTATTGCTTTCTTCATGACCTATACATGTTCCTGTAACTATGAGATTATGCAACTCCGCTTACGGAGGAACACTTTGGGTACTACCAAACGTCACAACGAATCGGGTGATTATAAAGGAGTACTACAGGTGTCTCCAAAGGTACTTGTTGGGTTGGCGATTTGAGATTAGGCTTTGTCACTCCGATTGTCGGAGAGGTATCTCTGGGCCTTCTCGGTAATACACATCACATAAGCCTTGCAAGCATTACAACTAATGAGTTAGTTGTGAGATGATGTATTACGGAACGAGTAAAGAGACTTACTAGTAACGAGATTGAACTAGGTATTGGATACCGACGATCGAATCTCGGGTAAGTAACATACCCATGACAAAGGGAACAACGTATATCGTTATGCGGTTTGACCGATAAAAGATCTTCGTAGAATATGTAGGAACCAATATGGGCATCCAGGTTCCGCTATTGGTTATTGACCGAGAATGGTTCTAGGTCATGTCTACATAGTTCTCGAACCCGTAGGGTCTGCACGCTTAACTTTTCGATGACAGTTCATTATGAGTTTATAAGTTTTGATGTACCGAAGGTTGTTCGGAGTCCCGGATGTGATCACGGACATGACGAGGAGTCTCAAATGGTCGAGACATAAAGATTGATATATTGGAAGCCTATGTTTGACTTGGAAAGGTTCCGGATAAAACAGGAAGTTACCGGAACACCGGGGTTACGGAACCCCGGGGGTCAATGGGCCTTGATGGGCCATAGGGAGAAGAGGAAGGGCCGGCCAGGGCAGGCAGCGCCCCTCCCCTCTAGTCCGAATAGGACAAGGAGATGGGTGGGGCGCCTCTTCTCTCTTCCCTCCCCAATCCTATTCCAACTAGGAAGGGGGGGAGTCCTACTCGGTGGGAGTAGGACTCCTCCAGCGCCCCTTGGGCTGGCCGCACCCCCTTGCTCCTTTATATACGGGGCAGGGGGCACCCCATGACACGAAGTTGATCTACGGATCGTTCCTTAGCCGTGTGCGGTGCCCCCTCCACCATATTCCACTTCGGTCATATCGTCAGCAGAGCTTAGGCGAAGCCCTGCGCCGAGAAGTCATATCGTCAGCGAGCTTAGGCGAAGCCCCGCGTCGGTGGAGCATCATCATCGTCCTGCCACGTCGTCTTGTGGAACTCATCCCGACACTTTGCTGGATTGGAGTCCGGGATCGCCATCGAGCTGAACGTGTGCAGAACTCGGAGGTGCCGTACGTTCGGTGCTTGGATCGGTCGGATCGTGAAGACGTACGACTACATCAACCGCGTTGTTATAACGCTTCCGCTTTCGGTCTACGAGGGTATGTGGACAGACACTCTCCCCTCTCGTTGCTATGCCATCACCATGGTATTGCGTGTGCGTAGGAAAATTTTGAAATCACTACGTTCCCCAACAGTGGCATCCGAGCCTGGTTTTATGCATTGATGTCATATGCACGAGTAGAACACATGTGAGTTGTGGGCGATATAAGTCATACTGCTTACCATCATGTCATACTTTGGTTCGGCGGTATTGTGAGATGAAGCGGCCCGGACCGACATTACGCGTACGCTTACGCGAGACTGGTTTCACCGCTTCGAGCACTAGTTGCTTAAAGGTGACCGGCGGGTGTCAGTTTCTCTCACTTTAGTTGAACCGAGTGTGGCTACGCCCGGTCCTTGCGAAGGTTAAAACAACACCAACTTGACAAACTATCGTTGTGGTTTTGATGCGTAGGTAAGAACGGTTCTTGCTCAGCCCGTAGCAGCCACGTCAAACTTGCAACAACAAAGTAGAGGACGTCTAACTTGTTTTTGCAGGGCATGTTGTGATGTGATGTGGTCAAGACGTGATGCTATATTTTATTGTATGAGATGATCATGTTTTGTAACCGAGTTATCGGCAACTGGCAGGAGCCATATGGTTGTTGCTTTATTGTATGAAATGCAAAAGCCATGTAATTGCTTTAATTTATCACTAAGCAGTAGCGATAGTCGTAAAAGCAATAGTTGGCGAGACGACAACGATGCTACGATGGAGATCAAGGTGTCGCGCCGGTGACGATGGTGATCATGACGGTGCTTCGGCGATGGAGATCACAAGCACAAGATGATGATGACCATATCATATCACTTATATTGATTGCATGTGATGTTTATCCTTTATGCATCTTATCTTGCTTTGATTGACGGTAGCATTTTAAGATGATCTCTCACTAAAATTATCAAGAAGTGTTCTCCCGAGTATGCACCGCTATGAAAGTTCTTCGTCTTTGAGGCACCACGTGATGATCGGGTGTGATAGGCTCTACGTTCAAATACAACGGGTGCAAAACAGTTGCGCACGCGGAATACTCAGGTTAAACTTGACGAGCCTAGCATATAACAGGTATGGCCTCGGAACACGGAGACCGAAAGGTCGAACGTGAATCATATAGTAGATATGATCAACATAGTGATGTTCACCATTGAAACTACTCCATCTCACGTGATGATGGGACATGGTTTAGTTGATTTGGATCACGTAATCACTTAGATGACTAGAGAGATGTCTGTCTAAGTGGGAGTTCTTAAGTAATATGATTAATTGAACTTAAATTTATCATGAACTTATTCCTGGTAGTATTTTGCAAAATTATGTTGTAGATCAATAGCTCGCGTTGTTGCTTCCCTATGCTTTTATATGTTTGTTTTGATATGTTCCTAGAGAAAAATTATGTTGAAAAATGTTAGTAGCAATGATGCGGATTGGATCTGTGATCTGAGGTTTATCCTCATTGCTGCACAGAAGAATTATGTCCTTAATGCACCGCTAGGTGACAGACCTATTGCAGGAGCAAATGCAGACGTTATGAACGTTTGGCTAAGCTCAATATGATGACTACTTGATAGTTTAGTGCACCATACTTAACGGCTTAGAATCGGGACTTCAAAGACGTTTTGAACGTCATGGACCATATGAGATGTTCCAGGAATTGAAGTTAATATTTCAAGCAAATACCCGAGTTGAGAGATATGAAGTCTCCAACAAGTTCTATAGCTAAAAGATGGAGGAGAATCGCTCAACTAGTGAGCATGTGCTCAGATTGTCCAGGTACTTCAATCGCTTGAATCAAGTGGGAGTTAATCTTCCGAGATAAGATAGTGATTGACAAAATTCTCTAGTCACCATCACCAAGTTAGTAGAACTTCGTGATGAACTATAATATGCAAGGGATGACAAAAGTAATATCCAAGCTCTTCGTGATGCTGAAATCGACGAAGGTAGAAATCAAGAAAAGAGCATCAAGTGTTGATGATTGACAAGACCACTAGTTTCAAGGAAAAGAGCAAAGGGCAGAAGGGGAACTTCAAGAAGAACGGCAAGCAAGTTGCTGTTCGAGTGAAGAAGCCCGAGTCTGGACCTAAGCCTGAGACTAAGTGCTTTTGCTGCAATGGAACTGGTCACTGGAAGCGGAACTACCCCAAGTATTTGGCGGATAAGAAGGATGGCAAATTGAACAAGAGTATATTTGATATACAGGTTATTGATGTGTGCATTACTAGTGTTTATAGTAGCCCCTGAGTATTTGATACTTGTTCAGTTGCTGAGATTAGTAACTCGAAACAGGAGTTACAGAATAAACAGAAACTAGTTGAAGGGGAAGTGACGATGAGTGTTGGAAGTAGTTCCAAGATTGATATGATCATCATCGCACACTCCCTATACTTTCGGGATTAGTGTTAAACCTAAATAAATGTTATTTGGTGTTTGCGTTGAGCATGAATATGATTTGATCATGTTTAATGCAAAACGGTTATTCATTTTAAAGTCAAAGAATAATTGTTGTTCTGTTTAAATGAATAAAACCTTCGATGGTCATACACCCAATGAAAATAGTTTTCAAAATGGTTATTCATTTAAAGTCAAAGAATAATTGTTGTTCTGTTTAAATGAATAAAACCTTCAATGGTCATACACCCAATAAAAATAGTTTGTTGGATCTCGATCGTAGTGATACACATATTCATAATATTGATGCCAAAAGATGCAAAGTTAATAATGATAGTGCAACTTATTTGTGGCACTGCCGTTTAGGTCATATTGGTGTAAAGCGCATGAAGAAACTCCATGCTGATGGGATTTTGGAATCACTCTATTATGAATCACTTGATGCTTGCGAACCATGCCTTATGGGCAAGATGACTAAAGACTCTGTTCTCCGGAACAATGGAGCGAGCAAATGACTTATTGGAAATAATACATACTGATGTATGCGGTCCGATGAGTGTTAAAGCTCACGGCAAGTATCGTTATTTTCTGAGCTTCACAAGATGATTTGAGCAGATATGAGTATATCTACTTAATGAAGCACAAGTCTGAAACATTTGAAAAGTTCAAAGAATTTCAGAGTGAAGTAGAGAATCATCGTAATAAGAAAATAAAGTTTCTACGATCTGATCGTGGAGGAGAATATTTGAGTTACGAGTTTGGCCTTCATATAAAACAATGTGGAATAGTTTCACACCTCACGCCACATGGAACACCATAACGTAATGGTGTGTCCGAACATACCGCACTTTATTTGATATGGTGCGATCAATGATGTCTCTTACCAATTTACCAATATCGTTTTGAGGTTATGCATTAGAGACAGCTGCATTCACATTAAATAGGGCACCATTAAATCCGTTGAGACGACACCGTATGAACTGTGGTTTGGCAAGAAACCAAAGTTGTCGTTTCTTAAAGTTTGGGGCTGCGATGCTTATGTGAAGAAACTTCAACCGGATAAGCTCGAACCCAAATCGGAGAAATGTGTCTTCATAGGATACCCAAAGGAGACTGTTGGGTACACCTTCTATCACAGATCTGAAGGCAAGATTTTCGTTGCTAAATTCGGATCCTTTCTAGAGAAGGAGTTTCTCTCGAAAGAAGTGAGTGGGAGGAAAGTAGAACTTGATGAGATAATCAGATCTGCTCCCTTATTGGAAGGTAGTTCATCACAAGAAACGGTTCCTGTGACAACTACACCAATTAGTGAGGAAACTAATGATGTTGATCATGAAACTTCAGATCAAGTTGCTACTGAACTTCGTAGGTCTTCCAGAGTAAGATCCGTACCAGAGTGGTACGGTAATCATGTTCTGGAAGTCATGTTACTAGACCATGATGAACCTACGAACTATGAGGAAGCGATGATGAGCCCAGATTCATGAAATGGCTTGAGGCCATGAAATCTGAGATAGGATCCATGTATGAGAACAAAAGTATGGACTTTGATTGACTTGCTCGATGATCAGCAAGCCATGTTAAATAAATGGATCTTCAAGAGGAAGACAGATGCTGATAGTAGTGTTACTATCTACAAAGCTAGACTTGTCGAAAAAGGTTTTAGACAAAGTTCAAGATGTTGAATACAATGAGATTTTCTCACTTGTATTGATGCTTAAAAGTCTGTTCGAATCATGTTAGCAATTGCCACATTTTATGAAATCTCGCAAATGGATGTCAAAACTGCATTCCTTAATGGTTTTCTTAAAGAAGAGTTGTATATGATGCAACCAGAAGATTTTGTCAATCCTAAAGGTGCTAACAAAATGTGCAAGCTCCAGCGATCCATCAATGGACTGGTGCAAGCATCTCGGAGTTGGAATATACGCTTTGATGTGTTGATCAAAGCATATGATTTTATACAGACTTTTGGAAAGGCCTGTATTTACAAGAAAGTGAGTGGGAGCACTACAGCCTTTCTGATAAGTATATGTGAATGACATATTGTTGATCGGAAATAATGTAGAATTATTCTGCAAAGCATAAAGGAGTGTTTGAAAGGAGTTTTTTCAAAGAAAGACCTCGGTGAAGCTGCTTACATATTGAGCATCAAGATCTATAGATAGATCAAGACGCTTGATATGTTTTTCAATGAATACATACCTTGACAAGATTTTGAAGGAGTTCAAAATGGAACAGTCAAAGAAAGAGTTCTTGCCAATGTTACAAGGTGTGAGATTGAGTAAGACTCAAAACCCGACCACGGCAGAAGATAGAAAGAGAATGAAAGTCATTCCCTATGCATCAGCCATAGGTTCTATAAAGTATGTCATGTTGTGTACCAGATCTATTGCATACCCTACCACTAAGCTTGGCAAGGGAGTGCAATAGTGATCTAGGAGTAGATCAATGTACAGCGGTCAAAATTATCCTTAGTAGAATAAGGATATGTTTCTCGATTATGGAAGTGAAAAAGGTTAAGTCGTAAAGGGTTACGTCGATGCAAGTTTTAACACTAATCTAGATGACTCGAGTCTCAATCTGGATACATATTGAAAGTGGGAGCAATTAGCTACACTAGCTCCGTGCGAGCATTGTAGACGAGAAATTTGCAAAATACTTACGGCTCTGAATGTGATGACCGTTGACTAAAATTATCTCACAAGCAAAACATGATCACACCTTAGTACTCTTTGGGTGTTAATCACATAGCGATGTGAACTGGATTATCGACTCTAGTAAACCCTTTGGGTGTTGGTCACATGTCGATGTGAACTATGGGTGTTAACCACATATAGATGTGAACTATTGATGTTAAATCACATGGCGATGTGAACTAGATTATTGACTCTAGTGCAAGTGGGAGACTGAAGGAAATATGCCCTAGAGGCAATAATAAAGTTATTATTTATTTCCTTATATCATGATAAATGTTTATTATTCATGCTAGAATTGTATTAACCGGAAACATAATACATGTGTGAATACATAGACAAACAGATAGCCACTAGTACGCCTCTACTAGACTAGCTCATTAATCAAAGATGGTTGTGTTTCCTAACCATAGACATGTGTTGTCATTTGATTAATGGGATCACCTCATTAGGAGAATGATGTGATTGACATGACCCATTCCGTTGGCTTAGCACTTGATCGCTTAGTATATTGCTATTGCTTTCTTCATGACCTATACATGTTCCTGTAACTACGAGATTATGCAACTCCGCCACGGAGGAACACTTTGGTACTACCAAACGTCACAACGTAATCGGGTGATTATAAAGGAGTACTACAGGTGTCTCCAAAGGTACTTGTTGGGTTGGCGATTTTGAGATTAGGTTTTGTCACTCCGATTGTCGGAGAGGTATCTCTGGGCCTTCTCGGTAATACACATCACATAAGCCTTGCAAGCATTACAACTAATGAGTTAGTTGTGAGATGATGTATTACGGAACGAGTAAAGAGACTTACTAGTAACGAGATTGAACTAGGTATTGGATACCGACGATCGAATCTCGGGTAAGTAACATACCCATGACAAAGGGAACAACGATATCGTTATGCGGTTTGACCGATAAAAGATCTTCGAGAATATGTAGGAACCAATATGGGCATCCAGGTTCCGCTATTGGTTATTGACCGAGAATGGTTCTAGGTCATGTCTACATAGTTCTCGAACCCGTAGGGTCCGCACGCTTAACGCTTCGATGACAGTTCATTATGAGTTTATAAGTTTTGATGTACCAAGGTTGTTCGAGTCCCGGATGTGATCACGGACATGACGAGGAGTCTCAAATGGTCGAGACATAAAGATTGATATATTGGAAGCCTATGTTTGATTTTGGAAAGGTTCCGGATAAAAACAGGAAGTTACCGAACACCGGGGTTACTGGAACCCCGGGGTCAATGGGCCTTGATGGGCCATAGGGAGAAGAGGAAGGGCCGCCAGGGCAGGCGCGCCCCCCCTCTAGTCCGAATAGGACAAGGAGAGGGGGGCGCCCTCTCTCTTCCCTCCCCAATCCTATTCCAACTAGGAAAGGGGGAGTCCTACTCCGTGGGAGTAGGACTCCTCGCGCCGCCCACTTGGCTGGCCGCACCCCTTGCTCCTTTATATACGGGGCAGGGGCATCCCATGACACGAAGTTGATCTACTAATCGTTCCTTAGCCGTGTGCGGTGCCCTCTCCACCATATTCCACTTGGTCATATCGTCGCAGAGCTTAGGCGAAGCCCCGCGCCGGAGAAGTCATATCGTCGCGGAGCTTAGGCGAAGCCCTCGTCGGTGGAGCATCATCATCGCCACCACGCCGTCGTCTTGACGGAACTCATCCCGACACTTTGCTGGATCGAGTCCGGGATCGCCATCGAGCTGAACGTGTGCGAACTCGGAGGTGCCGTCGTTCGGTGCTTGGATCGGTCGGATCGTGAAGACGTCGACTACATCAACAGCGTTGTTATAACGCTTCGCTTTCGGTCTCACGAGGGTGCGTGGACGGACACTCTCCCCTCTCGTTGCTATGCCATCACCATGGTCTTGCGTGTGCGTAGGAAAATTTTGAAATTACTACGTTCCCCAACAGCTATATGTTGTTAGAAATTACCAAAACCACCTAGGGATAGTTGCACTTTCAGTGGCCTCCCCCCAACTCTGATAAGCAGCAGAAGAGACCAATTAGTATCTAGAACCATATCTATAAACACAGCTAACTAGAACCATATCTATCAACTGTATCATATTTGATAAATGGACATAGTTGGAATAGAGGCAAGTTTCTAGACATGAAAGAAAACTAAGAAAAAAAGCAATGCACTTGTGCTCAACAACATCAACAACACTTAATTAATTTGGTAGGTTAGTTGGCAATGGCAATTGACACCCTTGAAAACTAGGGATTTCTTTAGACATGAAACAAAATTGAAAATGTTAAAAAACAGAGCATAGTAATCTAAAAATAGGGAAACATACACTTCTTCTTGCTCCTCTTTATCTTCCTCTTCTTATTTTTTCCATCTTTCTTCTTTCTTCTTAACCAAAACTAAACATAAAGTTCCTTGTGGTGTGATCACATAGGAATACTTGTGGCAACAATCATAGTTGCACCATATTTTAGGTGGCTCTAGGTTGACATACTAGAGCCGAGCACAAGATTTATCCTTGGTATGTGGATTTAGGTGGCTCTAGGTGGCTCTAGGTTGACATACAAGTGACCTATCCTTGTTAACATACTCATCGACAAATAAACTTGAGGTACATTAGTTGTGATAAAATTTGATTACAACCCAGGTGAAATGCTAACATACTCATTTACTACACAAATGTATCGGATTCGGTTCCATGCAAGAGCTGGTTCATGTCTAGAAGACAAAAACACATGTAGCAATGTTATACATAGCAAAACTTCAGTATTTGGTAGTATTCCTAATTAACTAAATGTGCGGACAGTAGAGTGGAACATGCATATAAATTTTACTGGATATGATCACAGATTCATATGAGGTGTGCATATAAATTTTACTCCATAGGATCACAGAATCGCACAATCACTAGGCCTGCCAATCACTTCAACTAAACCTAAAGTAAACTAAAGTAAGCCTAGTCTAAAACAAACCTAAAGTAAACATAAACTATACTTAAAAACAGAAACAAAAAGCAGAAAAAAATACAAGAGGTCTCACCGGAGCCGGGGGGCTGGAGCTGCGGAGCGGCCGGCGGGGTGGAGGAGAGGGCCGACGGGACGGGCAGGTGGAGGAGGGGCGCCGGAGCGGCAGGGCGGCCGCGGTGGTGGAGGAGAGGGGCGCCGGGGTGGCCGGGTGGAGGAGGGCGCCGGAGGCGGGGGCAGCCGCTGTGATGGAGGAGAGGGGCGCGGGGCTGCCGGTGTGGAGGAGCGGGCGCCGTTGCGACGGGTGTGTCGGGGCGGCGGCGGCTTGGGCACGGGCGGGCGGCGCGCGGTGACGGGGATGGAGGGGGCGAAGGAGGGGTCGCCGGGTGGCGGGCGGTGCAGCGATGGGGGTGGCGTGGGGCAGCGGCGCGCGGCGGGGTGGCGGCGGGGCGGCGCGCTCGAGCACGGGGCGGAGAGAGAGAAAGGACAGAGAGATGGGGCGCGGGCGTCGTTGGCATTTTAGTTAGGGCACGGTTCTTTGCCGTCTGCTAGCAGACGGCAAAGAGCCTAGCTAACGGATGTTAGTTTGGCCACTTTCTTTGCCGTTAGCTAGCGGATGGCAAAGAAAGTGTCCGTTCGGTGGTTCTCGCTAGTGGGCCACCCTCACTCTTTGCCATCTGCTAGCTGACGACAAAGCTTCTATTCTGTCTTCTAGCGGACGGCAAAGAGTTGGCCGACGACAAACATGTCCTTTGCCGTCAGCTCGTTCTTTGTCGTCAGTTTTCTTTAAGCTGATGTCACAGACATTCTTTGCCGTCAGCTGGATGACGGCAAAGAGCTGGCTGACAGCAAAGATCCTGATTCCAGTAGTGAATATGTCCATTACAAACTATAATCAAACTACAAACAAAGAAGAAAGAAACAATTCATGTTTGGAAATTCACTGAAATGCACATAAAATTTAAACAACATAAGCAAGACAGAAGGTACCTATTAAATACTTCACATGCATGTGTTGTTCAACATAAGGTCACGTTTTGGAAATTCACTAAAATAGGCCTTCAACCATCACTCTTAAGGAATGTTTTTCAACCATTCATGACCTGCTGGACAAGTCACTCTGAACTTCTCCACACAAAACTTGGTTCAGCTTCTGGGAATACACTTTTGACTTTATTAATCCCTACCAAGTAAATGACATGTGAGTAACAAGCACAACTAAATAGTGCACATCATTATTGTCATGTGAGCAAGAAAACTGAAAATCCAATGACCCAAAAATGAAATACCTTTTGTATGTTACTCGTATGTATATAGTGACTTGAGTTATCAATTTCTAATTAGTTTTCAGTGTGTTCAAAAACCAGAGCCAGCTATGAGTGCACTCAACCTTCACAACAGCCATTGCAATAGGGAATATGCAATCATTAGGATCAATGTTACCAGATGTGAGTAAAACACCACCATATCTTGTTTTCATGTGATACTCATCCACACAAATTATTGGTCTACAACCCTCTAGGAAACCCTTCTTGCATCAAACAATAGCCTAGTAGCAAGATGCGAAAATTTAACTTATATTTACGCATAAGTAGAATGTGCTACCTGGGTTTCTGCTCCTCAGTTCTTCCTCATAATCATACAAACCGTTGTACTGATCCTCCTTTCTTGCTCTCTGTAGCTTGGACCTTTTAGCAATCATGTTAAACTCTTTTTGCACTTTCATAGAAAAAGATTTCACTGTCATCTTCTCATCCACCCTAAACTCTTCTATATACTTGTTGGCAAGATATGATGTTGTCATTGCCTTTATCTGCCACTCTCTCTCACATGTATGCTCATCAATATATTTCTTCACAAGCATACAATTTATCCTCTTGTGCATTGCTGTAGACAGGGAACATGGACAGCTAACTTTCATAATGAGCCTCTCTACCGTTTTTTGCTTCATTCCTTGATTTCTTAATAGTCTCTCTCTCTCTCTCTCTCTCTCTCTCTCTCTCTCTCTCTCTCTCAATGCTATACTCAGTAAGTGTTGCCCTCAGTTCTTCGGAAGATGCAAAAGCCATGCCAGTTTGAATTTAGGCGCTATCATGTCAACCTCTGGGTCAAACACTTTGAAGTTGTAACCCAAATCATATGGACCAACTTGTAGCATAGGCGAGGGGTGAGGGAGTCCTGGATTAGGGGGTATCCGGACAGCCAGACTGTGTACAACGTCCGGACTATTGAAGCGTGAAGATACAAGACTCAAGACTTCGGCCCGTGTCTGGATGGGACTCTCCTTTGCATGGAAGGCAAGCTTGGCGATCCGGACATTGTGTTCCCTTTCTTGTAACCGACTCCATGTAAACCCTAGCCCTCTCCGGTGTCTATATAAACCGGAGAGGTTGGTCCTTAGAAGACCGATCACAATTATAATCATACCATCATAGGCTAGCTCTTAGGGTTTAGCCTCTACGATCTCGTGGTAGATCTACTCTTGTACTACCCATATCATCAATATTAATCAAGCAGGAAGTAGGGTTTTACCTCCATCGAGAGGGCCCGAACTTGGGTAAACATATGTGTCCCTTGCTTCCTGTTACCATCACCCTTGACGCACAGATCGGGACCCCCTACCCGAGATCCGCCGGTTTTGACACCGACATTGGTGCTTTCATTGAGAGTTGAACTCAAGACCTCCCGCTTACCAAACGGGTGCTCTAACCATAGCCCGGCTCCCTTGTTTTGGTGCCTTACATTCCGTTATATCGGCTAAGGTAGCGCAGGGAGAATTACTGCGATTGTGTCCCGGTTCTTCCGGACGAGCACCTCAGTAGAGAAAACCTGACCGGCATTATATGGCGAGAGCTGGTGGCTGTTCGAGAGGTTTTAAAATCCTTAAATATTTTCCGCTTTAGGCGATAAATCGGCTTCGTCCGATCTAGGCGTGTATAGCGTCCCGATTCGGCCGTCCGGATTCTAGGGTCTTCGCCGAAATTTAAAATTGTAGCCTTCTATGGCTAAGTGAAAGTTATAAAGCCGCATAGTCCGATTGCCTTGTTCGCTGCACCGGACACCTCATTAAGGGACCAAACATTTGGATAAAGAGTGTTCGGTTTTTCCACGAACACCCCAGTACTAGTTATATGGGGGAGGAAGCCGACGACTGGCCTAATTTCAGAATTTTATAAACAGCCGCACAGAAGGTAATATTTTAAATGACAAAAGCGCTACATAGCGCAAGTAACTTCGTCTTTAATTACAAACACGACAGAAGTGAATTCATTCAAAAATGGCGTCCTTGGTACACTCATCGGCGACGAGACGAGCACCCTTCATCACGCCATCATAGTACATTTTAGGATGGCGATGCCCCTTGCCCTCCGGCGGCCCGTCCTTGACCAGCTAATCCGCATCCAGCTTGCCCCAATGCACCTTGACGCGGGCAAAGGCTCGGCGGGCACCTTCGATGCAAACGGATCGCTTGATTACTTAAAGCCGCGGGCAGGCATCCACCATCCGCTTGATCAGGCCAAAGTAGCTACTGGGCAGGAGCTCACCAGGCCACATCCTGACTATGAAGTCCTTCATAGCCAGATCGGCCGCCCTGTGGAGTTCGATCAACTGCTTCAGTTGGTCGCTCAGAGGCATCGAATGATCGGCCCTAGCATACTGGGACCAGAACAACTTCTCCGTTGAGCTCCCCTCCTGGGCACGGTAGAACTCCGCAGCGTCTGAGACGCTGCGTGGCAGATCTGCAAATGCCCCTGGAGAGCTCCGAATTCGAGTAACTAAAAGAAATGCCTCCTCCACATGTTTGCTTTGCATAAAGAATTTCTTACCCGCTGCTATCTATTTGGCCTCCTAGATCTCCTGCTGTGCTCTCTCGGCTTCGGCCTTAGCATCTTTCAAATTTACAAGGGCCTTCGCAAGCTCGGCCTCCTTCATCTTCAGATCATGCTCCATGGACTCGCACTTCTTGCCGAGCTCCTGGAGCTCTTGCTGTACCTCGCCCACTCTAGCACTTTGCTTTTCGCGCTCCTTGCATTCCAAGGCCACTTTGTTTTCGGCCTCAGACAACGTTTTCTTCAGGGACGCCACTTCGGCGGTGGCCCCTGTTACACAGTCACGACGCTTTGGTGTTAGACTGACCAATTTCGCCTATCTTTAAATACATACAAACGGGGAATCGCTTACCTTTATTCTCCCCAAGCTGCCTCTTCGTAAGGCCGAGCTCTCCCTGCGCCTGCTCCAGATCCCGCTTCAGTTCGGCAACTTCGATAGTACGGGCAGCAGCAGCAAGCAGCACAACCTGCTTATGCACACGAATATTTATTGTTAGACCCTTGCGGATTATAATTGACCCTCCGTTCGGTTTTTCTTTCCGAACACCAAACAGAGTATCAGGGGCTACTACCTATCGGGTGGTAATTTTACACATATTTATTACTTACCTCAAAACCTGTCAAGAGGCTGGTGCAAGCTTCGGTTAGTCCGCTCTTGGCGGACGAAACCTTCCGAATCACCGAACTCATAAGAGTACGGTGCTCCTCATCTTTGGAAGCGCCGCGAAGCGCTTCCAGCAGACAATCTGGCGCCTCGGGCGCACCGGAAGTCCTCGATGCAGACAACTCGCTCTCCCTGACGAGGGGCTGTACGCCTGAGTTCGGAACTATTGAAGGTTCCGGGACAGTGTTCGGCTGAGAGCCCGGCCTATTGTGGCTCTCACCGACACGATCCGTGGGGACCTTGAACCCCGCGTTTCCGACTTCTGGGACTCCGCCTTGGGGCGTCTCCAGAGTCACCTCCCCCCGCTCGGGGAGCCTTTGCGACAACACCTCCGTGTCATCCGCGGGTTGAGGAGTAGTGGCTGTCGGAAGCGAATTGATCTCCGAATCACTCAGGGATCCTGAGGAAGACACTTCGGGGTAAGCCCTGGCCGGACTGCACATATGTCCGGCGTTAAACAAAAGCTATAGAATGAAGTTATGATGGAGTGCGGACACTTACGATCGCACCGGGGGCTTCCACTTGGGCAGCCACCCTTCCTCACTATGAGCGGCCGTGGCGGAGTTGTCCGGAAGGGGTATCTACCCCTTCTTGGACACCCCAGCCTCCCCCTCCGGGGCGGCTTTTCTCTTCTTCCCCCCCAGTGCGGGGAGGTGGAATTTCTTCTTGATTCCCCCCGCGTCCGCGGGACGAATCTGTCTCGTCGTCATCGGACGACAGGGGTATAACGGCCTTGCGCCGAGGCCCTTTTCCGGCTCCCTGGCCCGCCTCTCCGGGCCCCTCATCCTTTCCGGATGGGGCGTCTTCTTCTTCTTCCTCCTCCCGTTCGTGGGAGGAGTCTGCCTCGTCATCTTCGGACGAGGCTTTTGGCACAACCTTACGCCGGAGACCCTTTCGGATCCCCAGGGCCTTCTTCTCGGCCTTCTTCTCCGGCACCTTGTACGGTGCCGGGACCAGCATCTCCGTCAGGAGAGCGTCAGCTGGGCCCTCTGGCAGCGGAGCCGGATAGTAAACCTGCTCTGCTGTCTCCACATAATCCTGAGGCAAATATGTATAACTACTTAAGGATCTCCCCTGAACATATTGGAAAAAACCGAGTCCAGTGGTAGTCCGAGAACTCACCTGACTAGGAGCCCGCGCAACATGAAGCCCGCGGTCCTCAGATTTGGGAGGAGGCACTTCAGAGGCCTTGAACAGCACCTTCCATGCGCCTTGGTGCGTCATGTCATAGAGCTTCCGGAGCGTCTGGTGTTCGGCCGGGACGAACTCCCATAGATAGACTGCCCGCCGTTGACAGGGCAGGATCCGGCGAACAAGCATGACCTGGATCACGTTGACAAGCTTGATGTTCTTGTCCTTCATGCTTTTGATGCATGTCTGGAGTCCGGTCAGCTCCGTGGAATCGTCCCAGGACAGGCCCTTCCTTTCCCAGGAGGTGAGCCGCATGGGGGCTCCAGACCTGAATTCGGGGGCCGCCGCCCAGTTGCCCGCTGCGCGGTTCGGTGATGTAGAACCACCCCGATTGCCATCCTTTTACGGTCTCCGCAAAGGAGCCGTCCAGCCAGGTGACATTAGGCACCTTGCCCACCATGGCTCCTCCGCACTCCGCTTGCTGGCCGCTTACAATCTTCGGCTTCACGCAGAAGGTTTGCAGCCATAGGCCGAAATGAGGTCGGATGCGGAGGAAGGCCTCGCATACGACGATGAACGCCGAGATGTTGAAGACGTAATTTGGGGCTAGATCATGGAAATCTAGTCCGTAGTAGAACATGAGCCCGCGGACGAAGGGATGGGGAGGAAATCCAGTCCACGGATGAAGTGGGCAACGAATACGACCCTCTCATGGGGTCCTGGGGTCGGAATGACCTGCCGGGCGTCCGGTAGCCGGTGCGTTATGTCCGCGGCCAAGTATCCGGCTGCCCGAAGGTTTGTGATGTGCTTCTCCTTGACGGTGGAAGCCACCCACTTGCCTCCTGCTCCGGACATGTTTAGCTGTGCGGAGGAGACGAGGGCTTGGGCGCTGGAGCTCGAGGGGGCAAGAGTGGGCGAAGGAGGAGGAAGGCGTGGGTAAAAATGAGGAAATCTTATCCCTTTATAGAGGTGCCGAAAGCGGTACGCCTCCCCACTTGCCCGTTGGGAATCGCTTCCTTCCCAAGCACCACGCTTGATGGCGTGGTGGGATTACGCATACCCGTATTGATGAGAATCCCGTGATAAGGGGACGCGATCTCTGCTTCGACAAGACGTGTCAAGGAAACTGCCTCGTAATATGCGCTGTAGCTGGTTGTGAGAAGACGGTTCGAATAACGATCCAACCGTAATAACAAGTCGCGTCATCGGAAAAAGTTGTCAGCAGATTGCATTTGTGAAACATCATTCTCCCTACGGTGGCATATGAAGATCATCTCGCAGATCCGGACACGGTCTAAGTGTTCGATGATTACTCTGGAGTATTCGAAGAAGGAACCCGCCTTGCAATGCCGAAGACAATACTGCGCGCCGGACTCATCGTCATTGAAGCCTGGTTCAGGGGCTACTGAGGGAGTCTTGGATTAGGGGGTATTCGGACAGCCAGACTGTGTACAACGTCCGGACTACTGAAGCGTGAAGATACAAGACTCGAGACTTCGGCCCGTGTCCGGATGGGACTCTCCTTTGCGTGGAAGGCAAGCTTAGCGATCCGGATATTGTGTTCCCTTTCTTGTAACCGACTCCATGTAAACCCTAGCCCTCTCCGGTGTCTATATAAACCGGAGAGGTTGGTCCTTAGAATACCGATCACAATTACAATCATACCATCATAGGCTAGCTCTTAGGTTTTAGCCTCTACGATCTCGTGGTAGATCTACTCTTGTACTACCCATATCATCAATATTAATCAAGCAGGAAGTAGGGTTTTACCTCCATCGAGAGGGCCCGAACCTGGGTAAACAACTGTGTCCCTTGCTTCCTGTTACCATCAGCCTTGACGCATAGATCGGGACCCCCTACCCGAGATCCGCCGGTTTTGACACCGACAAGGGGCATATCAACATCATCATAGTCATATTCCTTAACTTCCCTTTTCTTTCCTTTGCTCTTTGCTTTGCTACCCTTTTGCTGTTCATTTACTTCGTGCTGCCAACTTTATCAGCCTCATCAGAATCTACTACATCACCAAGATCATAATCATTGTCATCAAACTCACTTCCACAGCTCGAATCTACAGTCACAGTGCCCTCCTCCTCCTCCTCCTCCTCTACTTCAAATTTTGTCCCAGCTATATCAATACCAACTAATTTATGTATCTTCTGCTTGTATCCATGTGAAGGCTTTACTAGACTAATGACATGTGGAAAATCAACATTATCCTGCCATACATCATCCTCCTGGCATCTGATAATGTCCACATGATCAACAAAAAGAGATACAAGCTTTGATTTGAGAGCTTCAATAACCAATGCTATGGAATTTGCATCACAAGTTAAGGACCTTAGTCCATCTCCTTAACCTTTGCCAGGAATTGTCTAGTACACAGCAAAATTAGTATCAGGAGTGTATCCCAAATTTTCCAAATGATCATGCAGCCACAATAATGACAAAGTATCTCCAGAACAGTGCTAAAAAATCAATCTTTTCATCCATACATGCCCTGTTTTTCCCAATCCCATAGAAAAATCCATAGTGGTGGATCTTAACACCAAACAGATCATCAACATCATCTGCTTGCAGAAAAATTGTGGAAAATTCAGTTTTTAATCCAATTAATGCAAACCCTAAACCATACTACTCTATGTTGGTGGCTACCTAAATGTCAAAGGGGAAAGCTGATCTGATGCTACCATGTAATACCCATGGCGAAATTTAATCATTGAATAAGTAAATTTCAGCCATCTAACTCCAAGCCACATCTGTGCTTATATCCATTAATTGTGGAAGAAAAAGGCTAGGACGGGCGCATACCATAGTCAGGAGGGTCTTTGCCGCGATCACAAAGCACAGGCGTCATCGATGTAGAGGATCACCAGACTGGGCGGCATCGTTGCCCACCAAAGTTTTGTTCGCCCGGAAATAGGGGAGAGAGATGAAGATCCAGACCACAAAGTGAAGAAGATGAGAAAACAAAGGTCCACTCTGCAAATATGATGCCGCCTCGCATCCCCACGGGCCCCTCAAGTGTCGTTCAGGGGCATTTTTGCAACAAAAAAACCCGCCCAAACCAGCCTCAGCTGAGTCAGCGTGTCACGTAGTCATTTTTTACTAAATTGAGCACGCTGAACAAGTTTATGTAGCCTCCTTTTATTTTTGTGAGATTGTGGACTAAAGTGAACATGGGGGACAAGTTTTTGTACCATTGGTGCTTACTTGGCCCAACTCAGGCCCCCAAAAACATTTTTTAGCAAAAGCCACACAGAAAATTATGATGCATTTATGAGTATTTTCTTATTTAAAAATACAATTTAAAATTTTGTACTCCCTCCGTTCCTAAATAATTGTCTTTCTAGAGATTTCAACAAGTGACTACATACGGAGTAAAATGAATGAATCTACACTGTAAAACATGTCTACATCCGTATGTTGTAGTCCATTTGAGATGGCTAGAAAGACAATTATTTGGGTACGGAGGGAGTAATATTTAAATGCATTATAGGCAGTTATATTAATAATCAATCTTTGGCATGTCTAGCTTTTATCGAGCTTTGGAGTCACGTCCTTGCGACATTAACGGGGCTGGTGCCCATCCGACTGTGGGCTTCTACTTGGGTCGTTGCGCCGAGCTACCCATTCCTAGGCCGCCGGAAATTATCTTGGGCCAAGTTGCAGGCAGCGACAATGTCAATTCCATGTAGGAGGTGACAACAAAGGTTCATGCTGTGGGGATTATAATTAGAGGCAGTGTACTATAGCAATGAGAACATGGTATGTCGTAATGGCATTAGCCGCTAGGGGGTAGCCGGAAACAGTGGCTACAGAAAGCGGTGGCGGTGATTGGGGCAATGGTAGGGAAAGGAGTGGCGGCTGCCATACGTTGATTTAGTGCCAAAAGATTATACATACGCATATATTGCTATCGGTTGGGTACGCCGCTATCATCAGCGGGAAAAGTTGCTAAAATATAGAGAGGTTGTTTGCTAGATAAATGGGCTACACAGATGCAGCCATAGTGTTGGCCAACGAAAGAACTGATCACCCTAGACCCAAGTACGGGACACATGAAGCTAGAAAAATTGAGAAACGCACGCACGCAACAACTCCCACTTGCATGGTGACGGATGACCACTTAGCAAGGACGAGGTGGACGGCCAACGATGGCGGTGGGCTGGGCGTCGAGCAAGCGTGAACGGCATACGGGAGCTGCCGTGCAGGGCGCACCGAGCCACCAAGATCAGGGCGCACAGAGCGACGGCCGCGGCTTGAGCCTAGCGGGCAACATCAGGGAGCGAACGGTGTGGCGATAGCCAGCTCCATGTCCTTCATTGCCGACACCATGCGAGTTCACCCCACCTTAATTTTCTTCATCTCCTGCCACTGTTGGGAGAGAACAGTTTTGGAAGGCAACAAAGTAGTTTCATTGGTCGCTTGTGCAGAAAACAACAGTGTGCGATAGGTGCGAGGGTGGTGATACCTCTTCGACATATCTATATTTTTTTATTGTTTCATGCTATTATCATATCACTTTTACATGTTTTTGGGAATAATTTATATTATTTTTATTTGGACTAACCTATTAACCAAGTCCCAAAGGCCAATTCAAGTTTTCTATGTTTTTGGGTTTTTAGGTGACAAATTCACGGAGCCGGAATGACCTAAAAGTTTACTTTAATTTTTATGGAATAAATCTGAATTTATGGCACAAATATCGATGCAAGACAAGGCCGGTGGGCCCCATAAGCCCACGTCGCGCAGCCAGGGCTTGTGGAGGGATCGTAGGTCGGTTGGACTTCTCCTTCGGGCGCAAGGAAGCTAATTTGGGGGGTCGTGTTAAAATTTCAGCCCGATCGGAGATCCGGATCTCCAGAAAGTCAAGAAAACCTAGAGAAAAAGAGAGGGGAGATCCAATCTCGGAGGGGATTCCGCCCTCCGGGAGCCATGGAGGCCAAGTGCCAGCGGGGGAAGCCTTCTCCCATTTAGGGTGAAAGCCAACCAACAAGAAGGAGAGGGGCCTCTCCCCCATCTTTCCCAGTGGCGCTGGAGCACCGCCGGAGAAACAAGCATGACGGTGATCATCTCCAACCACTTTGCCGCCGTCATCACCATCTTTCCCCCTCTCCGTGCAGCGGTATATCATCTCTCACCCCGCCGTAATCTCTACTTAAAAATGGTGCTTGATCCTATATATTATTATCCAATGATGTGTTGCACATCTATTATGTTTGAGTAGTTTCTTTTTTTCCTATGGGCTAACTGTGGTATGGTATAGTTGATATGAGTTGTATGTTATTATGGTGATGTCCTATGGTGCCCGTCGTGCAAACGGGAGGGATCCCTGCTGTAGGGTTGCAATATGTTAATGATTTTCTTATAGTGGGTTGCGGGAGTGATAGATATCTAAATTCGGGTTCGTGAGTTGCTGCATATGGGATTAAAGGGGACTTTTATAACTTAATGCTATTATTGGATTTTACTTAATGAATCGTTGGTAGTTGCACATACTTGCTAGACTACCAATCATAAGACCTTATGATCCAAGTATGGAGAGCATGTTATCTTAAGCCTCTCCCTCATAAGTAAGATGAGGGTCACTATTGTATCTTATTCAATTACCTAGGGACAATCTTTTTCTCTATTGCTCTTCCAAAAACCCTTACTTTACTGTACTCTTTATTATCTTGCAAAGGTACCTTTTCATTCGTCCAAGGTACTTCTAGTTTTATTTCCGAAAAGTAGTTTTATTTCTTTCTCTAGGTAAAATAAACGTTAAGTGTGCATAGAGTTGTATTAATGGTCGAAAAAAGTAGAGGGAATATTAATTCTACCTTTAGGTCATCGTTTGGTCTGAAACTCTTACTTATCAAAAATGATACAACTGATCCCCTACACTTGTGGGTTATCAACACCTTTTCTGGCGCCGTTGTTGGGAGCAATTGCGTGGGATGAATATTGACGAAAAAGGGTTTCCCCCCGCTTTATAGATAAAGCATCACTGAACATACCGAAACCTACCGGTACAAACACACACTCCACACCACACACACCCAAGGCTGGATACAAGGAAACTAAAAACAACAACACTACCCCAACAAAATCCTAGCAAACATCAGATGAAAACAATAAGTACTACTACTACGAAGTTGTCGGGGTCCTCGACCGTGGGCGAGCAAACGCGAAGAGGAGAAGCCGTGTAAGACGAACAATGAGCACCAAAGCGGCGCCTTCAACAAGGAAACGACACCAACGCGTCGCCACCGCCCGATCCAAGGATCAGGGTTTGCCCCGGAGCATTCTGACAACAAATGTGATGCCGCGACGGCTCCTTCAAGAAGGTGACGGTGTCAACACGCCGCCGCTGTCGGCCTAGCAATGCAGAACGGGTTTTGTAGCGACCCGACCTCAGACGGTCAAGCCTCTGTGTATCTGTGCCATCCCTGGATCAGTATGCTGGCACACACAGTACATCAATGTATATATCAAAGTGCAATCACATGTATAAATAACGTAAAATGATATATACCTCATAATACTCAGCGGAAACAATCAAACGGGTGTGGAGTCCCATCAACGCCATCGGCAGGTTGAGTGTAGACCGTAACCCTGTATCGTAACTCTTACTCGTCGAAGAAAGTATCCTGCAACATGATACGTTGCAGCCGTGTAGGTCAGTACATTGAATGTACCGGCAAGATCACAACATGAGAAAACAGATGGTAAAACTATACTATATGCAATATGGCTTTGTGGCTCTGTGTCTGAGTTTTGTTTGCGTAAAAGCTGGTTTTATTTTCCCTACATCAAAGGAATAAATGAAGTCTGTACTATGGAGTTTTCTATCATGACATGGTTCCGCCAACCGATGTCTCATAGCCCAAATCATCATAAGTTGCCCACAATTAAGTTATCAGTCCGGTGTTGAGAGTTCCGAGATAGATCCAAGTCCAGATGCTCAAATTGTCCGTAACCGGGGACATGGCTAATCGATTAGGTTTTAACCCTCTGCAGAGGTTTGTACACTTTACCCGCAAGATTCGATCCCTCTTTTTACGTTCTCGCACTTCAGGGTGTTTGAGAACAAGATGACCGAAATATGGTCTTCCGAAGAGTTCCTCTGACCACTGTCCGATACTCATCCAATCCTACCGTAGTTCTACATCTGCTAGCACCGTCCTAGTCAGAGTCACAACTAAGGTCAACCAAGCCAGAGCCCATAGTGACTTGCGGTTGCACAGGTAAATTTCCGGGCATGAAGTATTCTTCCGTCTCTTTGAGTCTGGGTGAAGCTTTCCGCAAGATGTCATGGCGCTTCTCCATGCATCCCGCCAACCACTGGTTTCTCCAGGTGCCCGTCAACCGCCCTTCACCCAATGAGTGTGTATTGAATTCTTGTCTCGAGTCTTGAAGTCTTGAGGCCTTGAAGATGCAGTCCTTGCAGATTCCATCATGGAGTTGTCGTCATTGGCGTAGATTCTCCATTCTCACACCACTCCCGAGCACTCATACCAACCCGTCTACTATAGCGTAGTATTAAAATAAATAACGTCCGGGCTTGGTAACAGGTGATGGGTTCCTACCTCATGCATACTACTCAACTACAAGGATTCAATGTCACTCTTGGAGGGATTGTTGCGAAGATGACACTAGATGCAATAAAACACATAGGTATGAAAAACATGGTCAAAGTGAACTTGCTGGTAATACTTGATGAAGATAACAACGCTGTCGAAAATGACTTGGTAGAACTAATCGTCACTCCGTTGAAAATCTATATAGTCAAACATAGCATTCACATAAGCAAACATCCTAGCAAACAATTTTAGCACTCGAAATAACAATCAAAACAGCAAGGAAAATCGATAATAAAACTCAAACAAAATCAAAAGAAACTTCAAATAAAACTACAAAGAAAAACTACTAACGAAGATCTATGACTTTGCTACAAGCATCTAACATAGTTTTGCCCTAAGTAAAAAAACATAACAGCAGTTAAAACACTAAACTAATAATTTAACAGAAAATAAAAAGTAAAACAACTAAGTTAACAGAAAGTATTTTTTCATAAAATTTTATTTGCAAAAAGAAACAAATAAAAAGCTTTTATAAAATTCTAACTATGACCTATAGAAGGTTTCATACAAAACTAAGGAAAATAAATTTTTAAATAAAATAAATTTTTCTCCTGTTTTCTAACAGAAACACAACTAATTTTGTCAAAATTGACAAAAAGAAATAATTTAAAACTAATAAAAACAATAAAGAAAAAGCTAAAATAGAACTAATAATAAAACAGTACTGTTTTGCTAAAAACCTAATTTAAATTAACCTAGAAATAAAATACTAAATACTACTGGATAAACAAAGGTCCTAGAGACCAGGAGCAAAAAGAATTAATTAAAAACCTATTTTTAAACTCAAGTTATGGCCAAAATACTAATCTGAACAAAATTTATCAAATTCAAATTTACACTACTCAAATTTGAAATCCAGAGACACTAACAGAAACATCAGCAAATTTGTGACACATAGCAATTGGAATAACTCAAAAATACTAAAAACTCTAAAAGATATGAATTTTCTAAGATTGCTATTTTCTGAAAAAAAAATGAATTACGGGATTTCGTGGATCTCACCGGAGTAGTCGTCGGAGTTGGGGAAGAAGATCGGATCCGATGTTGCGTTGCTCCTAGAGGAAAGGAGATCACGGGACAGTGGAGAGGAGATCATATAAACCTCAGGAGAGGTCGAGGCGGCGGCGCGCACTTGGCGGCGGTGGTCTTCTGCTCTTCTGCTGCGGAGAGGAGAGGAGAGGAGAGGTGTTGGTTTGATGTGTTGGAGGGGGGGGTGCTTGGGTATTTATATTGGGGAGGGGAGGGTTTTGCTTGGGGTAGAGGACAAGAAATAGATTAGGATTAGGAAACAAAAGGGAAAAGATCTAGAAACAAATCGGAATAAACGAAACGGGATCAAATCCTACTAGTATTAGGAAAAAGGAGCGGTGCTCCCTGGCTTCCCTTGGTGCGTGCGATGGTGTTGGCCTTGTGGCCGGCCGGTGGCAAGTGGCGGCTTGGGCCTTTGGCCCAAGGAGCTGCGGATTTTTTTTTAAACAAAATTTTCAGAGAACTACAATAAAAAAAGCAAAATGACTAAAACTTTTATATAGGCATATAATATACCAAAATTTGCAGAAAAAGATTTTCTACAACATGGACATTATTATAGCATTAGATAAAATACACACAAATTTAAATAAAATAAAGAGTGCTTCAGCTCTAATAAAATCTAATAAAATCATTTTAAAAATACCAAAATGAATTCAAATTTATTTCTCTCCAATTTTCTGATGTAGGGAATCATGTTACCCTATTTTCCATATATTTTATTTTTGGAGAAAATAATTTGAATAAAACTCAAATAACTCCAAATTGAAAATAAATTCAAAAGAACTTTTAATTCTTTGAAACTCCCAACTCATATTTCATATGTTTTGAAGAAGTCATTTTATCTTCGCTCGTGAAAATCATTGAGTTGCATAAAGTTTCAGGATTGGAAATATTCTCAAATGAAATTCAAATATTTTCAACACCCCTTGTCATTTAAATAAATGGAAGAAGTCATGTCATCTTCTCTCCAGGGTTTTGTGATGAAAAATATTTGAATTCACGGAGATCAGAAAGCAAAAATGAAAGTTTGGGAAATTCCTTTTATTCCCTCTCATTTAACTTTCAAAAAGTTTCAAATTTCACTCAATCAATCGCACAACAATTCAAACAAACAAACAAATCTATCTATTTATTATAACATTCCAAAATTTAGAATTTTGGGATGTTACAAATCTACCACCCTTAAAATGAATCTAGTCCTCGAGATTCGGAGAAACTAGAAAGAAATGGGTTAGGTTTGGGGTCTTCAAAATCCATCGATCGTCTCCGGGTGCAGGGTGCTACCACCCTTAGAAACATCGTTACGGTCCCATCCATGCTTATATACTCCATCCTCATTCTTGGCAAAGTCGATCTTCCCAGATCTCGGAAAATTTTATCTCCGGGCTCTTCCGGTAGCGGCATAACCTTTTCCTCAATTCTTTTGTCTTTCATCTTGGTAAGGTTATTCCGAGACTGGGTCTTCATAACTGATAGGTCTGGCGCCAATGCTAAACAACTATCGATATCTCATGGTGGTCAACAATTTATGGTTTCTCCTGCAGGAAATGGGTCTGGGTTGAACCTCACCGTATAACCTACGGTTGGCAAAAGCTGCCTTGTACAAGGGAAAAAAATGCTTATACCATTCCAAGGTTCAACAAGGTTTTGATCGTCGTCTCTCTACTATAGGTAAGTCACTCAGATTTACCATCCCATATAGCAAAGCGAATAATAAGAGTAAGTCGGTATGGTGATCAATCCATCCCGCACCCAAATCATTACCTTGTACATGGTTTAGTGAATCTCGTATTTCTAACACTCGGGCATTCTCACAAGCATTGCAGAATTTCTCCTGTATTGAACAGGGATCGGGTAAATCCTTTGGTTCTGCAAGCCAAACAAAACATCTATCGTTTCTTCACAACTCTCGGGTTTTTGCGTAACCTCCTACGAAACGTCTGCTGATCAAATCGCAGTCTTCCCAAAATTTCTACTTTCATCAAGGTTACATCTGTTCCTTTTCAAAATCCTGGGCCTGTGGGTTATGGCCCACTTCAACACTAATGCAGCTTTAACTCATCCTTGGAGTAACTCTCTTGTTCCATATTACACCTCCTTTAAATCCAGTAGTACTCTGTTTCTTCATACCATCATATCAAAAATAAAACTCCAACTCATTTTTTTTCCAAACTCCAACCTGTGGGACACATTTCCATTTCCATTGGTCTAGTGTTCTTCTTAGGGTACTATCACCCTTAAATGAAATTCACAAATGCATCCATAGACCATATTTCTCATATCCTCGAAAATGGTCAAAATCTTTGTTCACAGAGTAACAACTCCTACAATTAAACATATGAAAACATGTCACCTTAACTTTATTGATTTCATGAATCCATTACAAACTCTGAGCACCCATTACATAACTCAACTTATTGTACTCATAAACATGAAATTGCTTTCTATTACTCTTGTTTCCAATATCAAAATTCCAACTACTCAACTCCAGCTTTCATCTTGTTGGGACATTTAGTAGCATAATGTCCTGCTTCCTTGCAGCGAAAACAAAAGACTTCCGACATGTCTCGGGGCTTCTTTGTGATTATGCAGGCTCCTTGGATTCTTGGCTTCTTTTCTGGACATTTACTAGCGTAATGACCTAAATCCTTGCACCTGTAACAAGTGATATGACTCAGGTCCTTCTCTGCGAAAATTGTGTTGTTCTGGGGTTGCCTTTTTTTTTCTCTTCCTGGATTTCTCTGTAATGATCAGAGCTTCTATTTCCCGAGGGTCAAACTTCCATTCTGCTGTCGGGAAATCTCTGAAATATTCTTCTCTTTCCTTGGTACAATACTGGGAAAAATGTCCTTCTTCTCCACATGAATAGCAAGCGTTGGAGTAAAATCGTTTGAGGCCTTCTCCATCAGGGTCTTCAATAACTTCCTTCATTACAGGTTCTTCTGAATTTTCCCTGAGGGCTTCTTTCATGGCTTCCTTCAGCTGCTTGGTAATTTTCTGTACCTTGGGGTAAATTTGGCACTGAGCCGGGAAATGAGTAACTCCTTCACACAGGAAACAAGTAACCTGCCCAGTCAGGCATTCTTCCTCTGGGTGATTTTCCTCACAATAAGGGCATCCATCCTTGTGTTCTTCATTGGTGTGTCCTATTTCTCCGCAAATCTTGCAAGCACAAGGTTTCTTCTTCGGGTTATTGTAGTGCTTCCGGATGAGACGTGATCTCAATGGGGTCTTCTTGAATTCCTCCCAAGTTCTTGCTCCATTTAATCCTTGTATGGCTTGATGCATTTTCCACCAGGTTGCAGCACTTCCTTCAAAGTACTGAAGAGCGTAAGATACTTCATTCTTCCTTGAAACCAAATTGCTCCCGAAGTGATTCTCCATGTTCTGAATCCATAGCTCTGCCTCCGGCTGAGTCATCGGTCCAGAGAATAGCAGACCAACTTCATTCATCATCTATGGGGTCCAAAAGTTTTGGGATGAGATATGAGAGAGGTGGGGAGGGATATACACACAATACAAACAATAGTTTTGAAGAAACATGTTTTATTTTGGGCTGTCGGAAAACATCAAACAAATGACAGCTCACAAATCATCGCATCTAACGTAGGTGTATAACAGGGGTTTGGTCTCTAAAGGTCAAATAATTCTTCAGGAACTTCAAATTCTTCAAGTCTTCAGAGTCCTCAATTGTTGCAGCTGCAATTCTTCCAACGCATGGTGAAATCCTCTTTACTCTGAAATGGCCATCAGTTGTCCGATATCTTTACTTCTTGGAGCGGCTTTAGTTGATCCTCCGTGTGGTCAAAAACGAAAGGGGTATATTCTAACTATTTGAGGTGAGAGTGTCTATTTGATAAAATCTAAAAAGATGAGAAGTAAGAGACTTTTTGAAAACAAAGTTTTAGAAATTTCCTGTCCTAGGGCTTTACGGTTTCTAGGGTCACGTCCTCACAGTCAACATGTGCTCGATACCATATCATGGCGACCCGACCTCAGACGGTCAAGCCTCGTGTATCATGCCATCCACGATCAGTATCTTTGCACACACAGACATCAATGTATATATCAAAGTGCAATCACATGTATAAATAACGTAAAATGATATATACCTCATAATACTCAGCGGAAACAATCAAACGGGTGTGGAGTCCCATCAACGCCATCGGCAGGTTGAGTGTAGACCGTAACCCTGTATCGTAACTCTTACTCGTCGAAGAAAGTATCCTGCAACATGATACGTTGCAGCCGTGTAGGTCAGTACATTGAATGTACCGGCAAGATCACAACATGAGAAAACAGATGGTAAAACTATACTATATGCAATATGGCTTTGTGGCTCTGTGTCTGAGTTTTTTTTTGCGTAAAAGCTGGTTTTATTTTCCCTACATCAAAGGAATAAATGAAGTCTGTACTATGGAGTTTTCTATCATGACATGGTTCTGCCAACCGATGTCTCATAGCCCAAATCATCATAAGTTGCCCACAATTAAGTTATCAGTCCGGTGTTGAGAGTTCCGAGATAGATCCAAGTCCAGATGCTCAAATTGTCCGTAACCGGGGACATGGCTAATCGATTAGGTTTTAACCCTCTGCAGAGGTTTGTACACTTTACCCGCAAGATTCGATCCCTCTTTTTACGTTCTCGCACTTCAGGGTGTTTGAGAACAAGATGACCGAAACATGGTCTTCCGAAGAGTTCCTCTGACCACTGTCCGGTACTCATCCAATCCTACCGTAGTTCTACATCTGCTAGCACCGTCCTAGTCAGAGTCACAACTAAGGTCAACCAAGCCAGAGCCCATAGTGACTTGCGGTTGCAGGTAAGCTTCGGGCATGAAGTATTCTTCCGTCTCTTTGAGTCAGGGTGAAGCTTTCCGCAAGATGTCATGGCGCTTCTCCATGCATCCCGCCAACCACTGGTTTCTCCAGGTGCCCGTCAACCGTCCTTCACCCAATGAGTGTGTATTGAATTCTTGTCTCGAGTCTTGAAGTCTTGAGGCCTTGAAGATGCAGTCCTTGCAGATTCCATCATGGAGTTATCGTCATTGGCGTAGATTCTCCATTCTCACACCACTCCGAGCACTCATACCAACCCGTCTACTATAGCGTAGTATTAAAATAAATAACGTCCGGGCTTGGTAACAGGTGATGGGTTCCTACCTCATGCATACTACTCAACTACAAGGATTCAATGTCACTCTGGAGGGATTGTTGCGAAGATGACACTAGATGCAATAAAACACATAGGTATGAAAAACATGGTCAAAGTGAACTTGCACGGTAATACTTGATGAAGATAACAACGCTATCGAAAATGACTTGGTAGAACTAATCGTCACTCCGTTGAAAATCTATATAGTCAAACATAGCATTCACATAAGCAAACATCCTAGCAAACAATTTTAGCACTTTCGAAATAACAATCAAAACAGCAAGGAAAATCAATAATAAAACTCAAACAAAATCAAAAGAAACTTCAAATAAAACTACAAAGAAAAACTACTAACGAAGATCTATGACTTTGCTACAAGCATCTAACATAGTTTTGCCTAAGTAAAAAAAACATAACAGCAATTAAAACACTAAACTAATAATTTAACAGAAAATAAAAAGTAAAACAACTAAGTTAACAGAAAGTATTTTTTCATAAAATTTTATTTGCAAAAGAAACAAATAAAAAGCTTTTATAAAACTCTAACTATGACCTATAGAAGGTTTCATACAAAACTAAGGAAAATAAATTTTTAAAATAAAAATAAATTTTCTCCTGTTTTCTAACAGAAACACAACTAATTTTGTCAAAAGTGACAAAAAGAAATAATTTAAAACTAATAAAAACAATAAAGAAAAAGCTAAAATAGAACTAATAATAAAACAGTACTGTTTTGCTAAAAACCTAATTTAAATTAACCTAGAAATAAAATACTAAATTCTACTGGATAAACAAAGGTCCTAGAGACCAGGAGCAAAAAGAATTAATTAAAACCTATTTTTAAACTCAAGTTATGGCCAAAATACTAATCTGAACAAAATTTATCAAATTCAAATTTAAACTACTCAAATTTGAAATCCATAGACACTAACAGAAACTTCAGCAAATTTTTGACACATAGAAATTCTTCACTCAAAAATACTAAAAACTCTAAAAGATATGAATTTTCTAAGATTGCTATTTTCTGAAAAAAATGAATTACGGGATTTCGTGGATCTCACCGGAGTAGTCGTCGGAGTTGGGGAAGAAGATCGGATCCGATGTTGCGGTTGCTCCTAGAGGAAAGGAGATCACGGGGCGGTGGAGAGGAGATCATATAAACCTCGGGAGAGGTCGAGGCGGCGGCACTTGGCGGCGGTGGTGGTGCTACTGCTTCTGCTGCGGAGAGGAGAGAGAGAGGAGAGGAGAGGTGTTGGTTTGATGTGTTGGAGGGGGGTGCTTGGGTATTTATATTGGGGAGCGGAGGGTTTTGCTTGGGGAGGGACAAGAAATAGATTAGGATTAGGAAACAAAGGAAAAGATCTAGAAACAAATCGGAATAAGCAAGCGGGATCAAATCCTACTAGTATTAGGAAAAAGGAGCGGTGCTCCCTGGCTTCCCTTGGTGCGTGCGATGGTGTTGGCCTTGTGGCCGGCCGGTGGCAAGTGGCGGCTTGGGCCTTTGGCCCAAGGGGCTGCGGATTTTTTTTTAAACAAAATTTTCAGAGAACTACAATAAAAAAAGCAAAATGACTAAAACTTTTATATAGGTATATAATATACCAAAATTTGCAGAAAAAGATTTTTTACAACATGGACATTATTATAGCATTAGATAAAATACACACAAATTTAAATAAAATAAAGAGTGCTTTAGCTCTAATAAAATCAATAAAATCATTTTAAAAATACCAAAATGAATTCAAATTTATTTCTCTCCAATTTTCTGATGTAGGGAATCATGTTACCCTATTTTCCATATATTTTATTTTTGAAGAAAAATAATTTGAATAAAACTCAAATAACTCCAAATTGAAAATAAATTCAAAAGAACTTTTAATTCTTTGAAACTCCCAACTCATATTTCATATGTTTTGAAGAAGTCATTTTATCTTCGCTCGTGAAAATCATTGAGTTGCATAAAGTTTCAGGATTGGAAATATTCTCAAATGAAATTCAAATATTTTCAACACCCCTTGTCATTTAAATAAATGGAAGAAGTCATGTCATCTTCTCTCCAGGGTTTTGTGATGAAAAATATTTGAATTCACGGAGATCAGAAAGCAAAAATGAAAGTTTGGGAAAGTCCTTTTAGTCCCTCTCATTTAACTTTCAAAAAGTTTCAAATTTCACTCAATCAATCGCACAACAATTCAAACAAACAAACAAATCTATCTATTTATTATAACATTCCAAAATTTAGAATTTTGGGATGTTATAGGTTTTCACCCCGTCCAACACCCAACGTCATCGGATTGGGTTAGAACAACCGTAACGCCATCATTGAACGACCCACCCCGGTCAACGCGCCGCCCACACGACCATGGTGACCGGACAGCGCCGGAGCCGCGTGCTCCGCCCATGACCACCCCAGCTACCACCAACCGGGCTGCCGCCACGACATCCGAGCCCCTCCCTCAACCAGGACACACCAAACCAACGCGGCCGATAGGAACAAAGCGGAAGATCTCCTTGCACCCCAAGGCCGACACCTTGGCATGGTCGATTGCCTCGGCGGCCGGATCTGGGCCAGGGAAACTCCGGCGGTCGCCCGAAGCAGCCGCCAAATGCAACAGAGGGGGCACCCTGCCCCCTTAGCGAAGTCCCCTGCCACCTCCAGCAGGCCTCGCGCGCACCTGATACGTCTCCGTCGTATCTGTAATTTTTGATTGTTCCATGCCAATATTATTTAATTTTCATATACTTTTGGCAATTTTTTATATTAATTTTGGGACTAATATATTGATCTAGTGCCCAGTACCAGTTCCTGTTTGTTGCATGTTTTATGTTTCGCAGAAACCCCATATCAAACGGAATCCAAACGGGATAAAAACGGACGGAGAATATTTTTGGAATATTTGGAGAATTCCGGAAGAAAAATCCACGCGAGACGGTGCCTGAGGTGGCCACGAGGCAGGGGGCGCGCCTGCCCCCCCTCCAGGCGCGCCCTGACCTCGTGGGCCACCCGTAAGGCGGTTGATGCCCTTCTTCGGACGCAAGAAAGCTGTTTTTTGGTTAAAAAAATCACGGCGAAGGTTTCAGTCCAATCTGAGTTACGGATCTCCATATATACACGAAACGGTGAAAGGGCGGCAGAGGAGAGCGCAGAAACAGAGAGAGACAGAGAGACAGATCCAATCTCGGAGGGGCTCTCGCCCCTCCCACACCATGGAGACCATGGACCAGAGGGGAAACCCTTCTCCCATCTAGGGAGAAGGTCAAGGAAGAAGAAGAAGAAGGTGGGGGGCTCTCTCCCCCTCGCTTCCGGTGGCGCCGGAACGCCGCCGGGGGCCATCATCATCACCGTGATCTACACCAACACCTCCACCATCTTCACCTAAATGAACGTTAGTAATTGCGGATGCTTGCTAATACTTCCAATAATAAGTGCGTAAAATTCTAAGTCAGGAATGACATGCTAGCAGTGGCCTCTCCCACATAGAACTTGCTATCGGTCTAGTAAAGTAGTCAATTGCTTAGGGACAATTTCGCAACTCCTACCACAACTTTTCCACACTCGCTATATTTACTTTATTGTGTCTTTATCTAAAGAGCCCCTACTTTTTATTTACGCGCTCTTTATTATCTTGCAAACCTATCCAAAAACACCTACAAAGTACTTCTAGTTTCATACTTGTTCTAGGTAAAGCGAACGTCAAGCGTGCGTAGAGTTGTATCGGTGGTCATTAGAACTTGAGGGAATATTTGTTCTACCTTTAGCTCCTCGTTGGGTTCGACACTCTTACTTATCGAAAGAGGCTACAATTGATCCCCTATACTTGTAGGTTATCAAGACCTTTTTCTGGCGCCGTTGCCGGGGAGCAATAGCGTGGGGTGAATATTCTCGTGTGTGCTTGTTTGCTTTATCACTAAGTAATTTTTATTTGCTGTTATTAGTTGTTCTTTATCTTTAGTTATGGATATGGAACACGAAATACCAAAAAAATTAGGTGTACTTGCTGCTCATGGAGATGGGGAACCTCCTAAAACCTTCGATGCTGGTTATGTGAAGATATTATGTACTACTTCAATAATCCTGAGAAAACCCCATTCAATTATGTAACGGGAATAACGTTGGATCAACGTGAATACTTTAGGGATTATCGCTAGACACAAAAAGGGAAACTATTATGTGATCAAATTCATATATTGAAGTGGTAATGCTAGGCAACTATGCTTGAGATATGATTATACTTGTTGCTCTAGGATGAAGGCTCCACACCTTCCCTTCTCATGCAAATTTAGTGATAATAAAACCTTAGCTTCTTATGCTAATGCTATATATGATTACTATGATGTGGAACAAATAGAAGAATTTGTTGCTTTTATGGGTGCTTATGAAATTGAATTTATGTTTAAAGAGTTTGAAGATTTTGATGATTCGGTTTATAGACCTGAAAATTTAGCTATCCTCAAATATTCCTATGAGAATTATGAATACAATTCCGATATTAATGCACTTATTGAGAAAGTCTCCGCTGTCCAAGAAGAGACTAATATTTTGCAGGAATCTATGGAGAGCGAAGAACAAAAGGAGGAAGAGCGCATTGATCACCCGTGCCCACCTTCTAATGAGAGTAACTCTTCAACTCATACATTGTTTAATTCCCCTTCGTGCTTACCAAAGGATGATTGCTATGATGACTGTTATGATCCCTTTGATTCTTTTGAAATATCCCTTTTTGATGATGCCTGCTATGCTTGTGGCCAAGATGCCAATATGAATTATGGTTATGGAGATGAACTTGCTATAGTTCCTTATGTTAAACATGAAATTGTTGCTATTGCGCCCACACATGATAGTCCTATTATCTTTTTGAATTCTCCCAAATACACTATATCGAAGAAGTTTGCGCTTATTAAGGATTATAATGATGGGTTGCGTTTTACTACCACACATGATGATTTTGATAGATATAATATGCATGTTCTTTCTGATCCTACTTGCAATTATTATGAGAGAGGAACTACATCTCTCCGCCTCTTTATGTTTCCAATATGATAGAATTGCAAGAAACTGCTTATACTATGCATTGGCCTTTACTTTGCGTGCATGAATTGTTCTTTTATGACATGCCGATGCATAGGAAGAGAGTTAGACTTCGTCATTACATGATATATGTTACTTTGTGCTCACTACTAAATTAGAAATCATTACTAATTAAAATTGGCATTGATATACCTTGGGATCCAGGTGGATTCACTACTTGAGCACTATATGCCTAGCTTAATGGCTTTAAAAAAAGCGCTGCCAGGGAGACAACCCGGAAGTTTTAGAGAGTCATTTATTTCTGTTGAGTGCTTTCATATAGTTTAAAAACAACAAAAATAAAGAGGAGAACCCAAAACTTTTCAAAAAAGAAAAGTGAAAGTGAGAGAGACGAGCATTGTGAAAGTGGGGGACGTCCTTGAACTTTGTTCATGCCCATGGGAACTTTGTGAATCTTAATTACAGAAACTTTTCAACAAAAATAATTACCCCCATGTAAAATTCCATTGTATTATAAAAATAATGTGCCAAGGTTTGCCTTTAGGATGTTTACAATGCTTGTTGGTTTGTGCTGTGCAGGACAGAAATTTGGCTGTAGTGCGTGATTTTTAATTTTTTGCTGGAACGTCAATTGGTTCTGTTTCCTTTTGAACTGTCTTGCTGTACAAATTGTTTGTTTTTCCTAATTTTGGCCGAATTTTTCATGTATCATAAGTATGGTGAATGTTCAGATTATTACAGATTGTTCTGTTTTAGACAGATTCTGTTTTTGATGCATAGTTTGCTTGTTTTGATGAATCTATCAACTTATATAAGTGGATTAAGCCATGAAAAATTTATATTACAGTAGACACAATGCAAAAACAAAATATGAATTGGTTTTCAACAGTACTTAGAGTAGTGATTTGCTTTATTATACTAAAGGATCTTACCGAGTTTTCTGTTGAAGTTTTGTGTGGATGAAGTGTTCGATGATCGAGAAGGTCTCGATGTGAGAAGAAGGAAGAGAGGCAAGAGCTCAAGCTTGGGGATTCCCAAGGCACCCCAAGTAAATATTCAAGGAGACTCAAGCGTCTAAGCTTGGGGATGCCCCGGAAGGCATCCCCTCTTTCTTCAACAAGTATCAGTATGTTTTCGGATTCGTTCCGTTCATGCGATATGTGCAAATCTTGGAGCGTCTTTTGCTTTAGTTTTAATTTTTTTATTTTATTCACCATGCTGGTATGAGATAGTCCTTGGTTGATTTATAGAATGCTCTTTGCACTTCACTTATATATTTTGAGTATGGCTTTATAGAATGCTTCATGTGCTTCACATATATCATTCAAAGTTAGGATTGCCTGTTTCTCTTCATATAGAAAACCGCCATTTGTAGAATGCTCTTTTGCTTTAATTATACTTGTTAGAGCATGGGCATATCTTTTGTAGAAAGAATTAAACTCTCTTGCTACACTTATATCTATTTAGAGAGATGACAGGAACTGGTCATTCACATGGTTAGTCATAAAATCCTACATAAAACTTGTAGATCACTGAATATGATATGTTTGATTCCTTGCAATAGTTTTGCGATACAAAGGTGGTGATATTAGAGTCGTGCTAGTTGAGTAATTGTGAAATTGAGAAATCTTGTGTTCAGGTTTGCAAGTCCCGTAGCATGCACGTATGGTGAATCGTTATGTAACGAAGTCGGAGCATGAGGTGTTCTTTGATTGCTTTCTTTATGAGTGGCGGTCGGGGACGAGCGATGGTCTTTTACTACAAATCTATCCCCCTAGGGGCATGCGTAGTATTACTTTGCTTCGAGGGCTAATAAACTTTTACAATAAGTATATGAGTTCTTTATGACTAATGTGAGTCCATGGATTATACACACTCTCACCCTTCCATCATTGCTAGCCTCTTCAGTACCGTGCATTGCCCTTTCTCACCTCGAGAGTTGGTGCAAACTTCGCCGGTGCATCCAAACCCCGTGATACGATACGCTCTATCACACATAAGCCTCCTTATATCTTCCTCAAAACAGCCACCATACCTACCTATCATGGCATTTCCATAGCCATTCCGAGATATATTTCCATGCAACTTCCATCATCATCATATACATGACTTGAGCATTTATTGCCATATTGCTTTGCATGATCGTAGGATAGCTAGCATGATGTTTTCATGGCTTGTCCGTTTTTTTATGTCATTGCTACACTAGATCATTGCACATCACGGTACACCGCCGGAGGCATTCATATAGAGTCATATCTTTGTTCTAGTATCGAGTTGTAATATTGAGTTGTAAGTAAATAAAAGTGTGATGATCATCATTATTAGAGCATTGCCCCATTGAGGAAAGGATGATGGAGACTATGATTCCCCCACAAGTCGGGATGAGACTCCGGACGAAAAAAATAAAAAATAATAAAAAAGAGAAAGGCCAAAAAAAGAGAAGGCCCCAAAAAAGAAAAAAAAGAGAAAAAAGAAACAAAAAATGAGAGAAAAAGAGAGAAGGGGCAATGTTACTATCCTTTTACCACACTTGTGCTTCAAAGTAGCACCATGTTCTTCATATAGAGAGTCTCTTGAGTTATCACTTTCATATACTAGTGCGAATTTTCATTATAGAACTTGGCTTGTATATTCCGATGATGGGCTTCCTCAAATGCCCGAGGTCTTCATGAGCAAGCAAGTTGGATGCACACCCACTTAGTTTTTAGTTTGAGCTTTCATATACTTATAGCTCCAGTGCATCCGTTGCATGGCAGTCCCTACTCCTCACATTGACATCAATTGATGGGCATCTCCATAGCCCGTTGATTGGCCACGTCGATGTGAGACTTTCTCCCTTTTTGTCTTATCCACCAAACCTCCATCATCATATGCTATTCCACCCATAGTGCTATATCCATGGCTTGCGCTCATGTATTGCATGAGGGTTGAAAAGGCTGAAGCGCGTTAAAAAGTACGAACCAATTGCTCGGCTATTCATCGGGGTTGCGCAAGATTTGAATGCTATGTGTGGTGAAGATGGAGCATAGCCAGACTATATGATTTTGTAGGGATGAGATTTCTTTGGCTATGTTATTTCAATAAGACATAATTTCTTGGTTGGTATGCTTGAAGTATTATTGTTTTTATGTCAAAAGATAGACTATTGCTTTGAATCACTCGTGTCTTAATATTCATGCCATGATTAGATACTTGATCAATATTATGTTAGGTAGCTTTCCACGTCAAAAATTATGTTTTTTATCATTTACCTACTCGAGGACGAGCAGGAATTAAGCTTGGGGATGCTGATACGTCTCCGTTGTATCTATAATTTTTGATTGTTCCATGCCAATATTATTTAACTTTCATATACTTTTGGCAACTTTTTATATTATTTTTGGGACTAACATATTGATCTAGTGCCCAGAGCCAGTTCCTGTTTGTTGCATGTTTTATTTTTCGCAGAAACCCCATATCAAACGGAATCCAAACGGGATAAAAACGGACGGATAATATTTTTGGAATATTTGGAGAATTCCGGAAGAAAAATCCACGCGAGACGGTGCCCGAGGTGGCAACGAGGCAGTGGGCGCGCCCTTGACCCTCATGGGCCACCCGTAAGGCGGTTGATTCCCTTTTTCGGCCGCAAGAAAGCTAATTTTTGGTAAAAATATCACGGCGAAGGTTTCAGTCCAATCGGAGTTACGGATCTCCATATATACACGAAACGGTGAAAGGCAGCAGAGGAGAGCGCAGAAACAGAGAGAGACAGATCCAATCTCGGAGGGGCTCTCGCCCCTCCCATGCCATGGAGACCATGGACTAGAGGGGAAACCCTTCTCCCATCTAGGGAGAAGGTCAAGGAAGAAGAAGAAGGAGGGGGGCTCTCTCCCCCTCGCTTCCAATGGCGCCGGAACGCCGCCGGGGGCCATCATCATCACCGCGATCTACACTAACACCTCCGCCATCTTCACCAACATCTCCATCACCTTCCCCCCTCTATCTACAGCGGTCCACTCTCCCGCAACCCGTTGTACCCTCTACTTGAACATGGTGCTTTATGCTTCATATTATTATCCAATGATGTGTTGCCATCCTATGATGTCTGAGTAGATTTTCGTTGTCCTATCGGTGGTTGATGAATTGCTATGATTGATTTAATTTGTGTGTGGTTATGTTGCTGTCCTTTGGTGCCCATCATATGAGCGTGTGCGTGGATCACACCATAGAGTTAGTTGTATGCTGATAGGACTATGTATTGGAGGGCAAGAGTGACAGAAGCTTCAGCCTAGCATAGAAATTGATGCATACGGGATTGAATGGGGGAAAATATAGCTTAATGCTATGGTTGGGTTTTACCTTAATGAACGTTAGTAGTTGCGGATGCTTGCTAATAGTTCCAATCATAAGTGCATAAAATTCCAAGTCAGGGATGACATGCTAGCAGTGGCCTCTCCCACATAAAAGTTGATATCGGTCTAGTAAAGTAGTCAATTGCTTAGGGACAATTTCGCAACTCCTACACAACTTTTCCATACTCGCTATATTTACTTTATTGTGTCTTTATCTAAACAGCCCCTACTTTTTATTTACGCGCTCTTTATTATCTTGCAAACCTATCCAAAAACACCTACAATGTAGTTCTAGTTTCATACTTGTTCTAGGTAATTAAAGCGAACATCAAGCATGCGTAGAGTTGTATCGGTGGTCAGTAGAACTTGAGGGAATATTTGTTCTACCTTTAGCTCCTCGTGGGTTCGACACTCTTACTTATCGAAAGAGGCTACAATTCATCCCCTATACTTGTGGGTTATCAGTACCCACACCACACCGTGGAGCCACCTCGGCATGACGAGCCCGTCGCTAAATCAATAGAAGAGGGAGGGAGCTCACCCGAGCCCGACGCAGACAAACCCCCACGGGATACACCCATCGTTGCCGCGCGCAGACCGAACGACCACTGTGGCCGCTGTAGTGCCGCTACATACCACCCCACGCAGAAGTCAAGACGGACCTTTGGCAACGCCCCGCTCACCCGCCGCCATCCAGGAGTCGGATCCGGGTGGATCAGGACGGATCCGCGCCAGCACGCCGCCGCCAAGATTTGGAACCCCCGCGGCTGCCACACTGCCGACGAGCCCGCCACTCACTGACGCATCCCCACCAGGCAACCCCGCCGCCGAACATTGAGCGCGCCGCCGCCCCCGCCATAGTCCGGCGCCCCCACTCGACCAGCCGTCTCGCGCCAGCCATGGAGCACAGAGGGGAGGAGCAGGAGAGGCCCCGCTGCCGCCCCTGCCGGTCGGGCTTCGCCCGACGACATCGCTAGGTGGCGGCGAGGGGGAGCAGAGGAGAGGGGGCTCGGGCCGCGGAGGCTAGGGATCCCCTCGGTTGCTTGTGAGAGCGACGCGGGAGGGAGGGGGCGTGTGTCAGAGCATCTCCGGCACCGCGTCGCCACCGTGGGGTGAATATTCTCATGTGCGATTGTTGGATTTGTCTTTAAGTATATTTTGTTTTTTGTTCTAAGTTGTTCTCTATCTTTAGTTATGGATATGAAACACGAAACTACAACAAAATAGTTTTACTTGCTACTGATGAAGATAGAGAACCTCCTAAACCCCTTGCTATCTTGAGCTTTGGTTCTAACCCTTCTCCTCCACCCCCCTCCTCCACAGACTTCATTGTAAATAACTCCATGTAACTATTCTTTTGTCCATTAATATATACATGCAGTAGGAGCCTTCCCTACTGTCTTAACCCTAAACAATGGTTATGTGTGGAACATTGAATATTTCTTTGATAATCCTGATAAATCCTCGTTCAACACGATAATGGGACAATCCTGATAATCCTGATAAATCCCCTTCAATGTATGAGGGAGAAATAAACTTCAACCATGAAGATGACATTAATCATTTGTTTGATTCATTTATATATATATATATATATATATATATATATATATATATATATATATATATATATATATATATGCATTATAGCCAGTAGCAACTCACAACGTTCTACTAGTAGGATGAGTTTGGGACTCGCGGATAATTCACATATTTGACTTGGAGTCAGAGGACATCGTTCGAGGTCCGTTTCCTGTCCGGTCATTGTGCCAGCTGCCCATCCTGCCAAATGGACGGTTTGGGGGTCTCAACTATTGATGTTCTAATTCAGAGCATATCTAGCAGATCCTGTAAAAACAGTATATAGGTCTTCCTAAAATGAATTTACGGTACTACGAGGCATCGAGTGGAATAGATCCCGTAAACCCGTACTGTACAAGTTTCTTCTTTTTCTCCTCACGCTTCTTCCTCCCTAGGACGCACGCATGTATGAACTCTAACTCCGGCCGGCCAGAACGGCACCGCTCCGGCCTGTCGCCTGCTCTGGCGACGCTCCGGCCCGCCGCGTGCTCCGACCCGCCGTGTGCTCCTGCAATGCTCTGGTCGGCCGCTGTCGAGCTCCTCCGCCTGCCCGCTGCTCGTCCGTGGTGTCGCCTCGCCCTTGCTCCGGTGTTGAATGGTTTTACTGGATCCTAAAAAAAAGCTCGAATCCTCCATATATGACTGATGGGTGATGTAATATATGGGAACCTATAAAAAATTGTACGGGATATGCAATATTACAGACTCTATTCGGTACATTTTTATCAACATATATCGTAAATTGAAAGGTTTGACTATTTTTACGGGATCTGCTAGAGAAGCTTTTATAGTGTATCATCTAAATCTGGTGCTAAGTGCAACGATTTTTGTGGAATTGGCTGGTGCAGAATTGTTTAATAAGATTTAAATCCATTAAATTAGCGATGTAATGTCATGTACACATTAGGGGTCTTTACTTCTACGCGAAAAAGGGGTTTTTACTTTTTCTTTTAACATGGTACAGACGTAGACACTTGTCACCTCTAAGGAAAGCGCACACACCCTACCTGTCGTGGAATTATCACGGTAGATGTCCTAGTGAAAGGACTTAATCGTGGAGCCATCGCAACTAGGAAGTTTAAAGGGGTTAAAACGGGACGAAGGACACGAGGGTTTATACTGGTTCGGCCCCTTGCGGTGAAGTTAAAGGCCTAATCCAGTTTGAGGTGGTATTACTTATGTTTCGATTACTAGGGAGCGAATCCGCATGACCTAGCTTTCGATCTGATGTTCCTTGCCCTGAAGCGCCGCCGGGTCGTCCCTTTATATACAGAGGTCGACATCCAGCGGCTCATAGAGTCTCGGCCAGCTCATAAACAGTGTCCGGCTCGGTCTCTAACTATCCCTGCCTTACAATACAAGTTATGTCCATATGGCGGTTTATCTCTACAGTCCTTGAGTCGCCTTTGGGCCTTGAGCCCTTTAACTGAACCGCCATTTTCTAGAGCTGTCTTGGGCTTAATGAATCGCCATAGGTATAACCCTGCCCCTCCTGGGCGGGTCATACCTAATAGTTATATCCCCAACATTAGGCCCCAGATTGATTTGAAATGGTTCATGTCAATCTTCAAAAATAATAGAAAATCTTCTGCTCTTCATTGTGCGAGAATTTGTAACCCGCCATGACGTCATCTTCTGGATTTGTGATAAACCGCTATGACGGCATCTACCATTACTTCACACTTTATCCAACGTATCTCAACGGATCCTTATCTTAATCACCATCCCGAGAGTGAGGCGTCCTGGTAGCTCGATAAACATATTTTTGGCCTCCTCGTTTTTTGCACCCACTTGAGAGTCTTTCCTTATAAATAGGCACGACCGGTTTTTTCCTCATTCTCCCCCTTTCTAGCGTCTTCTTCCTATCACAACCTTTCTGCCGCTCGAGCTCCGCCGCCGCCGCAGAGCACCTCGTCTTCCTCAACCTCGGCCGCCGCATCAACCTGAGTCGATCCAGAGAATGGCGGCGACCCTCCACAGTAGATCTGCAGCTGTAAGTTTCTGCCTTCCCATACCTCAGATCCGCATTAGGGTTTGCGAGTTTCTCTGTGTTCTTCGTAGTTCATCGTAGTTCATCTTCCAGAATGTACCGCGAGCTTCTTTAATCTGAAAACGGTGTTCAACCAATGCGGTAGTTGTTTTATTTCCACTTTGGATATCAGTAGATCCCCTTTCCTGGAAGAAAAATCTTGTTAAAGCTCATGAACTCATCTGCACTGGTTTTTAGGTCTAGATTTATTTTTCTTTTCCTGAACAACCGGTGATCCAAAATAATAGCTCCAGCATGTGAAACTTTTTTGTGTAACATTTAGGCAAAAACTGCATTTGTTAGATCCACCTAGCCATGGCGGCTCTTACCACCGGCTTAAAATTGCAATGCTCAATTGATAACCTTAACACATGGTGGTTTAAATAACTTGACTGCTCCTGGCACTCATGGCGGCTTAAATAACTTGACATAATTTAGCCATATACCATTAGGCCCCTTTATAAGCCGCCATCTTGAATATGTACTGTAATGTTTTTCCTCCGGCTTAAATTTGAACTGGCAATTCCACTCTTTGTTAGGCTTCCTTCTTCACAATGCCGCCCAAAACTAGCACTTCATGCAACTGGGTCCCATCCATCGTCACTGATAGCACTCTTGACGATTTTGTGAAAACCGGCTATCTGCCAAAGAAGGAAGTCATGCCATACCGTGTGCCTGATCCAACCGAGGAAAAGTCTCAGCCCAAAGAGGGGGAAGTCGTTGTCTTTACTGACCACATGAACCGGGGCTTTTCACCACCCGGCTCAAAATTCTTCAGAGACGTCCTACACTTTTTTGACCTCCGTCCTCAAGACATCGGACCCAACTCCGTGTCTAATATTTGCAACTTTCAAGTGTTCTGTGAGGTGTATCTTGGAGAAGAATCCAGCTTGCTACTCTTCATAGAGTTATTTTATTTGAACCGACAGAATGAATGTGGCAACGGGCCTAGCTTGGAGCTTGGCGGGGTCTCAATCCAACGACGGAGAGACGCTATTTTTCCTTATCCGAATCCACCATGTCATCCCGAAGACTAGAACCAGACATGGTTCTATTGCCAATACACTTCTCCGGCTGATGAGAACCCTCTGCCCGGCTTTCACGTCCTGCGCCTCGAGTCTAATCATCCTCTTCCGGACAAGTTGTCCGATGCTGACCGCCAGAAACTCGCCCCTACCATGGCTAAAATCAAGGCTCTTTTGGGGAATGGTTTAAGTGGTATCGACTTGGTCCGGGTTTGGCTTGCCTGGCGGATCATTCCATTGAGCCGCCGCTCTGGTTTGATGTGTACTTATACGGGTGAGAAGAATGATCCTCTGCGGCACAGCCCTGATAATTTACCTGACAACCTCATCGATGATATGACAAAGTCGCTCTTGAATGAAAGCCTAGCAGACTATAGCAAGGTGGGCTTAATCCCTTTCGGCAAAGCTAACCCGGCTCCAGCGGTAAGGCGCCAAACTGAGTATTTTTACCTTCATCCTTGATGCTTTTGTCTTTACTCAAACTTTGCTGATTTTCATAGGCTGATGACAAATTTTGGAAGACAAAGTACGATCATGAAGCTACAAAGAGAGCCATGAAGGCCAAGAGAGCCACCAGAAAAACCGCCGCCAAGAAGAAAGGAAATAAGACGAGCGCCTCTGATTTGCTTCGACTAGAAGATACCTCTAAGTCGGAGGTAGCTCTTGATTCTCTAGGCTCCTTTTTAACCACCTTATTGACACTGGTTATCATTAGGAGGACACGGGAACGAGTCACGGAGTGGATGAAGAGGTAACTATTATTTCCTCCGACTCCGAGCCTTTGCCAAGACAGAGAATCCGAAGAGTAACCCAGAAAGTAAGATTTTCACATCCTTTAGCTTATCAAGATCCTCAATTTCTTTTGAAGCGACAGATTCATGAGAACCGGAGGCAGACCCGGACCAGCAAGGACGCAAAACTCTCCACCGGCTTACCAAATACACCAAGGAAGCACTGGAACGAGGTCACCTCCGACTTAACTCCTTTTCATCCTTTGGCGGGTCTCATTCGTCAACCACTCAACTCTTCTAACTCGAATTATCAGGAAACTTCACCTTCCTCCGGCGAATCACTACAGTCCAACATGCCGGCTTTTAAAACCGCTCCAGGGTAATGATAATTTACTTATCCTGTATTCATTTCAATTATTTATGTTTGTACTGATTTTTTGATCTTTATACAGCAGAAAAGCAAAGCCCAGCAAGAGGGTGAAGAAGAACAAGCCGGTCGAAGAGCCAACCTTCAAAGAGTTGGAACTCCAGACAACCGCGCCTGAGGCCTCTGTTCCTGAGCCGCCGCTTGAACCGGCGCATGATACGCCAATATCAACTACTGACCCGCCTGCTGATCAAGCCGCCGATGGCTATAAAAACCCTGAAGCCTCTAGCCCGGCCAAGACAGACGACCCACAAGATGTTGATGTTGAAATCACCAAGACTGGCTACACTGAGCCGGGGAGACCTACTGTGCTAGCCAAGTGTTCTACCAAAGAGGAGCACCTGGAACGCTGTAAGGTTAGATTTGACATTGCTGATTATACTCACATGAGCATTGGGGAAGTTTTTTCTGGCTATCTTAGCCAAGTGCACAACAGCCGTGACCTCGAAGTTGATATGGTGAAGCAAATGCACCAGAAATTTGATGTATAAACTCTTCCCTTCACTGAATTATCCTTACTATGCCAGCCCCCAAGTCTATTGCTTATGACGAATATGTTGTAGACTTAGAATAAACATATAAGCATTAGTAATACTAGTCGTCATCCCGTGCATCCGCACGGTCTAGATATTATAATAACTTATTTATATATTTTTGCACACGATAATTTATTAGGAAGCATACAAACTGAATTACTAATAGCATTTGTTGTGTATGGTTATTTTAAAAGATTCAAAATTATAGGGAAAGCAGAAATCTGCCTATCATATATATTAGTTTTAAAACATGGAACGTTAGTTTTTTTGGATATTAACAAATACAGATCGATTTTCTGGATACATAACGATTCTAGTCTTAGATTTTGACGGTAAGATTTTGTACCTTATGGAAATATATAATAAACATTGTATCAGGCATACATCTAATCGTGTAATGAAATTTACGAAAAGAAAAAAACATTCAAAGGTGTCATAAATCACGGATTTGAAGTCCTGGACCTAGTTTTTTTAAACAATGTCTTCTTATATGTATTCGAGCAATATCCAGTTGAGAACTTAGGCTGTCTGCAATTTTCTATCTGTGCAAAACTCTTACTCTCTTCATATATGAGGTCAGCCTTACATCGGACTATGGTTGCCATGCATTACTTAAACTAATTAAGAAATTAAGAAATAGAAAAGGTTTGATTAGAACATAAATAATGTAGCAATATAATTTTTTGTTAAAAATCATGAATTTGTGAGATTTGAAATGTGAAGCAATAACTTGAGAATATTTAAGGGAACCCCGTTTTGGCATGGCTTTATCTAATGAAGTTCCTAACGAAAATTTCTTATTTTGTCTTCCATGTTTCATCTAGGATGAACGGAAAAAGAACAAATGAAATAACAATTGTAATGCTAACCTAAGCACTATTGTTGAACGATTTACACTATTGTACAACTTATATAGCACATAAGACCTCTCTCTCGAAAAAATAAAATAAGCTTATTAAGAATTAACTGTTGGTTCACAGGCATAGCAATAAACCTCTCTCATGAAATATTTTTGAGGTAAAAGCATATCAAGTATAAGCAAATTTCTGAAACAAAAAAATTGATTTATTGTCTTGCCTTCTAGTCCAAACTTGAATCGACCAAATCTTTTCCATCATCAACTCGTGCCCTATATGGGCTAGTTATTTGAAAAATAAATTACTTACATTTATAATATTTTATTATTTGAAAAACATTAAATCTTGCACCTGCATGGGATGTTGCCTGAATCATTTTAATCACGCAGATGCATATATTTGAATCTATTTATCTAAATAACATACAATTTCATTCAATACAACACAGTATTTCTTGTAATTATTGTTTACACTAAAATATTCTTATATTCAAATACATTTTTTATTCCATCCTTTTTATGATTTTAGGCATATTAAAAGTAGACAGAGCCCCTAGTGTGCCATTTTAATTGTATAAAATTATATTTCAAATATTTGTTTGTTTATGGTATCATACGTTAGAAAACGTTTATATTCCATCCAACATAGGTCGGAAGCACATGTGAAAAATAACATGTTATACCTACTTGGGCTCCTCACGGTGCTTCACAAAGACTACACCTTTGGATTCAAGAGAAACTTGACAGGGAACATCAGCTCGGTGGTATGGTCAGACTACAGATTAGTACCTCACAGTTTTCCTGAGTTTGTCTCGTCAGTTTTTTCATAGGGAGGATCCGATCAGTGCAATATGTACGAACTAACCTGAAACTTTGGTTGTACTCCTAATATCTCAGTTTCGGATCAAAAACTATCAAAGCAACACGCTAAGCTGCAGCCAAGTGGAGAGTGTTGATTACCAAATATCAGCTGAACTGTCACAGCGGGAGTTCTACTATATATTCATCTTATCAAACACATCTTTCTTTGTAAACAGGCAGAGCTCTACTATTCATCGCCAGAAGAGAAGTTCAAGTATCATCTTATATGTTTCTGCTAAAAAAAACTTAGTAGATGGTAAATTATTAGAGTAATAAACTGAGTAATCTCCACGCAAACAAAAACAGAAACCGAGTAATCAAAGCTATACCGGCTGGGTTCTTGAGAGTAGGTGGCATTACGCCTTGCCAGCTTAGACAAATCGTTCCCATCTTCTCATCATATTCTCTCATTCTTTTGTACGACTGACACTTCACCTCCAAATTGATCTGTGCTGACCAGGAGCCCTAGATCATAGGGCCTCACTTGGTGTCCGCTGGATCGAAGAAGAGCATGATGAGACATCTGCTTGATCAACGCGAGGGCTCCATTGATGGCCGATGGGCTTCAGATATGTAGTACCTCAGAGGATGAATTGATCTTAGCCACGAATTGTAAGGCCTTAGGAGCTAATCATGGTGGTTTCGTAACATAAAGAAAACTATTACGTTAGCTGAAGGATCGAGAAAGAGCAACTAAATAGAGATTGTCTCTTGTACGTTTCCTTGCAAATTATTTTAAAAAAAATCTGAGACATAACAAATTTGGCCCATCAAATCAATGATTCTGTTTTTTTTGTGTTTCTGTATAAAGTGGTATATGTCTAAATTGTGTCAGGTATGGTCTTTGGAACGTGTAGGTTGTTTCTTTTTCGCCTCAAAAGTTACGTGAATCGTGAGGTTAAGATATATCAATTATACAGATGAACGTTTTAGATTTTTTTAATGATGTGGATTAAGGTGGAGGCTTTATTGGTGCTTCCAATTCGTAAATATAAGATCCTTTGGTCAAACCTGTAAAAAAATCTGGCTTAATCCGTAGTCCCCAAGGGCCGGTTTAATCAACATGAATGAGCCGGTCCTTCACATGCTTGTGTAGAATGTAGTACTTATGTAGATTTAACAGCAATATGCATTAGCCCCCAAGTGCCAAGTACTCTTGCTTGCAAAGTGCTTGGGACTTACTCTCATGAACCGCCACTTAAATAAAACCTTCGTTAGACATTAGCCCCCAAGTGCCAAGTACTCTTGCTTGCAAAGTGCTTGGGACATAATGTTGTATGCTAATATTCATGACTTTTGACCCGATATTTGTACAGGACACCACTACTCAACTTCAATCAGAACTGTCTAAATTGAAGAACCGTTTGGAGGCTCAGGAGACTGAAACTCAAAAGGCCAATTCCAAATTTGAATTCAGTGTGGCTGAACAAGAGAAATTGAAATCCAAGTTTGGGGTTGAGAAGAAGGCCTGGGCTAAAGAAAAAATTGCCTTAACCCAACGAGCTGAAACAGCTGAAACGGCTCTTTAAGAAGTGACCACTGAATTGTCTTGCTTTAAACGCCATGTATCTCAGATGGTCTCAGCAATCTTTGGTAAGTCGCCCTGCAAGTGCCAAATATTGAATCTTTCTAGTGATCATATGAATTGTCATTAACTCACCTGATATTGCTATGCAGGCCCCAGGAGCTCCAACCTCAACCAGGACATGCTAGTGAAGCTGAAGGCGGTTTACACGCTCATGGAACAACTTTATACTAGATATCATCGTGCCTTGGCCACAGTTGCCCTGTCAAACGAAGTCCCCACACTCCTGGAGGATGTGCTAAAGCGGGTTTCTGTGCTGCCCCAGCGGTTCAACGAATTAAGGCGAATGTCTGCAAGAGCCGGAGTCGTGGCTACTTTAAGCCGGGCCAAGGCGTGGCTACCGGAGTTAGACCCAGCCGACACCACCATTGGATATCCAAGCTTTAAGGAGGATGGCACATCATTTGAACAGGAGGACTTTGCCGCTTGTGTGAAGGAAATTTGCCCTGTGGCCACCCTGATTGCTGATGAGGCAGATCTCACCAGGTACCAGCCGGGTTATGACGCGGAGAATCGGAGGATTCCAACGCCACATTATAAGGTGACTAGCCTGATCCCTCCAATCCATAAGCATACCTTCGCCCCTGAAGTTGACCCGGCCGGACTATTGATGATGAAGTTGAATTTGAAGCTTTGAATGGCATTGACTTGTCATCATCAACATTCCAAGACAGGGAACAGGACAGAGGAGCGGAGAGGGTTGATCTGGAAGCTTTAGGACAACAAGAGAATTGACCCGCCGGGCGGCTCATATTTGTACCTTGCTAGAAAATAATTTAATCATTTGGACTCGGTGAGTCATGTAATAGGGTAGAAATGACTTTGCTTTGTCGTGCCATCATGCATGTTTTGGTGCTCAACACTGTTAAGCCACCGCCTTATACTCTCCCCTTTTTAAACTTATCATCTGTTTTCTTTATGCATAAGGAAGTCTTTGAACTGTCTTGCACACAGAAATAGATCACAAGAAACCCTTTGCGGCTTACCACAGGGCATGTCATAATATCTTACATACAACCATTGATATTGAAAGAAGAGACACAGATAAGCCTGTTATGAATTATAGCTTTGAAACACAACTATAATATCATACCTGTGATTTTAAATTTGCACTACCGGTTCATGTGACCTGAACAGTAAGGGTGATAACCCAGTCCTTTAGAAGCCAACACTTGCACATGTATGATGATTTCCATACGCTGGCGACTTACTATCCAAAACCAAGTCGGGTTAAATTTAAACCATACTTATACTTAGATCTGGACAAAAAGCCTCAATACAAAAACCAAGATTGTTTTCAAAAAACTTAAGTCAAATAGAAAGAAAAATTTGAGGCTTCTGGTTCAAATACGATCACTAAACAAGACCAAAGGGGTTAAGCTAGGATTTGAATACAATCATGTAGCCCCCAGTGGCATTAGCGTTGTGCCGACCAAGAGGGTACTTACAGCTATGTTATCTTTTGTTCGAATACGACCTATGTTTGAACAGGAAGCCCCCAAATGACCTTGAGAGTTTTTTAACGACTCTGATTCGAATATGATCAAAGTCGGACCCAAAAGGGGTTAAGCTATGATTCGAATATGATCAAGAAGCCCCCTAGTGAGTTTGGCATTGTGCCGATCAAGAGGGTGCCGACCAAGAGGGTGCCGATCATGAGGTTTAACGGCTAGATTCGAATACGATCATGAGCCGGACCAAAGGGTTAAGCTGGATTCGAACACGATTAGCCCCCAATTGGTCGTTTGAAATTATGATGATGAAGACATATGATCATCGAGGATGAAAAGGACAGAGGTCCTGCTTTATTACTTATCATAATATATACATCGTCAAAATATGTACATCATGAGAGCCGGTGGGTCAAGTATAATAAGGCCGAAGATGAGCGATATTCCACGGCCGGCGGGTCTCTTCCTCCGACTTACGTGAGTCTTTGTACTCTCGAGCATCGATAAGGTAGTATGACCCGTTGTTCAAGTTCTTGCTGACCACAAAAGGCCCTTCCCAAGGTGGGGATAACTTGTGTGCATCAGTTTGATCCTGCATGAGCCGGAGCACCAAGTCACCCTCTTGAAAGGTTCTGGACTTAACTCGGCGACTGTGATAACGGCGCAGGTCCTGTTGGTAAATCGCCAAGCGGCCTGCTACCAAGTCACGCTTTTCATCTAACAGGTCGAGTGCATCCTGAGGGGCTTGTTCGTTATCAGCTTCAACGTAAGCCGCCACACGGGGCGAGTCATGACGGATGTCACTAGGTAGAACCGCCTCTGCTCCGTAAACCATGAAGAAAGGCGTATAGCCCGTAGACCTGTTAGGGGTAGTATTGATGCTCCATATCACAGAGGGTAACTCCTCCACCCAACAACCCGGCGTCCGTTGTAAAGGAACCATAGGTCGGGGCTTGATGCCTTTCAAGATTTCCTGATTGTCTCTTTCAGCTCTACCATTGGATTGTGGGTGAGCTACTGATGAAACATCAAGCCGGATATGCTCACGTTGACAGAACTCCTCCATGGCGCCCTTGGATAGATTAGTACCATTGTCAGTTATAATGTTGTGTGGAAAGCCAAAACGAAAGATCACCTTTTTCATGAATTGAACCACCGTGGATGCGTCACACTTACTAACCGGCTCTGCCTCAACCCACTTTGTGAATTTGTCAACCGCCACCAGAAGGTGAGTCTTTTTATCTTTGGACCTTTTGAAAGGCCCAACCATGTCGAGCCGCCAGACTGCAAATGGCCAAGTAATTGGAATCATCCTCAATTCTTGAGCCGGCACGTGAGCCCGTCGTGAGAATTTCTGGCAACCATCACATTTACTGACCAGATCCTCCGCATCAGCGTGAGCCGTCAGCCAATAAAATCCATGACGGAAAGCTTTGGCCACAAGGGACTTTGAACCGGCATGATGGCCACAATCTCCTTCATGGATCTCACGAAGAATTTCTTGACCTTCCTCAGGAGAGACACAACATTGAAACGCCCCCGTGACACTGCGATGATGCAACTCACCATTGGCAATTGTCATTGACTTAGACCGTCGGGTTATCTGTCTAGCCGAGGTTTCATCCTCAGGCAACTCGCCCTGGGTCATATAAGCCAAATATGGAACTGTCCAATCTGGGATGACGTGAAGAGCCACCACCAACTGTGCTTCCGGGTCTGGAACAACCAAGTCCTCCTCTGTAGGCAGCTTGACAGAAGGGTTATGTAGAACATCCAAAAAGGTATTAGGTGGCACCAGCTTACACTGAGACCACAGCCGGCTTAAAGCATCGGCCGCCTCATTCTTTCGGCGATCAATGTGCTCCACATAGTAACCCTTGAAGTGTCCAGCAATGGCATCAACTTCACGGCGATAAGCTGCCATAAGAGGATCCTTGGAATCCCACTTTCCTGATACTTGTTGAGCCACCAAATCTGAGTCGCCAAAGCACCTTACTCGGCTTAAGTTCATCTCCTTATCCACCCGAAGACCATGGAGCAAGGCCTCATACTCAGCTGCATTGTTAGTACAGGGAGACATCAACCGTAGCACATAACAAAATTTGTCACCTCAAGGGGAAGCCAAAACAACTCCAGCCCCCGAGCCCTCCAATTGCCTGGACCCATCAGAGTGGATAGTCCAATATGTGTTGTCCGGCTTCTCTTCAGGCATCTGCAGCTCTGTCCAATCGTTGATGAAGTCCACCAGTGCTTGAGACTTGATAGCAGTGTGTGGCACATACTTTAAACCATGAGGCCCAAGTTCAATGGCCCACTTGGCGACTCGTCCTGTGGCTTATCTATTTTGAATGATATCTCCTAAAGGAGCAGAACTAACCACAGTGATGGGATGACCCTGAAAATAGTGCTTAAGCTTCTGGCTTGCCATGAACACCCCATAAACTAGCTTCTACCAATGTGGATATCTTTGCTTGGACTCAATAAGCACCTCACTGACGTAGTAAACCGGCCGTTGAACCAGATATTCCATGCCAGCCTCCTTGCGCTCTACGACAATGGCCACACTGACAACACGTGTGTTAGCAGCCACATATAACAATAATGGCTCCTTATCAATGGGAGCAGCAAGGACCGGCGGCTCAGCGAGCTGTCTTTTCAAATCTTCAAAGGCAGCGTTAGCAGGATCACTCCAGACAAAGTCGTCTATTTTCTTCATCATCTAATACAGCGGTATGGCCTTCTCACCTCACCGGCTTAAAGCAGCAATACGACCCGCCAAACGCTGAACATCATTGATACATGCCGGCTTAGCCAAAGAAGTGATTGTCTTGATCTTCTCTGGGTTAGCCTCGATGCCTCTGTTAGAAACCAGAAAACCCAAAAGTTTGCCCACCGGCACTCCAAAAAGACACTCGGCTGGGTTAAGCATCATCTTGTAGACCAAGAGGTTATCAAAGGTTTCCTTCAGATCATCTATCAAGGTCTCCTTCTGTCTGGACTTCACCACAATGTCGTCCACATAAACATGAACATTGGACACTCTTAAGCCCAAAAGGCATAGACACATAGTAGAAGGCTCCAAACGGAGTAATAAAAGCCGTCTTCTCCTGGTCCTTAACTGCCATCTTGATCTGATGATAACCAGAATAAGCATCCAAGAAGCTCAAACACTCACAACCCGCCGTAGCATCAATGATTTGATCAATACGAGGGAGAGTGAAAGGATCAGCTCGACAAGCCTTGTTTAAGTCCGTGTAATCCACACATACGCCAGGTGCCGTTATTTTTAAGCACGAGCACCGGGTTAGCCAACTACTCTGGATGGAAAACTTCAATAATGAACCCGGCCGCCAAGAGCCGGGCCACTTCCTCACCAATGGCCTTATGCCTCTCCTTACTGAACCGCCGAAGAAACTGCCTGACCGGTTTAAACTTTGGATCAATATTAAGAGTGTGCTCAGCGAGTTCTCTCGGTACACCCGACATGTCAGAAAGTTTCCATGCAACGATGTCCCGGTTCTCACGGATGAACTCGATGAGTGCACTTTCCTATTTGGGATCCAGATTAGCACTGATACTGAACCGCTTAGATGAGTCGCCTGGAACAAAATTGACAAGCTTGGTGTCATCAGCCGACTTAAACTTCAGCACTGGCTCATGTTCTGTGGTTGGGTTCTTCAAAGACGTCATGTCCGCCGGGTCAACATTATCCTTTTAGAATTTCAACTATTCCGTGACACAAACAGATTCAGCGTAAGCAGCATCGCCCTCCTCACATTCCAGGGCTATTTTTCGACTCCCGTGCACGTAATGGTTCCCTTATAACCCGGCATCTTGAGCTGCAGGTAAACATAACACGGTCGTGACATGAACTTAGCATAAGTCGGCCGTCCAAACAGGGCGTGATATGGGCTCTTGATTTTGACCACCTCAAAAGTTAACTTCTCGGCCCTAGAATCATGCTCATCTCCAAAGGCTACTTCTAGTTCAATCTTACCCACTGGGTACACCGACTTACCAGGTACCACTCCATGGAAAACAGTGTTGGATGTCTTAAGATTTTTATCAGTCAACCCCATGCGATGGAAAGTCTCATAATAGAGGATGTTGATGCTACTGCCTCCGTCCATGAGCACCTTAGTGAATTTATATCCACCAACCTGAGGTGCCACCACCAAGGCCAAGTGACCCGGATTGTTAACCCCGGGAGGGTGATCTTCCCTACTCCATAGAATAGGCTACTCAGACCATCTCAAATAACGAGGCACTGCCGGCTCAATAGCGTTCACAACCCTCTTATGAAGCTTCTGGTCCCGTTTGCACAAACTGGTGGTGAACACATGATACTGTCCACTATTCAGCTGCTTTGGATTGCTCTGATATCCAGACTGCTGCTGCTTCGGACCTCCCTGGTGAGATTGCTGATTATAGCCACCTTGATTTCCTTGAGAGCCTTGAAAGTTGGAATTTGAACTGCTGCCCAGGCCATGAAAACCGCCGCCACCTGAGCCACTGCCCGGCCCATGATTGCCATCGAACATGTTAGAGTTCTTGAAAGCCTTCATGATCATACAGTCCTTCCACATGTGAGTGGCCGGTTCTGCTGAGTATCGTGCCTTGGACATGGCTCATTTAGCAACTGCTCAAGAGTGGGACCTGACCCGCCAGACCGAGGAGGTGGTCTCCCCTTACGTCGCTGATTGTTGCCCTGCGCATTGGTGTTGGCCACAAACTCCGAGCTACTGTCAGCCTTACGTTTATTATTGCCTCCTTGATTCGCCGGGTTATGCTGATGACCCTTGGCATTGCCGTTCTTCTTTCCCTTCCCTGTATTCTCATCGTCAGACTCGGGATCCTTGGTACTATCAGAGTAGGTGTACTTGACTAGAGCTGCCATTAGCTGGCCATGTCATTACAATCGCGCTTGAGCCGCCCCAGCTTCTGTTTTAGAGGCGTAAAACGACAATTTTTCTCCAACATTAAGACCGTAGAGCCAGTATCCATCTTATCAAATGAATGTATTATGGCTTTGACCCGGTGCACCCAATGGGTTGTGGACTCACCCTCCTCTTTCTTGCAATTAGTCAAATCCACAATTGACATGGGCTGCTTGCATGTGTATTTGAAGTTCTGAATAAACCGGGCCTTTAACTCTGCCCATGAACTAATGGAATTAGGTGGCAGCCCCTTTAACCAAGTGCGGGTCGTCCCATCCAACATCATGGAAGTACTT